>OX411306.1:39297138-40039638 GCA_948150685.1 Rhaphigaster nebulosa
TTATAAAAACTCGTTTCTTGCTCCCTCTTTCAGCATACATATTTAGTTTAATTAGCAACATTCGTTTCAGCACATCTCTTTTCCTTTCACATTATTTTGATCGATTATTATACATCATAAAAACATTATCTTATAAATTTAAAATGCTATCTGTTGTTCATTTTATAGTTCCGTTAGGTTTTTACAAATTTAGGAAAAATTTACTTTTCGTTTTTATTTATAAAAAATTGTTTTGCTAAAATAAAAGAAATAGAAATTTCCATAGAAGAAATGTTGATGGTATAATTAATACAAACATTTGTTTCTTCCAGCACAACACTTTTTGCAGCACATATTTTCTAATGCATATAACAAGTGATTTTACTGATTATAACGTCAATTACTATGTACAGAATAAAATAAACAGAACCGTGACGACGCCAGAGGTATTTAAGTTGTTCTCATTAGACTTGTCAAATACGCGTCTTTTGACTTTGAGGTCGTTTTTACATGTCTTTAATTAGTATGTAGTTGGCTCCAGTTTTTGTATATTTTATTGATGAGTACACCTATCATTAGTAAATAGTGAATGGCCAAAATATATTTACATATAAGTATTTTAAAAACTCAAAATTCTCAAGTATGTACTGTCCACATTGGCATGCATTAACGGAAAAAAAAGTAGGTTCAGTTTGAAACAAATTCAATAGATTCCAGGGTAAAACTGCTACCTTATGAGATATTGAATCATCCAAGGCCAGAGGAGTTCAGTGTTACCATATCATAAAACGATTATTATCTCAAAATAATAGAAACAACTAAAGACCGGATTTGTATGCAATTGCATATTTTTTCTCATACTTTTTCAACGAAAATGATTGAATATCTTTTACAAGTCAATACATTTGGCGCAGGTATATTAAATTTGATTGTGCATATTTTTGCATATTTGGCTAAAAATTATGTAAAAATAATTTTCCTGACAATTAAAATAGAAAATAAATAATTAAACTATTTAATGTATCGATTATAAGATGGATAAACGTCATCTACGATTAATAAAAACAGTATACTATAAAATTAGTCTAGATTACTATAAAAATAGTAATGGTAGTAAAGATCAAGACCCTTATTGAGAAACTAATTTAAGTGATCACTACTGCACAGAGCGTGTTCCTGTAGTTAAAAATAATTTAAAGTATTTAATTGTATTTCAAATCAAACAAAAATTAAAAGATCAAACATGTATAGTTCTGTATTTATATATAAAATAATATTTAGCATCGTAATTTTGATAACTTTTCCAGTGCCCTTACTTCCGGGTACTTTCTTTAACAACGTAAAAAACATCCTCTTGGCCTTCTTTGGAATTTCAAGATCAATAAATAAATTCTGGTCTGTAAGTTGCTTCCTTTGTGCATATTATGTTAAATTAAATGTTTTAATTTTCTCACATAAACCAAAATGCCCAATGCAGGAGCATCATTTAGTTCCATATGAAACAGTCGGAACCCTTTGAATTAAACACGCAGATCTTTTTCCAGTAAAAAACATTTTAGGAAATAAAAATGTGCCGTGTGAAATTTTTTTTTTAAATCGACCAATACGTAAAGGCAGGTACGTTTATGAACTATTCTTGGAATTTTATACTATTACTTATTAATTATTATTTGAGATCGGAATGTAACAATTGTTTATTGTTTACTGTAGGGTAGCATGTGAAGGCCAGGGAATTTTCTTACAGTTGGAGACCATTCGCAGAACTGTTTGCCGAATTTGTTCAAATCTAAAGACACTTTCAATGAAGTAGTTTGTTTTGCATTAGTTGCATCTGGCATTCTCTTATTTAATCTTGAAAAATCACCATTAGCAAAAGAAAAAAAAAAAGTAGTTTAAATACAATTATTTGAATTTTTTAAAATTATTTAGTTATAAACGAATTCTATGTAAAATTTTGTGAATAAAATTATTTTTTCAATATATCTGTGTATTGTTTTATTTATATTGTAAATTAAAATTAATTACAATAATTACAGCCTTTTGTTGATTTTTTGCACGTTTCTGACATTTATCATGCATATTTTCCTATATATTCCTTCAGATTCACAGCATATTATATGCCATATTTTGCTGCATAGAAATACGGTCTTTAGTGATTTCTACGTAATTGAGTTCTCGTTTCCACCATTCCTTTGAGACCGGAGTTCTTGATGATCTTTTAACAATTTTAACCACCTTTTACTTTAAATGTAAATATTTTGGGCATTCATTATTTACTAATGATAGGCGTACTCACCGATAAAATACACAAAAATTGGAGTCAACTCCTTAATAATTAGAGGCATGTAAAAACAACTTTAAAGTCAAAATGTCCGAATTTGACAAGTCTCGTGAGAACGTTCTATTTATCATCCTATTACAATAAGAACCTATGCTTATAATACTACATCCTAAGAAATTAGGCAAATATGAAAATTAAATATTATATATATATATATATATATATACATAATAAAAATAAATAATAAAATTAAACATGATTTTGTTAAAAAAATAAAATAAAAATCTTTATTATAAGTATCGGAGAAATGTTTTTATGAAAGATAAATGAGTAGGCATACCTACTCTTCAATGCTGAAGAAAAATCCGGAGCAATTTATTTTAAATATTTTCTTCAGTAAATTCGCTTAAAGAAAACATAATTTTCCAATAATAAAACGATCTCGGGCACGTAGCGTGGTTGAGTCAAGAGCTGTTCCGGCAAAACAAAATTAAGTTCCTCAACTGGCCTTTCCAGTCATCAGATTGCAATCCTATTGATCATTTGTGGTAGGAATTTAAAAATTGTAGTTGAAAAACGTACTAGTAAACATAATATTTTTTAATTGTTAAAATAATGTAAAAAGGCAAATAGTCACTTTTATGACTAAAAAAAGTGAAAGTATTTATAAATTCTAAAAATTAAATGGCCAAAATTAGTTTTTTTAAAATTTATTTATATTAAAATGTAATAAGGAATTATTTTTATATTAAAAACAATTCCAGGTGGAATAATACTGGATTGGCAAAGTAATAATATTCGGTTAAGGGTATGTTTATACCTTTTTTTTTTTAATCAAGGCAGTACGTCACTTGTATGCCTAAAAAAACTGAAAGTATTTAAAATTCTAAAGGTTTAATAGTTAAAAAAATTATATTTAAAAAAAAATAGTTATATTAAAATCTAATTAGGAATTGTTTTGATATTAAAAATAATTCCAGATGGTATAATACTATTGGCCAAGGGTATGTTTATGTCTCACATAGTTTATAAAAAAGTATTGATTACAGAATAACACTATTAACACAACTTATTGTTAGTAACGCCGAATAATTTATTATAAAAGAAAAATAAATCGTTTCAATATATTGTACACAGACGGAGTAATTCTAAATTTCAAAAATACCTACAACATACGAATTCACGTTATCACACTGTAATATAAAAAACACAGCCGGTTTTTCGTTTATTAATGTGTAACCGCGAAAACAACTGAATCAATCTTTACCAAATTTGAACTATAATTTTAAAGATAATTTAATTTCCTAAAAAACAAAAAAAAATCATTGAAATCGGGATATTAGTGAAGATACAGCGCATTGTACATTGTAGCCATGTTTTTATTTTCCTACCGCTGCAAGTCGGAGGAACTGCAGAACATAAGTGCGCTGCTATGGTAAGGAAAATATTGTAATCGGGTCTAATTTTCGATGTACAGTTTTCAACAGTTCGCTTTGCGTAGTCCCTCTGAGTAAAAAAATATATGTATTTTTGGCCATTGGACGGTCTGTGTCACGATTATATTTTCAACGAGTAAACTCTAATTAACGAGTAAATAATTCTAATTAGAGTTTAATAAATAATTTGCTACTTCTATAATTTTGTTTTTATTGAAAACTAGTTTCGAATGTTAAACATTCATCTTCAGTTCTAAAAACACACAAAAATTCAAAATACAGTTTGGTATTATTATACGATTATTTTAATATAATTTATTAATAAAAAATGAAATATAATTGTATTTATATGTAATAAATAATATGTATAGAAGTGGCAAATAATTTATCAATCCCTAATTAGATTGATCCTTTTATACCATCATGCGGACGTCAACTGAAACTAATTCTATTTTGAACTTCAATTAATTTGATTTTCTAATACTACATTGACATATACAATAATTTTTATCAAACTTTCAATTGTTTACATATAATCTATATATTGTATTTATACTCAAATCCAGCAATAGCAAAGCATTACCGGATTAGCCAGTTTAAACAACGATTTAGTTGAATTAAAAAAAAAATTATTCCCAAGATATAAACATATCTTAGTAAGGTGTACAATTTACACAATTTTAAGATGTAGTTATTCAAACTTATATTTTATAAAATGAAAAAATATTTTTTTATAAATTAATAAAAGAAAGGAAATGTAAATAACCTCTTATTTGGCTTATAATTGTACTTTATTTTTTTTTCTTTGTTAACAACCTAAGGTGGAGAAGTATCTAATTTAAGATAAGATCAAAAAGTTGTCGAAATCACGCAAGGGACCAAACGTCGATTTTTTATAAGTGTTCCCTCGTTCCGTTTTCGATTTCATTTCTACTATTAACCCTTTTCAGAGAAACTTCATTGATATGTAGAGGTTTATAAGGAGTCGAGGAGAACGCAAAGAATATTCTGATTAATTACTTTGGAGAGGAGAAATTTTGATAGTCAAAAATTCAATTATAATCATAATTCAAGTAAAACAAAATCTATCTTGAGCGAATTTTGCAGATAATTGTTGATTAACTGCATGATACTTTATAGTTGATTCCTCGCCGATATATTTTTAAAAAAATTAATTTTTTCCTTTTTTTTTGGAACTGAGATAAGCCTCTTCTTCAATTCAGTTTAACTTCAGCTAAATCGTTTTCAAGAGTCAGATTTAAGACAGAAGAACCTTTAAATCTAAAAAAATAGCTATTTATGTATATACATTTTTTATTTTTTCAATAAGAGAAAACTATTATTCTACAATTTTTTTAAGTTTTATCCAATAAAAATTCCGATTTTTCCAAAAACAACTAAACGATTTCAACGAAGATTTGTGAGCAAGTTTTTGAAAAAACAGAAAAATCATAAACATAATAAGTTTGTAAAAAACATAACGCATGATAAGAAATATGAAAACATTTACATATTTAATAAACCATTTGAAATATTGAATTTTTCGATTTTTTTAATTCAAATTATAATTTGCATGAGTCACAAAAACAATGACAAATTTTATAATTAAACAGCGTTAAAATAAATGATCCATTTCAGAAGTAAAAAAATACGTGCATAACATATAGCTTCGTTTAAAACTGGATAGTCGTTTTCATTTTTTGTAATCGTATTAAATTTAACATGTATTATAATCAACAAAAATCCAATATAAATACAAATTAATGGCATCCAAAATACAGGTACAATATAACAAAGCTAGGATTAGATTCTCATTCCCATAGGTAGGGAGTGAAACGGGTTTTCTACGCAAAGAAATCACAGTAGGGAACAAAGTCGATTTTTGTGCACCTATATATTATCATTTAATATAAAATAATTCACGGAACCTTATTACAATTAATTTGATATTTCAACATTAAAGTAATAGTGGATTTAAAAATTTATTTTTAAGCAATTGAAGATCAGACTAAGGAAAAGCAGTTGAGTCAAGGAATCAGCAATAAAAATGCTAACAAAATTCACTTTTCCATTATGTTTTGTGTTTTTAACTTTAGCTTGTGAGAATTTAATTCACATTTAATTAATGTATTCAATAAATATTTGTTCAAAAAAGGGCTTTGAAACAGCTTTTTTACTTCTCCTGTAATATTTTATAAAATATAAGGTATTGAGTGCTTTCCCATGGAAGTTCCTCGTTTGAGCTCGTCTGGAAAGCCCAAAATAGGGAATATTTAGTGAGACAGTTTCCAGGAAACGATTATCTACGTAATTTGGTTCTGATTAAATAATAAATATTATCTTGAATAGCGACAAATTCTACGTTTAATTAATGTAGCTAAAAATGTCTCCTTGCTTTTGAATTCGCAATTTATTAATAGTTTCTTTTTCTTGCAATGTCCAAGTAATGTAAATGATATAAATAAATTCTTTGTCAAAACGTTGCATCATTTAGTACACTCCAAAGATTACACAATTAGCGATAAGATTCCGACAAGAGTTTTAAAAGTGGCAGGATATAATCAAGTATGAACAATGAAAACATAGCCAGTACATGATTATACAATCTCGGCCTCAGATCTTTAAGAAGAATGGTGACAACCTAAAGAAAGCCCTAGATGATAAGACTTAATTCGTATCATACACATTTGTCGCTTTATCGCTGTTTTCTACTGCCGTTTCTTCACATTAAAGGTAGACTTTCGCTGGGATTACCCACCGTAGTGGATGACAGAGCTTGCCAACCCTTGCCGCTAACCGTTACTGCTTGTATACTTCGTTGAAACAGCACACCGTAGCGACCAACTCCTCTCGCACTTAACATCCTAGTTTAAAATATTATTAAATGAAAATGTTAGGCTTAAACCTTTTTAATCCCAAGTTCTTCTCAGGTCACCTCTTCTTTTCCCTTCATTTAATGTTATTGCTATATATAAAATTAAATAAAGAGAAAATAAGAGGTATTCTGAGAGGCACTTTTGGTAAAAAAGCTTAAATTTAATGTTTTTCATTTGTATCGCAGAAATACACATGGTGGCTGGATTGTGAACTTATTAAATGAACACAGGCCATTTCGCCTGATTCAATAATAAGGCTAGGCTATGTCTGTATAAAATGTTAACCATTATGTTCCAATAAACTACATATTAAGGCCAAATTTCTACAGAGTGATGGCTTCTTGGAGTATTTTGAATTGAAACTTGAAGAATTGAAGATGTATCTCTGAAGAGAACTTGAAACATATATGTAACGTTCTAAAAAAGAACAGGCTTTGGAGAGGATAGAGTTCCTTCAAAGATCCTTATTTCAAAAGTAGCCATTTTTAACACTGATACAGGCTTCGATAGATCTTGCATAGTAATTAAATCCATTAATCCAAATAACGAAAAAAAATAAATAAAGATAACGTCTTGAAAGAATGAAACAGTTTATAGACAATTCTAAAGAAATGCATTACAAGAGGTAAAAGTAATACATTATAAGAGGTAACGTTGGAACCGTCGAAACGTGAGCGTTATATCATCAAAACTCTACATCTTGCTTGGGCTGCCGAGCAGTGGCAACGAAATACACCCCGTTCTATTTCCTCTAAGCAATAGAGAACTGCCAGCCGCTACGGTGGGCAGCACCAGCGAAAGTCTACCTTTGCCAATTCCTTCACTCTATCTGATGGAATACCTGTAAAAATATTTAAAGGTTTTCACATTCCAAAACAATGATTTTTTTTTTAAATTAATAATGCCTACATAATAAATCAACTACCTAATACTCAGGTGTGGCAGAATAGCATTGAAAGAAGTATTATGAATGTGAAGAGAAAGGACAGGGTAAGATGTGTGAAGCTTAAGACAGAAATAGGCCTTAAAGACACTCTCATGAAAATAAGGAAAATAAAATGAAAATGTTGCTGGATATCTCCTACGGTGTAAAGACAATAGTTGGTCCAAAATAGTCACGGAATGGACGCCATACAACCAAAAGAGGAAAAGAGGCCGACAAATGAAGAGATGGAGCGATAAGTTCAAGTCCGTCATGGGACCCCTCTGGTGGAGAGCTGCTAGGGATGTTTGGAAAACGAAGTGGGCGGAACTCTCAAAACCCTCTTCCCAGTAGGACTAGTCATCCAGAGAAGTACTGACTGTTATTGCCTAAACAGAAGGCCTGTGCAAGAAAAATAAATAAATAATTAATCAACTAATTTAAAAAAAAAAGTTGTATAAATTGTATTTTGTATATACTAACTTGATATTGCACAAATAAAGGCTATTTTAATTTCATTTCACACTCCAAAACAATGATTTTTTTTTTTTAAATTAATAATGCCTACATAATAAATCATCTACAAAATAAGTTATACTCAGTCAGAATACATGCCATTTTATTTCTCTCTCTCACACGCACACACACATATAATATGTGTGTATGTGTAATTCATTTATTTTTTTTTAATTTTTAAGCTATATATTCCAAGCTTCAACCCTGAGACGCACTCGTAAAAAAAGCATGAGCAAGCGAAGCCAACAAGTTAGATTTTAACTTTTGTATGGAGCATTGCAATATGTCAAACGCGTTAACACTAATTTAAAAAAAAAACGGTTTCCATCTGGAAAATGCTCCCATAACTGTGTTCTATAACAATCAAATATATTTTGATAGCATCAAATAATTATTGAGTGTTTCTATCTCGTTTTATAAATCTCAATGAATGTTTATCACTGTTATTATAACAGTTTTAACGGCTATTAAAAAATAAATGGTTACTAATTAAGTCCGTCTCTGACAAGGATTTTTTGTGTGGGAATTCTTTTTTAGTTTGTTAAATAAACCGCTTTTGGGCACCAATACTAGATTCTAGGTCAAACACCTAAAGAACAAGAGTAACTTTCTCTTAAAGAAAAGTCATGGGTAAACCATTGTAATGGTAACGAAAATTTGTTTTTATAGTTTGTCTTTACAATTTTAAAATTTTGAAATAATTAGAATCAGCTAATGCTTATGATTAGGAGTGAGGAAGACAGCACCCTAATAAAAATTCAAGTGTATCTTCCAGACCTTCAGCGAATTTCTATTGTCATGCAGGTGATCTCTCATTCAACTAGTCACCAGCCGGTAAAACTCCAGTTCGATACCCCAACATGGAGGCTGGCGCCTAGAGCATGCGGCCTCACTGTGCGTACCGAAACTAGATGAGTGTATCAAACTTGTTATTAATGATTTGTTTTAGGGGCTGAAAGAGTAACTATTATAACAGGATCGGATTTAAAGTTTGGGCGCTCCAAAGCACAAGACTTTTTGCCGCTCCCTCTTCAAACCATCGGAGGGGAGGGAGCGGTCGGTCCGGCGGCAATTTTTCTCAAAAAAATAACGCTGGTGAACAAAAAATTCTTTTTTTGGTGCATAGGTATATGGTGTGAATTTAGTTACATTAATGTACTAGGATACACGGCGTATATTTACTTTGCTGAAATGGACTCTATTTTTTTGCTTGTTTATAATAAAAGAAAACTTGGTTAGCTACAGTATATATTGACTTTATTAAAAAAATTGGAGTCAATTGGGCAGATCTGATATTTTTCTCGAATGTAGAAGACTGTAATTATACAAATTCGACTTTGAAACACTGCGCCGCAAAATTATTGTAGTCCGAAAAATAAATAAATAAAATCTTTCTTTTCGTTCTTTTAATATTAGGTTTTGTATTGCCTTTTAATTCAAAAACTGGATTCAATTCGGCAAAACTGATGTTTTTCTCGTATTTAGAAGACTGGAATAGCCCCTACAGTGCTGCAATAACAATTGCACAATAAGATTATCTGTTGCCTAGATTGATAATTTGTACAAATCTGTCTATGTCTACATGTTATTTATAGTGAAATTGTTGTGGTCCATGACAGTCGAAAGATCGTATGAAAGATTTAGTTATAAATGAAGGGCGGCGAATCCGTTATCAGTCTTAATAATTTGGATTTAAAAAAAAAGAAGACTAAAATAAATAATATGTTTTATTAAATCTTTCTACATCTCAAACATTACAACTATTTCCTACGAACCGTCGAAGAATATGACGGGAAAAAGTTTTTTAACGACGAAGGAACAGCCTTTGTCCGAAGTGAAATGGAAAGCACGTATCGCCAGGATTCCTGAAGGCAATCCGGTTCTATACTACAGCTGTGCTAGGCAGATTTTAAAGCCAACTCAACCGACATATTTGCTTTTGTACATCTCCGGCGAGTTTAGGATAATTCCTTCCCTTCACTGAGTAATCTTGAAAATTAATTGCAATATTCAAGATGCTGTTTATGAATACAGGTTTCTTATAACAATTAACCATACTGCACAAACTAAAAAAAATAAAATAATTAAGTTTTCAACATTAATTAAAACAAGTAACTTCTGTTGTTTTTTTAATAAATAGTTATATCATATATAGTATAGTTCATATATCATATAGTATCATATATCATATAGTTATTGGTTATCGATATTTTTTTAAATTAAACAAAAAGGTTACAACAAAATTCATGAACTTCATTAAATAAATCGCTGAATATTATTTGTTGTCTCTATATTCAGCTAAATAAGCACTAGAATCTTTTTTTATAAATAATATATATACATCTATACAATGTGAAACCACGCAAGTAAAAACGTTTTGATTTTTTTTTTTTTTCACATTGTGACCTTTTCGCCGGTGTTAATCACTCCTAATCAACGGTAAAACAATTTAACACAATATCTTGAAATTACAAGGCTTGATACTTGAAAACTAAGATTGCGATAAGGCCAAGATCGATATAAAGAAAAGACGGATAATCTATGGTAAGAAAACTTTTTTCAGAATCTCCGCTTCTCGAATCAAAAACAAATAATCGACAGAAAATTATGGGGTTGGAGAATACGAGAACAAAACATTTGTGAAATAGTAATTTTTCCGTTTTATAACATCTCGCTGTTCCCGCACTCCCATCCCCTTTTCAAGCTCTCGAATTCTTTTCATTTCTCAAATTCAAAACATTATCATTTACCAATATAGTTTATCTGTACAAAAAATTGGTTCGAGAAACTCAATGGCCAAGTCGGAGATAAAGGGATTTTTTTAAACATAAAAAATGAATTGAACAAAACAAAAAGTTATATTGCTGCTTAAAACATGTACGAATAATTTTATTACGTGTATGTATAAATAGTAACTTATATTATATTATATTATATTATATGTATAAATAGTAACTAAGTACCTAATTAACTTAAGAAGAGAAAATAAAGCGACGAAAAATTATGAATATTGCTATATTTTACACTCTTGTTTCTACCTTACCGTTTGTACCAAATAAATAATATTAAGGTCTTTATACATTTTTAAGAAAAAAATAAAAAAGAATTATAAAGCTTTCTTTAAATGTAATAGGTTAAGAAAGACAGAAAGAAATGATATAACAATCAAAAAAGCTAACTGTATGAAGTGAGAAACAGACTTCTAAATTTAATTCAGTCTGCAATTATTAATTTGTTTTTTGATGTGCACAGTTACAACTATAAAAGATTAATACTTTAAAGATTGAGAACTAAATCATAAACTGGATTTAATTTAATATCAAGTTAATATAAACTGAATCCTTAAACGGTAATATAAGTCTCTGAAAGAACGTTAACAGATTAAAGTTAGGTAATGTCTAGTAAGTTTGGTCTTTGACCGTAATTATCCGATACTTTTTGTTTTGAACCTACTTCTTCAGTTTGAAATCATCCTTCATAAGATACGTTAAGTCTTCAAGACTTTGTCTTGTTTAACAGAAAAGATTCCTTGTCATAAATTTTGAAAACCCAGAAGAGAAATGTAATAAACATGAAATCCAGCATTCAACGAATTTTATCCTAGTAATAAAATTCCTTGAAATCCAATATTTATAATAATCTTAATATCAAGCACTAGTAAAAATTCTGTGAATTAATTTAAAAATACTTTACCAGTGATATTTCCTAGAGGAAAATGATATGGAAACTAATAATAAAAAACTAAAAAAAGAAACTAAAAAAAAAAAAAAAAAAAAAAAAAAAAAAAGAGACGGCAGACTAATGGAAAAACTTGAAATATGAGAAACAATCCGTTATCGTCAAACTTTAACCAAAACATGCTGAGAATAAGAGAATGCAAAAATTAAATTGGTTTCTTCCCAGTAGCCAGTGTTCCCAATTGGGGACAAATACTTGGAATTTTTTTTAAAATGTTTATCTAAAACAAACATTCATTCAATATTTTTGTTTGCTTATATTAAGTCAAAATTTATTTTTTGACGCAAAATTTGAGCAAATTTTTCAAATTTGAGTTAAGTAGTTACGATTTTTCGAAATACATGAAAATATGACTATTTATATTTTTTGTTTTAATTTATTTGTATAACTAAGGTTTCAATTCCATTAGAGCAGTAATATTTTTCTGTTTTCTATTTTTCCCTGTATTATTATTTTTCCTTGTGAGGTACCTCCTTTATTTTATAAGTTAAAAAAAATATAAAAATAATACCTTAATCAGTTTCCCTAGGAGGAACATATCGAAAATCACTATATATATATATATATATATATATATATATATATATATATATATATATATATATATATTTTTTTTTTTACTAAAACTTGCAATCGCTGTTTTAAACGAAAAGTTACAAGCCAAAAAATGCGAGAAAAAAATTTAAATCTGATATGGATATAAATTCGGTCTGTTTAAGGTTGATAATTGTGGATTTGTTTTTTAGGTTTTACTAGTTATTCAAACAAATTATTATTCGGGAAAAAAAAAATAATGAAAATATATAAAGGTAAAATAAATATGAAGTAAAACAAAAATTCAATGGAACAAAACAAATTGTGAGCGAGACCCAAAAAATAACATTATATTTAGTCGTTTTACAAATTACGTTAATGTTTAGATGTTAACACAAACTCGTATATTCTTATCCAATAATCAAACCACTTAAACCTTTTAGTCAGGAGTTTTCTATGAAAGCCCTTTGGGATTTCGAAAACAAGATTTAGTAAACAAATACATAACCTTTCAATAGTACACCACTACTACATCTCTAATTGAACATAATAACATTACCGTACGAGACTGAAATTTTCTTCAAAGACAGAGGACATCTTAGAAACAATGCATTCTAAACATGCTTTGTAAAAACTTCGTAAAGAGCCAATTACGAATCAAAAGTAAATATGTAAATGATTTTTTTTTTTCTCCATCGGAACTCATTGGAGTAGAGACTTCAATGATCTACGATATTTTTAACTTGTTTAGAAAATAAATATCCTCCTTTGAAATTTATTATAAAAATCATTTCTGTACTTATTATGAACAAGACGCAGTGTTTATTTGAATATAACTAGAAATAGAAGAAAGTAACATTGTTTTCGATAAGAACCGTATTGAAAAAAATAAACAAAGAAACATACTGTGGTACGGCCGTTCATTTTTTAAGAAATATTTATAATACGTCACCGGAGTGATATAAATAAATGTTACAGTAAAACAAATGAAAACGACTCCTGAAAAATAAAGTAAAACTAACAATTATTTAGCTACAGAAAGTTAATAAAATTAAAAATGCATCACATACATAAAATCTCGATATCCATTATGAAGTGTCACTGAGGATCGTTTAACATTGTCGCCCAGCCTTTCTCGAATGATGCTAGTCGACACAACACAACCAATACACGCACTTAAAATAAAGTACTTGAAGCAAAAAATGAATAATAAATAAATTGAGAAACAAAAAAAATAATAAAATTGTAAGACAGAAGAACACTTCGCGGAAAAGAAACAAGGATAGCCACCACGACCTTACGGAACGCCTGCAGGCCACAGACTGGAGTCATCTCCTCTCCCTCCCTCCTCCTCTACCTGCCGCCATCTTGTTCTTGCGGTGACCCTCTTCCTCCGTTTGTATCTCTGGCCAGGAGACCAAGAGACTCCGATGTCTAGTAGTTAATAAAGATTGTATCAATAGCATGGTAAAATGTAGAAAGTAAAAAAAACTTCTGAGATGAGCTAAAATGAATATGTTTTTTTATAAATGTGGCAAAATAATAATGAGGTATAATTAGCCCAAGGTAACTAATATTTTTCAATTGATTCAATTAATTTTTATGTAAGTAGCAGAAATGAACAAAAATGGTATATATATATATATATATATATATATATATATATATATTTTTTTTTTAAAGAATCATGAGAACATACTAAAAAAAATGTGGTATGGTGCGCGCATCACATAACTTTCTCCTACCACTCTATAATAATTAGCGTGAAGTTGACAATTGAGTCGAACAGAGCGTATTGTTGAGAACAGGAATAGCTAGGTGGGCGAAGGCGCGGTTCGGCCGCATCCCTCTGCTTTCGGACACACTTGGCATTACATCTAAGTTTGAGCTCTAAGGTATTGTAATTCAAAATTCTTTATCTTTGCTATTAGATAGTCCGAAAGATAATGCAGGATTTTGAGTTTTCTTTAAAATACCCCTCTACATAACAAACTGTTTACATTTACTGGATTATTCATTTGTATGAATGTCAACACTTATTAATCATCTTCCAAACGATAATGTTTGTTTACCTATGTAGCATTTCGCTGATTAGAAATAATTCAGTCTTTACTAAGATGTCAACGCGTGATTTTCGTAAAATTTTGTTTTACGAATTTAAGCTCGGCCAAAACGGGGCCCAGACGGCCAGAAACATCAATCAAGTATGGGGCGAGGGCAGCATTAATGATTGCACTGTTCAACGGCGGTTCAAAAAATTTTGAGAGGGAGACTTTGCCTTGAAGACAAAGAATGTCGTGGAAGGACTTCCTCTCTTGATGACGATTTGGTGGAAGAAAACCCCAGAACAACTGTTTGAGAACTTGACGGAAAACTTAACCTTAGCAAATCGACCGTCGATGACCACTTGGAAAGACAAGCTTGTAAGTTGGGTTTTACACATATTAAACGACCGCCAAGAAACCCAGCGTTATGAAGTTTGTGCTACATTTCTTTGCCGAAACAAAAACGACCCTTTTATGTCAAGAATTGTGATTAAAAGTGGATACTTTACGATAACAGTAGACTTTCTGGACAGTGGCTCGACAAAGGAGAAGCACCACAGCATTTTCCGAAGCCACCAACTCATCAAAAAAAGATGATGGTAACTGTTTGGTGGGCTTTATTTGGTTTGATACACTACAGCTTCTTAAATCCTGGAAAAATCATCAATGCCGAATCGTATTGTAACCAAATTAATGCATCAGAAATTAGCAATAATGAAGCCATCTTTAGTCAATCGGAAGGGGCTCATTTTGTTGCATGACAACGTCCGACCACACGTCTCAAGTGTGACGTCACAAAAACTGTTGGAGCTTGGATATGAAACTCTGCCACATCCGCTCTACTCTCCGGACCTCACGCCTACGGATTATCATTTGTTTAAACACCTGGACCACTACTGACGTGACAAAAAATTTAATGAACAAAGGGAATTAGAAAATGCGTTTTTGGAGTTTATCAATTCTGAAGATGGGAAATTCTATTCCGAGGGAGTTACTAACTGTATAGTCATTACTATATCCCAAACGGCAATGCCTATGAAGCTGAAATTCAAATATCCCAGCCTGGTCATTCGGAAGAGAATTCTACAACAAGATAATGCTCGTCCTCACACCGCTGGAATAACTCTGAATAAAATTGAAGAACCTGATGGTCTAGAACTTCTACCACATCCTGCATCAGCCCTGGCCTCGACCACGCTGACTATTACGCATAATACCTATTTTTCTTAGAGGGAGGAATTTTTCAATAATCAGGAGGAAGTCGTAAACGGTATTCGCGAGTTCTTCGGATCAAAAGATAAATACTGGTACCTGCGAGGTCTTTAAGAGTTGGCTGATAGGGGGCTCAAGGCAGTCCAACCCGGGGGTTTATACTTTGAGGATTGAGCTGTAAGTTGTTATGTTTCAAATATAATTTTATTGTACTGCACAAAACATCTGCAAACACTATAAAAACACTTGCTCTAGAAGCAATAACTGGACAACTGGGACTTCCCGTAAATACATCGAAAACAAGTATAAGAACCTCCGAGTCTGGCACCTTGGCGGTACCGTACAGTTTGGCTCCTATAAGTTTGAATAAGTAGATTAATTCGTCTACCTGGGGTCCCTGATAATTGCTGGCAATGGCATCTCAAAGGAAATTGAGAGGAGAAAACTTATTGCTAACTGATGTTCCTTTGTGCTAGGAAGGCATTTGAGGAGTAAATATCTGTCAAGGACAACAAAAGTACGGCTGTATAAGACATTGATCAGACCGGTTTTGGCGTACGGCTCGGAGTCATGGGAATACCACGGTCGGATGAGCGAAGCATACAGGCTTTTTAGAGAAGAATTTATAGAAATAGGAAAGTCGGTCGAAAACACCTCAGGAGAGGTAATCAAGAAATATATAGTCTCCTTGGTGAGCCTAACATTGCAAAGCATATAAGGCTGGGAAGATTGAGGTGGTATATATGTAGATATTGCTCGAATGTCAGAGGATGAGATCCCCAGAAAAATAATGAGCGAGACCATTCATAGTACCACTCGTAGAGGAAGACCACGTCTTAGATGGATGGATGCATGTAACGGAGGATGCCCGGAGGATCTTGGGAGGAGACTGGAGAACTGCAGCCTACCAGCGCACAGACTGGCGGAAATTATTGGAGGAGGCCAGGAACCAGTAATGGTCTGTTGAGCCAATGGAAGAAGAAGAAGTACAAAACACCGACAAAACTTTTGTGTCAACCTAGTAGAAATATACTACTGACTCATTGATTGATTTAGTAATCACTAAATCACAAAAACGACAATGCATGCATGAATTTTTTTATGGCGGCTCACATAATGTTGTATATTTGCAGTAAGGCGTGATTTAAACGCGCGATTCAGTAAACTTTAGTCCGGTTTGATTTTGATAAATAAGTTTGGTTGTCATCAATAATTTCTTATAATATACAATGAAAATTGGAGTAGCGGGGATAATAATTTATAAACAGTGCTCAGGGCGGGATTGCGCTGATTATTTCTTTATACTATTACAACAACTATCTTCAATAATATTCTAATTTGATTTATATACAATTTGTATTTCAAATCTCAGTCTTTTATTAGGAGTGAAT
Source organism: Rhaphigaster nebulosa (assembly GCA_948150685.1). NCBI lineage: Eukaryota > Metazoa > Arthropoda > Insecta > Hemiptera > Pentatomidae > Rhaphigaster > Rhaphigaster nebulosa. Next base: position 39,314,069 of record OX411306.1, read on the forward strand.
TATAATGGAGTTAAAAGTGAAGGAAATAATTATTAAAAACCACACGAATTTCCCAAGTCTTTGCCCAGATTTACGTGTAGACAATTTTGAAATCACATCTTTAAATTAATTTTGTCCTAAAAGGATAAATAATTAAAATGTTATTTTATTTTTTTCTAAATTCTATTAGTGCTATCACCAATTAGTTTTAAATATAAAAAAAATATAAAATCATAAGGTATTTATTACTGATGGGACCAGAATTTGGATTTTTTCAGGAGAGACAAGCTTAATTTTGCCGCCTCTTGTTTCACTCTCCCCCCTTAATAAAATTCAACAACAGTGTTTTAGTTAATATTTTTATTGTAATAACTAGATCCTATGCATATTTAAATATCGATATAATTTGCATACAACTAGTTAGTACCGTAAAATGGTATAAGAATGTGCCACTTTTTGATGGTTTTAATTAATAACTTCTACAAATATTCAACTAGAGCCTTATGAATTTTTATCATCGGTTCATTATTGAAAATAACATCAAAACAGGTATGTTAACTGACAAAAAATTGAGAAAATAGGTGGCCCATTGTTGTTGTACCCCAGAATTCCCATTTCTTCCTAAGCTTAATACTGCACGTAAATCAGCTAACATTTGAAAATATGAAATTATTGATGAAATTATTCGACTTCTTAAAGGTACTTCCACAATAATCGTTTAAAACAAAACCAAAAAAAGTTATTTGCAATTGTTGTTGGAATAAAAAACCATATCAAATAAAAACTTCGGATGATAATTTATATAAACAATAAAAACAAAAAAAAATGTATACACCGCACACTGTACGAAAATAATATTAATGCATATTCAATTTCCTTTTCTCGAACCACTCGGGAAATACACTTATTTTTAATATTGCAGTAAAAAAAAAAAAAAAAAAAAAAAAAAAAAAAAAAAAAAAAAAAAATGCAGTGTATGGAATGTTGTATTTATTCCATGTTTTCAGATTTTTTATAGCAGAAAAATCCAAAAACGTCTTCCAGGTAGGTCAGTGTAGCTCCCTCGCTATTTTTATAGAGTACTTAAGAAAAACTAAATGTGCAAGAAAAACTAATTTGATGTTATTAATATTTTTCTCGACATGTTTCGGAAAAAATTAAACACTAAAAAATAATAGATCAAAATGAACATGCGCAATCAAACATCCGATTAAAAAAACCGTTAGAAATCCTAAATTACCTAATGTACGATCCCTGCATTGAAGAAAACTAACAATTATAGTAAATAGAAATACTCAAGCCCGATCAAAAATCCGAATAAAAAAAACGGAACAAGAACCCTCTATTACCTAATAAACGATCCCAATAAGAAGAAAACTTAAAAATTAATAGTAAATCGAATAGCGATTCACACATCTTTTCTTACTACTTTAAATAAAAGTAAAAAAAGTTTAATAAATCTTCGCTAACATTAGTCTGATAAAGATAACTTATTTTTTTGTTTAGCATATTTAACAATGCAGAAATTTAAATTATCTCTCAAAGAAGCATCTGGAATGTCCAGGAGAAGTACAGTTTTCGAGTAATCTAAAAATTAAAATAAGGTAATCCAATTTCCGTAGTACAAGAAGCACTACACTATTTTGCATGTAAACAAAGTTCAAAACGCGATATCTCAGCAAATATTAGTCCAATCAGGACTATTTTTTTTGGTTTTGTAGGAAATTAAATTAACATTTTAGAGAGCTGATAGATGCCAAATTAAAAAAAATGTATACATTTAGAGTTAAGCGCGAACATAGTTTTATTTGTCTCGATTATAAAATAAACGTAATCCGAAATGTGTGTGCACGATGAAATATCCTTTACCAAATTCAGAACTAGCGTCCTTAAAAACCAAATTCTTAAAATTGGACGAGCCGTTTTCGAAATATAGATGTGCCAAGAAAAACACGTTTTCGTATGCGTAAGCGAAAATAAAGAATGGATTTTGATAAAATTAAAATGGGGTCATCTAGTTACTAACCCGCACAATCCCAGAAAATTTCATAAAAATCGGATTAACGGTAATAGGTATTATGCCCGTCACATGGATTTGACTACCGACAGACACGAGACCAAATTTCTTACTTGATGTCTGAAACGTAAAACGCGAGTGAAAATTGCCGATGCTGAGGACATAAATTCCTGTATGAACACAAGACTTATACGTTTAAATATATAAGTTTGGTAGTGAAGAAGTACAAAAAATGACATACATAGAAATGTTAAAATTGTAGGTTGTGATGACATTTTGAACAAAAGTTGATAGAAAACTTCCAAAAAATATACGTTCCATTTTCATACCGAAATAAAGAAAAGTACAAAGAAAACCGGCATTTTTGAAAGTTTAGTATCTGATCCTCTAGTGGAGTCCTACCCAGATGGGCGAAAAGGATCTTTTTATGGACCAAAAAAGAATTTGAAAGAAAAAGAAGGTTGGCTCTTCTTAGCCACTCTTCGCTGGTGCTCAGTGCGATGTACTGACGCCATGGATCGACAAGCATTTTCCACTCTTTACTACAGTTCTTCAACAGATGATGCAGGGTTATGATTAGCATAAACGCTGTCAATCATATTATTTCTGTTTTTTCACTGCATCTTTAAAACAAACCTTTATTATGAATTACAGCTAAAAAGATAACAAACACGATGTGACCCAATTAATTCCTGTGAGACAAAAAAAATTTAAAGGCAATTTAAAAGGATTAATTCCGAAACAAACAAAATGTATTTGTACCATAACTTTGTAATTTATTGACCAATTTAAAATCTGGTTTCACCATTGCACTCAGTTTCAAAAATCCGTTAAAATGATGATGTATCGGAAGGCATAGGTTTCTATTTGAAATTTTAAAGTTGTACTGAATCTGAGAGACCCCGTTTATTTTTTTTCAAAAACAGGTCTAAATTTTAAATTAGACTGAAAAACATTAAATACGTATTTTTTATTTTTTTATAACGTAATCGGTTCAAGAGAAATTCAGCCGGGCCATCTAAATAGGACACCCTGTATATATATATATATATATATATATATATATATATATATATATATATATATATATATATATATATATATATATATATATATATATATTTTATTTTTTTTTTAAGGAGCTCAATAAAAATCAAATGATGACCTAGAGGTAGAAATAATCGTGGTTCACTGGAAAAACCTCTTGCGCCTTTATTTCTAAATCACTCATCAGCCCTCAGTAAAAGGAACTTGCTCTTTGAATCTGTCCTGCTCTGTACACTGCCTGCCAATACCCCATTCTTATAACTATGATATAACTATCAAATATTCTTCTGCGTCAATAGAACTAATTAATAATACTTGATACAAAATCAAATTTGCATTATATTTATTTCAGTATACCCCAATACAGTGGAGTCTCTCATATAGGAACTGCAGTACCCCCGTTTCCACTTGATATCAATAAAATTCAATTAATGAGTCCTCCTATCTTTAATTATTTCTTTATACTTGTACAATATATAATCCTTAAGCTTAATTTCAGTAGCTATACCACAGCTTATAAAAATGATACATGAATCTTTGGATGGAACTGCGCGTTTCATAGTTCCACAGACGCACTTAAGAGTATTTGATCCTTAAAATCAGGAATTTGAAGTTTATTAATGATCAAATAATTAATAAATAAATTAATAAATTAATTAATAAATAATTAATTTGAAGTTTTTTAATTTTCATAAAGCTGAGCATAGGAGTATTCGAACAAGGGACGGAAGTAGAATTTTTTTTCGGTGTGGGGAGGGATGTAATAAGAAGGAGGTAAATAATCACTTAAATGCCTATAATCGCCAAATTGGGAGTAAGCATTAAGTAAAAGAATAAAAATTGGATAAAATATTATTATTAAGAATTACCAAAAAAAAAATATTACTCAAAATACAAACCTTATATTGGTCGGCATGAAAAATCTTATTTTTTCGTACATTTCGGGAGAGAGACTGATCCCCGGCGTTCGCCTCTGATTTGATCCTTTGAACGTGAAAAAAGCACTTTTCGGCATGTTTATAAATTGTTTTCACCAAGTTGTTACATACAGATTTTATCTAAAACTTACGTTACTTATAAACATAATTATGTAATAACACATAATAAACTAGTATTATATACTACTAATTATTATGTAAAATAGTAATTACATAATAAACATAATATTTGTTATTAACCAACGGCTAAAATATTATTCATTTTATATTTTAATTTACTATTACATTATATATATATATATATATATATATATATATATATATATATATATATATATATATATATATTTATATATATACATATATTTTATTATTAATACGTTGTATTATTTTGTTAAGATTAAAGAATAATATATTATTTAGTAGGCCCGACGAGAGATTGGAGGGGGAGAGAGGAAGAAAGGCCGGGGATACAGCCAGAACATATTCGTAATTGAATACATTTTCATTCTAATAATGCTCAAGCCCTTTGCAGGAATGGAAGAGAAAATGTACAATGTACTACTATCGAGGGTTGTCTGAAGCACTCATACTGAATATATCCATATTCATATTACCATGTTATTCTTTCAGATATTATCGATATAGAATGGCTTACATTTTATCTTTTGTAAATACTCGTATACAACTTTTTCTAAAAATTCTTTACCCTAATGGGTTATACCTTATATTTTTATATTATACCTTATATTTTTAAAAAAGAAATTTTTTTTTAATAATAGATGTAAACTATAAGAATCTGTTTTATTTTATTAAGTTTTCAGATCTTATTCGAGCTAACGAAGATGAAAGAAACTTATAAGTTGGTGAACTAAATAAGACAGAGGTGTTAAAATGGCTGACACGGGTTGTGTGCGGCCCCCCAAGGTAATTATTTTTGGTCCTCGATGTTCTGAAAATGAAAACAGAACAATAATATAGTGATATGGTCAATTATTAAACTAAATTCACTTAATTACAAAATATATTTTAATTATCCTATTCAAATTCCAGAATCAGCGCTTTAAAATATCATTCTTAGAAAATATTTAAATGATATGTGGCCCGCCTGAATCTTACCAGGTACATTAAATGATCCATTCTTTAATTGAGTTTGACAAGCCTGCTCTAAAGGCCCCTTTCTCTATAGTCCAGGTGCGATAGTTTATTTTTAAAAATAAATTTCCAATTAATTTTTTCGAAGTGATAATTAGGAGAAACAAATTTCTATTAAAACAAATAAGGTTTAGATAAAATCTGTATGTAGTAACTTGATGAAAACAATTTATAAACATGCCGAAAAGTGCTTTCTTTCATGTGTGAAGGTTCAAATCAGATCGAACGCCGGAGGGGGAGAGGGGGAAGATCGGATGATATATACCCCTCTCTTCTCCGAAATTTACGAAAAAAAATATGATTTTTCATTCCGACCAACATGAGGTTTGTATTTTAAGTAATATTTTTGGCAATTCTTAACATGATATTTAATCCAATTTTCATTCTTATACTTAAAACTTACACCCAATTTGTTGGCTATAGACATTTGGGTGATAATTTACTCCTTCTTATTAGATCCCTCTCCCGACCAAAAAAAAATTCTATATCTGCCCCTAGTTCGAATACTTCTATGCCCAGCTGAATGGAATTAAAAAAGCTTCAAATAATTTTGCTAGGCTTTAAGACTCAAATACTTCTATGTGGGCCGATGGAGCTGTGAAACGCACAGCTCCATACAACGATTTTTGTATCTTTTTCATAAACTGCTGTATAGCTACTGACATTAAGCTTGAGGATTATATATTGTACAAGTATAAAGAAAGAATTAAAGATAGGAGGGGACTCATTATATTGAATGTTATTGATATACGAGTGAAAATGGGCGTGCTGCAGTTTCTATACGCGAACCTGTATTGTGGTGAGCCTGTATTGTTGTATACCGTAACAAATATAATGCAAATTTGATTTTGTATTAAATATTGTATCACTGTGTGGTAGATTAAGGCAGTGGTGTAGAAGAATCATTACCAATATTATCATTAAGCTGCAACTCTTCACGATTTTGCCACATTTTCCACAAGTCAAACTGAATTCGAATGTACAGCCAGTTCTTCCAATTCAGCCATATCAACTAAAAGCCCAAGAGAGGCAGAATGCCCAGCACAGCACATCAGCAAGTCAAAAACAAAACGAAAGTAAAAAGTAATCCAACGATATTGGTGAATGACTCAGCAACTTCTATTGCTAACCAGCGGAAAACATTTTTCGACATTTGGGTGTACAAAAAGTGAGCTAAGATGGGTTCGCGATACGTCAACATCGTCACCTTAACAAATATTGAATGTAACTTACTTAGAAAAATTGATTTATCTAATATTATATCTAAATTTGTTCAAATTAAGTCGAGAAAAGTTTGTAAACTTTATTTTATTTTATTATCATATAAAACCTAGGCCTACTGCTAACATTTGCAATGGGCCCCGCATTGGCTTAATCCTCCTCTGAGTGTATGCCACGATGAGGTGCTTTTAGAAATATTTTTCCCCATTATTGATTATTTGTAAACTTATTTATCTTGGGAAATAATTCGCATTATTTTCCTACCACTCTATTTAGACCATAAGCGAAACCATTTTATGGTAAAAAAAACTTTTAATCCAGACCTGTTTTAATCATGTACAGAGCAGCATCGGTTACAAAAAGTTAGCAAACTCTGAGTTCGTGAACCAGATGCCTCATGTCAGGTTAAAATAATAGAAAGATTAGTTAAAGTAATGAAAGAATCTTGGAGAGGAGAAGGAATAAATGCGAATTCCTCGAAAACGTGTAAACATGGTGTTAGATTGACGAGTTTAGGGAAATTAGGTTTGGTATTGTTCGTCCAAGAAATTCTTCAAGGCATTAAAATTTTACTATTTTCAATTTTTTTTCATCTTTGACCATTAAACGTGTAATTTTATGAAAAACATTTAAATCGTGCAAAATATCCCAACACTTGCAATGCCGTGCGAAATACCCCAAAACGTGCAATTTCGTGCAGCATAAAATTGCCTTAAAATAATCTATTCGGCCTTGTTCGAATTATTAACTAACTTTTGCTGTACTCTAAGATAAATTAATTTACCAAGGTAAGATTTAACAAATAAAAATCTATGGGCTAATATGAAATATAGCTAAAGGTTTTAATTTATTCATTTTTTTTTTTTTTTTTTTTTTTTTTTTTTTACAGAAAGCGTAGCTTTTTATCAATTTTTGGGTCTGAATCACAAAAATCTTCTACAGACATCTGTTCGTCGTTTTTCAACAAGTACTGAGCCAAAATCTATAAAAATTCGTGAGGATAATTTCTAATAAAGTTTTTTGTAAATGTGAAGGAAAAATAATTTATAAAACAATGAAGTGAAAATTTTTAAATCCCAAACAGAACAAGGAGCTTTCTGGAAGACCTAGGTGTAAGCAATAGGGATGTTGCGATATTGGCTGAGAATATTATACTAGACTCTCTGGGGATTGATTATCCGCCATCACTTGTGTGGTTGTTAATTTAGTCGATATTCGTTATTTATTTATTATGATTATTGTTTATTTATTTATTTTTTCTTTAAGTATATTTGTTGCCATTGATATTTATCTAAATATTTTTATTTATTTATTATTTCTTGTACTAATTTTTATGCTTAGGTGTGCGAGTTTAAAATGTGAACATTTGAATAATTTTTAATAGTTTATTTTATTAGCTATTTGTTTTTTTGTATATTTTTTATTTACTAAAAAAAAAAAAAGCGTCATTTCAAGTAATAGTTAAATGAAATATATATATATATATATATATATATATATATATATATATATATATATATATATATATATGTATTATATCTAGCATTAGATTGATGACTATGGTGTGTGAGCAGCAACCCAAGGTATTTGGGCAGCACATATTGCTGTAATAGAGCATTTCTCTCTCAAAAAAGAGGTAATATTCTTTGAATGTTTTCAACCTCATCAAAGGTGTTTTAAAAATTTAAATATGTTGTTTTGAGAAAAAAGTAAAATAAAGAAAATCAGATAATGATAATGAATCGGATTAAACAGGTAGTATAAGAAGCAGAGACTTATGCCTCTGAGAATCAATAGTACAAAATTGACATGCCTCTCACATAAGATATACTCCAACTTACAACAAAAGAAATTCCTCCCAGATGTAAAAAAAAACAAAAAAAAAAACCAGTAATAATTTTAATAATTCCAATGAATACGAATGTTACAAGTGAATAAAGCAGTTAGTTATCACAAATGGTGCTAGACATTGCTAGTGTAGTGACCTTTGGGTAACTTCAGCATGAGGCAACGATAATGCATCGCGATTAAAGTTAAAACGGAATCTGGAATACCTTTAAATGTTACTTTAATGTTGTAAAGAGGAGAAAAAAGTTACTAAGATTATCTACATTCTATCCAAAGAAAGTTTTTTGATAAATATCTAATGAATCCCCAATGAATGATCACCTGTCTACGTTTTATTTATTGCTGTCAATCGATTATTTTTATTTAATTTGATTTTCTTAGATTTTTACATATTAATTTGTTGAACTATTATTGTTATTTATCTTTCAGCTATATTTTTATTTATTAGTATCATTCAATTATTTTTTATTTAATTGTATTTTCTTAATATTATTTACATATTATCTTTTTTTTTCTAACCCTATAACAAAGATTTTTGATTTCGTAACAAATAAAAATAAAAGGCATTGATAACCAACAGATTTTATACATCAACAACGAAAAATGCATAAACTTAGTACAAGACTGGTGGGAAAAACATAGGGTAATTAATTGTTTTAAATGATTATGTTGTAGCATCTATAATTTTTAACTTCTGGATTTTAGTTAGGGATAATTGTAAGGGAGGGACACAGTTTCTTTTCTGCACATAGTAGTACATTGTTAAACCATCAATTAATTCATACCCAAAGTTGGGTGGTAAGTGAAAGTTAGGTGATGCGCACACTGCACCAGATTTAAAAAATATATTACTTTGAAACTTGAGGAACATGAAAAAAATTGTCACATTTGTAAATTTTTCAAAATTGTATAATTAAATTTAAATGTAAATTATATTTTTATTCCCATCACTTTAATTTTCCGAAGTCTTAATTCCTTGTACAGTTTTGGCATTTTTTGTGCCTTTGTGGAAACAAAGTAATGCCATACACAGCTTTAAAAATTAAAATCTTTAAGTGCAGAGACAGGATTGAGGCCGATAATAAATTATAACCTAAATTAATTTATAAATTATAAATTAATATGTTTTAAACATTTTAACTTAATTTATATTTCATATCCCCTAAAAGTTATTTTTATAAAATGTATACAAATAAATTTTATATCTTTTTGGAAAATATTTCATTTAAGGGTGACATTTTAGGGAATGTATCTAAGATTTACATTGTTAGAGGTCTTCTGCTAGTTAAATGACAAAGATGAAGGGTCTCACCCATGTTTTGTAACGGTATGAAAGAGCAACTTTTTGGGACAGCTAAGCTGTATAGGAAAGTGATTTTAGTGGATTGGAGTCATCTTATGGCTTCCAGGTGTCTATGAGATTTCCATTTTGTAAAAAACAAAAACAATGTTTTGTGTTATAACGAACACTAGACTAAAAATATCTGATGTGGACAACACATGACTTCCTTGTACGCCTATTAAACTATAAATCGGTGCCACAAAAAATTATTCTGAATTTGGTTACTAGTTTCTGAAGATTAAAAACGACACTCGGTGTCGCAACATCCATCTATTGATACACACACAAACAAAAGGGGAGGAAAACCAGTATTTTACACTCAATTTTAACACTTAAAACAACTAATAAAAATGTTTAATAGGATTGGAAACCAAATTGCGTTTGTAACCTTTATCACCGAAACATATGACTTATGTATTTAATTTAAATATAATTTTTTATGTAAGCTTATTATGACCTTAAAGTTAAGTACCCTTTTTGCATCACCAATTTGAACCAAAATATAGTAAATACATTCATATCGATATAAAAGACCTATTTACCAAATTTGAGATGTTTTACATTATATTTTAATATAATTTTTGATGAAAATCAATTATTACCTTCAAGTAAAGTACCACTTCCGGTGATCAAGCAGAGACTAAAAAGGGAGGTAGATTTTTCAACAACCCTAAATACAAACTTTCAATTTTCTACAGCTAACCGTTTTTGAGTTATGCGAGATACGAATGTATGTACGTACATACAGAAACCACGACAAAACTAGTCAAAATGGATTCAGGGATGGTCAAAATGGATATTTCCGTTGAAATCTTAAAACCGAAAATTTTTGCGATTACAATACTTCCTTTACTTCGTACAAGGAAGTAACTAGCTTAAAGTTAAATCATTTGAACAGCTTAGAGCTTTTTTTTTTTTCATTTTACCCTTAGCTCTCTTAGGTATTATTTTGATAAGGTGATGTAGTTCTTTTTTTCCCATGGTAGTACATTTTGAGAGATTCCTGAGGAGGAAGAATTTTTGGTAATTGGTAAATGATAGAGTTGTATTCTAGTGATGAGGCTCACTAGTATTTTGATAAAATTATTGAGAACTGGTTCATAATTAATATGGACTTATTTATTTCACGCATATGGAAACAAAAGGTGAATATTGTTGTGTTACTAAGGCTAAGATTTTTACTAATTATTGAAGATATGAGTGGATTAAGGTGTTATGCAACAAATTAATGAAAAATGATTTTTTCTGATGAATGATTGTGTTATATGCTTATCTTCGCCTTGTGGCATTAACAACTCAAGATTCTTGGTTAATCACATGATTTCTCAGTGGAGTTGATAGACGTCTTTCCATCTTATGTCTTTAAAGAATTACATAAAAAAATAATAAAATGTATTTGTCATTTTCTCAAAAATTTAAATTTGTGATATAACACCATCATCCATTCGTGTCATTAGTTATGTTTAGTTTTTGTAAATATTTTTTTTGATCATAGTAATCTTATGATAATATTTTAAAAATGTATTACTGATTATATGAGTATGGGATTTTCATGCTTCAATCAAAATGGAACATTTAAATTATCTGATACACAAATTTTATTTAAGATTACATGAAGACAGATAGAAAAAAAAATAATTAAACAATATTCAGGTTAATGATTAAATACCAGTAAGACAACTATTGCACATTAACATATTATTCTAGAAATAAATTAAAATATATTTTTTCTAGTCTACTGATTGCAGACATGAATATAAGTTTTTTCACACACTTAATGGTTCATCCAGAACCTGTTGTGCTGTTCTGTGCAAAATGAGTTCTTATGAGAGTTGATATTTTGTTAGTTGATATGAAAGTTTCTTCGAACTGATATATTCAAACAAACATGTGGGCATAGTTTAAGCAAAAGATTTCATTGATGGACCCACTGAATACAGATTTGACTTGAAAAAACCTATGTCTCAGCATTCCAGAAATTTCTATAATCTGTATCCACAACATTATGAACCAATAAACATAAAAAAAGTCAATGATTTAAAAAAACAAACTAAAAAGACTATATTCCTGAAGACATAGTTAATGAGCCATACTCCAAAATTTATGATTGATTAACTGTCGATAAGGATAAAAATAAAAAAGAGATATGAAATAAGAAGATTATCAATAATGCTGTAACACTATGTTTACATTGCATGCAAATCAAATATTTTTTTTTCTATAAATCCGTTTTTCAAATCCGTTTTTAATTTAACAAAAGTTTACTTTTTTAGAGATGAGGTTTATCTCATATGTCTGATGCAAATATATGTGTCAGAAAGTTTATTTAATGTGATATAAAGAATTGAAGAGATATTACATTCAAAGTAACTAAATTGGTTACATTCATAGGCTACCTAATAACCAGCAATAATTGAAAAAAATAATTTTTGTATCACTTCTTCTTTATGGAATTTAAATGTTATATTTATGAAACAAATTAAAAAGTATAGAATTAAAAGAATTGATGAAAATTCTATTAATTAGCTCATTTGTATATTTCTTAAAATTTTAAAATATGTAATATATTGATATACATAACTATGCCTTCTATGTATTTATTATATTTTATCAATGCCACTGGTATTTTCTTCTCATTTCTAGCCCAACTGGTCTCCCTACTTCTCACTAAAACATTTGCAGGGTGAACGGCATTAATAATTTGTACAAGCCTTTTCGATTGCCAAACTTGATCAGGGAATCAATTTTGTCTAAAAGTAGTCTCTCTCTCTTTTTTTTTTTTTTTTTTCAATTCAAGGCTATATTTTAACAAGAGTTCTCTATTTTCCATGATGTGATTGCCATTGCATAATAGTCGATATGTAGCAGTATAATTTCATAGTTTTCCTTATATCGACTTAAATTGTCCTTGTTTTGACTGGCAAGATCACTGTAATTGAGAGATAAATGATGTTTTGTTTAATAATGAAATCATAAAGAAAAAAGGTGATGAATACCTTTGAAAAAGAAAATTTTGTTGAATTAAATCCATTCTAAATGATTTTTAGAGCAATACAAAAAGAACAAATAAATTTTGCCTAATCATAATTATATAGAATAATTTTAATCTTGATGTTTAATTGTATTTTAATAAGTATTCTGTTTTTATTAAAAAAAAATGATCAGCACCTAGTCAACTAGTCAAATAATATTTTTTTTTTTTTTTTTTTAAGAAATATTTTTATTAAATGGCTTTAAATGTTAAACAAGTACTTCCCTGTGTTAAACATATTAATTTATTTTATTTGGACAAATGATGAATTTTAATTACATAAATTGAAAGAAAAAGTTCGAGAATAGTCAAAACCAAAGAATGGTTAAATAAAATTGTTTTTTCTTGGGATCAATAATGGTCTTTGTTTTAAATCTATGATTTATTAATTATTATCTATGTGTAGTTACAACTTCATTTTTTTGAAGTCTGAGAAGGAGCACACTCCACTTTTGTCAGTTGTAAGTCGACTTCAAGAAAGCAATCCTTATGCATGTAAGAAGAGTCTATGATGAAAGAGAATTTTGATTATGCACAAGCAGCTGATGCATTTTGAAACAGGCAACATAGATTTTTTAATATTAGAATTTTTTCCACATACTGATGAAACTTGTAGAAAAACACTATTTCCAAGACAACACACGGAAATATTTTATGTTATACTACTGGCCCAGGTTTTCAGAGTGAAGTAGCAGAAAATATTATGTACAGTATGTAAAAACATTGATTATGCGATGAATAATATTTTACAAAAAGCTAACTGGATTTATCTCCGCAGTATGGTACAAGATATAAACCGTGTAAAAGTTTAGAGGAAAACCCGTTGTATCTTACAAACTCTTGTGGGTGTATGTGATTGCACCCATATAGAAATTAAAAAAACATCAGTGCTTGGAGATGAATTTGTAAAACATAAGGATTATGTTCAGGCAACATAGTATACAGACAAAAAGTTCACAAGCATTAATGCTGAAGTGGCTTGAATCAGCACATGAATCCAGAATTCATATGGGTTCTCATACCAAGTTACGTCATAACTTGTGTGTCACATACATAAGTGTAGTCACTGAGCAAGCAAACAGTGCCGTCAGCACTGTTTGCTTGCTCAGTGACTACACTTCCGGCGAAGCCCCATTTATTATGCAATTCAAATTGCCTCAAGATAATATTCAATGACGATTTAATCGGAATCATACTAAAGAAAGGGTGATAATAGAGGAAGTGTTTGGACAACTGAAAGAAAGGTTTCCAGACCTTGGGAATTGTGTTAGAGTAGCATGTTTGAATTTGAAAGATAGTTACTATTACACTGGAGTTGTATCTACAATTAGTTGCATCTACAGTTTTTCTGAATAACACTCAACTTGGCATAGATCTAACTATGGAGTGTTAGCTTTTGTTTAATCACACCAAATTGAGTTAATGCTAACACTACACTGTGGCATCTTACTGTGTATTAACTACTTTTTAATCACATTGCTTGTTAGTTTCATACTGTCTTTTAGTTTAAACTCTTTTTCATATCCAATAATGTTCTAAACCATATATGTATGCACACACTCTGTAAAAATGTTAAAAGCAGCAACTTAGTAAAAAACCTTAATGTATAATGTTGTGCAACCTGTAGCTAAGGCAAACAGTGTAAGTAAATTGTAAGGCTCGGACTGTATGGGGTTAGTGATTAGTTATTTAATCACACTTTGAGTTAAAGGAAAAAATTGCTAATATATTTGGTTGATGCAAAAATAATGCAACTTTTTAATGTTTATTGAAAATGTGCCATATCTTTACTTCAACAATTTATATTTTGTCAAATAATTTCTATCAGAAACTTACACTTTTTCCAATGTACAACAAGCTTATTTATCCTAGCAGGAAAGACATTTTTATCCCTAGAAAAAAAGAACTCCCAAAAAGAATTTTCAATATCATCCTGTTTTGAAAGTTCTTGTCTCATAAAAAGTTGTCCAGGTGCATGAAAAAGTAGAAGTCAGTAGGGGAAAGGTCAGACGAATAGGATGGATGTTGAAGGATTTCATAACCTAACTCATGCAGTCCTTGCAGCTTTGGTTGTGCAATGTGTGGCCAGGCATAGAAGGATTAGCCTCTTCTGGTTAATTAATGCTCTTCTAAGATATTGCAGTTTCCGATGCATGACATCAATTACTTGACAGTACTTGTCGGCAGTGATAGTCTCACCATGATTAAAATGTACACAATTGGTTTTAAAATGTAGCATAGGCAGAAACTGCATTATTTTTGTATTATCCAAATACAATGTTGATCAATCCCCAAACATACCATCTGTTGAGTAGATGCTACAAATCAAATCCACTATCCTAAGTTTAGAGATAATTTGATTAATTCTTCGAAACAGTGACACTTTTAAAAGGAGTTGGTAATCAAATAAATAATTTGGCCATTCATCAGTTCTACATCATATATAAGTTTATTTAAAAGCTTGCTTATATACAAAATATATATTACACACTTGCATTTATAAATTTAATTTCTAGTGGGTTGATAACTAATTAATATAAGCAAATTCATATTTTTAAAATAGTCTTAAGCAGTAATGAAAATAAATATGAGTAGAAATGAAGTTTATTTGTAACATTTAACACCAAAAGGCAAACTTCAAATTTGATTATTAAAATCATATTAAGAAACATAATTCTTCTAAGAACTGCATAAGAAAAATGCAAGCAAGTATTTGAAATGAATTTATAGAAAAAAAAAAAAAACATAACAATTTTTTTTGTCAGAAAAGAAAAATTCTAGATTTAAACTAAGAAAAAAAAAGATAAAATAAAATCTGTTTTAAAAGCTTTAAAAGAAACAATATCTACCAAGGTATGCTATTGACTTCAAGGTTACTTAAATATTTTATTAAAATCTTACAGTAAAATATAACACATGAACAAGGTGGATTTTATCTTAAAAGCCTATGATATACATTTAAGTACAAATTTTTAAAACAAATTTAACAATTTCTATAGTCTGGCATAAAAGGAAAAGAGTAAGGCTGAAATCAGAGTGAATGAAACAGACAGCATAGCAGCTCCGCTCTTAGGGACATCTGAACAATGATCATTATTCACATTAGCTTGTGAGCACAGAGTTTTCCTGAAGTCATCTTGGGCATTTTTGGATAGAGTTTCTTCATATTTCTAAACAGAGAAAAACATGAAAATGAGCCATAATCTCAATTATAGTTAAAATGAACTAATTAAACTAAATATATATTTTTAATATTGTAATAATTAAAAGCTTAATACAGCATTCCTTTCTATAGCTGATGATCATCTATATAAGGGAATGTTACTATTCTAATATCAATCACCAGCAAAGTGTAAAATCCAGGCTGTGTAAAGAATGCCGGGTCATTCTATTAAATGGCAAAGCGTTTCTGGCAAGGTATGAAATTGAATAATTTTTCATGTGCTATTGCATACTTAGCCTAGGCATTGTATGCAATTTCATATATAATGCTAGTTGTGCATCAGGCAAAGAAAGAGTGTTTTGAATAAATAGTTTTTTAATTGATGAATAAAAAGTTATTTATTTTATGACATAAGGCTATTTCTAAGACAAATATTTGAAGCTACCTGTTAAAAGTAAAAGAATTTGATCCTGCAATGAGCAAGATCCTGCAGTACCCCATGGAAACCAATCTGCAGCCTATATTAGATAGGGCAAGCCATCCTTGGCACTATGGATCCGCAGTAGTAAAGGGAACCATAGCAGGAGCAGTACCAGCAAGAAAGATGAGACAACATTGTTGGAATACGGATATACCCAAATGAGGAAGTAACTGTTCTAATGGGGTTAATTACATTAATAATGCTTAAAAAGTTTAAACTGAAAACACTGGCTGCTGTAACCTTCCTGTGTTAACCGTGATTACGATTTGTTTATATTGTTAAATAGGTTAATAAATGTTTTTAAAACAGTTATTATTTGTGTTATTAAAGGCCCCTTTAACATGGTGTCAGAAGTGGGATCTGTGTAAATTTGTGAAATATATAGGTTTTAGTGATAGGAAACTATAAGAGTCGAGACGTCTGTAAACACGATCTTTGATGAGCCAGATTCTGGCTTGTGTTTGTCATCGTTTCTGGAGGGCTCTTTTCTGAAAGATTCGTCTGGCATTTCATGTGAATTTCAGGCAAAAGGCAATTTTCAACATAATATTAAACCACTCGATGTGGAAGACAATTCATCTAATTTCTCAAAGGCATGGGAGGAGTGGCACAAAGCGTTCAAGTTGTACTTGATGGCCACAGAACTGGACAAAGCAAAAGATAAGAGTTGATAAAAGATAAAAGCTGCCTTATTACTCTCTTTAATTGGTAAACAAGGAATGATATATTAAATTTGTTCTATGTATGTTGAGGACTCGGTTTATTCCAAAAATTCAACAAGCATTTCACCCCAAGAAAGAATATAACTCTGGTGAGACACAGATTTTTCCGTTGTCGCCAGAAACCATGGGAACCTGTTGACGATTTTGCAATGGACCTTAAAAATCTTAGTTTGTCCTGTGAACTAGAAACACTGAGGGAAGATCTGGTCAGGGATGTGTTATTAGTCGGATTGATTGACTGCAAATTGAAGTAACGTCTTCTACAGGAGGCTGACTTGAAGTTGGACAAAGCTCTGGAAATTTTTAAAAGCTACGAGATAAAACATACTGAATTAAAGAGCATGCAGAACATTGATGAATCCGCATCATGCCAACAAACAAACTTACTTCGTAGATCAAATGTAGAAAATTCCGAGGCACTAAGGCCTAGCTCAGGCTGGACACTTGGCCAATCTAATCACACCGATTATTAGCAATCAGATAGAGAAGGAAATAGTTCACCCAGATGCGCAAGTGAATCAACACGGGATCGTTATCGGTCACCTCCTTGTGGCCAACGACCCTGCTACAGGTGTCCAGCACAAGGGAGGAGATCCAATCGTTACCATGAATACGGCTACTTCGCCCGCATGTGTAAAAGGAATTTGGACTCTGAACAATATTCAGTAAGGAATGCCGATAGTCAAAAGGATTACGAAGATCAGAAAGATGGTGGCGAAAACTGTGAGTACTTTGTTTGCAAACTAAATTGTAATAATTCTAGTTCTAATGGTATCTAGTCAGTAGAAATAATAATAAATGTCCAAAAAATCACATGTCAGTTGGGTATGGGACCCAAACCAATTGTTTGTCCTTTGATGAGTTCACCTTTTTGCAATTGGACTCTGGTATAATAAAACCATCCATGACCAAAATCATATCTTTCTGTGGCTCAAAGTTTCCAAACCATGGCTTTGATGATTTGGAATGCCAAATTAGAGGTAAGTTGGAAATGGCTCGTTTCATAAACAAGGCTTGTCCAACAGTTCTAGAACTAAAATCATGTCAAAAATTGGACTTAATGAGAGTTTTAACAGTGAATAGCAAGGAAAAAAAATTCAAACTACAACAATATATTAGACAGGTATCAACATGTTTTCAAAGGCCCAGGTTGTTTGTCACAGGCATGGACGTTGTTGAAACAATGTTGCTGTTGAATGTTGTAATGTTGAAACATGATGCTGAGGCAGTGATAGACCCTCTCTGAAAATAGCCATTCATGTTATACAGCTGAGTAAAAGTTTAATTGGATCGTATGGAGAAGGATGGAGTATGATCTACCGCTAACCGTTTAGTATCAGTGTGGCTCCTGAAATTTGTCATCGTACAATGATGAATGTAAATGGTATTTACTCGGAACCAAGATTTTTTAGGATGACATTTGTTTATGGACAATCCGAAAAAGATTCATGATGAGCGCCTGGAGGCAGTTCTCAAGAGAGCGGTTGAACTCAATGTCAGGTTCAATAAAACGAAATGTGTTTTTGGCTCAGAAAAAGTAAAATAGATGGGCCACATTTTTTCAGGCCAAGGAGTGTAAATTGATAATTCGCGTACCCACGCAGTCTGTGAGATGCCAGTGCCAGAAGACAAAACGGCTCTAATGAAATTTCTGGGTATGGTAAATTATATTGTCTGTTTCATCCCGAATTTGGTGGAAGAAACATTAGTCCAACGAGATTTGACAAAACCAAGTACACAGTGGCAGTGGCAACCTCATCATCAAACAGCCTTTGAATGACTCGAGCACCATTGATTACTCAAGCACCAGTTTTGGCGCATTTTGATATCAAAGCTCCGATATGGTTGACAGTTCTTGTCGTATCATGGGGGCAGCAATTCTTCAGAATGGAAAACCAATTGCGTATCTTTCTAAAACATTGTCATCTGCCCAGCAAAACTACGTCCAAATTGAGAAAGAGATGCACTCTCCAAATGACGAATGTACGAAATTCAGACAGTACATTCGGAGACAAAAGTTGCCCTACAGTAAGAAAGATTAAATAAAATGTTGTTTATTGTTTATATTTATCATCAGCAGTGTATCCCACTACTGGCTTATGTCCTTATGCCATAAATAGCCAGTAGGGAGGAAGAAAAAAGATTGATAGCCAAATGGCTTCTCCCTGACTACTGATATCACAATTTCTCACAAGGTATGGAGGCTTCTATGCCAAGTTCTAGGACTTTAGGAATGGCCATTAACCCACTATGCCTCAGCTGTGGCATTCCAGAAACTGTTGACTGCACATACTGATGTTGAGTACAGTGTTTGAGGCAATAACAGCTAAACTACAATGAGAGAAACCGTTCTATCATCTATATAAGTAACCATCTCATCACAGAGACCAATTTCCTCAGCTAGTCAGTAAGGATAAAGTACCTACACTATGAAAACTATGCATGGGTGAAAGGTGGAGTTGGTCCACCTCATTTTATAGCTTTAGCTACGGAATACTCGTGCGGTGGGAAGATACGGTGGTGCTGGATAGTCTAGCATCTGTAGTGCCCCATGTGCGGGATACTTTTTGCGTTTAGCATTTATCATTATATATAGCATTTATCTTTATCATCATCCTCAGAAGATAATTGCCTTGAAACCCCACTAGTTCCAGGCCTTTCTCCAACAGAGATATTTTGGGATCTATCTTCATATTCCTCGTCGTAATCTGAAGGAGACTCCCCTTCACTTTCACTCGCACCCGCCAAAAGCTCTAATAATTCTTCTTCGGAATAAATTTTTTTTGACATCTTTACGCACTTAACTATTCACTACCAAAGCAGAAAATATACTGAAGAGAATAGGGAAAATGTCAGGTAAAGAGAAAACCGTATATGGTCATAAAAAAAGGGACGGAACAGGTACAAGGGTTGGCCGAGTAGAAGGAAGCTATAAATGACAAAAATGAATTCCCATACCCTCTGTCGTCTTTGAAGAACATTGCTACTTCTTTAAATAGTCTACAGATGGCGATAGTCAAAGAACTAATATAGAAGCTAGTAGCAGTCAGGCGCAAAACAAGTCGAACTACTATAGAAGCTCATAGCACATGGGGCACTGCAACCGCCGGACTACTATAGAAGCTCATTGCACATGGGGCACTGTAACCGCCGGACTACTATAGAAGCTCATAGCAGTGAAAGGGTTAACCTCCTGCAGTGTAAAAGGTGGTCTTCTTGGACTAAGGAGACTGGAGGAAGAATTAGAAATTTAAAAGTTAAAGATTATTTATTGATAGAGATGACATGCAAATTACTACTTCTGCTGAATCCTGTGTTGCCAACAGACAAAGGAGGTTGAAAATATAATAAAATTAACATTTTCTTGAATTATCCATTTATAATACAGTTGAAAAAACAATAATTTCTTTTGAAAAATTAGTATTGCAACAAGATAGTATACTTGATAATAATAGAATTAACAACAATGATAACGAAACTATTTGAAGGACTAAAAGAATTTTTAAAGTAAATCCTGAAAAGTCTTCATTCTTATAATTCAATAGAGCAGCATATGAACTTACCAATCTTCTTGATTTTTTCTACCAGTACCATCTATGAATAATCCGTAATATATTATCATATTATATATGTACTTACATTATTAAAGGCAATGAAAGGTACACTAAAACTGTGATTTGTAAAAAATTGTGTAGTTTTGTTTCCATTCAGAACAAATAAATCTTTTCCCTCTTTTCCATCTTGATCATAGTAGCAATTTTTAATGCTCTCAAGGGCACTTCCAGCTTCAGTGGTACACTAAACAAAAGATAATGCATATTGATCAAAAACTTCAAATAAGCAAATTGATAAAATGATTACTTAAAATAATTAATGAACGGGCCAGGATGCCATTCCCAAGGTGACCAGTATAAAGAAGTAAATAATAACCATCTGAAATTCGTTCAGGCAGATATCCCCACCCAAAGATTAAAAAAAGGGTGGAATCAATGATCTTTAAAAAGAAAATTAAAAATTAAATATATAATAACAAAGAAAGTGATGTCAATAGCCGCCTCAACAGATTAGGCTTTTGATGTACAGACCGTGCCAGAAACATTCGTTGACCTGGCAAGAGGCCATGCCCACCAGTAGCTCTGCGGAACTTTTACCTGAGATATAAAGTATTATATGTATGCATATCTTACGAAGAGAGGTACATTATTGTTAGTAACCCATGTGCGCCAAGAATGTTAGGACGGTTCTGGCAATGATAGTTGTAAAGAAGAATATCCAGTCATATGTTGCAAATTGCTGTGACCGGTGATGTCATCAACTCAACACTCAAGATTGGTCAACTTTACTCACTTACAGTACTTCCGCCTTGAGTCCAAATCCAAAAATTCTTTTTGTGATTTCTAATGGCACATTTTCTCAGTTTAAAAATAAAATCCTAACACTGGCTTTATTTAACATTATATTGTATTGGATGGTGTCACTTTCTGCACTCCTACATTACCTTAAGATCTAAATTAAATGGAAATAAAATATTCCTTATACATCACTGTTAAATCATTATGAATGGTCTGAAACTATGAACAATGTTGTGAAATATAGTTTCTTTGCATAATTTGAAATATGGAAATGTAGTTTAAGGAATAAGCAGATCATTGTAGATAAGCCACTGGAAAAAATAAATATAATAATCACAATTGGTTCTTACTACTTTTTCGGGATCCGGGTATGTATTATTCGTATTCACTGGTGTAGTTTTATTCATCAGACATCCAATATAATTTAGCAGCGATTGTTGGTTTGTGATATACTTGATAGCACAAGCATGAAGCCTATTCCCATCACATTCATATGGTCCATGCTGGCAATTATAACCGTCATTTGTCTAAAAAAACAAAAAAAAAAAAACATTAGTTATCAACTTATACATTTCATAAATACCAATAACTGCATTTTTTAAATTATAGCTCCCTCATCGATAATGACCCAAGCGAAGAGTCATGTATAATTACAATTGTACTACATATATAAAAGCATAATACACAATTACTATGATATTAGGAATTGATAAATTATTTGCCATTTCTATAATTTTGTTTTTAGTGAAAACTAGTCTCAAATGTTATAAATTCATCTTAAGTTCTAAAAATACTCAAAAATTCAAAAATAAGCAATTCAAAATACAGTTTGGTATTACTACTATACATATATGTTAGGGGAAATTGATTTATTATTTCTCATTGTTTTAACGTTGTAAATATAATAATAAATGAAACAGCACTGTTGGTGGCAACACTGGCACAGAAGTACCTGGCTTTAAAAAGGATAGCGTCTGTCCAGAGTCTGTAGCTTTGTCCGCCATTGGTGAAGTATCTAGTCTAACTTGCTTGTGTTTCTTGTTAATAAATCCTCTGATCCACAACAATTTGGTAGCAGAGCATGGTTTAGAGTACATAAAAGTATCAAGTTAAGTGCAATAAACACGTATGTTAACAGATTGTGTGCTGTATAGAAGAAATATATAGGTCTTTGTTTTACGGACTAATCGCCCTAAAACTTATAAAACACAATGGAAGTAGCAAATTATGGTATTGAGAAGCTGACAGCGGAGAACTACGCAATATGGTCGATGAAAATTGAAGCATACATCGAGGCGAAAGGTATTTATGAAGATGTAGTGGAAAAGGGAGTTCCACCAGTGGAAGAAGCAGCCTTGAAGCACTGGGAACAAAGAAATAAGGAAGCGATGACTACCATTATCCCAACGGTGAGTAATGATATTTTACCATCAAGTAAAGGGGAGAAAAGAGCAAAAATAGTTTGGGACAAATTAAAGGAGAGGTTTGAGGGCATCCCTGAAGAAAAGGTCATAGACCTCATGTTTGATCTAAATAATATCCAAAAGCATAATTCAGAATCTGTTGATGAGTATCTCAACAGATTCCAATGTTTGGTCCAAGAGATAGCTCAACTTGGGAAAACATTAATTAATAAGGTACATAATTGAAGGCTTGCCATCCTATTATGACCCAGTCGTATGACCCCATCTTAGCAAATAGAAGTATCAAATTTGCCGAATTGAGGCAGATGCTTTTGTCATTTGAAAGGAGAAATGCCTCTAATAAAAATGATCAGGCATTTAGAACCCTTCATAACCGGCCCAATTCCAACACTAAAGTGTGCTTTATTTGTAATAAACCGGGCCATTTAAAAAGGGATTGCTGGTTTAATAGGGGTAAAAGTAAACAGCCCAGTACTAGTAAACCCGCCTATCCAAGTAGACCTCATCCCTGGAAGAATAAAGCTTCTTTGGTGCAAGAATTTGCACTATGTGCAACTGCACAAGTTGATGATAGTGTGTGGTATGTTGTTTCGGCCTGCACCTCTCATATAACCCCGGACTCATCTGTGATTGAGGAAGGAGTCTACATAATAAAAGATTCATCACTAGTAGAAACAGCTGTGAAACAGGAAGTTGTACTTTCCCAGGAAGGAGATGAAGTAGAAGTAAACAAAATAAACCAGGAAAAAGAACCAAATCAAAAAGAAGGAGTAAACCAATTGGATGTAGTGAGCAAAATAGCAGAAATTAACCAGAAAGTAGAAGTAAACAAGATAAAGGATGAAGAAATTAATTAGCAACAAGAAGTAAACAAGATAGATGGAATGAATCGGAAAGAAAAAGTGAACCATGAAGTAGAAGAAAACAAGATACAAATGTTTGCAGAAGAAGAAATAAATCAGCAACAAGAAATAAACCTTGAAGTAGAAGTAAGCCAGATAAACGAAATACGGCGGGAAGAAGAAATAAAGCAGCAATACATAGTAAACAATATAAAAGTTAACCAGAAATATATAATAAACAAGGTAGAAGAAATGAACCAGAAAGAAGAAGTAAATCAGAAAGATGTAATAAACAAGATGGATGAAATAAACCAGAAAGAAAAAATAAACCTTGAAATAGAAGTATACAAGATAAATGAAATAAGCGAGGAAGAAGAAATAAAGCAGCATCAAGTAGTTAACAAGATAGATGAAATAAACCAGAAAGAAAAAATAAACCTCGAAATAGAAGTAAACAAGATAAACGGAATAAACGAGGAAGAAGAAATAAAGCAGCAACAAGTAGTAAACAAGATAGATGAAATAAACCAGATAGATAAACAAGATAGATGAAATAAACCAAAAAGAAAAAGTAAATCATGAAGAAGAAGTAGGGAAGATAAAGGACTTAAACCACAAAGAAAAAGCAAATCAGGAAGAAGAAATAAACTATAAAGATGAAATAAACAAGATAGGTGAAATAAAACAGAAAGGAAAAATAAACCAGGAAGAAGAACTAAACCAAAAGGAAAAAGTAAAGCAGAAAGAAGAGGTAAAGAAGATGGATGAAATAAACCAGGAAGAAAAGGTATATGGGAAAAGTGAAGGTAAATCTCCTCTCTTTGATGTTGGGAAACATCTTAGGGGCAAGATAAAGAAGAAGATAAAAATGTTTCCATTTAGTTAACATAAGTGTAATTGAACTGCTGGACCTCGAAAAGTGTAATAATTAAGGCTTTAAAATTGTGTAGTTGTTAGTTAAATTTATGTAAATATTACAGTGTTGTATTAAGTGCCTATTGAGTACATTTGTAGCGGAATTACTTTTAAGAGAAATAATAAATAATTTAGGAAGGAAATTGTTAGGAGAAATTGATTTATTATTTCTCATTGTTTTAATGTTGTAAATATAATAATAAACGAAACAACACTGTTGGTGGCAACACTGGCACAGAAGTACCTGGCTTTAAAAAGGATAGCGTCTGTAGCTTTGTGTCCGCCATTGGTGAAGTATCTAGTCTAACTTGCTTGTGTTTTTTGTTAATAAATCCTCTGATCCACAACAATATACCTATACATATTACATACCTATATCTACTATACATATATAACTATACTTATTATACATATATAACTATACTTATTATACATATATCTTTATACATATATTCAATTATACATATATACATCTTTGTCCATACTAACCCACTAGTTCATAACATTTCATCTCAAACTATTTCTGATAATTCTCTAAGGCATCTGAAAAGAAGATAGCTGTGGGTCCTCCTAACATAGAATGGTTATCGAAGTGCTAGCAATGGGCAGCTCCTTCTCAAGCTACTATGAAGTTTTATGTTCTTATACAGTTATAAATTTCATTAAATTAATAATAATAAAAAAAAAAAAAGTAAAAAAAGAAAAGATTTATAACTGCTGTAACAGTTGAATTCCTATCATTGAAAAGCTCCAATGTCTTCCAATTTGTTAATTTAACTATTGGCAAGCCATCTTCATGCTAGCAAAGAACTTGTCCTATGGCAAATCAGATTTACTTCACTTTGCCGGCAGCCTCCTTCTACCTAGCCAGCTAGTTGAGATGTTGGTGGTTGAGGGTCATCTCGCTGGCACAGATCTTCTTATCAGTCAACTCATCGC
This sequence comes from Rhaphigaster nebulosa, assembly GCA_948150685.1. NCBI lineage: Eukaryota > Metazoa > Arthropoda > Insecta > Hemiptera > Pentatomidae > Rhaphigaster > Rhaphigaster nebulosa. The sequence goes on from OX411306.1 coordinate 39,339,485, forward strand.
AAAAGGTCTGGAGAGTGAAACGCACAACTGACAGCGGACAGAATTCCTCTCCTCTATGAATTCTCCTTTCCGCCATCTCTAGATACTCAGCACTGAACTTAATGCCCAGGGCTGTTATAACAGAACAAACAATGCCCACAGGTGTTTCTACAGTTTTCACAGGAATTATTTTGATTTCAAATGAATGAGAGTGGGCCTGTTCCACCATATTTAACCTTTCCTCCTTAGTTCTTATTTGACTCCTGAGGTTGTTATTTATAAGTAATAATTTTTTTATCACTTCACTTTGCCTTTTTTCTAATTTCTCTATTGACTTTTTGCATTCCTATTTTTGACTTTAATTGATTTACATAATGAAACAATGTTTTAACTGTAATTAAAGATATGAGTATGTTGGTGTGATGAGCTAGCTAAGTCTGGCTAAAAAGTTTGGAGATCCCTAGTCTAAAGTATTGAAGCTTCTTTAATGGCCTACTTTATATTTCCAATGAAACTCTAAATAATGACCTTAAATCACAGTAACTGCCTTAGATTGGCTAAAAAATTTCAATTTCTCTAAAAAATGTTAATTTTTATAATTTCCAACTTCATCCTGTTGATTACAAAAGCATATTAGTTACTGTGCTAATTAGGGCGAGTAGGAGGGAGAGGATGGGTGGATAGTCCCTATGCTAAAAATAGCGAGCTATGTACAGGGTCGCATACGTACCATCGATGAAAGTGGTCCTGCTAAAGAGGTCCTTTAGACTACATTATAGCTAACCATTACTACTATGGTGTTGATGACCAATGCAGTTTTACGCCATTAAAAAAAATTACTGAAGCGAATCTATTTATTATATTTTTATTTAATGCAGACATATTTGATTGTTACTACAGTAGCTGACAAATTTTAATTTTCACAAAACTGATACTATAAAATAATTAATAAATAAATGAGGTTAATCAATCTAAATGATATGCAATTAAAACAATTCAAAATGAGTAGGTGATGCTCATGTCAGTAAAGTATCTTAAAAATAAGTTAATACTATAGATCTTATTATTTTCACATACTTAAACAAATTTGACTATCATTCTTGAAAGATTAAGTAGTTATAAATAAAAGGTAACAATATATTTTAGAAACAAAATAATTCTATTAATCACTTACTAATTAATTTTTTTTTCGATATTGGTTTAACAGATTTATTGTTTATTTGGATACCATAATAAAACCACAACTCATTTCTCCATTAATTTTTCATTTTACTGAATGTAACTCCTTAACTTCCTTACCAACATATCTTGGGATACTGTCTAATTACCTTTATTACTGATACAAACTTCTTTATTACATGCTGTTCTGATCCTATCTTAGATAGCTCTGATCATTATTTAGAAGACTTTCCTTTTATTATTTTATTTCTCTATTTATAGTGTTATTCAGCATATAGAAATCATCACTGCCCACTTTAAATTTAACTTATCTCAACTAAATCTCCGGCATTTCCTATTCTCTCAATATAAACGTTATACATGCATTATAATTGTTCAGTGTCTTCCCTCTGGTCTCGCTTGCAGAATTTTCTTTCAACTCTCATAATACTGCTTTTGAAATTGCATGCCACAGATCTCTCTGGTATCACAGATCCATTGGTAAAATAGATCATCAACTTGAATTTTGCCAGGATTTCAATATTCTATGCGCAGCCCTATTCTTCTTGTAATTAAATGGTACTTGAATTCATTGAGGAGATGAGAAATTTAAATCCTTAGGACTGTTCTTTCAGCCATAGTACTAGCATACTGAATGATAATTATAATATTTTATATAACACAATTAAACAAAGTAATAGTGAAAAGTAATAGTTACTAAATGTTTTTAGGTAATTAGCTATCCAATGGATTAGCTTAATACACTGAACCGTAGTTCAGGAATAATTAATACACTGAACCACAGTTCAGTGTATTAATTATTTCTACACAACACATTTCACAGATAAAGCTTTAGAAACTACAAATAAACTTGTTGAACATTAAGAAAATAAACGTTTTGCATCTATATTAATTTGCCTAAGAGATACACATTCTTTGAAATTATTTTTATCATTCATCTTTCAGCTAGAAAATATTTGATTCAAAGTATAAAACATCATTAGTACACTGAAAATTATATTTTATATACAATACTAATGTCTAAAGTACTTACTTTATTAACTTTTCCAAAGGGTATAATTTCAACTAAAGGAGAAATGGTTGTGAAGTTGAAGTCTGTTTGAGTATATGTAGGTATCAGCTTGTTTATGAAGAAGTTTATGCTATCAGAGCATAATGACTCATAGTATACAGTGACTGGAACCTGAAATAAAAATGAAAAATTATTACACTTTTAATTTAAACAATCCAAATACAGGTAAGGAACAAATACACCTAAAATGTTCGAAGAAAAAACCTTATATAGTATATTATTAAAATAATAATATTACCTATCTATAATACCAATATCACCAGTTAAATATCACAGGGAAATGTAAGGGTTTTGTAAACAAAAAATTACTGAAATCAAAATAAGAAAAACTAATCATCTGAATGACCATACAATATGTAACACAAAAAGTGATGCAAAGACTGCCCAAAATTATTGGAAAAAAAAACACAAAAAAAGAGTACAGCAGAGAAATTTAAACTTACTAAAATGAATCCCCAAAGATTCCATCTAATGATTTTCTGCTCTGCATTAAATCCAATAAACAATATTGTTATTTAATTGTTTAAAAAAGGTAATCATCGATAAAATAACTAAATCAAATAAATAACTAAAATCTTTTCTCTCAATCCATAATACACCTGACATTATTAGTATTAATATGAAACGTAACGATTCTGTTTAAACACAGATTAATTATAAATCAACTTGCGTGAAGTGACCAAGCATGTATACAAGGGAGAAGTCTCAGTAGGACATCCAGAGGATCTTCTGATGTGGGTTGAGGAAAACAACAGATGGAAGAAAATAATCTGAGAAGATAAAATAGAAGAATGAAGACGAAGATGGGTGGGTGACCCCTATGGGGAACACTTTGAGAAAATACTTCCACACCATACAATGACAGCTACGTGAGCCCTACTGGACTATTCAGTGTGACAATTCTTCATAGACCATGAAAGTTTTCTTGCCAAATATCATAGCCTCAGCAAGGATGATCTACATGCGTTGTTTCTGAAACTTCAGAGCAAGTGGACGACCAGCACTGCATTAAAAAAGTTGAGGGCCATGATGATGAAAACCAAGGAAGCCTAACATTCCATTGTGGAAGCCACTAACATTCACCAGATGAAGATGAGTACAACAATGCGATCCAAAAACTAAAAAACAATAGAGCCCCAGGATCAGACAACATAACTGCAGAGCATCTGAAAGTTGGAGGCAATGAGTTGCTTAAAGTTATCTGCAACCTTCTCAATAGCATTTGGATAACTAAGAATATCTCAGAGGAATGGTACACAAGTGTTATAATTCCCCTCCATAAAAGGGACATCAAATAAATTGCAATAATTATCGAGGCATAACCCTACTGAACTGCACTTACAAGATCCTATCTATTATAGTCAGGTCCTATTAGAGGCTACTTCCGTATGCAGAAAGAGAGATAGGAGCCTACCAATGTGGTTTTATGGGAGAGAGATCAACCATCTATCAAATCTTCACTTTGAGGACCCTGCTTGAAAGATCGCGAGAGTACAATATCACCAGACATCACCTTTCATAGAATTTTGCAGCGCATATGACAGTGCCATTAAACAGAGGTTGTACTAGGCTATGAAAGAAATGAATATTCCCCTTGAATACCATCTTACAGAGCTGCTGATGATAGGATTGAGGTATCAAGTCAGAATACAGGGAGACCTGTTGGAGACATTCATGACCTCAAGAGGCCTAAGTCAAGGAGATGGTCTGTCATACCTGCTATTCAATCTAGCACTGGAAAAGGTGATAAGAGACTCAGATGTACAAAGAAACCATACGATTCTTACTAAGTCATTCTAGTCTATGCAGACGATATAGATATTATAGGCAGGTCACAGAGAGACTAAGAACGGGCCTTCCTAGCAATAGAGACAGCTGGACAGAAAATGGGTCTGCGAATTAACCAGACAAAAATCAAATACATCCTTGCCAACCCCCTATGGCCACTACCACCCCCCTGTAACGTTCAGAGATTACACATTTGAAAGTGTGAGTAATTTCATATGTTTAAGGTTCCCAGTATGTGGAGACAATCTGCCGAACCCAGAGGAACAGAGGCAAATCACCACAACAAACAGATGTTATTTTGGCTTGGAAAAAACACTAAAAAGCCATTTGCTGTCGAGAAATACAAAAATAGCTGTGTATAAAACATTAATTACAACTGTACTAAATTATACTTTATCACGTGCGGATGCCAACAGTGTATAGCACGTGTTTGAGAGAAAGATTCCAAGAAGAATGCTTGGCCCTTTGAAGGATAGCGACCAGTATAGGCTGAGGCACAATGCAGAGTTGTACCATAAGTACCGAAAACCGGATGTTGTACGATATCTAAGATTATCGAGATTGCGATGGAATGGGCATGTCGCCAGAATGAATGGTGATTCATCAATTAAAAAAATACTATTGGGGCACGTGGACGGAAAAAGAAAGAGAGGGCGGCGACGATTGAGATGGGCAGACGTGGTGGAAGTCGATGCCTAGAAACTTCTGGACACAAGAGCTTGGCAGACTCTTGCACAAGACAGAGAGAGGCTCTGCATTTCAGTACACTGCACAGTGGATCTAAGTCCCACTCTATGTTAGGTGGTCAAAACCTTTTCGATCGCGACCTGAAAAACATTGTATGGGGCCTTTTTTTAGGATTTTATTGCACACTAAATCTAATAAAATCGTTGAGTGAGGACAGTAATATATAATTCAGTAAGTATCAATCTTATGGAGGGAGAGAGGGGGAGGAATTCCTCTTTATCTAATCAGGAAGAAACCTTCTTATTAATAAAATTCCTCATTCCTGATTGATTTTTCATATCTTTCGCCAATTTTAAAGATTTTTTAAAAGAAAAACTACCTACAAATAATCACATAAAAATTCTTGAATGACATGAAATCGTATGTCATTGGGCACAAAAAGAAACAAGAATCATCTTGAATGCTTTGGATATAGGTTTATTTTGAGAAAAAAAATTTCAGTGAATAATATAATCTTTTGCGGTAAGAAAAATTTTCTTTATGCAATTAATTTTGTTCTCATATTACGAAAATGACATAATTTGCTAAAGATTTACAATACTTATCAGTAGAAATAACATTATTAATAAACGAGAAGATGTTGACAGTAACACATAAAGACAAATAATGAAAATACTTTATTGAAAATGAGCGTAGAGTGCGCCCAATTCATAGAATTATTAAAACGTGTTTTCCAAGCAATGCTCTGGGATTATTGAAAGCCTTTAGCCAAGTAGATTAGTCTTTTCGAAGTCCGTGGCACCTAACATGATTATCTCGAGCGAAAAAAGTATTTATTTTGATACGAATTCAAGCCTGCCCTAAAAGATTACTAATTTTATTCTAGGAAATTGAATTTTAATACATTTCGAAAGGTACTTACATCAAAATGTCAACTGAAAACTGAAACAACTCTTCCAACTCAAAACCCAATCCAACTCATTGCTTCTGGATACCTTAACTGGATAACCTTAGTTATTTGACATTTTTCATTAGGAACAAACCTTTTTGAGCTACATACGTGTAAAACTGAGCAAAACATACTTTTCAATAAAAATGGTAAAATTTGTCTATGTTTGACTATCGATTCTGACCAAACCGTTGAACGAAATTTAACCCATCACGATTATGTTATTTGGTTCTGTTGAATTGGTTAAGGCGTATTTGTTTGTTAAAAATTGTTTTTCACGGAGGCAAGAAATTAACATTCAAATTCATTTTTCCAATGTTTGCGCAAAATAACCAATATTTCGATCGATTTCACAGCGCCACTTTTTCCTGATTGGTTTCATATAATTTATTTATTATGAGGTGTTTATGTGTGTATCCTCAGTATATTATAAATTGCAGCTGGTGGGACAAATCGCAATTTATCGAACTTACTTCCTTACTTCGAACTTACTTTCTGAAGAAGCTATTCCAGCTATGCCAGGCTCTAAGAGGATTGTAAATACGGGGTGGATGAACGTTTTATTACTAGGTCTAGATACACTTATAGTCAGTAAACAAAAATCTAACAGTATGATGAACTTACTAGTTTAGAAAAATACTAGAGTAGGTAATTCAAAACAATGAAAAACACTTTTTGATTGTTCAGATGGCTAAAATTTGTGTCCAAAATGGAAACATATAGTATATATATATTTTTTTTCCTTCATAGTAATTCTATGGGTCGCTTATATTTTTAAATTTTATAGATTTCATGCAAATTAGCATGTTACTGGAACTGCAATGATAGTTTCTTTATTTCATTCAACATGAACATAAAGTCAATAAAAATTTATAAAAGAAAATACACATTCATGAAGCACGAAACAAGAGAATATAAAAGCAAATAAAATAAACAGTAAACAAAAAAAAAAGAATAAATAACAAAACAAAAATAGTAGGTATAGTAAATTAAAACAATATATAAATCAAGAAGTATAAACCACATATGAAATCAGGTAGGAGTCGTAGTCAGGTTTTCATTGGTTTCAATTATTAATTCTTCAGATGATTTTTTTTTCTGGCCCTCTTCAGTAGGAAGTCTTATTATTGGTTGATCGAGGTAACAAATTTTCTATTTTATTTCGTAAAGAGTATTTTTTCGGGAGCAGGTCGTGTCCCCATACGCCATTATAGTGTTAATTAAATTTGCTCTTTTGTTTTCGAATAGGATGTAGTAGAATGTTTATAGAGTGTGTTCCATCAGCAGTCGGTAATGCTATTGGTTTTGGTATATCGTACTTTCGTTTTGGATTCCCTTTCAGCACTTTCAGCCCTATGATTCCGCTTTGATAGTTTTCTCCATAAATCAAACATGTTTGCTATTCGACTGGTAATTAAGGACAAAGCACTGGTGGTTCCTGGATAGTGGCAACTGGGGTTCATACGAATTATCATAGAAACCAATTCAAAAATATCAGCCAAAAGTAGAGACGCCTTCATTTTTTGTGATTTCGCTATTCCGGTCAGGTCAGTGTAAATCGGATAGTTTTCAAAAAAGGTGTTAAAAGGGCTACTTGTATACACCGCCATTTTTCTTTGGAAAATAAAGAGTAATTTTTTTTTTTTTAACAAGTTTGTAGATACAGTGAAAATAAATAACTAATATACGAATTGGAGATGAAATCAATTTTTGTATGCTAAATTAACTGTTGTAAAAAATCCTTGTACCCGAACGCTGATTTAGTTCGTGCGAAAATTGTGTGTGTGAGGCGATCTTAGCAAATAGTATTTGCTCCAACGCGATACCCAGCCCCTTCTCCACCTCTCAGCCCAATCTAGAGAGAGCACTGCACTGCACTGCGGATATCGTCTGTTAGAATGAATCTGTCCCGTTTCTGCCAATTTATTCAATCTCAAATAAATGTTTTCTATCTCTTTTTTTAACTAAAAAAGTAATTGAATTTTTCTTCTATAAAGCCAGGAGAACTACGAGCTCATGGGTACGAATGGAATAACCGCCACTGGAACCATGAACAGCTGCTTAATTCATTATACAAATTTTATTTTGGCGTTTATAATTTATTAATAATATATTCCAAGTGTGTTTCTAACGCCCGCACCTAAAAATAATGATGTTAAACGAATTGAGATTAAAATTTTCTTTTTGCCCAGAATACGTTCGTTCGGCTGGACTGTATGCCAGTTCAATTCCGGCCGTTGAGAGTTGACTTTTTATTTCCCGACGAACTCACGTAACAAAGACCGACCTTCATGCTGGCTAGAATAGGTTGGTTAGTAACCTCAAGAATAACTATTATTCTTAAGGAGATAACGGTAGTTGGTGTACGTAATGCTTTAAATCCAATAAATATAACAACAAGGAGGTATTATTATTTATAAGATGTGTTTCCTCGGCCTTAAATTACCTGCAAAGAGGAAACACATTGTTGCTTATAGAGCATTCGTCAGATATGAGTGGCAAACAGTGCATTCTCCCATTGCCTTGAGAAAACCGGTCTCCTCAGTGGTGCTATGCTAACTAGATATCATTGTTTGAACCTCACTGGAGTAATATATCCAGCTAATGTCTTTGTGATGAGTAATTTGTGGAAAAACTGCGAAAATAATATGAACATAATTTATGTAGCAAACATTGTTTTTTCGGAAATATAACAGATAAATTGTAATCAACCTTTTCAATTATCTAGAAATAATAAATAAATTTCGGAGCAATCCTACCAAAGGAACTCTGAGGTTCAATACCGATAACACTAACGATCATTGCTGATATGCACACCTCGACAGAACCGAAATTTTCAAGGTCAGACCTAACCAAATCCTCCCAATTAAGCTAACCCGCCGGTTTAGCACAGATTACCCTTTTTTATTCGTAATCCTTTCCGACAACTTTACAGTGCCACTTGAAACGTGAAACTATCACTTCAATTATATATTATATTATTATTTAGTTATTATTAATTTCAATTATTATTGTTCAGGTCACGAAATTTGGCGTTGTGAAGCAAATCCGTTTAAATCCAGTATAAAAATGGGCTCAAAGTCGAGGATTTACCTGGGTCAAATGCGACACTATCATATGTTTTTGGTGTCTCTTATTAAAGTTTTGAAAATGTATTTTTGAAACTAATCGCTGCAACTACTATTAACGTTCAAATTCGATGATCGGTCTTCATTCCACGTTAAATCGATTAACTTGAAAAAGCAAATAGGTGTCAATGTGTTTAATTTTCTACAATTGCCAATTGAACGTCCTTCATTTATCTTTAAACGGTAGCAAATATGGGAGTCATCAGGAGCAATGAGCGATTCGCTCTGGAGCAGCCTTGGTTTTTATTCTCACTGTGATAGTAGAACATTCGCAGGTGAATCCAAGACCTTCAACTATTTTATAATATATATAATAGCTTTATTCCCATTCTTTACAGAACTTTAAGCCTCTCCCTTGGGAGGTAAGAATCTGATTTATATAACTACTTTATATTAATTTAAAATTAAATAATACTTTCAAAAAAACATTAAATAAAATATTCTGTGTAATGTTATGTGCTAAACACTATTCCTGGTCACAGAAGCGCAACAGTTTCCCACTCTCGGTACTATCTCGTCGCACCATCTGGTAAGGGGTATTCTTCTCTATCTCTTGTGTTTTCTTGGTGTCCACTCTTTGGAAATTTCGGCCCATCTTCAGTAGATGTGCTTCTTTTCAAAAAGGTATCGAGTGCCGATTTGACTTTGCACTTTCCTGATATGGTCTTTCCTATTGATTTTTATGAAGCTTATAGAAAATTGCAATTGTGCCTTAACTAGTTTTTCATATTTTGTACCTGCTGCAGAATTTTTAAATGAGATGGGTGAACTGCCCTAAGTAAATTATGATTCAACAAAACTGGTGACGGTTTTTAACTTTCACCTTTTCTTTCTTTGAACTGGACATAATAGTTTATATATATGCATGTATATATTTAAATTTACCTGTAGTTGGTCGAAAAAAAATAATGCAGATCTTACAGAATTTACACGTTTTAGGAATCTAAAAAATATCGGAATATCCGAAATCGAAGTAAAAATGAGACTTAAGCAGTTTTGTTTGATTTGGTATGTAAATAAAACGTAGGTATAGTGTTTGATGGTTTTTGAGAGGCGCCTTCCTCTGTCCCTTCCTATTATTTTATTAAAGCAAAATCTTAAATTTTTTTTTACGAATGAAACAGTTTGCGGTAGTTACAATCTATGAGATGCTTGTAAAGGAGAGGTCAAAATGAAACAATAATATAAAACTATTCATTTTATGCCAACGATTTTTTTTTTTCACTCCCCCTAAAGAGTATTAAAACTATCACTTTAAAATCTTACATCAAATAGTTTCTCAGGGTCAGTTTCGGCGTTTGGAAACCTTTGAATCACTATGGAATATAGCTTCATTTATGCTAGTGAAAATACTTTATCTGAGAGCATGTCTTATCCAACGACTTTTAAAGTCAAAATCGTTATAAAAATTCTCGTTTTTTTTGTTTGTTTTTTTCACAGTTGTAATCGAACTTTTATTAGCTGGTGATTATAAAAGATTCTCATTTTTTATTCCTTTAAGGTTTATCACGACCAATCACGAAATGAATAATTTTTAATCGTGAAAAATTTGCCTATAATTTCATTTTTAAATTAAAGTTTTAAACAATTATTAATTAATTGTAGAAAACGAGTGACTAAATTTTATTGGCTTTATTCAGATTTTATAACGTGACCCCCTAATATTGGCATCTTGATACGACTTAAAAAAAAAAATGATAGAATTTATATAGTACCAATATTCCTTACTTATATTTATAAAACTTGTTTCAAGTTAAAATATATTTATCAGGCCCTTCATTTCGAATTGATATTGAAAAAAAAATATAAGAAGATACCTATTTTACCTTAAAATATTGAAATTTAATACTTTCTTGATTAAAGGAATCCAATTGGCGGATGTTTAATGTAATGCTAAACAACTTTTATTAACAGCAGTCGGTAATATGTAGTTTTTATTGTTTTAAAATGTATTCATTTATAATATAAATAATGGTATAATTTATTTGTATGATAAATTTTCCATATGCAGTCATAAACTATTAAAACAGAGCTCAAATGGACAAAAAAGTATGCAATCTTAACTTCAAAATACAAAATAAGGCTACCAAAAAAATTTTCAGAAATATTGTAAAATAATTTAAATATTTAAAAACAAAAAAAAGTTTTATTTGAGGCTTAGAGCTCCAAAAGCAGTCCAATTTCAAAGTCCATTTTCCAATTTTTTATTTAACAGTATTTGCACTAAATCATCATGAAGCAAAAGGATTTATCCAAAAATCACTTAAATCACATGTGAATTAATGGATTAAAACGGATTTTGGAAGAAATTCTTTCACTTCATGATAGTCTAGTACAAAAACTGTTCAAAGAAAAAGAAACAAAAGAAAATTGGAAAATTGACTTGGATGTTGTGGGAATAGTACGCCTCGTTTAAGTGACTCATCCTCTCTAGTCGAGTTTCATGTTATTTGAAATAAGAATTTTGAAAATGGCCACAAATGCTCAAATAAACTGAGAGGTAATAAAAGTGGCCACCCTTTCCTGGCAAGTAGAACACGCTTCTACTTGCTATGATATTTAAAGTTAGAATCAGGCAGTCTTGGTCTAAATTCTTTTGCACATCTGTGGGATGAGTCCTCAAGACTGATACCTTGAAGAACAAAACGACTGGCGAACAAGAGAATTAGATTTACCGTGCCCAATAACGTTCTGAAGAATTAAATCCGTTTGCAATTAATGATCACGAAATAATCATCAAAGGCTCGAGATCGTTTGGTCTAAACGAGGCTTAAAGGAAACGCAATTCTACACCATAGCCGAAAGAGAAGCCCAGGAGTTAAAAATAGACTTCATTAGTCGCTAAGGAGTATCGCTAACAGTATCGGTGTTACCATGGCGTTCACTCTAAACACTTCTCTTCACATTAGCTCTTTCCCACAGCCCGACATCAGAAAGAGCTTTAATAATATTTGATGTGTGTTCGAGATCCAAAAGAAAAAAGGATCTAAATGTATTAGATCAGGTAAGAACGTTTTGAGTTTCTCATTGCTCCTACATTAAGCCCAAGAGAGAGCTCATCAATTTAATCCCATTAGCAGATTAAAATATGGACAAAAAAGGTGACAGGATGATGAGATGCAATAGTGCATACACCCGAACAGATGGCCTTAAAGTTCGTATCGATCTCCTGCAAGAAAATGAAAGGAGAAAGCTAAAACTAATCAACCTGAAAGATACACCAACAAATGCTTTCTTATTAACTAGGTCATAGATATTGTTAAGAGGTTTCTGATAGCCCATCTCAGATAAAAGGGAGCATTAAAGTTCTTGATATTCATACAGATCAGTTTTTGTTTCTAAACCTAACCAAAATTAAATTAAAAAAAAATATTTTGCGCAGAAAGTCTGGATGTGGAACATACTTTTGACAGAGTCTGAGACCCACCCGAAACAATTAAAGAAACTTCATACATTCCTTCCTCATTACCTTATCATATCTCCATGAAAGAATTTTAAAGCATAACTTTGAATTAAATTTAAAGCAATTTTGCCTATACTTCCCTATGAACCTTTAATTCGTCCTAGAGTATCCTTTAATTACATCACCATTATCGCTGTTAAACAGATACGGTACCTTAGATTACAATTTCATCTGAGCAAGCGGTTCTGCGCGACCCAGAAAAAATAAGTTATCCAATGTAATCCCTTCTTCTGAAATGTTTCCAAACCGCTGACGTAGTCAATGACATCAATAAAGTATTACGAGCTTTGTACGTTTTTATTCAATAATTAAAAATTAAAAATGTTGTTGAAATTATTGTGGTACATTAGACATTTTAACGCTAAGTTGTTTTTGTTCATTTTTAAATTTAACGCCAAAAATTAAATTAAAATTAAAATGTTACATTATATAAAGTGACGTGCATCATAGAAATTTCAATTTTTATTTAGATTATTTTTTTTTTCCTCCTAAAAATCTAGACCTCCGCATAACCATCGAATATAAAAAATCGCAATTATGAAATTTCTTAGTATAATTAGTTAACCAGAAGCATATTTGCAAACTAATTCTCGTAAACACAAAAAATAGGGCTCAGAGATAAGTAAAAAGGTCCAGAGATAAAAAATTATTCAAAATGGGGAAGTTAAAAGTAAAGCTATACTTAAATAAACGTAAAGCTTTTTTTCGGTCTTTTAAAAAGTAGCTATTTTCAAATTCGTTAGTTAAACTTGGTGGTGACCATACATTCACCTTTTGCCCTTAGGGTTAAACCTAAAGGTGGTCACGGATGATCACTCCGATCCACCGACTCCACACCAAATGGAACATGGAACAACCGTGAGTGTGAAATCCTATGTGGAGTAGTTGGAGTAGAGGCCAGTCGGCACCTTAAAATCCACTGTGTAACAGATGGAGTGGACCAATGAACTGCACAGTTTTTATGCTATGCTACATTAATAATAATAAAAAATGTCACTAAACACAGTGTTTTTAAAATTTACGATATTGATTGTATAAAACATTTTAAAAAAATATTGATATGAATAGCTCATTTCTTTTAAACTAATATTTATGTTAGAAACTACTTTTAAATGTTAATTATAAGTAAATATTTTTTTTGGGGGCGAATTTCTAATTTGTAATATGCATAAAATGCCCATTATTTTTTTATGTTTTTTGGAGAGGAGGTCAAAATTAAATTACTTAATGTTTTTGCAATTGTAGAGCCACCAGTTTTAGTCCAATTAATGCATGTTTATGTGAGCATAAATTACTGCCTGTCAATAAAAAATGAAAGAACGGAATGGAGTGTTCGTCAGTGGGATCCTTGAAATTGTCTCAACTCCATTTAGTGTTCCATGTTAAATTTGGAGTGGTCGCAGTGCCCGCCTTAACATCAGTTTCAAACGGAATTTGTTCGATAGTAAAAGAACAACAATAATATCTGTAGAGAATAATAAGGGGAGGAGACCACCGGGGCGACCCAGAGTGTCATACCAGGAATACGTATAGATTGGAAGTGGAAGAGGCAAATCCATCAACCAAATGAAGCGGCTGAGCAGGGACCGCGAGGAATGGCTGCGCTGGGTGGAGGCTGCTCGATGCTGATAGTGGCATAAGAGGAAGATAAACAAGGTGAAGAAGAGGATAATAATAATTATAAAATTTGGGTAGTGACATGTTTTTTAACTTTTGATAATTGATTCCTTTAAATATTTTAGTTCTGAATCCGCAAATGACCTTCATTTTTTCCCACCATGTCAGGATTTCTTGCAATCTGGAAATAAATTTATCGCAAATCCTTTTCTCTGTAGCTAAATCAGGAGTATGAAGTGGCACCTAATTGGCAAGTAGTGCTAGCAGCTACTTCCATCTAAGCCTCGAACCAGGTAATTCTGAGGTAATCCTTTGGTCAGATGTAAGTCTCAAACCAAATCGTTTAGTTCAGAATGTGAAAAAAAAACTATAAGATTGCATAAAATGAGCCAAAACAATAAATAAATTATAAGAGAAAAACGTTTTGAGTCTATATTGAAATCTCAATATTTCCGCAATTTATTTGACTTTTTACACAATTTGCGTTTGCGCAAAATTCTGACGAGATGGATGAAAATGAAGGTCATTTTCGGCTTCATCGCTAAAAAAAATACGTAAGAATCACTTATCAAAAACGAAAAAATAAAACCATCGCGGGCTTATGTATGTAGTCTATCATATCACCGCTCCATAACTACGGTAAATTATTTAGGTCATACAGTTTTAATGTTTTTGTTTTGTTTGGTTTTTTATTAAATCTGTTACCCTACTAGGCATTTAAAACCCTAAACGCCCTATTAAATACAATTTAATAAAACTAACCTTATTTCTTCGTGTTTACTCGTTTGTTAATGATTCTGAAGCATTCAAAGATTGTTCATAATAGGCAATTATTGTCTCTAATTACATTTCAAATGATTTGTTAAATACTCGAAAATTTTCTTTTGTTGGATCTCCCATTTATCAACTTTCACTGCGCTTGTTAGCAAGTGACCTTATATTTTTTTTTAGAAACTTTTTGGAGTTTAAACTTTAAATTCAAACGTTCAAATTTTGTTAATTTTCTACCTTTTTTAAAAAATAAAGTTGATTTTTTGTTTTTTGTGTTTAATTTCTGGCTGTAAAGTTTGATTATTAATTACATAGTTTATATAAAAAGAAAATAGTCCGAAGCATTAATAAAATGTAAGAATGAAGAGGCGAACTAATTTTGAGAAGGAATATATAAAAATTCATTTGATGGAAAAAATTAAAACAAGTAAAATAACTTCCCTGAAGCTACTCATGCTAATGAAAATTCGATAGATCCTGTTTTTAAAATGTAAATTGAAATTATATTTATTTCGTGATATTTCAATTAGAAAGCCATCTTTCTATCAGGAAATGACTAAATTCGTAGCTTTTATATCATACTCTTACGAATTAACTAATTTGAGATGCGAATTAAAAAATATTAGTTTTTTTTTTACTCCAGATTGTACTTCACTATTCAATATTATTTTAAAAATCAAAATAAATATAAAATTGTGAAAAAAGAAATTTTTACCAAGCCGAAGAAGAACTTAATTAAAAACTGTTAAGAACTTAAGTGAACAAATTTCGCCTATTGCGTCCTCAGGACACGGTGTTAGTGGGGCGACTTTATAAGGTTCTACAGAGGAGTTCTTTATCATGTATTGGCTGACACAGAATTTATTTCATTTTATTTTGGTTATTTTCAATAATAGACCTTTGGAATCGACCAAAGAAAATTTTTTTGTAACCCCCCTCAAAATTTTTTGTAGTTCGGTTGATGTATTGCTATTACTTAATGCTAGATGATTCATTTTTGTAAATAAATCAGGTACGATCTATTTAGTATTCAAGCGCAATAATACGGGACATCTCTGTTCCTAAAATTCACCAATAGTTAGAAAGAACCATGTTCAACCATAACGTGAAAAAACATTCAGTTTCTCAAATAGCAGTAAATACTAACCAGAAATCATTTCGTCAATTCGTGGATCATTAGAACTGAAAACCACAGTAATGGAGACAAAGAGATACCGCATCCCACTTCAGCAACCTGTAATAGATTAGCCTAACTTGATAAAAATTACCTCCCCATATGTTTATAATGTTTAAGAGTAGTGTATTATCTCTGTTTGGTTAGTCTGCATCATAATGTTGAAGTGGGATGCACAAACTGTCGTCTCCATAAATGTAATTTTATGGTTTTCAGTTTGAATTAGAGAAACAAGCGTTGATCCGTTAGTTATTAAATGCTAATTGAGGCTAAATATTTTGTATAAGATCTTCAATTATATCCCAAGCATATTGTTTTCATATACTAATTCAAGACCAGAGTAAAGAGATAAATAATAAGATATATTAATGCCCTCGTGTATTTGTTTGTGACATCAATTATTATAATAATAATTGTTATATTATTATAACAAGTTATTTTGGATATAATCATTGACAAGAATGATTTTAAAAAAACAGATTTTTAAGAGAAAAGGGTCCGAACGGAAAATCAAGTTATTCAAGAAATGGATTTTTTTTTAAAAATGATCTTCAATTTCAATCAAATGAAAATTTAGCTAAAAAGAAAATTATCTCAACGTCAAAATAAAAGTATTCCAACCAAACAAAGTTAAAAAGATTAAGTAATACTTACCTTCTGCAAGAACAGAACCCATAATTATCAACCAATATTTCATGAAACTGTTCAAATTAACTTACCTGAAACAGAAAAGAATAGAAATATAAGTAATGCTAAAATATTAAAAAACCTTGAATATGTAGTGAATAATAAACATTTATAATCCATAGTATGAAGTGAATAAATTCTTTTCTTTTTTCAATAGCTTTTATTGAGATTAATATGTTATAAGAAAAAAAATAATAAAGAGATACAGAAGCAACTGAAAGAGAATGTATGAAGTGGTATAAATGAAAAAAAATGTACGAACTATTCTAACCACATCAGGTTTTCAGAGCATTATTGAGTTTTTTCAACAAAAATGAAAGTTATGAAAGATTTTTTATTTGTTATTTATAACTGAAAATATCGTCGGTTTGGAGGTAAAAGTGATAAACTGCAATTTTTGCCAAGATGAGGTTTGTTGCTTTCTACCTGAATCAAATTTACGCTTTATTATTGACAAAATTTTCAATAACTATCAGTTAATTATTGATGTATTATATCAAAATTTTCAAATTTATTTTATTGTGATTTACCATTTCAAGGAATACCACTGGCATCTATTAACCTGCAAAACCATGTAAGTGCTACTGAAATAATAGGGACATACGAGGTTTTGCAGGTATACTGTCGCTACGCACTGTATCATTAAGGCAACAAGACAGAGGCTTGTAGAGAAACTACCCCCCTAAGTTGCATCCAATGTCAGTTTCATAAATGCCAGTTTAAAAGGTCACAATGTCATCTTCTTTTCAGCGGGTAAATTAGAAATCAGAATCAGAAACCACTGGGTTCGACGTTTACAATGAGAGAATTGGAACATTTCTCGAGCCAACTTTGCAAGACTTGGACTCAAAGATAAATAATTTATAACAAAATAAACTTTTTTCCTTTGTGCATAAAATAAAATGACCGTCTCTACGGTAGAGTCACTAATTACAAACCTAAAGACACGGATTCGATTCCAAGAGCGTTTAAGTTAGTTAACGGAGTCCACAAACCTTCTTCAGTAAATTAACAATAATTTATATAACTGAATTATAAACCTATGTTGAAAAAAACAGAAGCGGCCAAGTCTGGAAAACCAAATTTAAGGTTTAAGTTTGAAAATAATCAGGATTGGCTGACTAACATATAGGATCTAATCGAATCAAAGTCTTGCTGTATCAAGAGATGTTGAGAAACTGTATCAAGAAAAAATCCAATATATAAGTATGTATTAAATGAAAGAAAAGGAAGTATGTTATTGAATTTTCTAGAAATATATGACGCAGTATATATACAGTTACATATTCTACGTAAATTTTTATAAATTTATAAAACTAAATTAAATACACAAGATAAAAAAAAAATAATAATAGAATGAACTAAAGACACAATAATCGAATAAATACAAGAAACATGTAAACTATAATACTAATCGCTGGAAACAAGCTAAACCACAGGGAAGTACTAAACCACAGAAACCGTAAATCATGCCCTAAAAACGAAAAACCACCCATTTCGGTCCCCATAATTACGCAAAACATGCTCTCATTTATTGCCTATTACTTTTTAAAACAATTTCGTGTTTAACAATTAACATTTACCCGCACTAATTTGGAATTTTTAAGAACAATGAACAATTTTCTCGATTGCACGTCGAGTTGTGTACGAGTATATCTCTTACGAATTGTAAGTTATAAAATAAACATTGTCAAAGTATGTTTATTTGAAATATAATTTAAGTGTATTTTCTGAAAACTTATAATTAGTAATTTAAACCAAAATATCAGTTTTTAAAAATTATAAATGGTTATATAATTTAAAAATCCCAATATTCCTTGTCGTATAGTAAGTAAATAATCACTGATACCACGAGATCCCAGGATCGGAGAAATACCGGTCAAAGACAATATTTTACTTTTTTATCATAAAAAAAAAATAGTTAATTAATAAGTTAATAAATAAATAGTTAATAAATTAATAATTAATTAGTTATTATAAATAGTTAATAAATAAATAGTTAATTAGTTTTTTTGCAATATCAAGTGATTAGTGCTTCGAAAAGAGTGTAAGTGCACTATAATGGGTTGTAGAGTTTTAAACAAAGAAAAATTTTAATATCTATAATTTTTTTCCTTAGGTGACTGCCTACTGATACTCCCCGTATGGATTAGGAAGAACTCAGGAATAGAAAGTAATGAAAAAAAGGACACCGATGCGAAGTTAGCAGCTCACAGTGGCCTTCCACTATGATATATGATCCCAATGTCTTACGTTAGGAAAGAAATGAAAAAGGACAAAATAGTTAAGTAGAATCATATCTGGACTATTTCTTTATGAACACGCCAACTGAACGGGAAAACTAAACAATATTTAACATCAGACATCAGACGATAAATGGCTCACACGACGGACGAATACACACTTTTCAACACTTCAGGAGCGGATCCAGAGGCAGTTTTTTTTTTGGGTGGGGAGGACTATCAGAATGACCACAAACAGAATTTAGGATACTCGTAGAGCAGGAAGCCATGATTATGCCATACCTTTTATTGGTATTTTTGGATGTTTGAATTTATGCTTCATTTGAGGCGCCAACTATTATTAAATTGCAAGCATATTTATCAGGGAATATGGGAAGAATGACATTTGGATTTATGTGATTGTGTTTTCTTATCCTGTGTCAGGAGGAATTGACAGGATATCTCAGTAATTGATAACTCAATGAAAAATGATACAGTTTGAACCAATTTAAAACTATTTGGACCTTAATTAGGATTCCATTTATATGAGTACAGCGACCAGTGGACCATATAAAGAAGTATTGAGTTTTCATCAGGTTTAAAATATAATAAAATGATAGAAGCTTAAGACACTTATTTTATTTAAACTAACAAAAAATGTAATTACAATTGAAGGCATGATTGAATGAAGACGCTAGGTAACAAATATTCAAAAATTGATTTTGTCTAACCAATGAAGACGCTATGTGCTTATCTACTTCTTGCAATATCAACAGCCCAAGATTCTTGATTAATCGTATGATTTCGCATTGGATAGATCAGATCTTTAAAAAAATAAGTTTGCGCATGCGCAAGCGAAAGTAGGGGATGGAATTTAATTGATAGAATTCATATGGTACCATTTCTACAATAATAGCCAACTTTCCTCAAACTTTGGGCTAAATCAGACAAGCCGTTTTAGAAATATAGATGTCAATAAAAAATACGTTGGCGCATGCGTAAGCGAAAGTAGTAGATTCAATTTTATAAAATGATATCGGACCATCTACATACCAACCCGCAAAATTGCTGAAAATTCCAGCCAAATCAGTATAACGATAGTTGGTGTTCTGCCCGTCACATGGATCTAACTACTGATAGACATACACGGAACCAAATTTGTTCCTTGATATCTAAAACGTAAAACGCAAGGGAAAATTTCCGATCCTGTGGATAAAAAATGTTTTCACTCCCTGCATAAAAACTACATTAAAAAAAGCAGCATTATTTATCGTTTCCTCAAAACTTTAAATTTGTAACATAACACCTTTATCCACTCATGTCTTTCACTGACAATTATATAATTAGATTTGACAATTTCGACGATCGATTTTTCACAAGGTGAGGTAAGGCTAATTTCTCTCCGACCAAATGAATGATAATGTATCACAGTTACAAGATTTGATACCAGTAGGTATATTTTAAATTCAGTCGTATTTTTTTAAAAAGTACTTATGCTAGTAGGGGAAATTTCTCCCTTTTCGATATATACATATATATATATATATATATATATATATATATATATATATATATATATATGTGTATATATCTGTGTATGTGTATGTGTATGTGGATGTGTATATATCGTTCACTTGGATGAATAGTGCCACAATACATTTTTTTTTTGCTTGGAAAGCTGATAGTGACGTACATTTCTTTAAGTATAAATGTCAGATTTTAGTAGTTAATGTCTTGATGAAGATAATTATAAATTAGTTTTAATGTTTTAACAATGTTAGTCTTATGACAGTTAGGCGAACAAAAAGTATCAATATTTTACTTCTATACAATAATTGAAAACATCATTATTTATATTTAAAATTAATATTTTGTACTTTAACACATTCAATACAAAATTTTGAGTTGGTATTTTTTTTCAAATTCAATTTATTGTTTAGTAAAGTTTTTTTTTCTTCAAAAATGGGTCTTTATTAAACATAAACTCTAAAAGAGCTTTTTACCGTTTTTTATGAAAAACTGTCAAAATTCGATTCATGATTCAATGATCAAAAAATGAAGATTAACTTTTTTTTTAAAACAAAAAAGCAAGTTATAGTTGTTTTATAGGTGAGTTGAGACAGAGAGAGCTATAAACCTAAATAGACTAACCTTCTAACGCTTCTGTAGAATTCTACTTTTTCGTATTGTGGCACCCTTCTTCTTATATTCTTCTTATATATATATATATATATATATATATATATATATATATATATATATATATATATATATATATATATATATATAATGCAGGGGATCGTCTCAGATTCAAATCCGATCTTAAAATCCAATTCTAATATTTCTAGCTAAGAAGAGAATATAGGATATCCCAGCCACCTCTGTTTTAAGACGTGATGCGTTGTTTACACAACAAAATGTGCGTGTACAGATCTATGGCTGCCCACCAAAGACCTCGTGAAGTCATTCTTTGCATTAGAGTACTTCGTGTTTGGCCAGGTCAGCACGAAAGGTAGTCATCAGTAAACTAAGTCTTTTTAGGTCAACAGCGCCGTCTCAGGCGTAATAACTGGAGAGGAGTGATGGCTTCCCTGGTAGGGAAAGAGTTGAGGGGAAGAAGAATCTTCAGGGTTCTAGTAGAAGACAATAAATTAATAATTAATATATAAAATAATATTAACATTTCCTAAATTTGTCGGATTTGTTAATTTTGCTCATTGAGCAATTAATTATTTCAATAAGAACGTAACGTGGTCCTTATCGCTTATCAGTCTAATAAATAGATAATTTTTTAATTAGATGACACAGACAATTTAATTAAGGGAATGTTTGTGACCTAAAAAAAAAAATTACCCGCATGTAACGCCGACACAGCCCTTTAATCTAGAAATTAAGTAAAACTGACATATTTCACTGATGTCGTTCCATTATCCTAATAACCTTCATGCACTTGAATTTCACTGCAGCTCTGAAGCGTAGTTGTTTCTATAATCATTCGTAAAACAATTGACTTACTTCTTTTTAATAAAATTTCTTTTTTTATTTTAGCAATAAAAGATTTTCCATCTTGAATCATTTCATATATATATAAATCATATTCTGTAGGGCCACTCTGATTTTATCATTACGAATGTACCTGTAATTAATTCTAAAGGGACTCCAGTCTCGGAATAATATTTTTTTTTTCATTTCATTTGACTTTGCCTATAACCTCTGACTAACTATGTGATATAGCTGGAGAAGTGATCAGAGATTTAGTTCAGGTCTATATATTTATATAATAAATTTGAAATCTGGTAAACAGCCAGAAATATTGATGAAGTCAGGGGCGATGGCAGTGTGAGTTAGTGCACCGTTCAACGATGTTTTAAAAAATTTCGAGAGGGAGACTTCAGCCTTGAAGACAAAAGATGGTCGTGGAAGGATTTCTTTCCTTGATGACGATGTTCTATGGTCTTTGGTCGAAGAAAATCCCAAAACAAATGTTCGATAAACTTTCAGTTAGCAAAGCGAACATCGCTGACCACCTCAACGCAATTGGAAAGGTAAAAAGACTTGTAACTTGGGTCCTAATGCATTGAACGCCGCCAAAAAAATCTTTGTTATGAAGTTTGCGCTCCACTTTGCCGAAACAAGACTCTGCCTCATCCGTCCTACTCTCCAGACCTCTCGCCTATGGACCACCATTTTTTTTTAAGCATCTGGGCCGATTTTTTAATGGTAAAAATTCTATTGAACGAAATTCGTTAGAAAATGTATTTTCAGTATTTATTAATAATAACGAGTCAACATTTTATTTAGAGAGAACGAAAAGTTACTAACACGTCGGCAGAAATGCATGAAGAGTAATGGAGCCTATTTTGATTAATAAAAATTTCGTATCATTTATTTTATTTTAAAACCATAAACCTGCATTAATTTTCGGACAACCCATGTAATATAAATGCCACAAATACGAATGAAACCAGATTTCAAATTTATTTTAATGGTTTTGCCACGATTATAATAGTTATAAAATAAAACATTCTTATAGTGTAGGAAGTGATGGTAATATGGATCTCTTTGGGTATTATGGAACCTCTTAATACCTTAGTAGTAAATTATCTATCTATAGTTAAGGAGCGATAATGTACTGGGTAGGATATAGGTTCAGTTGTCATGGGGTGTTCTTGTTGAAAAGTTCAATTATTTTTTATCGATTCTTCAAAACTTAGAGATGATAACTTCAAACTATTATTTTTTTTTCTACAACCGAAAAAAATGGTAGGCGCCACTCACTCTACACTCTACATCGGTTCAATGGGATGTATTGCATCAATTTTTAATTCGTGAATATGCTCTTTTGTCTCCCAATTTTTTGGGAGAACTAATCAAATCCACGATGGCAATGTTTGATATATGGAACCCCACGGGTGCTGATAATATGAAATCGGGTTCTACTGCCTCCCCAACTAAAACAGTTTCAAGAACCACTCTACAGAAACAAAAACAAAAAAAAGTTGGAAGAGAAACAATAACAAATGATGATGTTAAGAAACTACTACATCGAAATCTAGGAGTATCGCTGGTGGAAGAGAAGGAAGGCAGAATAGGAAATAAAGCAAGGGTCATATATCAAAATTATTTTTTTGACTTGATACCACTTTTCTACCTTGTTTAAAAAATAAATCAAAAAAGGAAACTAAGGTGTTCCATATTATCCGCACCTCAAGTGCAACAATTTGACTTTTTTGATAACGATGAACTTTGCCATTTGGTGTAGGAGAGTGTATGTCTAATATATAAAGCTAGTAATTATCATGGGAGACAATATAATTTTTTGAAATTTCTAGCACTGATAAGTCATAAACAAAGTGGAGTTCCAAATTAGCATCTCTTTCCCCTATTAGATATGGTGAAGATTGAAACTAGCAGGGGATGATATAACACTGAATGAACTACCTCATCAAGTGAAGCTTACCGACCGAGAAAATAAGAGTTGTAGCGATTAGAAAGGCACTGTGCCCTTTTGTTGTTTCTCTTTACAATAGGGTATTAATTTCCTTGGAAGGTCCGCAAACAATCGAGGCATGCTAACTTGGCCTGGGACTAGCCAAACCAGGCATTATCTCAAACATTAAAAAATGCTTCAAATTAGTCTGATATTAAACAATTTAACAGTCATTATCAGTTATAAAGGAAAACTTTAAATATATTTATATCAGTTGGAAAAATAATAAATAATAATTTTTATAAAAAGATTAATGAACCAATACCAGTAATACAACCCTTCAAGAATTGTACCATCGGAAACTGATGTACTGGAGAAGGTAGACTTTATGTTCGGAATTCTCCAGTGTGAGGAGCCTAACTGTTTTCTATTGTGACAAAACGGTTTTCGGCCACGACAAAACCCGGGTGATTCTTGGGCTCGAATGCGGGTGGCTCCCGAAGACACTTGTATAAAACAATTATCCTCAATAAGGAGCATATATGTGATTCAAACTCCTTTTTATATGGAAAAATTATTTTAACAAACACCAATTTTTATTAATTTTTATTTTGAGCACTTATGGACAATAATTGGCAAGATAAACGCTACCGACGTAGGGAAGGAGCTTTTATACCTACCACATAGTTTTTGAGTTTACACAACTGTTACTAATGCCTTGTTTTCAAATTCAAATCTAAACAATTTAACAATGTACAAAAATTATAATTAATCATAATTTGAGTACTTCATAATTTAATAATTCATTAAATTAATAATTTAAATCCATTAAAATTTTATTTAATAAACGAGTTATTGAGCAGTTTTCAGATACAGCTTCAGATTCCGATTAAACAAAAAATAGCAAGAATTTTTTTATGATTTTCAAGGTTTAAGTTTAAATGATTTAACACAGTACAGAAACAAAAACTTTAATATTTATTTAATATAATATATATTGTTTTAGTTCTAATGTACATTAGCTATCAGTTTCGTACATCAGAATAATCTTTATAAGTTTATTATATAGTTACAGTATTCTTTTGCTCTTTAAGTCTCGGCATAACATATAATAACTTGTTTATTTACTTGAAAGTTAACACATTTCTGTCATATAACTCTTTAACGCAATATGAAATATATTTTTGGATTTTAGCTCATAAAAATTTAAATAATGAAAATAATTCTAAAACCTACATATTTATATAGATAAAGAAAAAATATTGACAGACCTGAACAGAGAATTGGTTTTAAACCTATCTTAAAACTTATATTTCTGCTATAATTTTACTGCTTCCTCTTCACTTAGTGCGCGGCCTTAGATTGAATATTATTGTTAATAGAAATAACAAGAGCTCATTGCGCACGCTTGTAACCGCATAGTAATATGAATTTTCTGTAAAATAACTTCAGAGGATAAAAGTTGTACTGACACCTCTGTCAGGAATTTGTATAATGCTTTGATTAGAAGTTGAAAAACGCATTTTATAGACCAGTGCAATTGGCTCGAATAAAGGGTTTGCGGTCGTAATTATTTCGGTAGATCCAATTTTTTAATATGTTCTATGAACTTGTCCCCTGATGTAAAATACGAGATTTCAGCCTTGGGACGCCTGAGCGCGCGCCGCCATCTTGAAAAAAACAGAATCATGGAAAAATCTTTACCCCCCCGATACATTTCCTTTCCAATGCAAATTTCGGTTAAAATAGCTTTGAAAAATTTAATACCGAAATATAAAGTTGTGAACATGCACAGTTTCGTAAAAAGCAGTAATTTTTTATGAACATCCGGTTTTTGGTACAATTTTGAGAAAAATTAACTTATGTATATTGTGCTAGCCCAAAGAAAACAGGACGAAATTTGAATATTGTGTTGAACTTTTCATTCCTAGATTTTTTCTTTTTTTAAATATTTTATTTACAGTTTTTGTAACTATTAAAACGTACACGTCAACAAGATTCTTCAACGTAATTAAAACATAAAATTAAGATTAGTTACTGAGAAAGTACATACAAATGAAAATAAATTGAAATATTCTATTTTTATTCGTAAAATTATTATTTATTGTCAACAACTAAGTCGTGAATAAAACGAATAAAAATTAATTTTATAATTCTTAATTATATTAAAGTTTTTGTATTTAGCTCATTCACAATTTTGAAAAGATAATAATCAACTTGGGGTGATTCTAACCGTTAATCCAGTAAAATATATAAAAAGCCAGTAAAATACTCAACAAGGTTATACAGTTTTTATAATTATTTTTCTATTGAAAGTTCTATATATATTTTGTTAAATATACTATATATTAAATATTTTTTTATCTATATTAGGTATCGAGATTCTAATCCACCATACCAAAAATTGAAAAAGCGGTAAAGTGTTTTTTTTTTTTATTTGCAATTGTTGGTGCAGTTGTAACATTGACATAAAAATAAGTGAGGTAGTAGATGATAGCAGGCGCGTTCACAGAATTGTTTTTCGGGAGGAATTTCAATTTTTTTTCGAGGAAGGGATTTAATGTGAAGGCAAGTAATCATCAAGTATTTATAATCGCCAAATAGGACGAAAATTGGATCAAAAATTATTACTCAAAATATATAACTTATATGAAAAACATATTTTTTTTCAAAAATTTCGGGAGGGGATATATCACCCATATCTCCCTTGATTATTGATTGAAAAAACGTGAGATAATTTATATAGCGTATTTATATTCACGAAAAGATATATTGCCGTTGTTTTAGCTAAGTATCTATCTTGATATGAAGGTAATAATCCTTCTATGAATCAGAGATATTTTTTTTTTCAGGGATATTATATTGTTCAGCCGCAAAATGTGGTTTTCTGTATATTTTACCTAAAATCAGTAATAACTTCTAAACTATTGACTTTGTAAAATTAAAAAAAAGAGAGAAGGAAGTTTACAGAATTTCCAAAGTTTTTGAAGAATGGAAGGTACAGAGATAATAACAAATTTTTAAAAATCATTTTCTATCGGTTGCTTTCTTCGATAAATTATATAAGAGGCTACTAGCGTTCTTCAACGCACAGATTTTAAAGAATTAAAAATTTTATGAAGCTCATAATCGTTCCATTTTGGCGTGCTTTTCCGTCGCCGTTTTGAGTGAAAAATCTCTATGAATGGAATTGGAACTTTTTATTAACATAAGTCGCAAATCTTAAGTTGTGATATTATCATTTGTCAAGAAATTAAAATATTCTAATTTATTTATTGTTACTGGTAGTCTTAATGTTTTAATGCCTTTCAGAGTTCCAATAATGTATATTATATCATCATGATCCGCTTTGTATTTTAAAAATGTGTTAAGCGCTCTGAAAAATGGCAGTTAGAGACAAGGAAGGTCACCACGGCGGATGTGGTAAGTTTAAAATAATTACGTAATCTGTTTATTTATATCAGGTTATTTGATTATGTAAATATTTAATTTTTAATTTGGCAAAAATAACATTTTCGTCGCTCCACGCGAATCGGTCTAATTTCTAAAATAATAGTATCTAAAAACTACTTACACGATTTCTGCAAGATTAAAAAAATAGCACATTCATAAGTAATACGGATATATCATCGTATAGATTTAACACGTTCGCCGAAACGCCACACTCATCAGGCTGACTATACATCTGCTTCCTTAGGAGATTATCAGCAAGATATGGATGAGGTGGTTACGACCGTGTCAGTTGGTCATAGGTCTTCCAGTATGGATATATTTTCGTTTTAATGATGGTGTATGAACCAGATATTGTATTTTTATTTCTCGGAGTTTATACAATCCGTATCTCCGTCTATTACTATAAGAGTCTAAGAGTCTATTACTACAAGAATGGACTCGAAAGCCTTCAACTATAAATCGATAGATACGCGACGAGAGACAAGCGTTGAAAGACGACCCTTGGCCGCGCGAGGGCAACGCCCGGACAGAACTGCCACTATACGGACAACACTCACATGACTAAGCCCAACTTTTCCAACCTCCTCGCCGCACAGAAAGGCCTCCCTTGTTGTCTTAGAACAATGATTACGTTTGGAATCCTTTTGTTTGCTATCCTCACGTTCTGCAATGGGATAATGATCCAGTTCGGGTAGCTAACGGTGTACAGTACTTTCAGAACTTCTTGTTTCCACCGGTTGTTTTGTACGTATCTATTTTCAGGTATATTTGTTTTATCTATGACCAGCTTCAATTATTAGCCTATTGTACTACTACCTGTTTTTTCCATAATTATTTTTTATTTCAAAGCCCCAGGAGATGTGTTGATTTCAGGGATTGGCTCTACCAAATAAGAGTTTGGTTCTCTTTTGCTGCATATGATGCATTTTAAGAGGCGTCTGAGGAGAGGAATTAAATAAGCACGCGGTAAAATCTCCTCCAAATATAAAATATAAAATAAAATCATCTCCAACTTCATACCCGTTGAAACGAATTGGCTTCGAAAGCCTATAAAGAATCGCGCTCTATAGAGCAGGTGTGTAAGGAGGAGAGAATTTATACATACGTTATAAAAGTAAAAATAGCTATGGAGAGGATAGAGGCCCTTCAAAAGTCCTTATTTACACAAATTAATAATAAATATCAAATAAATGTTATATAAACTGTTATATAACATTTATTTGGTATTTATCACTGGTAAGTGTTGAAAAGGGCCAGTAATAAATCGAGAAAAATATAGTTATTATTATCCTCAATACGTAATGTGAACTATCGTATTTACAATTCAAAAATTACTAAATTGTTGTTCTAGGCGGACATGGTTTAATTTGTTTTTAATTGAAAAAAAAATCATATATTACTTGCTCATTTATGCTTAATTAATTAAATAACACGTTGTTTTAAGCGCTAATATTATTCAAGGAGCCAACGTGCAAAATTTTGTCGAGATTCGAAAAACAATAAAGCATACGAGTATATCATATTTGTAACACATGGAACGTTTAACAATGATATAACAAATTATATTTCTCCAAGAATCACAGTCGCCTACTCTTTGAGTCTAACTAAATATTTGCGAATAATAATTATAATTCATTTTATTTTTATAAATTTATTAATTTCTTTTTAATATGTTTGGTTTTGGGCAAGAAAGATTTTATATTGTTTATTATATGAAAACGAACATCGTTATTTTTATTTAAAAAAAGGGAATTGAAACATGCTAAGGATATTCATAGCCTCTAAAATGGAACGATAATGAGTTTCATAAAATTTTTAATTCTTTAAAATCTAGGCGTTGAAGAACGTCGAAAGCCTCACATAATTTATCAATGAAGGCAATTGACAGAAAATAATTTTTAAAAATTTGCTTATTATCTCTGTTTCCTCCGTTCATCAAAAAGTTTGGAAAAAATATAAACTTGCTTCTTGCTTTATTTAATTGTATGCACCCAAATACACTCAATTACGTTTTTGCCTTTAAAGTGTATCTAAAAAAAAATATCCCTGATTCATAGAAGAATTATTATCACGATATCAAGATAGATACTTAGCTAGAACAACGGCAATATATCGTTCCAGAACATAAATACGCATTATAAATAATCTTACGTTTTTTCAACGCACAATCAAAATAATATTGTGTGAATCTAGACACAGGATGCGATCCTATATTCAATAATGTAAAATAATGTATGGAGTAATTTGTTATTAATGCTTATCTTATGCACTTCTAATTGTATTCTATGTATTTTGATAAGGGGCATGTCATAAGTCGGTGATCTCAATGCAAATAGATAATAGATAAAAAGACAAACCTACTTTAAGATATAGATTATTAAGATTAGAATTTATGTTATCTATAAATTACAAACCTCTGGATTCAATAATGAGGCCAAAACATTTTGCAAGGATTGGTAATTATTACACACTCAAACATAAAAATGGGGTAGATAAAATCCGAGTTAAATTGCTTTCTGAACTGAGACCACGATACCTAAACTATAATATAAATTCGAAAAGAAACTGAAGCCTATAATGTTTTACCCATGATTAGCACACAACTATACAATACCACGGCGAAGAAGCTAAATAATCTAGAGCTGGTACTAAGTTAACGATGTAATTTGACCTATTAATAAAATTATTAATTTTGTTGATATAATTAGGAGGTTACAATCTCTATTTATACTGCTACATAAAGCTGAAGAATTTGAGTGTTTGAACACATTTTTGTGTGTTTGAACATTTTTTTTTTTAATGTGATATTTAATATATTAATGTTATTTACTTCTTCTTTTTTTTTTTTTTGATTCTTATAGCCCTGATAACTATTGACCTTGAGCGTGGGAGCTTGTATTATTTTTGAAATTTAAAAAATAAAAACAAAATTTCAGGAACTATAAGTCCGATTTAAAAAAATTCTTTTTGCGTTATATAGACCGTCTATTGAGGAAGGCTTCATGCTTCATAATATCACGCCATGATCCATAGGAACGGAGCAGGAACCATAAATAAATAACTAAGAGAAAAAGTGTCCAACTTGCATTCGTTTCGTTGTCATGACAACTACATATCCGCGAAGGCGGTTAGGCTACACAAACTTTTTTGTATGAAATCATTATGCAAAAACAAAATGGGAGGGTAAGGGAAAATAAACTTATTTAAGAGAAATTTTATTGCCGTTTAAAAAAATTATAGTCGTTTTGACCCTGTTGCTTGAAAATGATTATAAAAAATGAGCCTGAATGACATACACATATACTCGTATATTTATATTATATATATATATATATATATATATATATATATATATATATATATATATATATATATATATAATATGAAATCCCATAACAACCAGACACTTGTCCTGAGGCTAATACTAAACATGATCACCCATAAGGAATAAACAAATACTTGATTTTCTTTTTTTAGCCCTTTGCTCTATCCTCTATAGCTTAGTAGATACCAAATACTGTATTCTCGATGAAATACTGTATTAACCAATCACTGTTTTAAATTCAAATCAACATCAATCTTCTTAATTTTCTTTTCTTTTTTTTTTTAGATTTTATTATAATTTTAGTACATATTCGCTATTGTTTTTACCCTATTGTTTTTTAATGATAAATTCCCAATTGTCATAATTTGGTGTAAAACTGAAACCTGCCAAGGACAAATGAATAAGTAGAAATAATGTATCACAGAGGTAAAATAACAAAAAAAACTTAAGCTTAGTTGTGGATTAAAAGAGATATTTATTAGCTCCATTAAGTATGTGACTCATGCACGTTATCTGCAGTCTTATCAGCGATCCCAATATGGCAACGATCCAATTCCATTATATTAAGACCATGTTCAACAAATGGAGTATAAGAGCAAAAACACCTGATACACCTCACGTCAGTATAATTGACAAAGGAAGAATGCGCTATTATAAAAATTGAGACAATTATACCACTGCAACCCATGAAGAATCCTCGGTTCAGAACTTGGTACAAACGTACTTTTTGTAACAAGTTTGTAAGCTTTTTGACCAAAGGTTATACAAGAAGGTACATATGTATGCAAATTCAAACACGCCGAGCCGCAAGGTTTACCCATTAAATGTGTCCATTTGATAGAGGCTGGGCGAACCCCAAGATTCCTCGACAAATTTTTCCCTTGCAAAATTCTTTTTTGGAAGATTTTGCATCTAAAAGTTATTTATTTTCCTTAAACATTTGAATTTTCCTTTTTCAAATAATTGTTAGAAACAGCCTTCTCAATCAAAATTGAACTTATCTATATGTTATGCCCTATAATAATTTTTCGAAAGCGGATATCTTGGCTCAATTAATTTCCATACAATACGTACTAGTAACGATTAATTTGTACTTGAAAGAAATTGTTTGATAAAACAGTAGTAATTAATACTTTATTGTGAAATTGTCTATATAGTGAAGAATAAGTAATCACTATTAATAAAATAAATCTTTAAACAAAGATTAATTTATATATGTATATATATATTAATTAATGTATTAATGTATACATATATATATTAATCTTTGTTTAAAGATTTATTTTATTAATAGTGATTACTTATTCTTCACTATATAGACAATTTCACAATAAAGTATTAATTACTACTGTTTTATATATATATATATATATATATATATATATATATATATATATATATATATATATATATATATGTAAATATTAAAAAATACCTGGTTGCACCACAAGGAAATTATTTTTTTGAATATATTAAAAAAGCATAAAATAATTTTCTTAATCTATCGAAACATACTCATTAGCTTTAATAAAATTCGTCCAAAATGAACATGTTTTATGATCACTCTTTATAAAAAACGAGCTGTACTCGCACGCGTTGCACGTGAAAAGAAAAGCGAGTTAAATATTCCAATTTTCAAGTTTTTTTTTATGTTTAACTTTTAAAAGATAATGTAACAAAAGACAGAACTATTGTTTTTATAACTCCTAATCATCATTCATCTTCATACTGTAAAGATTGAACAAAACTTTTACAAATGACTTTAAAAAAAAAGAAAAGATTTAGATTTAACTTTGATTTTCATTTAATTTTTAACACATTAATTATATATTGCACATTTAGTTATACTTATTGTTATATGAAATGAATGGAAAAGTAAATAAAAGTATTTTAGCGAACAAAGATTCACCAAGGAATTCAAATCAATACCCTTCCCTTGGTAATCGACTGCATTGTTTAGAATTCGTCTCATTTCAATTTGTCAAAACGGCAATAAAACCATGTTTTTACACTTTTTATTTTTCCTTAATTTCCGATTTTATTAACAAATGGCGCTTTCGCACAACAATTTCACTCTTAAAATATTTTCGTAGTGGACTTTCTTCCACAGGTATAAAGTTGTCATAAAACGAATACAAAGTTACCTATTTTTTTTTTTTTTTAGTTTTCCTCCATTTCTTCCCTTAAGGAGAGCGGTTCGAAAAATTTAATGCTTATAAACCTTCCGGAAGAATGATTGAAAGTGAAAACCGCCTTAAAATCGACCGACTACTTTTCTAGTTTTAAGAACACAAACATAGAACACAAGCTGCATTTTTACTTATATAGACTAAAGGCAAAGCCATACTAAAGGGACTGGAAAAACGAGAGATTTTTGCCGAAGGAATTTAAATGGACGTCATTTAAAAAGAAAAACATTTGTGTTGCCGAAGGGCGGGCACACTAGGAAGGAGGGTGCAGATAGTAGCAGAGGGGACTGCTCGTCTTTCCAGTCCCTCTAGTGTGGCTTATTAAGGGGACTTAATTCCTGAAAGGTATTGCGTATGACATCGCCATAAAAAGTCGGTTTTCAAAAATAGACCTTTAAAAGATCGCTGACCGTTCTGGCTTGTACTCGCATCGGAAAACTTCTATATTTTAAATCTTGCAGTTATTTGCATAATCAATCTCAAGTGAATAATTATTCATCGAGAATCGGGAGAATCGGCCCATACAATATCGCACTACTACAAATTACTTCCCCTTTCATGATGGCTTTTAGCTCTGAAATAAATAATGTTTATGAAATGAATCAAATAATGTGTAAGATAATTAATTTTATCTATTATCAAAATTTAATGAGTTACAAATATTATTATGTAAATTTAAGTATAGTTAATTATTTGATTTTTAGTGTGCTTTGATAATAGGGAGGGAGGGGAAAGGAAACATCAATGCATTCTAAAAGAAGAAAATAAATAATAATTGGAAGTCATATTTTGCTTATCTATTCAACATTAATACAAACTTACAACGAACTTCGAAAAAATATTAGACAAAATGTATCATTTATTCAGAAACCAGCAGAGCCCCGAAAAACAACCTGAAGTTAATTACGCAGGTTTGCAATATTGTCGCAATAAATAAAAACTTTCGTTAATTTAAACAGATGCCTGGGCCAGTAAGGATAAGGTTTGCTTCTCAAATGACTTATGTTAAGTAGAATTACATAACGAATAAGGATAAAAAAAAAAGCACTGAGATATAGGAGCCAAAAGAAAAGATAACACAATAAAAAATGCCTTTTGAGAGTCAGTCATTATTAAATAACTGCGCCATGACTCATTAATCTAACCACCTTTGGAACAGCTTTTGAGACAATTAAACATGTAAACAAGAACTCAATTTCCTAAATAAGGTTGAAATGGAATTTTCCATGATCTTTTATTTTCTCATCAAAGATAAATCAATGTTTATCGAAGATTCACTAGTGAATTGAGGAATGAATCTAATAAACTTAACAGTAAAGAAATTAAGTATTATCAACGCCTCATGTTGTCTGTGAGTGTGAGTTTCTGTGGCACAGTTATCTCTTGAACGGGCCGATCGATTTTGTTACTTTTTTGTTTTGTTTTGTAGGATCACGATCTCCGATGGCTGAGTACCAATAGTGGCTGTACCAATAGCCGAAAATATGTCTTTCTAGAGACTCGGCTCTAACGATTTTCACGAAACTTGCCTAAAGTGAAGACTAAGGATTTATTCATATTACCACTTTGAAAACGCTCTAGGCGAGGCATATATTGTGGAAAAGTCTCAAATACCTAACCCCTAAAAGACGCCAGGAGTGAACCCATGAGTAACTAAACTAACTCGTTTAGAAGTGACCAATATGAAAACCGCGGTTTTTCACGTTCCGCAGTTTAACCTGGTAGGGAAGATAGGTGCATTACAAATTATTGATATGAATAAGTAACATTAATTTTTCTTTTAACTATAACTTTTGAAATAATGTAAATTAATTTTCTAATATTTTCTATTTTCTAATACAATAAAAAAAAAATTCCTACAACATAAAGACAATTATATTGGTTTGTGTGACAAAAACTTCAAAAGTTCAACAATTTCCAAACCAAAATATAAAAAATTGTCAACACTATTCACTACACTGAACTATTGAAGATTATCCTGTGTATTAATTGTCTATAATTAAATATTCACTTTCACTAAACAAAAAAGAGAAAATGTAATAAGTATTATGAAACGTCTCATTGAGAGTATTATGTAATTGTGTGCCTCAATCTGAACGAAATAAAGACACAACATTTAATAACGAATACTTTGAGATAAAACACGAATTATTTAATTAAAAAAATCATAATTACTTATTTGAAGTGATTTATGATAATTTATTATCTCTGATTATTATTATCTCTGAATATTACATATTCTGGCTATGCATAGTGGGACGAAAATGACAAAAACTGGCCATATTTATTTAACTTTCAAAAGGTACGACCTAGAATTTTCAAATTTTGTATACAAGTCAATCTTCCATTGCAAATACAACCTATCAATAATAACATTAATAATTAAAAAAAGAATATATTATAGAATGTATTAAAACCATAATATAAAATAATAATACATTCTGTATGCATTGGATTTTTCACGAGAGGAACAATATGTACAACAGAACTGAAAAAAATAAAAACAATTTTGCAAACCAAAATTATATCTCTATTGGGCTAAGTAGTGGGATATTTACAAGCATATTTTATTGTATTATAATCAGCGTGTTCCAAAGTTCGCAGATTTAAGCAGCTAAATGTCTTGTTTATTTAATCGCTCATCCACGTCCTAATTGATTTCTTGTTAATTTAAAACGGATACAGACTGTAGATCGACACAGTTATAATTTTAATTATTTATATAATATATAATTATCTAGCACTTAAATGGCAATAAAAAATGAGAAAAAAATAATTTATACTCAATCAATAAGGTTAAAAATATGTCATATGTATAAATACATATAGATTTATTATAAGGATTTTAGAATGAAAACAAAACACTTTAATTTAGTGTGTTATTAACATTAATTATACAGCTTACATTAATAATACCAGCGTTTATGAGAGATATATTCTTTAAAAAAATTGGGACAATTTTAGGCGTAAATTTTCATTTGTCTAGAAAAAAAAGTAGGGTTTTGACATATTTTTTAAGATTTCGTCCCACTGCGCTATGGATAGGGAGGAAATAATATGGTGGAGAAAAATGGTAATTCTCCAGCAGTGAATAGTTTTCATACAGAACATGCACCTGGAGGCTCACGAGAAACTAACCTGGAGGCCAGGGATTCAATTTCCAGTGAAATGATTTTTTGTCGACGAGGTAAGCACCTGAGGTTGGACCCGGCTATCATTATACTAGTGTGAGGGAAGCCTTGTTCTCCAGTTTGAGGAGGATCTGGCTACCAACTCAGGCAAGGAATGTCGGATTCATAATCACGGAGAGCCATTTCAGCAGAGAATGTTATATAACAATGTAGAGGAATTAATTAAATCTTTCCCAATGAGCTCTGTCTTAAGTTCTAAAAATCTGTATCATTTTTACTCATCAGCCATGTCTAACATAGAACTTAGCAGTAACATAGTTTTAATTTCTTTATACTTGAGAATTCCTATACAAGTATCTCAATAAAATTAAATACGAAAAAACAATTTAAAATAAAATCTATTGAATCATGATCTAAAGAAACAACTTAAGATTTTTTCTAGAAGGATACAGTAAGCTTTTAACTTAGTTATTTTTACCAACATAGAGCTATCACCTTCATTATCAATGCCTCACAGTCCTAATAGTATTAAGTATTCCTAATAATATTAAGTATTCCTAGTAATATTAAGTATATCCTAATAGTATAGTATTAAGTCCTAATAAACTATTAAGTAACACACATACCAGAAATAACATTGAATATTATTTTTTTAAATGAGTTATTAGGAACGTAATATTTTATAACTATTATTTATTTTTTAACAGTTGTTGACTAATATTTAAGATTATATATAATAATGACTTTCCTTAGCTAAAAAACAAAATAAAATAAAATTGTGCACTGTTGATATTTATAAACATTATTTTCTAGGCGTGTTTGAATATAGTCATTAAATGCTACCCCCTAAAAAATTAGCTAATCCATTTAAAAAATAAAAAAAATAAAAACATATTACAAGTGGAAAATTTTCCACCTCACTATTTTGATCAAATATGGATAGAAATTTTGTAGCGAATTTTCTTACCACTACTGTATGCGGTAAAGTTGTCTATATTTTTTTTATCTATAATTTTTGTTAGGTAATTTCGATGGTGAAATTTACAGATGTTGTACTAATTTGATCATTACAACACTAAGAGTTAAAAACTGTTAGAAAATATCCAAACTGCATTGCATATCTGTTTGAAATTGTATTAAAGTAGCCAAGTAAACAAAAACAAAAGGGAATAAATAAATAACGAATATTAGGATGCGGTCAAATCTTAAATCTTCTTTAACTCAGAACTATAAAATTTGCACTTACATCTGTGAGGATGAACATCTGTATGTAAAAGATATAATAAAGAAATATAATTAATTTAAATTGTTTTTTTCTTGAAGAAAGTCTTCTGTTTCTCGATATTATTATTTTTTTTTTCATTCTACAAGTCAAAATCTTTTATGCTGAAGATTGTGCGCGAAATAAAAGTATTCATAAAGATGTTCCTCATGTTGCAGATTTAGCCTGAAATAAATATATTTCTTCCTTTTATAAACACCTTGCCCACACAAATACACCAGTTCGTAACATTTTCTCCAAATCCGTAGCACAAAATTCTCCAAAGCTAGTAGAAATAGGTGGCCCCATTTTCATTGTTTCGACCTTAGTTCAGTCAATAAAATGAATTAATAAAGTGTTGACTTTTATTGAAAGAAGGGGCGGAAAAAAATAAGCTTGCCCCTTCTGGCAAATATCCCAGGTCTGGTCTTAGAAAAACACACTTTCAGCAAAATTACTGAATATTACGAATTTAAAAAAAAAGAGTTTAATTTCAATGATAATAGGGCGTTAGTGTCTTTGCAAGGTAGTGAAGAGATAGTTTACAAAGGAAGACAGATATATTGCATATCTTGACCACATTCCTTCTAAAAACAGAATTGTAGAAGAAATAAACCTGAGAAAAACATTCTAGAACATTGATACAATTAGTAGTTCCTAAATATAGATCTATATCCACTTTCCATATTTCGTATTTAATCAGGGCAAGGCATTATTCTGTTTAATATATAATTATTTGTATTCCTAATATATACAATAAACTATGTTTGTAATATACGATTCACTAATTAAATTTTTAAATAATTTATAATACAAAGCGAATACTGAGACAAATAACTTTATTTATTTTGGAGGTGGATAAAAATATAATAACGCAGTCTGTGATAATACATAAATATTGAATGATATATAAATTAATCATACAAAGAACATTGATTTTCCAAGCAACGGTTTACATTTCACTTTTATTACTTAGCGCTTAACTCTGTTATACTTTGAAGCATGACCTAAAAATAACGTTAGATAACATGCACGAATTGGGGTAACATAATACATTGACCTCAATATCACAACTAAATACATAATATATATGTTCTTATGGTAATATCGAGAAACAAAATTATAAAAATACAACC
Organism: Rhaphigaster nebulosa; assembly: GCA_948150685.1. NCBI lineage: Eukaryota > Metazoa > Arthropoda > Insecta > Hemiptera > Pentatomidae > Rhaphigaster > Rhaphigaster nebulosa. The sequence continues at coordinate 39,377,626 of OX411306.1, forward strand.
ACTGACATAATAAATATTATGGCATGTCTTAGAATTCACTAAGCTAAATTTACTAGTAGTTGTATTTTATTTGAACTAATATAACATAGAAGTACATAAAATAAACGATAAGGTTAAAATACCTTAAAGCCATGCTATAAACATTATCTAAGTAATTTCATCAGTTCATATTCTGTTAAACTTCGTTTTAAACAAGTCAACGGGATGAGATAAATTCGTAAAACAGTTGAAAGTTCGTAAATTAAGTCACTGTAATAGGAAGATTAAGTTGTTGTTTTTTATTACCAAATAAAAAAAAAACAGATAAATAAACTAACAGACTTGAAAATATTACAATTTTCTTTATTTAATTGCATTTGTAACAGCGCTTCATCTCCTAGGTAAAATTGATGTTACTGTTTAACTTCGTTTTTAATGATGGTGTAATCATGTTGTTTTTGTGATTATTATCGAATCATGAGATTTCTGGGCCATTACCTTTTTAACCAGTAAAACAAGAAATTTGATTCAACAAGATGAAACATATTTTACTGGAGGGTTGCGTTGAATTTGAATGGAAGAGTGAAATGTGCTATATCATGGATGGTGTGCATTCTGTGATATGAAATAAACAAAGAGGAAATTACAATATTTCTATGAACTTTGGACATTTGCGGTTGTAAGCGTACATATTTTTCTAAGCCCCTTAGTTCTGTTTCAGTAAATATATTAACAAGTAAATACATTGTTGTAAAAACATTGTTTGTTTCGTAAGTTAAGAGATCAATCTACATTAGATTAAACCATGCGAACTTTAGTTGAAGATTGCCAATGCATTCTAGCAAAAGTTGGAATTCTGCGGCTGTAAAATCAATCTTCGTAAGCTGAAAATCGAATCGGCATTCTCTCAATTACACTTCATTATAATAAAAGCTTTATTACCATTCTTTGTCGGGAAGAATTACATTGCAGAAAGTCCAGTTTATAAACAAACAAAATTTTCCACTACTCTATTTAGGGTATACTCATAACATAAAACAATACTCTCAAAATAAATTATTTTCTGTTCGTGTTTAATTAAAATTACTACTGAGAGGAATTAACTTTATCAACTTTATCAAACGGAGGTATATAAAAAATTTTATAAAGTTTTTTATATGTCTCCAATGCACGACGAACCCACTATTCTGACCCCAACAGGACGGCCACAGAGATGGCAAACACATTTAAACAGTCTTAGACTAGACTAAGGAAAACTAACTGGACTGACACAATATTATTAGTGAGTCCAATCACTAGAACCGTTACCATTTAAATACGACTCCCACATATTCCTATCCTCAGACGACTCTTAAAATGCATCATATGCAGCAAAAATAATCCAAACCAGTTTGCCAATGCCTGAAATCAATACCATATCCCATGGGACTTTAAAAAAAAAAAATCTGATCGTTTTAACCACTCAACTGTATAACTGTATATATACAACTAAAGCGTTTTTTTTTATTAGTTCAGTCCACAAACTCCAATTCCTGGCCACAGTAGACCAACGGTCTTCCACTCTGCACTATCTCGTCTCACCATTTTGTGAGTGGTCTTCCTCTTGTGTTCCTTTGGGATTCACTCTGTGATAATTTTGGACCATCTTCTTGAATCAAGGTTGTGCAACATGGCCAGCCCATCTGCATTTCAGTAGATATGCTTATTTTGATAAACTGTTATCCTCGACTTGAGTTTTTATTTTTCTGTTGCTGATAAGGTATTTTCTTTTGATTCTTTAGATACTTCTAGAAAATTGCAATCGAGTCCATTTCAATTTTGATAATTTTTCGTAATTTTAACCTGTTGCAGACCATGTCTGAGATACGTATAAAATTATTCGATATTTATACATGCTTCTAGTGCTTATGCTTTTAAACCTGGAGGTAGTTGACTTTTAAAAATGTTGTTCTTATTCCAATATTTTTTCCACCCCTATGTTAATCGTTCTATTTATTACATCTTTTATGTTTTTAAATGAGATAAATGAGAAGTAAATATACCGTTAAACAAATCTGATAGCTCGGTTTTTGAATTTCATCTCTCCTATTTGTGAAGTTGCCAGTATTTTTTTTTCGGTGTTGATATAAAACCCCGCGGATTCACTTTGTAGAAGGGCGTCATTTTAATATTGATATTATATTAATTTCCGTTAATTCCAAAGGATTCTATAATAATATGTAGTTTTGGATAAGAAAAGTACATGTTATGGATCCTGGTTCTGGAAGACAACGAGAGAAAGGTTTCGGCATCGAGTGCACATTTGCATTCAATTCAATAATTGATCTGAGCATATGGGGTAATACACCTCTAGTAGTGCACCTTTTCATAGTTAAATAGCACGGATTTTCTTTACTATGAGCCTTTTCCAATTTTTTGAATGACTCATAATTATAAGATAACATCAAAACAAATATATTATTAAACTAGTTGAAGAAACTCGTAATGTTTTGCCTAAACGGATGAAGACTATTTGCTTTCAAAGCGGTAGCAATATCGTTAGGTTCGCTGAGATAAAACAATAGCTGTTTACCAGAAGAGGTGAATACATTACAACAAAACCAAGGTGACTTCTTGAATAAAAATAGACTTAAACTAAACTACTTGGATGCCTGCCGCTTCAGTGAGACCATATCAACTCCCAGAAGTCTAGGCTGTGAATCAGGTTGAAAGGGTTGGATAACCTTGTGCCTTGACCTAAGTCTTAGTTGCGAACTTCGATAAATAGGTTGGTGGGGAAAGTAACCTTTCCAATCTGGATCTGCCTTTCCCCTCCTTCGCTGGAGCCGGATTTCAAGGTGCCCTTGCTTTCTTTGCTCAAACAACAAGGACTGGAAATTCAAATCCTACTTAGACTTTGAAGATTTCGTAGGAATTTGCGGTAATAGAAGACGGGGCGACATATTTCTTATTTGTCAATAAAGGATAAAGAATTACTCAAATTAAATAATAATAAAAATATTTTAATTAAATAAATGTTTTAATCCCCAAAGGTTATCAACAACATTCTAAACCGTTTTGAGACCGAAATAAGTTATCTCTAAGGTACAAACGGAAATTAGCATATAAAGCTGTGGCTAAGCCAAACAATGTTCTACATCAGAAGAAGATGGCCAGGGTAGCGGCCAAGTATAACACAAAGGAGTAAAGAACTAACGACGTATCGGCCCATATTGTAAACCTTCACGGCTAAAAAGAATAATATAAATTGAAGATGAAAATCATGGAGAGCCGAATGATATGAACTGAATATTTAAAATAAATTAACGAAAAAAAGAAATGCAGTACAAACACAATAGAGCACTTGTTTGATTAGTATAGTAGTCACGCAACAGTACTTTTTGCGTGTGTGTGGGTTTATTTTCAATATTCAATTCATATCATTCAGATATTAGCTTTTCATTTTTTTTAAATATCAATGTTATTTATTTTGCGTGTATCTATCATTTATAAACTTTTATTTTTTATTCTAGCTTAGTTTTCATCATCAATGTATCTTGTTCTCAGTAGCCCTGAAGAAGGCCTGGAATATGTGCCGAAACGGTCAACTATTCAATATATACGTTTTTACATCCTCAGATTATTGGTTAAACAATCCAAAATACTTAACTGGAACTTCCTAATTTATAAGGGCGTTATTATGCTGAGGAAACTGAGGCAAATCCTAGGGGCTCCGAGGTAAAGGGGCCCTCAAGACAAGGGGTAAAACATGAAAGTAATATTTCATTTGGATTCGCAATCGTGATGTTTTTTTTTTCGTATTGCACTCTCAGATGCGTTCCGAATGATTTGGTTATTGTTCATTAGTTTTCCATCATATGCCAATACTGACGCTAAACAAATTGGCTTTCCTAAGCTCATTGATATTTTCCACAGAAAAAAATAAGGAAAAAGACGGTTAGGAAGTCTGATAATATTCTATACGGTTTTGCAATTTCTTTATTAAGTTTAATAATCTATATTAACCACCGGATATCGGATATCTTGTGTCAAAAAATGCCGTGCGTTGATAATCAATATTAATATGTCTGAGGGAAAATACTAATCTCAATATAGCTCAAAAAGAAAGACCTCGTACGTCACTGAGTGTGCTAACTGTTTGTATTGGTTCTCCATTAGAAAGGCTTCGCTTCCAGGTCAAGTCAACAAACACAACTTACGCCGAATAGGTCATGATTGGAAAATCGTTATAGCTTCGCGCAAATAGGAAATATCTACGTCGTAGCATATTATCACAGATAACGTCAGTAATTCCTTAATGTTTTTAAGGGAAATTATAATTTATGTGGTTCTTTTCTTCTACAATAATATAAATTAAGACATTTCTTAAGGCATATATTATTTTCAAGTTTTCATTCAACTAAGCCTAGTGGAGTTGTACATTTAAACTTTTGGTGACCTTTGGAGCCGCTAATTATTTAGACCCTACCTCAACACAGCGGTTTTAACTCACGAGAGATCTGGCGGCGAGAGATAAGTAATTAGGAGCAAGTTTCAGGATTATTTAAACAATTTTGTAAATAAAATTCTAAACAATAGTGAAATTTGGCGTTTTAAGCGTACATAAATGTTTATAGTTATGACTTAGAGTTTCAGATGGATAACAGAAAACAGAGCCAAAGCTAGGATTTTTTCAGAAGGTCAAGCTTAATTTTACAGCCCCTTCCTTCACTCCTCTCCCTCTTCTATGAAAGTCAACAGTTTTAAAAATTATTTTAAGTAATGTATTTCGACATAAATATCATTACCTTAAGAGATATTGATGTTTTGTATCAACCCACTTTATTGGTTGAATTTTAAGATCAAGACAATCAAAAAGCAGAAGCAATTTTTTTTTGCTTAATCTAAAAATGAACTTTTGCTCGAAATTTGCTGCCCTCTAAATTCTGATGCTAACAAAACAAAGAACCAAACAAAAATGAGAAGTCTATAATATGAGAAGGAAAATCTCAAAAATATGATTGACGTTAGAGTAAATACCTGAAATAGGTAGTGATTACTACCTCTTAAAAATGGATCTACTTTGGAAGAAAGAGAAAACAACCAGGAAAAACTAAGTTTTTCAGAAGAACATTGAAACATGCTGGTTCTATTTCAAGACAATAATAATGGAAGCAGCAACATTAGTATGTGTAAAAGAAGAGTTGGTACCCATGACAAAAGAACAGCCCTTAGAGATTAAAAAAAGTGATTCATCAAAAAAAACTTTATGGTGAGAATACCTTCAACACAATACGTCTGAGCACTATAACAAATAAAACAGAAAAAGGATCGAAGCAAAGAGCAAGGTAAAAGACGCTAAACGGAAAATCTGGACGGATTTTGGACGGAAGTTGGAATCAGACCAAAATCAGAAACTGTTCAACCTAGTTCTCAAGAAATTAAGGAAAGAAAAAGCTCTAAACCTGAAGTTTGTCAAAGCCAAAGAAGGAAATATTTCCAGGAATTACTGAAGGGGAGTAACCAAAATGGATCTATTATGGAAGGAAGAGAAAACAACCAGCTGTAGTGAAAGCAACCGAACTAGGGGACGGAAATCCCAAAATCAAACGACCTGGTCCTCCAAAACTAACCTCCAAATTTGGGGTTCAGCGTTGGGCTAACATCCCAACCTTCTAAAACAAAACCGCTTCGAAACCCAAAAATGAAAAGCCGATTGGATATAGCTGAAAATGGCACAGGAACTTGGACTGGACTTTCACTACTTGGAATATAAGGACCATGCTGCAACCTGGAAAAATGATGGAGGTGGCAGATCAAATCATTAAGTTTAAAATCGACATTGTAGCGCTGCAGGAGATCATATGGAGTTGCCATAGTAGAGTTGATAAAAAAGAATTTTCATTATTATATAGTGGAGCCAAAAAGACTGGGCTTGATAACTGGCTTCATGATAACTATAGAGATGCGCATCAAGTTACTACTATTTGAACCTATAAATGATCGATGATGTAAAATAAGTTTGAAAGGTAGATTCAGAAATTTGATCTTATTAAGCCTATGCTCCAACAGAGGAGGGTGACGACGACGAGAAGAGTTATTTTTACCATGCAAAAATCATTTTAGGCAATATAAATGCACAGCTTGGCAAAGAGAACTTTGCACGGACAGGTTCAGGGGTTAGCTGAGGTCGGGTGCTCACCGAGATTTTTTAATAGGTGGATCCGAAATTTCACCGTGCTAGAGGAAAATCGAACGGGTTATGGTGAAGTTTACTTTGAAGAAAGAATAGTGCCTTAAGATCTTCGTAAATGAATATTGCTTAAAATATTTGGTCTTAGGAAGGAAGAGTTTATTAGAGAATTTAGAAGTGTAAATAATGAGGAATGGTGGAGCACCCAGTTAATATAACGGACGAATTGCTATGGAAAAAAGCGCTGAAACGAATAATAAAAGTAAGATGGGTAGACTGGAATGTAGATAGAAGAACCGGGCTAAAGCTTTTCCTGCAAATTTGGATTTTGATGCGGATCGGTGTACGGAATTATAGAGACGATTAGTGGTATCGACATCCAACCTTCGGGTTATTATTATTTAAGTGTGATCGTGACTAAATCACCTCCATATAGTTATTGGTGAAGAACTAGTAAATTCCTTATAAAATAGTGGACCCAAAACCCTCCAAACGGGTATTAGAAGTGTAGCGTATTTGTTTAAATTATTATTTATATTTCGAAAAGGAAATTCACGGTTTCCAGACAAACCTTTTTTGAATATTAGAGTAGATCTTGAAACTATTTTTCTACAACTTTGTGGAAGAAAAGTTTAATTGTCACATTAGAGGAACATTGACAAAACCCAATATTAACAAAAGGCTTTTAATTCGTTCAAATGTTGATTCTACATGTCATAATGTAATGTGTAATGTGTGAATCATACAGAAAATGATGGGATATAAAGAAAGGTAAAATGATAAGAAAATAAGTTAGTCATTAGCGATAATTCTCTCAGGAAATTACGGGGGTAATAAAAGCAGAAATAGGAATCATTAAAAGTAATAATTTGGTAAAGGCAAACAAAAGGATAAATTAGCGGAATGCCAAAGAGTTATATTTCTTTTAATTACTGTAACTGACTCAAATATTATATTTCACTGAAACTTGAACAATACAATACAACATGCTTGAGTGTTATGATGACAACTCAAAACATTAAATAACATTTTTATTCCACTGCTCCAAGGTAAATTGTTCATTAAATGCCATGACTATCGAAAATAATAATTTTAATCATTAATTTTTGGGTAAAAATGAAAAGTTAAGTAATACTGATCTAACTTGTACATAAATTATTATACTGAAGTGCATTAAAAATGTTGTAACTAAATCGCGACAAAACGTTTCAAGAACTATTTTGACGCTGTCAATCGTGGCGTCGGACCATACCGTATAACAAACTATTTTTTGTAATGGTGTTTGACGTCCTTTTCTACTCCTATTAAGGCTAACAGGACGGGTTATTTCTATAGGTTACCATCATATTTTAACAAGAATGGGAAATTCGATATCCATTCCATGGGTCTGCCACAAAATAAATTTCAACCCGCACAGGCCAGATTCGAACCGGTGTCGCAGCTGACACGAGTAGCTCAATACTCTCCTCACGACGGCCTCTCTCCATAAGAAACTATCCGAGATTCAAGCCACACCCAACAGACTGTAAGGACCCTTTTACACGGAAAGATCGGTATGAAGGAGACAGAAAAGACGTCTCCTCAGAATTTCCATCTTACTAACTATGCCAAGATTTTCTTGGCAGGTTATTAGTCACTTCTGTACTGTAGAAGTATGCGATTATCATCACTACTATATATTATTACGGTAGTATAGATCCCTTTTCCGGCTCTCAGGAGCGAAGGATTTTGATGAATGAGGTATCAAAAGAAAGGGAATTTCATGGAGATGTGACGAATTCCAATTTCGTTTCTTAAATTCATACTAGGGCTTAAATAAAAGTGATGAAAAAACAGGGAGGTTTCAAAGATTTGACGACTAAGAGTCGACGGATCGAGACGGGACAAGTTGGGTTTTAAAGATTTTGACGCGGGCATTAAGATCACATACGCTCCTATGGAGCGTATTGGTCCAGCGTTTTAAAGCTTAAAAACCTACCGTTTTCGATATAACGCACGATATAGGTCCGCACGGGCATCATGCCAGCTTGCGTACCTGCCGTTGTCATGGCAACTTTATACATTTTAAAACCAGTTGAGACTGTTAACAATAACGTATTAATAACTGTGAAAACGTTTTATAAATAAAATATTGTTTTTATGTTTCCATGAATGATAGAATACTACAAACAGAAAGTGGTATAGTAGAGTCTTATTGCTTATCTTAACTGTTAAACTGAGGGGGTACTTTCCAATAGGGCAAGTTAATTACTTATTAAGTATTAACTATTACTTGAACATAGTCATTATAAACTATTATAAAGTTTCACCAAATGTGTGTGTTAAATAAATATCTTGATAATATTATATTGTTTATCGCTTATACTTCGATTTCAATAAGGATACATTAAGATATGTAATGCGAGAGTTCTCGCTCGGGTATACTAGTTTTTAATATTTTTATTTTAAAAAGTCATTCATTTGGAATAAAGTGGATATACATATCGATAATGCCAAATTAATAACTGCTAAGCAAATGCAGCCTGCATTCTGGGATAAGAATGGACCAAATTACTCTGACAAGATTAAGAAGTATAACGCATGGAAATATTTTTTTAATTTACGTTTTTTGATGAGGAAATAGAAGACAGGGATTGAGAGAAAAAAATGATGCACTTAAGTATTGAGTAGCCACATTTTGAGTTTTGTATTTGTTTTACAGTAAATTCAAATTAATAAATTTGAGTTTTACTTTAAATAAAATAGGTACACAAATGTTATTACTCCCATCATTATGAATTAATTATTTTAAACTATATAGGGAGTACAGCATATGAACCAGGAAACTTCAGGAGTCAGGTTTTTTGTTTAATAGGAACCGATCACTCAATAACTATAAAAGGTAATTAAGTCCCAATAGCACCGTCGTAAAGTAGATGAAATTCTCTTTAAGAAATATAGTTTGGCTAAAATCCATTGTAGGAGGCTATTGGGGTGACTAATAGCGTAAAGTTTAATTTCATTTTTAATAACATTTTGTTAGTGAATGATTTCTTCAGCCTTCTTCTTACAGATGTCCCACTTTCAGGAAAACTCGTCCTTCTATAAAGCTTTAATTTGAACTAGAATTGGCACCTGAAATGGCAAAAAGTATGGAGTGGAGTTAGGTTTCCCCGACAAAGAAGTTTTTTTGGGAGTGAAATTTTATTAAATTCACTTTATATTGTTTATAGTGAATAAAATAACGCGAAAATACAGAATAAAAAGCTTCTTTATGAAATAAAACAAAACTTTAACGAAAAAATATCCGCTAATTAACCAAAACAATTCAGAAATGAAACTGTGAAGAAAATAATTTTACCACCGCACTAACAATAAAAATAGCATTTGCCGTTGCTCCATTCTGTTCTTAAAATTTGATTTTACTTATGTTTTGTATTTTTTTTTTTAGCGCTGTTGTAAAATAATTTTATTCTTTATAATATTCAAACATTACTCATTTTAATTTGTCGATATTTATTTTATTTTTATTTTCAAGAAAAATTTCATATTTAATTTCAGAGTTGTTTCGGTTAATTAATAAATACTTTTTTCGGTAAAGTTTTTTGTATTACATAAAGACACTTTTTGTTCTGTATTTCTGTGTTATTTTATTGACTCAAAACAAAGGGAGTCATATGAATTTTTCCACAGCATTAAAAAAAAAAAAAAAATACCAAACATAATTAACATTAACATATCATAAGTAAGAGAATAACGCAACGGCAGACGCTTTTTAAATGAGGGCAAGTATATTGTCTTTCCTGTTCTTTTTGAAAATTTATTTTTACATGGATACTATTATTTATAGTGTGTTGTGTATTTTAATTGTTATTGCGGTGGTAAAATTATTTTCTTCACAGTTTCATTTCATATTTAATTTAAGAATTGTTTTGCTTAGTTAACAGATATCTTTTCGGTAATTTTTTTTTTAATTTCATAAAGACGCTTTTTATTCTGTATTATTTTATTGAAAGTTAATTGAATAAATTTTATTCCCAAAACACTTATTTGTCGGGGAAACCTAAATTCCACACAACATTTTTTGGCAAATCAGGTACCAATTCTAGACCAATTCCAAAAGAAATTTCAACTTCATTCAAGCGATTTTTTTTTCCTCCTGAAAACGGGATATTTCTAGCCCAACAAGGGGCTAAGAAAAATATTCACAAGTAAAATATGATCATAAAGATAAAATCAAAAATTCAGTATTGGTCACCCCGAAAGCCCCCGTACAATGGCTTTAGTTAAGCCATACCATATTTCTTAAAGAGAATTTTGTCTACTTTACGATGGTGCAATTAGAACTTAATTACCTTCAAGATAACACAAACTTAAATTTACTGGCTTTCTGTTGGGAATCGGAACATAGTTTATATGGACATTTTTGTAGCTCTTGAGGTACAAATTCGGATTCTGAAGTTTACTGGTTCTTATGTTATGCTGTACACTCTGTATATTTAAAAATGTCAAGTTTACGAAGAAAATATTACGATATAAAATATTTATAAAAATGGGCGACTAGATAATTAAGTTTACGATAAACAAAAAAGGATACAAATAAACATACACAGATGAAAAATCCGTATTGATGAACTTACATGGAACGGAATGTCCGAAATATCGAAAGAAAATAAGTTGACAGACTAAAGAATGTTGTTAAAGTTTGAAGGTAATTTATTATATATATATATATATATATATATATATATATATATATATATATATATATATATATATATATCCATCGAAAAAAAAAGTATTTATACAATTAGTCAGTGTAATATATTTCAGTATTTCATAATTTTAGTAATACACCTTAATTTTTAACCTAAATAGTGGGTAGTGGATTTTCAGTCAATCTTCATTAATCAACAACGGATATCAAGTTATGACAGTGATATGCAAATCCAACGCAGTAAATATAATAAATAACTAAGAAATTGAAAAAAGAAATAAAGCATATCATAAAATCGAATAATCGATAAAGAGAACACGATTCTATAGAAGGTAGCAATATCGACCGGAAGAAGGACAGTTATTTATCTGATGAAGCTGACAGGGAGAAAATTATCCAGAAAGCCGGAACTTGAAGGGACCTTTCACCTAAGTTGCCATTAATGTCAAAGTGTCCTCTTCAATCATTTCACCCCTTCGCTAGAAACATACAGAACCCATTAGTTAATAGAATAACACAAACAACATCACAACATTATGTTTATTCGAATGATCAACGGCGAATAGGATGGCTGGGAGGAACAATTACTTTACGATTGTGAATATATATGCACTTTCTACTACTCAGAAATAATATTGAAAACCTCAAAATAAATAAATAATAAAAAAGGTGTGATCGATATTCAACTAACTTACTTTAAATAACTGATTAAATAAACATATAGTTGGGTCCAAAATTGAAACTTTAATTACAATATTTGATAACTGATGTTCGTTGAGCAAACAATGATGGCAGATAAAGCAGAAAACTGTAAACAATTCTTTATTAAAAATTTTAATTATTTTTTTCGGCAACCAAAGTACTTAGCTCTTAATATCTAATAAAGAACATGAAATTATATAAGAATAGAAAAACACACGAGCCTGTGAAGTTAAAATTCTTCCGTTCATAATGGTTCATGTGCTAAAAGAAAAAATAAATTTTGAATTTTATTTTTATTAGGTATGGTAGAAATAAAAAAGACCGAAAGGCCACCTGTTGGACTAGTTCTCTCTCACTAATACCAGTACATAGAAATAGAAATAAAACCACCTCTTCAGAAAGCGAAATCTCAAATGTTGAATGAATGAATATTTTATTTGCTTTCGGGGTAAGCCCCATGCAAATAGCTACAATGATCTCAAATGTTAAAAACATGATATAATTTTGTGAGCTAAATAAAAATATTTATTCAACATAGCAATAAACACCATAAATCAAAATTTTTCCTGGCATTTCAATAAACTTATAGCTCTACAGATCAAGCATCTTATCATTTTTAACATACTTTACACAATCTGTCAATATATATAACAATTAATTAAACACAAACATTTATTTTATCTCATATTATGAGACTTCCCACAATTAAAATTATTTGAATACGTATGAAAATTTGACTACATTTGCTAGAGGATTTAAACCACTGTGAGTCATTTCAATCCTGCATAATAAATTATATGAATTTTAATGGATTATTAACAAAATTGTAATTACAATCAGCTATAAAAAGTAAGATACAAAAAAAAAAATTAAAATGATTAAAATCCTGATTAAATTATATATACTTTTTAGAAGCAATATTAATCAAGAATAATATAGACAATTTCTTTACTAGTAAAAGAAAATTTCGTAACAACTCGGCTATTTCAAAGTAGAATCGATGCTTCGAAAATCAAATCCTGCAAGAATTAGCTTTTTAAAAACATCATATTAAGACAATTTTAGAGATGGTGAATTAACAACTTTTGAGGCACTAGGATTTTAAAATTACAATTCAGAGTTGTCGAAAGTCTAACACTAAATTTCAAAAGCATAAAGAATATAAGACAAGATTTGCCGATTTTAGGTATCGGGGCATGTAAGTTCCTTTCTTTTCAACGCTTGTCGCTCTAGGAGTCCCAAACAGGAGTAGCAAGTACTTATCAAACGGTACGCATCATGAAGTTGTGTTCTAGGGATGGGAAAAAACATCTTTGAAATGTGCCAAACTTAAAATCGGTAACTTTATACTTTACTTGAAAAATTTGAATGAAACTGAACTCTTCAAGCAATTCTTCAACAAGATCACTCACCGTTCTCAAGTTAGATCACGTTCTCAGAATTGTAAGGACTCAGCATCTTCAATCATCTTTCTTATAATCACGTCATCTGGCCTTTCCGGTCAACAGCATATTTTAAGTTGTTTGCCTATATCTAGGTCAAATAGGGCACAATCATATATGTTTTTGAAAATATATTGTAATAATATAAAAATTTTGAAAATGAATTATGTCGGCTTTGGAACGAATCGCCTTATATAATATATGAATCGTTGAGCTCCGAAACACGCACCATAAGTCACTTTTTTGGTGATATTTACAATTTGTAATGGCCGTTTATCATTTAGTTGAAAAACGTCTTAAGTCAGTAAAGTTGGCAAATATTTTCCAGTATACCAAACGTGGAAGGAATGCAGAATCAGAAGCTGACTTATCTAGTGAATCACTTTTTACATAAAGAAACACTTTTTTACATATTTCCGGATAATTATTATTTTATTTATTTCCGTAAAGTTGATTGATTAGAAAAAACCCATAAGCCAATTTAAATTTAAAACTTTAATGACTCTTATCGTCTTAATTGCTAATATAGATAATTCAGAATCAATCACATTTCAATTAACCGTCGTTTTGTGTTGCCTTGAAACATTACGCTTTGGCTTGGATTGTTTTTAGTTGTTTTCCGAAACTTTGGCCTATATCACTTCCAGGATTTCTCAAATCAACGATTCATGTATAAAAGGAGGAAAAGTCCGATTAGACAAGGAATAATATAAATCAAGACATAGCAACAAGAACAGGAAAACACTTCTAAGAACCATCTAACCGCTATGGTGATCATCAGCAATTATTATGCCGATTTTCCTGTTTTTCTATCTTAGGCAGTTGTAGGTATAATATCACTTCTTTCTTCTTTTCTTAGCTCAACGGGCGCATATAGCAGCCTCTGGCTTTTTCAACCTGTGCCTTCCATTTTTCTCTATCCCTAACATGCATTCTATTTATTTTCATCTGCCGTATTTCTTGGAGTACACTTTCTCTCCAGCGACCCTCGGGTCTTCCTTTATTTCTCTTTCCATCAAGTGTTAGTGTGCTCTTGTAGAGTCTGTTTAGTATCCTACTTGTCTTCCATCCTCATTAGACGGCCAAACCATTTCAGTCTCTGAATTCTGATGCGGATATTCAGGTCTTCATATTTATTAAACAGATCCCTACTTTACCTAAGTCGCCATATTCCATCTTCATATATGATCACACATACCCTCATATGATAGCATAGATCACACATACCCTCATATGATAGCATAGATCACACATACCCTCGATACTTGGTCTTTTTATTTATGATCCAGGTTTCGCTAGCGGTGGGTAACCAAGAGCTTTATGAGTGTTTAGTTCATTCTGAGCTTTGTGGTATAACTGGTCCTCAGAACATTGGGCATCCCGAAATACGCTCTGTTCCTCAGCATAACTATTTGCTTTGCTTCTTCTTCTTCATCCAGCCGTTCATTTATTGCAGATCAAAGGTACTGGAAGCTGCTCACTACTTCGAAACTGTGGTTTCTCATTATGAAATGTCTTTGACTTGTTTCTTCCTTCTGAGAACCATTATCTTATTTTTCTTGTCATTGATTTCAGCCCTATTCTACTTGCTTCATTTTCAAGCTTTCCAACGGCACCTTTTGTAGAGTTCAAAGGTCTCCCTACAATAACCATAATAAGTAAAATATGAAACTGTCTGTATATGTCTTAAAATCAGTCGGCTTTTTATAATTATTAGTAGTGTGGTTACATCTTCAGAAGGATTTTCAGACCCAGCAGTTTTCATTCAGACGCGAGTGAAATAGAAATGAAGCTGTTAGAGAGTTTAAAACAGCGCAGTGAATAAATCTGAAAATAAACCCTCATTGGATGTCAGTTTATTTACCTATCCGGTTATAGCCCTTTCATTACCCTAGCAACACTCAGATAAGATAGCCCCTAATTTTATTTACATTTGAACATCTGTCCAAGCGGAGCCCAGCCGACTGGAGAATCAAAACCTCCATTCTTTCTCTTGTTGGAATTATTCAATGGAATCGCACAAGATATTTAGCAAAGAACTAAAGGCAAGAGAGAAAGAAAAAAAAACATAAATAACATTTTTTCCATACCTTTGTAAAAAAATTGAGGCGAACAGTGATATCCAAATTTTACAGAAAGCAAATAAATAATTTTCTCTGAATTATTAATCAACAAATTTCATTCGACTCGATGTACTTATGCAATCGAGCGATAATGAGTACATTCATAAAAGCCTATCTGTATTAACAAAAAAAGTTTTATTTTAATGTGTCAACATTGCAAACCAATTTAATATACTTCAGTTTATTTGTCTGGTGGCTAATTAATATATTTTATGATGCATTATTTATCCGCCGAAGTTTCGAACCAAATATTAAATCATCAACAAATCTAAAAAGCAATAAGGAAAGAGGATGTACCAAGTTTTGGACGGACACAAGACAATCCAGTACCATTAGTATTTATAAATAAAAGCATTTTCAAAATATTAAGTATTATAAACATGTTAAAATTTAATAACGATTGAATTAACAAAATCGTAGAAAGTTATTTATCTATTTACAATAAATTTTATGGTTCTGTTGCTATGCCAATAAACTTTGTATCAATAAAAGTTTAAAAAAATACTTTCGTGAACTATTATTATTGATAAAACAAGTATATTAGGCACTCGGTTGTAAAACATTGCAAGTGACAAAATGGATACTTCTAAAATATATAAATGTTTGCTAGTTAAAATGTTTTATCTTCAACTGATAGTCACGTACCCATAACTTAATACCAACATTATGTTTTAAAAAGACAAATTTCTTACAGATTCTTTTAACAACCTATGAAATCAGTTGTAAGGAATCCGATATTGACATGTTTTAAGACCGATTACCTAATATATCGATAGTCAACCAGACAGATGAAAGTTTAAAATTTATAGTTTCGAGTAAAAAAATATTTAAAATCTGACAGCATCCAGAATTTCCTTATTACTTCTCTTTGGTTTTTTTTCTAGATTTAGCTACTTCGGTGTTAATTAAAAAATTAGTTTCCAACAGATATGTAACGTAGATTAGACATTTCTCAAGTCTCCAGCTCTTACAATTAGTGCTGTAACGACCAAACTGGTATTTACAGTATTTGTGAAGTTGACCATCGATATGAGTACGTTAGGGAAATAATGAGTAAATAAACGAAGGACATACTATCTACTTAAAGATAAGCACCTAGTGAAATTTGTAAGTAGTTCAGTTCCTTTAGAAATTGAATTTACACAGCAAATATTTTTACTTAGAGAAATATTTAGATTTTGTTTTATTATTGTTTATACATCAAGATCCTTTCATCACATTTTTCTACAGCGCCGTTGTTTGGATTCCAAAATTCTGTTTAAGAATCGGGAAAACAGGATTATTTATTTTATTTTTTTCGTTGCATGAATTGATTTATATATATATATATATATATATATATATATATATATATATATATATATATATATATATATATATATATATATACATATATCTACCTTCATACAACACGTGTTAAGAGCACCATCCATACTAGAGAAGATTAAAAAGATTTCTTAATTTTTTGCAATACGGCAAGCTGGGTATAGTGGGGATAAAAAAAATTTAGAAACTGAGTTTTAATTGAAGGACGCCAAAGCACAAGGTTGCTTAATGTTTTTCAAATGTTAAACATTGAACGAATTCTTGTCATGGCTGATTTATTCCTTCAGACGCGACATTAACTTGACACCTGACACCTTTGTCAACCAGGGTTACAAAAATCCATCAAATCTATTATTATCATGTAACTTATATGTATATATGCATTACATTTTATTTTTTAGATATGTTATAATTTACATATACAACAATTATAAACAAAATTTAGTTAGCCTTCACATAATAGAGGGAATTAAAGTTAAAAAGTTACTTTAACACAGCAAATAATTTCTACGAAATCCACAAGAGAATGTGAACGAATGAAGAATAAGGTGCTAAAAAATGCAAAACAGGCTATTCCAGAGAGAAAAGTTCTTCGGCATACAACCGACGAAAAAGAAGAAAAACAATAAACGTGGTAATATTGATCGATTCACTTCTCATCGTGAAATCAAAATTAAAGCAGACTTTTTTAATTCTTTTGTTTATTACAGGAGTCGTTTAAAAAGGATGCTAATAGTTATGAACCTTTTTAATTTAGCAAAATTAAAGTTATTTCTATATTTTTAAGGTTCCGTCGCATATAAATGCATGCATAAATATTACTTAGATAGTTCGAAATATTGTATAAATTTAATAGTACTTATATTAATAATTTAATATACTATACCAATAAATTAAAAAATATAATGCATTGCTAATGTCAATAATAATAATAATAATGTCAGAAAAAATAAATAAAATAGAAGACGAATGGTAAACAAATATTTTATTTATATGGATTGATGCATATTTGAATTTGTTTGATTAATTTAATTTGAAATAGTTAAATTAAGAAATAAGTGTTGAATTTTGAGCAGTAAACCTGCTTAGATACAGAAAAATATTCTGGAAATATAGGAAATATGTAAGTGTGAAAATATGTGGAAAAAAAGGAAAATATAGGATTGTACTAGTTAGCCTGATGCCTTAGGCCTTAGTAAGAAATGATAAATATATACATGTAAACATAGATTTCTAATAACACGCAATGACTAAAAACAGAATTACAGCATAACTCTGTAACAAGTAATTAATATTCTATCGCTATCGCCGTAAACTATTGTTTACGAAACCAGCAATTAGACTATTGATAAAAATATTGTTAAATATCCCATAAAAACGAAAGTTAAATGAACTGATTATTTTCTTGAAGAGGCCACAAGAAAAAAGTTCCCAGGATTATGCAGTTCCCAGCACTGTGTACTTCAAGGACCGGCATGTTATTTCCCAACGACTACTGACCTCTCCTGCGCTCTTAGCAGCCTGATGTTACCAAGGCAGTCTTCGCCGATGAATAATTTAACAGCGTCGTATTTGCATTTGTAAAATAGCTTGGCAATTACTGTTAAAAAGAAAATGTATAATTAAGATTATTTATGTAAGAGGAGGAGAAAAATAAGAAAAGCTCATATTGATTATTTGTCTACATAGCTGGCTCATCCAAACGGTAAGTTTTACAACGAGCGAAATTTATAATAGGTTGTTACAAAAGTTCTTGTGCATGAACACAACCCTTAATTCCACCTCTCATAATTAATTCTATAAGAATGTTTTTGTTCCTACTATTTACATCAATGTTTAATTTGACAAATCTTTTAATTCCTAGTAACTTGTTTAGCTTTATGGGACCATTTACATATTTAAAACGCACGTGCAATGCCAGAAGAAAAAATCGTGATTCGCGGTCTTTTGAGACATTACTGGACAAAAGGTTTAAGCGCTAAGGCAGCCGCCGAAGAAATTTGTGCCATAGAACTTGGATCAAGCGTTTCAACAATGGGAATATGAGCCTTGCAGATGAACACAGATCAGATCGCCCATCGGTCGTTGATGATGACGTTCTTCTCGAATGTGTGAACAGGACCGACATGCAACTACTCGTGATTTATCAGCCAGAGTAGGGGCTTCTTATGCCACAGTAGCTCGTCATCTTAAAAACCTAGGCGTACGGAATTCAAGACCAAGGTCCGACCCACATGACTTAACAGAAGCCCAAGCCCAGCGAGCTGATATGTGCAAAATCAGCTAGATAGAGTTTATGCAGTTTTGAGTGCAAAGTACCACGCTTTGGTCAACAGGAACCAATCAGTTGACATCCGTATGGTGGTATAGAAGGATCAATCTAATTAGGGATTGATAAATAAGTTGCCACTTCTATAAATTTAAAAAAAAAAATAAACAGGCACCAAGCCTTTTTGAAACACGACATACCCTTGCACATCGTTCTCATTTGATCAAGGAAAAATTATCGGAACTGCAAGGAGTAAACATTTTGCCACATCCTGCCTATAGCCTAAATATTGCACCACCAGATTATGGTTTGTTTAAATCAATGGCTCAGTTTTTAAAAGGTCGGACTTTGATTATTACAAGGATGTAACATTTGAATGTGAAGAGTTCTTTGCCTCAATACCAAAGGAGTGGTACCGGCATCGAATCCAATAACTGGCAGAAAGGTGGATGAAAGTAGTTGAAAATAATGTACTTTACTTTGAAGATTAGTATTAAATAATGTTTAAAAGGTGTAATCTGAAATAAAGCTATACTAATGCACAATGATTTTTGTAACAACCTAGTATATGCATTTATTTATTTTGCAACTTCTTTATTAACAGATATTACAATCTAAAACAATTTTGGGCAGTATATATATATATATATATATATATATATATATATATATATATATATATATATATATAGAGAGAGAGAGAGAGAGAGAGAGAGAGAGAGAGCTGAGCTTATATTAAACCGCCGTTAGACAGCAATTTTATTTATTAGAGTTACAAGAAATTAATTAATTAATTTTTTTTGTATGTTTTACAAATAGAAATTTTAAAACATTATGTTGGTTCCATTTTTGTGCGTGTTTTTTTTATTTAAGTTTTACTTATATAGTTAGAAATATTTTATACAAGTTATAGCACTGTATAGTTTTTCCATTTTTTAGAATTACAAAATTTATCATTAAATTCAGAAATATAATATCTCACTGCTGTCAGAAAAAAAATAATTTGCGGACGAATGCTAAACAAATATTTTATCTGCGCATAGTGTGGTGCAGATTTCAATTATGAAAAAGTTTAAACAAAAAATAAGTTAAATGCCATGAAATGCTAGTTTTGAATTTGAACTGTATACTTAGATATTGGAAAATAGGTCGATAGGGTTGGGCCAGGGAACCCATGATAAGATAACAATAAATCGGAAATAGTTTGTGAATGAAGCCGCTCTATGTGATACCAAATTAAAAATTTTGAATATTGAGCACAAAAATGTTATAATTCTTAATAATATAACTATATACCAGAAATAAAGCTGTAATTTCGAGATATTTATCCATAACTTAAAAAAAAAAAAAAAATGGGGTTATGTTGTTTTTCTTATATAACTACTTGCAATCAGAAAACGATCAAAGAAAAAATTATCAATATTTTTATTTTGAAGAATTTAAAGTAAATTACGAATATTTTTGTGAGCCAGCAAACAAGTTTGACCAGCTATCGTTTTATTTCGATGTTTTGGTTATATTATGTGGCTTTTTTAGGAAGGGGGAGGAGGTATTAGTTAGGTATAGTTCCACATTCACTTCTTCCTAGGAAATAAATATCGAAATAAAAACAATTTAAATGTTCCCGACTGACGATAATCACGATCCCCTGCACTTTTTCAGATTATAAAGGATAAGAACTACGACATTTGAACGTGATTGTAAATACCATAGAATCTGTCAGGCTAAGTTTGAAATACGGAATAGTCGTGAGTCACGGGTTTTCCAAAATTAAGAGAAACTGGAAGGTTTGAAAGATATCGAAATATCAGTCCGTAACCCCTTATCGAGACATGTATTGCAGTGTCTTTCGGGGAGCTTGTTTGAAGCTACTAAATATGGCTTTACCATACTCTGATTGTTAAATAAACAATGATAAGTATTTTCGACATCATAATTGCAATGGATGAATATTTCATTAATAATATGAATTTCATTTATTCAAGATTAATGCCATCGTAACTGGTTGACATTAATAAATACCTCCATTTGTTTATTAAATAGAATGAGGTAATAACCGGCAAATCGAGTACCATGTCAGCAATTTTTTCACGGTGGGGCATTGCGCCATTTTCGTCAATCAAGGTAAGAGCTCGTTTGTTTTTTTTGGAGAGGACTCGAACTGGCTAAAAGAAAGCCATTAAAAACAAATCAGGAGCACTTTTCCCATTTTAATGACACACATTGGATGCACTTGGCCATAAATCAAATCGGAATTGAACCATGCCAACAAGCGCTCCTCAAACGTGTCGAACAAACAATTTTAATGCAACACTTAGCATTCCCAGCGAGACCCCACTGATAAGCTTGGAGGTAGCTACAGGCCTGTTCAACAAGCGTGTCTCCGGGATGATATCATTTCAATTCCACGGCATCAATCCTTGAAATTCGTATAAAAAATAAACCTTGCAGGATTCCTGGTTTGAGTAGGAAATAATTGATGTATGTACCTATAAAATAAACCAAAGGACCGTCTGATTGAACTTTAAGTATAGATTTTAAACACCACAACGTATTCTACTGGATAAATGACGCGACGATATATCTTCAAAAAGCCTAAGTCCTTATCATACGACCATACATAAAAATCTGCCGTAAAGACAATAATAGTTTAATGACTAATCATAAGATTGACGATAAGTAGAGGATATAATTCTTCCAGCAGGCATTACCCACTTTCCGCTATTTATCTTCTTTCTAAAACGGGTATTTAATTTATCAGATATAACGAGATTAATTTTTTTAAATGAAAAATGTTTAACTAAGGCTCCAAAAAACGTATGATGTATTAAACCTTCCTAAACTAAATACCAAATTATCATTAATTTTAATTTAATTTATTTCATTTTAGAAACATAAATTATCGAATCTCGAGAAGATTAGTACCATTCCAACGATTTTAGTAAGATTTAAAATTTCAATATTTTTTGTGATACATACTATCTTTGGAATTACACCAATAATTTCCATAGGATTAGGTTTCATAGAATTAGATAGGTTCTAAAAAAAATAAAGCAAAAAAAATTGTTTAAGAAGATTTGTACAACAAAACCTCTAAAAATTAAAAAAAAAAAGTTACTTGTTATTAAAATTTAAAAAAATACAATATTGGTGATGCCATAGATCATTTAGAAATAAAAATACTTCATTTTTGAATCGGATCTCTGTAGATTATCTATATAAATATAAGGTAAGACCAGATAGAAAGAAATTATACAAAAAATAACTAAAATTATACAGTTAATTTGCAAAAATAGATTAAAATCGGTTTTGATTTACTGAAGTTATCGCTGTAAAATGGATCAGACTTGGAACGGAACCTTTCATCAAAGAAAGTTTGGAGATAGTTCAGGGGATGGTTTGTTCCATTATAATCACCCCCGGACATCGGCTCATTGATAAAAATTAACAAAGATTAATATTAAGACAATATTAGTTTTTATTTCAACAAGAATTGAGTAAATGACACAGAAACCCCGGCAGAAAAGTAAACTCGGAATATTTTTTAGCATAAATTGACTGTAGATTAGATAGTACAAGTATATCTTTAAAACTTTAATTTAATGCTTCCCGTTTCAACCCGCAACGAAGGTTATCGCAGGATCTGAATTTTTATTACCTACTATACAAGATTTCTTCAATATCGAAATCGTTGTTTAGGTTATCACAAATACAGATTATGAATTTAACATTGGATTTTCCTTCACGAATCATTGTTACTATATCAGATTTCTTTGATATCGGCTCCGTTCATTAGTTCATTCAATTTTAGGGATGAATTTTATTACCAATGCAGATTTCTAATCATTCGATGACGAAGCACATTGATAACGTTTCTTTCAGATTTATTTGATATCAGTATCTCGTTTATAATTATATTAATAATTATAATAAAAAAATCACCATTGGATTTTCGTCAGTGCGAAGTTATAAATGAATGCAGATTTAACTAATTTTAATAAGATTTTCCACTGAGGTTATAATCATATGAGATAAATTAATCATCGAAAATCTCCGTACTTAAGGGATGAGGTTTTAGTGATTTACAATAGTTTTAAATCAACTTATCTTGTTGTCCTATGTTTGTTTTGGAAGGTGATTCGGATATGATAAGACTCAGCTGCTAAAATGTTTGTAAAAGCATATGCAAATAGAAAAACAATTAGATTAAAAAATGATTCATCATTAAGTAAAAGGAATCATATTAACTTTTGAATTTCCGGATTAGAATACAAGAGATTAAACTTCTCAAAAACAAAGATTATTTTGATGAATTACTATGGATTTACTATGAATTAATAATGAATATTACTATGGATTTACTATGAATATTAATTAGTATTCTACATCTAACAGCTAGTCAGTTACTATTACAAATCAAATTTCCCTTATCTCCAAGAGATGCTACACTAATAATGTTTTTGTAATAATTTTCTAAAAGTGGATATATTAACTTTTAATAGAAAACTCTTCAATTAACTGGTCTTCTGTATTTTTTTTCTTAACTATTATTATTAGATAATGATGTCATTAATATGTATTTCTGGTTCTGCTTTATATGTTAATATTTTTAAATAAATTCAAAGGGCTAAAATTTATAGGACTTGAAATATAATAAGTAAAAAATTGAATAGGATTTATTTTGAGGATCAATACTTATGCACTTAAACAGATTAAACCAAAATGAATGATTTCACAAAAAAGGTTTGAAAGTTTTTTTTTTTTTTAGCAGTTCAAAGAGGTAAACTCGATGGTGACCTTAATTCACCAAAATGTAAATTTTGAAGATTAAAAGTTACAATTGAATGAAATTTGATGAATTAAAGAGTAACCAACATTTGAGCGCATAAACTTAACCAAAGAAGAAACCTCTGAGATGAAGAGAGAAGCTCCAATGGAGTCCATTTGCAATTAAATTTAGACTGGTTTCAACCCGAAATTTATGGCTGTCTTAGAGATATCATCTACTTATAAACAACAAACGTTCTTATATTAAAATGGATTTTTATTATATTTAAAATTAATTTTAGGTAAATCAAGGTTTGATTATAGGAAACATATTTAATTTATTTTTTCTATTCCTCATAATATTATTTATATACAACTCGATACCGTGCCTTACAGTATCCTTTTATTGATGATATTCCTCACACCACTGCTGAACAAATAGATCGATTACCTAGGGATCCATCTAGAAAAAAAAAGTGGAATCCTCATGCTGAATACAATAATGAAACCCACAGTAAACTGTTTCCAAGTATTTCAACATTTACTAGACGAACTCACTAAACTGCCAATTCATAAAAAAAAGTTCATTAACAGGACTATAAGTACTATGGAGTGTGATTCAGGGCTCCACTAAACCATACAATCCTTCCTTTATCCCGTTCGTTAGGTCACCACTATATACAAATCCCTTAAATCTGAATGATAATTACTACTAGTTGTTTTTCAGGACCATGATGAGTAACCAAAATCTTCTAGGCAAGGATGTACCACCAAAATATATGGTAATAAAAGATATAAAACATATGGAATTAAGAGCAAAACTGTACACCAAAGAAAGTAAACTCATCCCATATTTAAGCAACATTTTACTATACTAAAATAAAAATAAAAATAAAGCGCTATAGTTTTAAAAAAAATAATGAATAAGGTATGAAGTACCCGCCAATGGGAATAAAATATAAATATCGCACATAATTTTTTTTTCTTCAAATTCATACAAGATTAATAAATTTTTTTAGTTACAGATTGAGAAGTTGGTATACTTTCTAACTCGGTCTATTAAGGTTTGATGTATAAATTATTTTTTTCAGATCTTGAAAGTTTCTATCTAAGGTAACTTTATCAATATGAGGGGTTATCCAGAGAATTATCATATGAAGCGGACAGGAGAAACTAGTTCGATTATGAACGCACCGTATAATTTTGAATTATCTAAATAACAGCAAACATTTAATTAATGTATAAATTCTCTCTGTAAATGGAAAAGTATTATACTCTTTATTCTCGCCGTCATAAGCATCTAGCTTATGATGCAATACGAATTTCGAAATCTTACGTCACATGAGGACGCCTGATACATTTTCCTCTTTGAGAAGGTGGGTGAGTGCGTTGAACTGCCAAGACAAAACAACTTTGGCCACCAACCCCTCCCACAGCGGCCACGCGAAACCATGACCTCAGCGTAACCATAGTATAAATATAGTCAGTCACTGAATAAATGCTTCCAATAGTGATATAACAGTAATAGAAGCATCCTTATCATCCATATCCGTATTTAATATTATTAGGATTTCTAAAAGGTCATAGTAGCAGTATTGTATGTTGTGTTTAAAAAAAAAAAGTTATTAATATCTAAACAAACACATAGACTTGAGAAAAACACGGATCAGGCATGAAATCATCGTCTCGAGATACATTGAGTAAACCTATTCGTTATTTTATAAATTGTTCTTTAAGGGCACAGTCCCATTTGAAAGGAGAAACTCAATGTGAAAACCAGTAAAACCAATGTTGTGTTTAAAGAACAAATTTATATTTTCCTTTTAATAAAAGCTGTTGGGAATATTAGTACGAGGCGAAACTATAAGCAAGCTCAAATAAAAATTAAGGTTTGGTTTAAGAAAATTATATTCTGACTATCGTTTGCGGAAATTAGTTTATTCGGGATAACATAACACATTGCTGAAATTAGGAACTTATGGCCACCGGGGCAATTGGTGTATGCCGGTATCGAACCTTCGGGTTGCCTAAGCCTATATTTATTGTAACCATTTATGG
This sequence comes from Rhaphigaster nebulosa, assembly GCA_948150685.1. Classification (NCBI taxonomy): domain Eukaryota; kingdom Metazoa; phylum Arthropoda; class Insecta; order Hemiptera; family Pentatomidae; genus Rhaphigaster; species Rhaphigaster nebulosa. Next base: position 39,403,160 of record OX411306.1, read on the forward strand.
AGTTCTGCTCAAAATAATAACCTGCCAACTAAGACAGCAAGTTGGGTTGAAAGACACTAGCATTTACACAATTCCATTCAATTGTGTAAACATTTTTTAATTCTAATAGCCAAACCAATTTCCGTCGGCATTTTATTCCCATTGTGATGGCATAACACTTATATTATTCATTACAATGACTTCTTGAAATATTCTGACAAGTGGGCTAATTGATACTTCTTACAACCCTATTAAGCTATTGGGGCTATTGGTACTTTTTACCAACCCTATAAGGCTACAAACTATTAATAAATATAGTATCTTCCTTCAATCCGTGTAAATTCGAGATTTCCTGGTTTATTAGCGTACAATTTTTATCTCTGGGTATTGAACAAGGCGTATCCATTTAGTAAAATTAAGTGGTTGTTCAATATCAAAGTGTGTCCTTATGTTTCAATTAACTCTATTGATTCCTGATAAAATATATTTTTACACGTTATTTTCGCAAATATACAAGCTGCTTCATAAGAAGATTTTTAGTAATATGGAAAAATTGCCCCGCTTTTATGCGCATTAAAGGGCAACACTTTGCCATCTGTAAAAAAAAACTATAGTTAGTTTTTAGAAAAATAATTGTGCAGGTTCGTAGATAAGATATAGGGAATCCTATATATTCTGTTTAACTCAAAGTAATAAAAAACAACAAAAAAATCGAGAATAGAATTATAAAAAGTTGGAAAACTAGCACCAGTTTATTCTAATGTTCTAAACCCTTTTCTAATCTAAATGGGCACAAATCTTTGCAAGGGTTCAAGTTTTGCCAGCTAGGTTTTATCTACAAAAAATACCAAAGTGTAAATCTCAAATAACTTTTTTGTTGAGTCCATTATAACCACCATATATTATATATTATAAACATATATTATATATATATATATATATATATATATATATATATATATATATACACATATAAACATATATTATTCCATACGTTTCAGCAGGTAACCCTAATACAAAACTATGAGATATATTAAAAATACAATTATTTAATTTAACACACTGACTATTATTAATGTCACAAATATATACCCACCGTCATCGCGGATATATTGTTTCTCGAGGGAAAAATTCTTTCTCCCTTTTTTTTGTTTCTGAAAAATGTAATTATGTCTGAAATATATTATTAAGAATAATTGTATCAAAATTAAATACCAGACAAGTCAATGCGGCGCGACTATTAATTATATAATATTAATCCCAGAAAGCAAAATAAGTATAGGATATTAGATTTCTATCTCGAGAGTTAGCATTAAATCTAAGTATGCATCTGTCATCAAATATTTATAACAAGAGATATCTATGTTACAGAGCAGGCTATTTATTTCCCTATATAATCAAAAAACAAACAGCCAACGTTAATATCAACGCCATCAATCAATCTGAAGGGTTCTAGGCAATATTGTTAACAGCCTTGGTGGCATAGGAGTTATAACGAGGAATTTAATTTTCTAAAAATAAAAATAGAACGATGTAAAAATTAATTAATAATAAAATCAGGCTTAAATGTCTTTTATCAAATATTAGAAAATATACAGCGCATAATATCCTTCGCAAATAAACAAATATAACTTCAATACCAATAAAAATAATACAACAAATGTATTTAGGAGGAAGGAAACTAAATAGAAATTAGATAACAAAATTAAAATTAATAGTAAGTATTAATTTAATCAGTAAAATATCAAGTTTCGCAACAACATTAATTTGTTTAAACTTTATTTTGGCTGTGATCAGTTTCATGCAGTTTCGTTATTCAAATGCGCGTGACTAAATATTAATTTTAATCAGTAGATTGAATAAGATAATAACACTAATTGGAAAGCTAAATGACTAACGTTCTTTCAACGAATGAGCTGCATATTTATGAAACATGGGGAATTACGCCGTTACAAACAGTTGAAAAATTCGAATAAAAAAAATTATTTTGACGTTCCTCTAAACCCTTTTTAGTTTTAATATGTGACAATTTTCGCCCATTAGGGTGATTCTATAAACTAGTTAACCGTCAATAATATTTCCTACATTACTAATAACGGACGAATAAAGGCTAAAAATTCAAATTACTAACTCTTCAAGAAAAACTCGAAACAGTTGCAGACAGCATTACAATGAAACATCATTTTGACTTCAATAAACCAAAGATAATAGATATTGTTAGAAATTATTTACATCACTGAAAACATAAGACAAACACTTAATTTTAAAACGGACTAAAAAAATTTAAGCAACCATTGTATGGATATAATAAATAAACTGGAAATATAATACAGAATAAACATTGGTTGTCATAAATAATAAAACTCGACATACTGGTAAAACCATAATCTTTTTAACATTAAACTAATTAATAGATCCAGCAATAATAATGCTTGTAGATTTAGAGGAAAGGTAATATTTATAACCTTATATCTTATAAAGTTATAAGATGTCCACAAAGAGCGAATACATTAAATAATCCATTTGAGTGTGACAATGAAATAATTTTGTGACCCTAAACATAATTTATACTATATAAAGAATGTTGAAAGTGTTAATTTTAATCTGTAAATGACATGTATTATGGAAATACATTTAACTACGAGTATGTATATATTTTGTTTTTATTTAAGAACATATAATTGTTAAATTATATAATATTTCTGTTTTTAACATATAGATGCAATGCAATGATCTGAAGATTGGGTATTTGCCTCGAAATGTAATCAATATTAATTAAAGATGTTAGATATATATTAAAATACATGGGGGATTCACTTCACAAATCTTATAGAAGAACTTTCTATTTTTAATATTTGACAATTTTCACCCAATAGGGTGATTCGATAAACTTGTTAATCTTCAATAATATTGCTTGTTAATCTGCTAATATTACTAGTAATGGACGAATTAAGGATACGAATTCAAATTAGGGACGTATATTACAAACCCCTCAAGAAAAACTCGAAAAATGTTTTTAGCTCGATAGGTTTACTTACTCGGCATAACGTTATACGAGGTAACTCGTTACCTGTGAGAACTGACAAATGTGGTAGGTTAGTCAATTGGGTGACTTTTACAAGCGGATCACGTAGAACAGTGGGGATGTCCCTGTGTTGAAAACAACCGCAATCAGGGACAGCTTTTAGCAAGTCAAGGATTAGAAATTTTATTTTTGCCACAATGCAATATTATCAAGGAAAATTATTATTATTATTATTTTGGCTCTACGGTCCTGCAATAACTCGGGTCACCAAAGCCGACCAATCTCCGCGAAATGTTTTCCTCCTCCAGTTTCGTACACCCAGCAGTTGTAGGTCCTCTTCGACATCATCTAGGCATCTGAACCGAAAATAAAAATAAAAACAAATAATTACAGTGTAACCTATACCGAACTAGTATGTGTAGAAAAACTCAAAATTTATATTTTTACCCGAATTTTCAGAAAAAAAAAATGTTATTACTGAATATTAATGAGTTAATGAGTTGCTAGATATTAAACAAGTATGTTCACATTTTTAAAAGTAAACATGCAAGTACTTCTGTAATCACTTGAATTAGAAAAAAAAATGCAGAAGCTACACTATATCTTATTTATGTTGCAGTTCAAATATTAAAATATCTTACATACCGACTTTATTAAATTTGTATGTACAAGTTTAGGGTCACTTGCATAATGTAACATGCTACAATTAACAGGTTCGTTCCCATGTCACCTATATATTGGCGACGATTCTGAAATGATCATTGGAACGGAACCTCATAGATCTTAAACAAAACATATTTCTTCTTAAAAAAAAATAAATAAAAAAAATCCATTAGTTTCGTCATGATTTGAAAATTATTTTTGCACACTAACTGATAAAAAGTTCTCTTATTCGAATTCTCCTCATCAGAATACAGCGAAGTTTCGGCGTGAGGTTTCGGACCAAAAACCGGTTCTTGCTTTATATACATCAATACCCCTCGACCCTAAAGCGTCTTCCCAGGCGAAACCCTACTCAAACCAAAATGTCACCTTTTGTGCGTTGGCATTCTATTGTCACAAGGAAAAGTGTCAACTTCATATTTTTTTCAACGCAGTAAAACAGGTCTGAATTGATTATGAATATTTGAGGAGCCAATAAAATATTTAAAACTAAAGCAACTTTCTACCCCGTATTTTTTTTTATTCCATATGCTCATAAAATCGCACTTTTACATCTTCAAATAACTGTGTACAGAAAGGAGGGTTATTGAGGAATATATCCCCTTTCCAATCCTTCACTCAAAAACACCTTTCTTAAAATCCTTAGTGCATCCAGTGGGATAACAATAAATTAATTGTGATTCATACAGACCTAGGGTATTGCAATCGGAAACAATAAAATATAAGCTATGCAATTTTCTTGCTCAGTGTCCTAAAATACATCAGAGATAACAAAAAAGGCGTTAAAGCCAAAACAGAATGTAAAAAATCATACTCATTACATGAGGGCATAAGCTAATAACATGCACTTATTCTCCCGCAAAATTCAAAAACAGGGTTTATACATATCTAGTAATAATAAATAAAAAAATCCAAACATAATTCTGTAGGTCAGAGGTAAACTATCGTAACATTTTCGAAGTTTTACAGGAGGGCAAAAAGAAGTTTCAGATCGCATTGTAATGCTCGTTGTGAATAGTGGTCAATCCTTAAATTTGATGTGTTGCAAATTTTATGACTCTTTTAACTTATTTAAGATACTTAAGAAATGGTCGGAATAATGCAAATATAATGATAAAATCAAAATCAGACTCAAAGTTGGGCCTACGATAATTTATCTCTGATGTGCAGAATTAATCTAATAAAAAAAAAGATCAATAAACAAATTTTAAAGAGCATTATAACGATCAGTTAAAGAGATAATATTAGAACAACATATAAAATAATAGAATAAAATAGCCGGAATAATTATAGTTAGTATTGTAGACATTCAATCGGAAACAATAAAATATAAGCTGTGTAACTTTCTTGCTCAATGCCCTAAAATACACCAAATATAATAACAATAGTGTTGAAGCGAAAACAGAACCTTCCGCAATTGCTTACTGCACAATCGATTTTAATGATATTTCATGACTCATCAAAACATTTCCAGAATTAACAAATGACTGTTAACAAATATTTTGCCCAAGTCAGTCAGTGGCAAATAAAACCTGAAGCATTTAATTTCATTGAAAACAGAAAAAGTATACCTACAGATTAATGCTAAACAATGAGAATAAATTATTAACAAAAATTAGCAGTAGTGACATTCCATAAATGTTTTATTCTTCTTGTGCTTTAATAGAAAAAGGAATAAATTATCTATCTCATAAGCGAAAACCCTCAAAAGATGAATAACAATTTTAAATATTAATTAACTAAAAGAATAATGCTATGCTGTTGAAAGCTTTTTAAAATAGAATAAAAATTATCAGTTCATCAATAAACAGTTAAGCTATTTTTTATAAAAACAAAATCCAAGTCAGGTTAACAAATATTAAAACGGCAAATATTAAAGGTTCGATTCTCTCTTATAAGGGTTCACTTTCATTTCATAGCGTTCTCACAGCATAAATTGGATTTTACCTTCTCACTCAGATTGGAATATGCTAATAACCTATACACCTCTTTCTACTTTTACTGGAGGAAAAATTAAAGTTTCATGTGATAAAATGAACTAAACTATAATTATTCAAGAATCCCAACGGAATACCGCTATGGTAATTACTTCACACAACGTATCTGTTTACACTGTCGAGTACGTGACAGTCAATCATTTCAGAGGAAATGGTAGAAGATAATTAACTGACATTTTCTAATTTAGTTCAAGTAACAGTAGCAATACATAAATCATGCATAGTTTGATTGGTTAGAGCATATATCTATTCGAGAGATAAAGTTAACATAAGACATGACAAATGTTTTCTTTTATCTCGATGACTATAACCCGCGACGGAAAATCAGAAGAATTACTCATGATTCAAGAGTCTTAATCAGGAAAAAAAATAAGACTGAGACGCAACTTTGAAAGCACGAAAAAAATAACCAAGTTCAAATGGCTAGATAAAATTGAAATCAATCATTGTCAAAAACCCGGAAGGTTTTAACAAAGATATCGATTTTGAGTGTACTCACACTTATTCCCACAAATGTGCTATGAGATACGTTTCAAAATAACGATTTTAAATGAATCGAGTGAAAATTTACAAAAATTAAATATAGAATAAACATTGTTATGACTTGAATTTGAGGTAATTGCAATTGCAATTACTTAGCCTCAAGAAGTAATTGTACTTGCAATTACTTACCGTCAAGAGGTAGTTTTAATTGAGATGCTCAACTACAATTACAGCAATTGAAAGGAGTAATTGCAAATACTTAACACAATTACAGTAATTGTAATTGGAGATGTAATTAAATACTAATGGAATCAATTACTGCCCAACTATGGTGGTAACAAGTGTTCACGATCCCTTCAGACATGTTCGCTATTATTTCTGATTTCTAACCTATCCTTAATACCAAGTTACCTGATTAGCCTCGAGAAGCACTACTTAGGACTACGACATTGAACAGTTTATTATATAATACGTTCATTACACGAAATTCTTACAAATATGCGCAAAGTTTATAAAGCGGTAGCTCAAACCAGCCTGCTATTTGGTAAAACTCGTTGCTTTAGTTTATCATTGCCCGATTTAAAATACCGATCGTAAGGGTAAGCCTTTTGAATCTAAGGGGGACTGTTTTTTAATAAGGTGATTCATTATATTCAGATTCTTACCTATAATTATCAAGTTCATTAGTATCGATCTAAGGATGCTGATGAAGTTGGTACTAATTTTTTCATTGGCCCCTTCAGGATAAGGGTTTAAGTAAAGTGGTCGTTCGACTATCACATATAAACGGCTAATGCGCGTCTAGACTAGTGGAGCAGTTTGAATAGGTTTTTAAATTTATAAGCAATATAAAAATCTACGCATATTTTATGTAAGGAAACCCAATCAGTTTCCGTCGAATAAGTCGAATATAAACCTTAATTTGACAGAGACATTGACCTAACAGCAATCGATGGCTCAGCATAGAATTCTAAGTCGTTATTTCGATGCCAATGGCCAAACGCCGTTATTTCAGACTTCAATAAAATATTAAGACATCAAAAAATATTTTGAAACTATTCAACATGAAAAGACTGAGAGGTTACATTAAACAAATCTAAAAACAACTTCCAAAACATAAAATTAAAATAGCGACAACTGAAAAAAGAATAATTTAGAAAAAGGATAATTTAGAAAAAGCATAAACGCATTAACAAAATAAAGCTTCTTGTGGGAGATAAGAAGGATCAAGTAACAGAAGAAAGGAAAAAAGTGAGAAAGGAGTAAAAAAAGATATTTGCGTGGTCCATAGCTTCCTTCGCACAAAATAGATATAACGGCTGAGCGTGCTAAACCGCTTGCAATAAGTAATCAAAGTTAAGCAAAGTCGAGTGTGGTTAGTACTTAAATGACTTACCACCCGCTTTGTGTGATCACCTACCGGGAAAAAGCCACGAAATACTCGCTTCACCCCCATTGGATATGTAAGACCTGTCAGCCTACTGGAGGCAACTCCGGAACGGATCGGCTGTAGGAGTGACGAACCTACCCCGTGTATCTAAACTTGAGAATAGGTTTTCCAGGATGTCAAATAGCCGGCCGTCCGGAGGTTTTGTCCATTGACCGTAATGGGGAAAATATCGAGGTCCCCGTGCCTCTGATGACCCCTGACAGCCATAATTCGCGGATCTAGACCGTTTGTCACCGTCCTTGAACCCGACTGAGTCGGTGGGAAATCCACTGTCGAATTGGCCCCAAAGGGACTGGTTATGGAGCTATGGGTAGCCTGTCGCTGCATCATGGAAACCATGGTTCGCAGCAACGTGAGCTTGTGTAGTATCAACAGAAAAAAATAAAAAAATATATATATATATTTAGACACACACATTGTGTCCCAGCGGTCATGGATCACCCTCTGCAGATACCAGAGTATTTGGAATAACGGGATGAAACACGGTGGGTCTTATTTATGAATTATCTTTTTATGACATCACCGTCCTCGTTACCTTCTCCAGTTCATCTATAGCTCACCTAACTCAGCAATTTCAAATGAATGTGGTATTTTTTTTGTTTATGGATTCTGATAAGAAATGAAATTTTAAGACAAATTCATATTGGGCACTATTTTGATCCGACGTGCCCCGAGGGCGGTTATCGCTAAAACGCGGTTTTTATACGAAGTTCCAAATTTCTCAGAAGGAACAATTTTTTAGAATGCTATTGAAGTAAACATTGTAGATAATTAAAACCACTTTAAAATGAGTCTATTTTTAATCCATAACGCTAACGTTTTGAGTGGAAATAATTAATAAGAAACCAGCAGAGAGTATCAAACGTCAAAAAAAAGGGTGTTTTGGACAAGCGTTCGGTTATTTGTTTTACTAACGCATTTTATTCTAGTGATGTTTTAAAAATGCGTTTTAATCGTTAGAAACAACATAAATTGATATTTTATATTTTTGACAAATTATTTTCTCAAATAAATCATGAAAGTTATCACTATCATTTCTTTTTTTCTTTTTTTTTTTACATTCAATGAAATATAAGTACATAGTTCTTAATATTAATTAAAAAAACAAAACAACAATAATGTCATTTAAACATTTATTGCATGATTATTATTATTTGTATTTGTAATTATTGGACAATAAAAATGCATTATTAAAACAAATAACCGGAAGCTTACCCAAAACCCTTTTTCTGACGTTAGACGCATTTTGCTGTTATTTTATTTGTAATAGTTTCCACACAATTATTAGTAATAATAAATTAGTTTTGAGACATTAGAATGAGTTTATTTATTGCAAAATTCCTTTTTGGTTATCAATTAGAAAAAGAAAAGAAAATATAAATCTATATTTTGGTTTATTATAAGTCAATATTTTCTATTCGTGGAAACATTATATCTTAGCCGTTTTAAGTCATAGTCTAATCTTGCTTTGAGAGTGCTTTTATAACGATGGGTCATAAAATCAATTTTAAGGTTCCTTCAGCCGATAGGTGTATTAGTTGCAACGCGCCAAATTTATAGATGATACATCGTTGATAGAGATAGCACTGTGATTCAGCTGTTGTGTAACCTGATAATTTTATAAATTACCAAAATGTGACTCAATATGAGACCAAATACAATAAAAATAATGATTAATCAGGGTAATAAACATGACTAAATTAGCTTTGAACTGAATCTTGGGAACAAAACTTTAAAAAAATATACGCGTGAATTTGAAGACATGTCTTTCGTGAAATTACTCAATAAAATAAATGGATATATTTAATTGGATTTATCGAAAAATGGAGTGATAAGATGACTATTATGCAGGAAACAATAGATAATAGACAACGTTCCAACTGACAGTTCATTTATTTATATATCCGCACCTGTAAATCGCAAAATTAACAATCAGTAGATGAGCTGCCATGATGATATTAGGTACTAATTATTAAAAATGGAATATATTAGTACTGACACACATAGGCGAAGAATTCACAGTGAGTAAGAAAAATGTCAACATGTTGACATAATGACGAAAGAATCATAAATGACTTCATCCACTTCTTTCATTTCCGAATCATCTTAACAAAGGACCAACAACATTGAGTAAAAGTGTGAGTATAAAATATATAATTGTCTCATACACTTTAATAAAATGCTATCCACTATCAAAATGCTATAACTTATCAACGTCACAAAATAGTCATGTTCTTCTATTCTGAATATTTGACATATAATGTTTCAAATTATGTTTTCTATAAACATATAGATTTGTGTCATTCGCAATTGACATCAATATTTCGCAGAACAGCTTTCACTCAACGTGTAGCAGCTTTCCCATCCGGCCCGGTCCAATCGAGCTCAACTGGCTCTGCTTCCAGTCATTTGCTTCGACAAATTACATTTAAAGTGATGCTGAAATGTAGTTGAAAAATAACATCTTATTTTATAAAATTTAAAAATCTAGCTAACGTTATAAGCAAACATATTTTCTATAAAAAAAAAAAAAAGTAATAGCATATTTTTAAAAATATTTCTACTGATAGAAATATCACAAACAATGTTATATAACCTCTGATTTTATTATTCAAAGTAAAACGATTAAAAAAGAAAACAATAGAATAGAAATAAGATGAATAATCATAATACAGTCGAAGAATGAAAAAGAAATAAGCTTGAGAATAAAACATTATTTTTAAAGAATAAATTACTGAGCTTATTTATGAATTAATTATTAACTAATGTTTTTAAAACGATAAATTATATAATAGTTAGGATTTTCCCTAATTTATGGAATAAATATTAGGTTTAAATGGAATATTCTAAATCAAAGTCTTTAGTCTCACAAATTACAGTTAATAACTAACCGTTCCGGATTTCGCCAATACAGGTCTCATCAGAAGTGACCTCATCAACAGCTAAATCTATCGAACACAAATATTAAGAAATAATTTGAGAGTGTTGCCATGTTGTTAATAAAATAATTACCTAATGCAGACAAAAAAATAGATATATCACATCTCACGTCAACAGAAAACCATACTGAAGAATAAGGAAAATTATTTAAACAGTTGTAATAGCTGGATCATCTTCGAAAATAAGGAAATCAAAGTACCATGAAGAAACCATTTTTTTTTTTGTTATGCATCAGGCAGAAATTTTGATAAAGCATGCTCTTTGATCGTTTTATCAGGGGTTAGCTTTCATGTTAACAATATTTTACATACGTCCACACTCCAGCTATATGTCCCATTTGTTGAATTTTATACATTGACTTTGTTTAGCTACCAGAAATCATAACCAATCGTAATAAATGATAAATGAATAAATTAGGTGTGCAAACAAGCATTTTCACAAAAATTTGTGATGGAATAATTACGTCGAAAATTAGTTAAATTAATTGCTTGTGCCTCACTCTCTCAATTTTTTCAAATATGGGCGCCAAGTAAATTCACAGCCTTCTGCACCTGAGGAAAACAGTTGACAAGGCTTACCAGTCCCTTCCGAACCAAATTGTAATCGATGTAGAGAGAAACCTCCATTAAGATGATGTGAATGTTATAAAAAGACGTGTTTTGTGTTTGGTAATCCTCACTCCCTCACTTGATCACAGAACAGAGAAAATAAGTAGAGTATTTGATGAATTTCTATTTTAGTTCTTCAAGTTTTCAGGTATTTGGTATAGTGTAAACAAGGTGACTCTAAAATTAAGCCCTAAACAGTTAAAAATGAATGAGCACAAAAACCTGACTCTTTCACTTTTGACTCACTCACCTACAATAAAATTTAAATACAAATTAAAATTAAAATTAAATACAGTTTATATACAGTTAAATACAGTTTAGTTTTGTAAAACAAAAATATCTACCTTTCCAAAGGAAACCGTATTTATCTCCCTATGAAAGTTTATGGGGTATCATTTGTTGTTTACTGAACATAACCTCATTAAAATAGTTACCTACAATGCTGGGAAACAAGTTGAACTTCTGGGTTTCGGCAATATGTGCCAGCAACAATAGGAGATTATGAATCAAAGTCCTGTACTTTGGATAACATTCTCATAGCAGTGGCATGAACTTTAAATCCATTCAAAACTGCGACAGTCCCAAAGTTACCCCACCTGTCACAATGTAACTCTAGTTTACATAAATATGTATAAACTGGTATATGTATGTACCCATGTATGTGTACTTTTATTGTAATATTGCTATTGTATACCAATAATATTTTAGCGATGCCTATAACAGTTCTATGAACAACATAATCATCTAGATCGATTCATGATTCTATTAATAGGGCCCTGTCATCAGCAAACAAGTTGGCAGCAGGTAAAAGTTTATAATTTCATACCCTCTTTCATAATATTAGTTTTATTACGAGCCATAGATCCGAAAGCTAACTCAAAAGATACAACAGAGAACCAATAGCAACCAAAAGTAAACCAACAAATTCAATAAACTTTAGAACTTCATATAATCGTACAATTTATCTATGACGCTATACAAAATAACAGAAAAACATTTCTGACGGAAAATAGATAGATTTGAATACCAATATATTTCTGAAAAAAAAATTAACCGAAAAAAATATCTATTAGTAAATGAATGAAATTGAAAAATAGGACAATTCACATTTCTGAATAATTTCTCATCGTACCTTAATAGTTTTAGTTATTTGAATAAATGTGTATTTTTCTATCAAAAGTCAACATATCCACTTTTGCAAAATTATTACAAAAAAATTATTATTACATTTTATTAAAAATGCAGATTTGTAATATCTATTTGACAAAGGAAAATTTAAGATTTGAAACAAACTAGAATACCTCTTAGGTATAGAATACTAATTTGTCAAACAAACAACATCATTGTTTTTGAGAAGTGGATTTATGAGCTTTTGATGGAAAACTCCTCAAATAATTAACTAAATAAATATTGAATGGAATTTCCATTGGATATGAAAGTACTTTCAATATTAAATAGCTTGGCATATTTGATTTTCTCTTTAAATAAAATTAATGGAATTCGGGGGTTTCTTTTTGTTCGGATGGAAACTGTGGTTTGACAGATGTTTCCTGAGCACATTCTGCTATAAGATGAGTACTCGATATGAATCAAAGAGTAAACCAGATTATCAAGGATAAAGTCATGCTGATCTTTCTTCAAAAATGGCGTAAGTTATACATGCCTGGTGGCCTTCGTTCCAACTTCATGAGCTAATTGTGAGACTGACTTATATAATTCAACCCACACTTTTACTTGCAAAGCGAATAATTTTTTACTTTCCCTCAGCTATAGATGAAATAATGTAGTGAGGGGAAGTATTGCGATCGTGATATCGAATTAGAGTTTTCAGCGGAAATACAAAATCCGCGTCGCAAAATGTCCGATGGTATGGGAAGAGTCTAGCTAAAAAGCGAAAAGTTAATAATATGAAACTGAAATTACGTATTTAAGAAGGCATGGGCCTGGAATGTTGCAGGAACTTGTTTGCTAAAATCGAATTAATGGCGCATTGCCATTTTTGCCATCACTTTTACACTTTTTTAGAAAACGGTTCGAACAAATTTGATGAAGCTTGCCGAAAGTCTTTTCCTTAAAGTCCTTTTACTTTTTATATATGTAATTCATAACCGAGAAAATGCAGGGAAAAAAGTTATGACGAAAAGAAAATTTGTTTGCTCGTAACTCAAAAAGTATGTATTATTAGATAAATTGTGTATAAAATAACATGAAGGGTAATACAATTCTATAAAAAATAAAAATAAATTATTTATATCAGACAATTATTAGAAGGGTTACAAGACCCTAGATGGAAAGCCGAGTATGACGTGTGACTGAAAACAGACGGATGCGACCGAACCTCCTCCCACCATGCCCCCATCCTATTGTCAGCGATATGTTCTGTAATAATATTATATTAAAATATACATGTTGAAATTATTAACTTTATAATTTCTAGTTTTATATTATTTAATGGAAATTATTAAAATTTATTTTCAGCTTGACAAACCTAAAATATATACCTTTGAGTTCACTCAATAGAGATTTTTACTTCTTGAAGAGATCTTCATTTGAATTATTAAAATTCTGGCAAACATTTTTGTCTTTTCTAGAATGAAAAAAAAAAAAAAAAAGAAGGAGGAAAACACAACGTTTAGTAGTTAAATTAGGGGATCGATGCCAAAACAACAGGAATGTATAAATATTTAGATGAAGGAGGGCGGAATTATTGGCAGTTAGACCAATGAAAGGATTTAATGAGCTAGTCGAATCCTAACACGAACCGCATTTTTAAGCAGGTGCCCTTAAACTTACATATCACTATTAGGTACACACAAAAGGACAAAAAATATGAAGAAAATAAAAAATAAAATGCGATTACAGAAAAGATCTAATGTAAGAGATAAAAGAATTGTGAGAAAAGTCAGGATAATTATTTATAAAACCACAGCAGAGGATTCTAGAGGTTATGTTTCGGACTTCTCAGCAAATATAGATGTGGCACATTGATTACAGCGTAGATTCACTCATTGTGAGTATTTTTCCTTGTGGAATGCAATAGTTACCGTTTTTTACAAAGGAACTTTATGTAATACTTTGTGACCTGTTAAGGTAGTACTAGTAGTTCTGTGAACAGTAGACCTCGCGAAACAATTAAGGGATTTTTAGTATATTTTGTACCAGTTTATTCCAATCACAACGCAAATCTGCTGAATACGAATGTGACTTTCCGTTAACCTCTCCCGCTTCAGTTCAAATTGTCCTCTTGTAATATCGACGACATCAGAAATACAATTTCAATTCTCAATGCCAAAAGGTCGCCAGAATTCTTTCAGATTTAAGCTAGAGATATCAAAGACAATTCACAAAATAGCCTAACCTTCTCAGAATTATTGTAATTATCTGATTCTGTTTTTCCATACCATCCGTGTCGAAGGATGCTTAAGGATTATTAAAAAAATAATAATAATAATAAAGTAGAAGAAAGGATCAAAAATGCCTTCAAGGAATATTCATGTAAAATTTGTATAGAACTGAATTTATGCACTTTTTCGTAACTGCGACATTAAGACGACCGCTTGGATATTGGATCGGAATTAAAAAATAAAAATGCCGGCACATACGTCGTTTTTTTTCACTTACTTCAAGGAAAATTTGTGGCAAATTTTAAGAAAATGAATTACGCGACCGGTCGACCGATGCGTACGGTCGTAATCGCATAACCAACAGGCAGACAGACGAAATGCCAAGCGGTCGAGTTGAAACAGGACGCTCGGTGAAAAAGTATCTTATGAAGTTGTTATTCTTTACTATTCTACTAGCTTATAGTAGCCTGAACCAGGGGTCTGTTCCAAATAACAGGAAGCACGAATATATACGCTCGTAATATACGCTTTCGAAAGTTTAATTATTTGAAAAATGATAATAATGTTATTTAAAACACAAGGCGCAAAATTTATTCATTACTGAATCCTCTTTAAAGCATCATGGCAGTATTTTCACTTTTGATATCTGAGGTGGGGAAAGTGTAGTAACAAAAATATTTTTAGTATTTATTTTATATTTTTCGGATGTTTCTGAGGATCCCTACCGTTCTCTATCACTACTGAGCTATTTTCGATGAACATTTGGGAGTATATCTGACCGGCTAGGTCAGATTCATGATCATCGCGATGAAGTATGAATTTATTTATACTGCGGCATAGATAAGTCACCTGGCGCTTGGATAAAACTTCAAGATTACCGCCCTCCGGGACTGGAACTAGGGCAGTAAAGGAGTGAACTTGCCCCAAGCGGCAGAAAATAGAGGACAGTAAATTTCGAAGGAATGTCTATTTTAAGTTGAGTAAAAAATATTTGTGTCTTCTTTTTGATAGTTTTGAACTTATTTAGCCAATCAAGTAACCAAACAAGTTACTGTTATTGAGATAATATTTATTTCGAAATATAATAACTAAACTACTGTTATGAAAGTGTTGACCTTTATTGGAGGGCGGTGAAAGAAGGGGTGGCAAAATTAAACTTGCCCTCCTCCCCTTGGCAAAATTCTATTTTCGTCTTTGCCATCCCCTGCCTCAATTCCAGGTTGTCTGCTTCTATGGAAATACGATACCGACAAAGTTTCGATACCGGCACTCATTCAAGCACTTAAATTTGAAACCATTATGATATTGAAAGGAGTATTGAATCAGTTATATCAATAACAAAACTACTTGATATTGAAAGGAAGGTGTCGATACTTTGCTTGTATCGATCGGTATCGTAAGACCCTTTCTGCTTATAAAACACATTATTTCATGATTACTAATTTAAACGTATGTCCGACTCTTATCCAATAAAATTAATCTTCCTTTTCATGCCTAAAAAAAAGGAAAACAATATTATTTGGCATATAGGTGTACCCTTCATCCAGCGCCCGGGGCGGCCGCCCCCTTCTCCCTACCAGAGCTGTACCACTGTATTTGCTCCTTTATCAACAAATATTTACAGAAACTGATCAAAATTTACATGAAACGGAAACTTTTCAAAAAAAAAAAAATTGGAATTGTAAATTTCAGAGTGGAACAGTTTATTAGTTTGTATTTCTCCAAATAGTACGCAGTATGACAGATCACAAGAACCACATAAGAAATTTCGAATACTGCTGAAGCAGGGAAGAAAGCCCACGAGGTGGGTGGACCTGGCTGGGAGACCGGATGGGCGTAGCCGACTGGGACATCGCTCGGACGAGACTTGGTGGTGAAATGAGTTCGATCCCTACGACAATTGCCCTTTCACACGTAGAAGAAATTCCAAATTAGCTAGGAATAACACAACTGAATAATGATTAATAAATTCATTTCTTTATTTATTTATTACAAAGCGATTTGTAGATCATATAAGAAAATACACATATAATATGCTTACTTAAAGATTTTACTAGTGAAATCAAAATTACAAGCAAAGGCCATTGTTTGAACAATTTTTTTATTTTCGTAAATATATAAATTATTTTTTGGGGTGATGAAATAGAAACGTTATCTAATCTCACGCGGAAAATACTGATATCTATTAAGTCGATAATCGCATCGAACAGAATTATATAAAACAATTGCCGAAAATTTGTTAATCATCTGAAAGAATTTATTTAAACAACATGAAAGGAGTTTGAGAGACAAAAAAGAATCTCATTGTTACCGGTCGGACCATCTAACAAATGGTGCCCGAGGACATCACGCAAAGCGATGTTGCAAAAAGCGAGCACCTGGTGCAGTTTCGAGTGTCGCATGTAAAGCATTCTTATTCGTCGAAGCTATTCAGTAAAAATCAAAGCCACAGTTTTTAACTAAAAAAACAAAAAAAATGGAGGCATTATAATTAATTCATATCTAAATTACATAAATCATTATTGCTGTAAAATAATGAGAAAGAAAAAGACCATAAATGACACATAAAATCATTTGGTCTATGAGTAATGGGCTATATATACAGAGAATTAATAAGCTAACTAGTCCATAAAATGTGAAGATATTGTAAGAGAGTAACTTTGGAATATGGTTATAGCCTGAACTAGACTGTAATTGTTTATAAAACTAAATTGCAACATGGAAGAAGTAGCTGGTCCGCGAGACGAACGCTGATAGACACTTTACCAGTTCCTTTAAAGTCTTCAGAAATAAAATGCATGGCGTAATGCAGAGGTTGGAGACGGCAAGAATCATGTTCAATACGATGCACCGTGACTTTGGGAACGAATGTCAAAAATGGCCAATATTAGTGGTGATGCAGCTGAAATTGAAAACAAATCACTAGGACCAGCACAATTGTAAAATACTTGACTGGGGAAATATTAATTTAATTTTTTTTTCGAATATTTATAAAGTAGCAAAATCAATAAAACCTTTAAAAATCCGAATTATTAAAATGATATTATTCCATAGTTACACAAATAAAAGAGGAAAAATAAATAAATATAATTAGATATTTAATTAGGTATAATGTATCTGATGTGTCTAAGCAACCGTAGAAAATTATAAACCTCCCATTATAATTTACAATGAAAAGAAAGTTTACTTTTATTCTTGTCAAACAAAAAATACAAGGAAAGAAAAAAATGCTTCTTAATCTTGAGAAGAACAATATAAGATAACATTATTTGACAGCCTTAAAGACCTATTCTTGACCTTAAAGACCCACAGGAGCAAAGTATAAGAGAATAAAACAAAAAACAAAAACAGATGGAAAATAAAAACGTAACATAAAATATTGCATTACACCAGCCCAACTATTTTTTTTTTAAAGCTCTTGAGTAAAGTAAAGACAGTTTCATTTCAGACGACAGCTCAAACAAAAATGACAGATTTAATGGAAAGGAATCATAATGAACTTAACATCGTAATGAATCATGGAGATATAGAAAATGAAATACGTATGTTTTTAAAGAAAAATCATAAAATTATGCCAACTTTCATAAAACACAAGCACAATAATTAAAAATTAAGAATAACTCTAAAAATGTATTTAATATGATTTAAAAAAAAAAATGTATTATCCAATTAAACTCTAAGTTAATTTTTAAAAAATCATGAAAAAATTAGTTGATGATAGTAAGATGGTAAAGTTAAACCAATTCGTTACCTTGATTTGACAAGGATCTAACTGCTCTAATCTTAGTTTTAAGAAAAACGACTTTTAAATTACTTTACACTACTCATTACTTTGCATGGTTTTAATTTAACTTTTGAAGTTGGTTAAATTAAAAAAAAAATATCATGCATCTGTTTTTATAAAGTATATGTTAGAATTATATAATTACAAATTTTATAATCCGCACTTAATCACGTTAATGCACTAGCAATTATTCAACTTTGCTAATCAGCCCATTATTTTTCTATTTTCTCTCTTTTTCTTTCTTTTTTTTTTTAATTTTTGGCTAACATTAATTATTGTTTTCAAGACAAGAATTTATATTGTTTGCTTATTATTTTATTGAAAATAATGTAAATATTAATTGATCTTTATTTTATATCTTATGGCCAGATACTGTTTTTGATTTATTGTGTTATTCTTAAGGGACCTAGTCTCTGAATAAAATTATTCTTCTATTCTATTCTATTCTATCATCTGCCTACTCGAGAATCATATTTTCCAATCCTCCGTTTTCTTCCGCCCTTTCTTAATTAATAGACCGAGGATTAAGAAGACAGGGCTCCACAAGAGCCTCACAATAGAAGACTAAGATTTAACACTTGGCCACCACGATCTCTAAACTGCTCTGACCCACCTGCGATCTCACCAACAAGATATAGCTGGGCATTAAAAAATGATCAATCGGAAATGTCGGCAGACCAGATTTTTTAGCATCTGGGGCGTCTGCAGTATTATGTGTGCTTGAAATAAATTATATCTAATGGAAAACCACTGTCACATCCAACTTTTTGGTAATTTTTGCAGATTTTCACAGCCCCGTATCTCAATAGCAACTCCGAATTTTCAAAAAGATTACTTAGGAAACTTATAGGAAATTTAACGTTCTTTATAATTGGTAATGATAAATGTCTACCTTTTCCTTGCAGTACACCTAAACACGTGCTCATACTTACAGAGGGATTAAACTGATAATTATATTGATACCTACCAACTGCTTAGAGTATTTTTTTCTTCCAATTGTCAATGTAATGTTTGGAATGTAATTGTTGCAATCAGTCATCATTGTATCTCTGTAGAAAAAACCATTAAATAAATATTTATTTTTGAATCAACAGATATTGAGATGTAACGAAATATTTATTAGGCTTATACAATCCCTCTCGCTTATCAATTCTCAAACATTTGCTTAGTAACCACCATATTAACAACTATTCGTATCTTTGTTATTATTTTCAATAGTTTCCTATACAATTTATCAGATGGTTAGTATGCAAAGTGTTAAAAATTGAGGATAGAACCGATGTTATTAAGCAATAATTTAATGAAAACGGGAACAGAGGCCAGAAGAAATTACGTTTATTTTCTAAAGTTTAAACAAATATATTGAATATAAATTAAAAAAAAAAAAAATATACTAAATATAGAAATATAAAACAGTAAACGGTATAAAAATATACCGTATACTGAAAGACAGATAAAAATCAGTTTTGATCAGTTACACTGCCGTGTAGAAAAGCTTTAATAAATTTTAATTCTGTTGAAAAATATAAAATTTAACATTGTTGCCTACAAAAAAAACTGCCTAACGTCACAGCAGGTAGTAAACGTTTCCTCTCTCCTCTCAAAGGGTACTCTCAGAAAATTCAAACCTGTTTTGAATAATTGAAATTATTCTCCGAGAGGAGGGAGGGAACATTTACACCCGCTAGAGATATTTGTGAAAGGTTTAAGGAAATAATTCAGTGGCATTACAACTCACGAATAGCTCGCCCTCGAACTCTCAGAGGCCTTTACATTTGCAAGTTTTACTCTCGAGAGTGAAAACTCGCTCGTGTAAACGGAAACAGTGTATCGTGTAAACGGGTGGAATTGAAAAAAATAGATAAACAAAGTGCAATAGTTTCTTAATTGTTTTTATATTCAATGTATTAATATAATTTATTTTTCAAGGAAAAAGATATAATTGTTTTGGAAAACAATTTATGTCAAAGCTTTACAATATTTTTATAAAAACTGGAAAATGTTATATATTCGCTAAGTTTGTTGATATACTTTTCTAAACTGAATTATTTCCCCAAACCATTCTCAAATTCTCTAGCTTGTAAGGTCAGATCAGTTTGTCGGAGAACAAATTCATTTTTTAACGTTTTGTTTTTAAAAAATGCCAATAAATTTTTCGTAATTAAACCTTTTTTCAGCAGACAGGTACTCCATTACAACTTTCTTGTTGGTTTTGATTGCTGAAATCACCTGCTGGGCTGTGAGCCGAAAGAAAATTGCTTTTTAATCCAAGAGTGGAATTGTTATACGTTTGTTCGTTGCCGCTTACAGGCATGGCAGATGTTTCTCTCTCCCTCCTTCCCTTTTCCATAAATTCCATTGAACTGTTTTTATATTTAAAACTTCGTATGAATCACAAAAATATTACCCAAATTTTGCCACTACCCAAAAATTGCCACCGCAGTCAGCTAGTCCACCACTTTTTTTTTTTATCAGACATGGCTGTCGGCTATTCAACATGATTGCCACATTGAATGTTTAAAAAATTAAATGCTAAAAGAAGATGAAAACGAGACAAAATATAACCACTAAATTTAAGAAATAACTTAAGAACAAAAAATAACAGAGCAGCACATGAATATGAATTAAAAAGACTAATACATATTTTGCACAAATTAACCCATAACAAACCTCTAATTTGCATACATATAAGAAATATATAATATACCCATTGAAAAATAAGTGATTTTCAGATATAATAATGAAGATTCGGAGTAAGGTATTTAAATGAGGATTAATATTCATATTACGAAAAAAACTGGGGTTATTGAATCGTTATTGTTTAATCAGTACTTTACAAGTGACCGTGAACTCAACACTGAACTACGGGATAACATAAATGTTCTCAGAGTTTAGCAAGACCTCAAGGCATAATAATATTAGACAGGTGTTTGAAAATCTTTGTATTTAAAATAAGAATTTCCCTACCTTCTAAAACTCACCTTACTAGTGATTGCGTAACAGTCTACTAATAACAAACACAATAAGAGGAAAACCAACCTTCCCCGGGCTTAATTTTTTTAATTGATTAGAAAAACTACTACAATAGCTTTTAGTATAATTGTATGTACAATGCTTAATAATACTACAATGATTGATTTTTCCTTTGAAATTTTATTTACTTGATTTATAAAGATTTAAACAAAAAAAATTAAAACATTGATTTTATTTATCTAGATAAAACATGCACTCGACTACGATGAGGCATTCAAGACTTATCTAATAACTGATCCACTCGATCAGAGAATGTGTGGCTCTCAAAAAAAGTAAATATTTAAGCCGCAGGCAGTCTTATTGAAACAACCATCATCGATCGAACCTGATAAGAAACCAACGTTCAAATATGATTTAATTTTCGAAAATCTTGAAGGTGATGTAATTTTAACAATTAGATAACGTTCCTATTCTAATTCCTGGTGATAAATGTTAAAACTATTTTGGACCACCTCTATGGAGTAGTAACGTAGCTGAAAGACAGTGATTCGTGAGTCGAGTTCACTGCTTTAAATCCTTAGAGTCTATGAGAGCGAGCAACGGGTAACTATTTTGAAGTTGAAAACTAACCGAGGAAATATGACATAAGTGATGAGTTGTAAGCCAAGTAGCTCATTCCGGTTGCGATTTGACACCTGAATAGAGCTGTCTGTATTGCTCAGCTCTGATTCGATCCCCGTCAATCTGCTAACATTTTATTATCTCAGTGAATTCAAATAAAGTAAGATAATATATATATATATATATATATATATATATATATATATATATATATATACATATATTTTTTTTTTAAATGTCATTCTGTGGTTGTCGTAGTTCCTTCCCTATTCTAAGGATCACTAGTGAACAAAACCGTGTGGGAAGAGTCGTGATGACCATAAAAAGTTTCAAGTAAAAAATCGAGTATTAATACAATTGAATTATAAAAAATAATATATGCATATAAAAGGTTGTGGGGAAAAACGATTAATGTCAATTTTGTGTTATTCTTAGGTGGAAAAATAATTTCAATTTAGTTACGTTATCAATTTTTTTCGGAGGTATAATTCAAGTTGTTTTTTTTGGAAACTAAAATATGTTCAGTTTACATCCGCATGATGGGATCAATCTAATCAGAAATTGATAAATTATTTGCCACTTACATAATTTTTTTTTTATTGAAAACTAGTTTCGAATGTTATACATTTATCTTCAGTTCTAAAAACACACACAAATTCAAAAATAAGCAATTCAAAATACGGTTTACATTTGATTTAGAACTGAAGATGAATGTATAACATTCGGAACTAGTTTTCAATAAAAACAAAATTATAGAAGTGGCAAATAATTTATCAATCCCTAATAAAATATGTTTCTTTTACAGACAAAATATATTTTTTTCTCACACAAACCCTTCCTAAAATTTCAGTTTTTAAGTCAATAAATTTTGAAAATGGACTTATCCAATACATATTTTTTGTTTTATAATTGAAGATCGGTTGGGAAAATGTTTAATGACGTAAGATTAACTCTTCGAAATATTTAAAAAAAAATTGTTTGTTAGGATAAAAAATGGAAGATTCACACTGGAAACCTTGAGTCTATAAAATAGAGGTAAACAACTAACCAGTAGACGTTTCACCAAGTCAAGCACCATCAGGACAGAAAAAATAAGATCACGTATTCTTTTCTGACATTTAATACAAGTGATCTTATTTTTTCTGTCCTGGTGCTGCCTCTTTGACTGGTCAATTGTTGAACGGTATTTTACAGATCTTAGGCTTAGTTTTTGAAATCTTCCATTTATATCCTAACTATTATTTTATACCTCTTGTTGGTTTTTTTATCTTCTTTATTAATATTTCTATATTATTATAATAATTAAAATAATTTCTATTAATATCGAGAGGGATAAGACCTGTGATTAGGAATGTTGGGAAAATATCTAAATAGCGATATTAAAATTTGAGTATCGAAAACCGGGATATTTTCCACAAAAAAAAATGAAATAAACAAAAAAAAGACAAGGTTCTGAATAAGTTTAATAGGTTCTGTCATTATAAATTCAATTTTGATTTTCTTCCTTACTTTTTTAATTGTTTTATGTTGAACAATTTAATTATTTTTTTCTAGTTCTTAGTAATAAGTATTTTAAATAATGAATATTAATATGAACTTTGATAGTTTTTTAATCATTCCTTCAATTTTAGTTTTCTAGCTTCCATTATAATTTTTTTTTGTTTAAGCAATTTATTTTTTTTTTTCTAATTCCTAGTAATAAATTTTATTTTTGTTGACAAATATTAAAAAATTGATACTTATTTTTGTGATAAGGAATATTTCATCGGTCACAATGTGGAACCACGTAACTGCCAAATCCAAACTTGTCAACAAAGACAAAAAAGATACATTTATTTATTTTTTTCATTAACAATTAATTGTTGGGAAAAGTTATTAAAAATTGAGACTTGTTAATTTATATTACCCACAATTAAACGTACACCCTCTTCCCCTTCTCATTTCTTCAAAGACTATCGAGGCCCGTTATATCGAAATATCAATATTTTTACTGATATATCGAACTACTATTTCAATATATTTGAAAACTATCGAGATACGGTACATTTCGATATTTTTATCTACCTGCGGTAGGAAATTGTACTTCGTAAGGATAAATTAGTAGGTTAATTTTAGAATGAAAAACCTACTTTCCGGAGTTGAATAATTAAAATGAAGTTCAGAGGAATATTTTATAAAATTTAGTAAGCTGTCGAGCAAGTGCGTTTTCGGGGTAAGTGCGTAATCATCTCGTTAAATTCAAATCCTGAACTTTTAAGATCTATCCTTTTGGGAGCATGAAGTCTAAGCAATGTTTCACAAATCAGCCACGAGAATTCGATAAGGTTAACCATAACGAGTTGTAAAGATATCAATTGGAACCTGTTGATTATGTTGGATCTTTCAACTTCTGCTGTTCAGATGTGCCGGCTTTTACCTACCTCAAAATCTTTTTTCTTTAATGTTTGTATTAAGTGGAACCTTCAGAAGCTGTTCTTCAAAATAATTTGTGATTTACATTTCTCCTTGACAGTTTTATATTTTTTTTAGAGCTAGTCAGAGTTGTTCCGACAAAACATATTAGTAGGAGTGATTGCAGATCTCTGTTTTGGAACTAGTACGTGTGGTGTAAACTTGCCTCTACTATAATACTTTGTCGGGGCAACTCCGGACTAGTACATTGAAATAAAATTTCTTGTTTTCGACCATTTTTCCACTATCATTCCTGTCACTGAAGTTTTAAAATGTGGATCTCAGACAAGTTTTAATTTTTTTCGATTATTACATCAGTTTAATAATCCTTCAGAAACGAACTATTTACCACTTGCCAAACAACCCCTACTGCTTAAATAATGAGTCTTCCAGATACCTTGTACGCACTACTTACTGATACGAAGTACTATTAAATCAAATTATCAATCACATCAAAACGGACGTGGTGGAAACGTGGCAAATATTTAAACATAATTGTCTAAGGAACATTTAAAAAAACAAGAAGAAAAATCTTGCTTCAAAAATAGATTTTACAGTCCTGTCGAAAGTCGTATCATAAAACTATATAAAATATGGCTCTTACCAACATTAGTTTATGGTGAATTATGTTAAAACATAATAATAATTTCATGTTTATTTATTAACTCTCAAATATTGACAAGTTAACTCAGTAATAAAATATATTGAAATATTTGAAGTAAGATAAAAATTAGCGAGTCAATTCGATATTTTATATTCAATAAAAGGTGAAGGTGTTTTTAATGACAAAGCTAAAGAGGATGTACAGTGTGAGAATGTAATCGTTCTAAAATAATTTTGAATATCATTTGTGTAATTTAATCCAATTAGTTTCCTTTTGGCTAAAGGTTAGGTAAAAAGCTCATATTTTGAGAGTTTTGCATATTATTTTGTAAATTCATTCTTTTTTCTTATATAGAAAACCTCCATAATAATACCTAATTGAATCGAATAAATAAATTCATAAATATGATTATAATTTATTTATTGTCTTCCTTCAAATAGGTGAGGTAAGAGCTAACTTACTTAGATATAGATTGCTACCGAACGTTTATAATGTTGGGTCCATGTAAGTAAAATTTAATGCAATAGTATAGTGTAATAATGTACTGATTATCTAACAATTTTTATTTTCAAAACCTAAAAAATTTAATCATTAAATTGAAAAATTAAAAATGAAATGTTAAAACTTCGTACAAGAAGAACGGTAGAAGCCAACAGAAGCAGTAAAAGTGAATTCTTGCTTGGGAAGTTTCTTTACAGGAAGAGCAATTATTAATGAAGTGTCACGTATCTTAGAACCACGAGACATTTGAAAATGTCTAATAAAAGCATTAACCTCCTGAATCAATGATGATAAATCATTAATATCCTATTTCTCATCGTATTTCCTCAATAAAGAGCATGTATAGATCAAAGTATTAGATTCAAAAGTAAAAAAAAAAAAAACAAGCTTCTAATCTATACAGTTTAAATAAATCATATATTAAGATGTTTAGTTTCCTTAAGGCAAGAAAAAAAAAAAAAAACGGATGAAGGTTTTTACAGAAACTTTCATAGAACTATGTTAAAGCTTGTGATAAGGTATGTGAGATTATCTTATGGCATGAACGATTAAATATATAACAATATGAGTATTCAAATTGTCGTTTTAACATTTTAAAAAATATTTGGAATCATAATTGCCAAAATTTTTTTGGCTTATGGTGTAAATTTAACAGTCAAGGAATAAAAATAATCGTTTCAACAGGTAGAAACATATAGCAAATATATTATTCACCTTTCTATTTTGCAACTATTAACTACTTTATATAACTAAGAAATCTTAGGTATATAAGGATATGTGAAAGCGGGTTTCATCTCAATAGAAAAAAAAAAAAAAAAAAAAAAGGTTGAAAACTACCTTATACTGCAAATAGAAATAAAGTAACAAATCTTAAATTTTCTCTAAGATGGTACTGTTTAAAGATAATAAATAAATAGGAAACTAAGGGATACAGTATTAACAGTGTGACTAGAATTAACTCCAGATAACAATGTAAGCAGTGGAACGCATAATATTACACATAATTTTATTACTAATTATTGCCCAAAATGAATCTATAGGAGTGCACATTGTCATTCAGAAATAACTTTTTCCAGATCATAGGCGGGAATTTTTTTTTTTTTCTTGAACGTCTAAATGGTAAAACATATTAACATCAGTAATAGTGTAGCCCATTTGTAATTCATTTAACTTAAATAAGCTTTAACATTTTCAACAGATAAATAAAATTATGAAAATAATATTCTAGTAATTAAAAAAAAATATATTTATTAAGTTAAAAATTTTGCATGAGTAAGTCGCTGCCAAGTAGACAACTTAAATCATGATCGAATCGAACAAAATACATATTTTTTATAAATATATCACGTAAACGAGGTTGCGTTAAATTTAACTTCACATAAAGTCATAAGCGGAATAACGATCGGATTTAGATATACCGAAAAGTACTGATAAAAAACAGCTTTTTTCGACCAAACTGATCTTCGGAATACAAATATATCGGATTAAGAAACATATCTCCATTTGGAAATAGAGAATATACAAAGATATATTTACTAACTACTATGGTATGAGTCAATATTTCACTTACCGTGGAGTTATCAGCGAAGACGCCGGCTACCAAACAGGACAGAAAGAAGAAGAGAGCTGACATGGTGTTGAGGTGCGCTGCTTCAGACCGACAGTAATCAAAGGCTTGCAGGTTCTAGAGAGAATGACTGTTGCCTCGCCCACCAGCAAGTACCCCTCCTCCGCCCTCGGGGTGGGGGTGCTGGTGACTTCAATAGGGTTGGGGAAGGGGGAAATATTAAATTGGAATAACAGATAAGGAATTGGAACAATTGATCCTTTAAATTGGAATTCCATCGTCGCAATATATATTTACAACAATGGCGTTATTTTAGAAATTAAAAAAAAAAAAAACAGAAGAACCCAATCCAAACATTAACGGGTCAATCCATTTTAAATCACCAAGTTTTAATAGATTTTGATGCTTGACGTTTTTGATTTTGATGATTTTTTATTTAATTTTTTCTTGGTATTCCCTATCATTTGTTGAGCTCAAATCTATGGTTAAAACCATAGATTTAAGAATCATACTTTTTATCTGCGGCCATTCTTCGCAGCATGAATTCAATACAGTTTAGAATCTTTTATCTCAATTCAATTTACCTCAATTCTTAATTTCATTGATAAGATGCTTCTAAAATTCATATGTTGGGCAAATGAAGTTGCCACTTATTTATACAAACAGCGGAGACCCGTTGCTACGAGTTGAAAGAGGAGGACCATAGTTTTGAACTTACCAGATGATAGGGAATAATTAGTAAAAAAAATTATCAAAATCAAACTTTTAAGTTGCTCGAAGTTTCTCTGTCTAGGTTATTGCAAATGGATTGACACTAACCCTTTTATTATTTTTTTCCACTGTCCTCATTTGAGGAAAGTATATTTTCTTATTTTTCCTGCCTATACTTATTTATTTAAAGTTTTCATTTCTGTTTTAAATTATTCTATATTCGATAAAGACAAAAAAAAATTATTTATCAAACGACCATTATCATTAGTTCAGTTAAAAAAGTAACTAAGGCCTGAAAAGTTATGCCATATTTTTTATCCTTTTTAAATTCAATAAAAAAAATACGAAAATGCTAAATAGTGAAATTTTGCCACTCTTTTTTTATTAAAGTG
The DNA here is from genome assembly GCA_948150685.1 of Rhaphigaster nebulosa. Classification (NCBI taxonomy): domain Eukaryota; kingdom Metazoa; phylum Arthropoda; class Insecta; order Hemiptera; family Pentatomidae; genus Rhaphigaster; species Rhaphigaster nebulosa. Next base: position 39,431,253 of record OX411306.1, read on the forward strand.
CACCTCGTAATAAAAGAAAAGAATAAAACTGAGAAAAATTGCTAAAAGTGTATGGTACAGATGTTTTATATGATATCCTCGGATGATGACAGTGGTATATAAAGGGATCAAAAATGAAGCATCAGCAATTTTTTTTTTAATTTGAAATTTAGCGAACCAAATTATAAACCCTGATATTCAAAACCGAAACCAATATCGGAAACATTTGTTTGTTCGTTGGATGGACAATAGTACAGTAACTAATAATGGCACTATTAAGCCACTATGTAGAACAGCCTAGCCTTTATTCTAAATGGAAAAAAAAGTATTTATAGATCATTAAAATATTATCAAAAAATACAGTTCATATTAGGGTGCAGTTGATCAACAAGATTGGTTGACATCAAAATATAAAATAAAAGTTTGAAATGCAATTATGTTATTTATTAAAGATTATAAGTTATACTTGAATATTTCTTGTTTAGAATATCAGTGTAAATATATATTTTTTTTTATTATAGATTTTAAATAAACCACTTTAAATTGTATTTGAAGTTCCTTTATTTACCAATGTCATCGTTTGAAGACGATTCTAGGAGGAAGGGTGGTTTTTTTAGGTAATAAATTTTAATTAGTTTTAATAATTAAGAAGCTATAGAACATAAAAATAATAAAAAATTAATTTTCAATAAGACAAAAATAAGTCGGTAAAGAACGGATTAAATTTAATAAAAACCTGAAATAATTAAAAAGTTAACTTAGGAAGTTTTTTTTTTCTTTTTTAAAGGCCAGATATTACTAGAATTTCAAGTTGATATGAGACTTAATGAAAACTTTGAAATAATCACATAAAATAAATTTTCAAATATAAAACTCTTTAAACGATCTTACATTAAATTAAAATAACTATACCTATATTTTATAAAAATATTTCTCCCATATTATAAAAAAAAAATTCAAACTTTTTAATTACATACTAAGTATGTTAAACAAAGACTTACTCTACCAGTAATTACTGAAAGTTCCTTTATTCTCACGTTTTTAATTTAATCTGAAGAAGTTTAGACTCTGTTCGTCAAACTTATTTGTTAAATACAAAATTGAAGAACAGTTCGTATTCGCTCAAACATTTGTTTTATGATCTGGTTCACCAAACTTTTTCCACAAACAATTGGAATTCGGCATGAAACAGTAGGCTAGGTAGTATTGTCGAGTGAGAGATTTGAATCAGCGAAAGGACAGGTCTACAGTGGATATGTCGGTGGATGGAGGTTTGCAAACTGCGATTAGTGGTATCGGCACCGGACCTTCGAAATCCTTAATTCTTTTATTATGATTATTATAATTCATACCGGGCACTTTTTTCATTCCTTATACCCTGATGGCACAACTCTAATCGAAAAAAAATGTATACATAGCTCCAAATTTCTCTGAATGAAAGCATTTAAAAAAAAAATCAAGTAAGTATTGTAGAAAACGGGGATTGCAATTACCTCTTATTTTTCTCCCTCAGCGAATAAAAGTCAAAATATGATTTTTGTATTTGGCATATGGAAATAAAAGTAATAACAAGACCAGAGCCTAGATTTTTATACAATAACATATTTTGTTTATGTGCATTTTTTAAACCGTAGACCAAATTATTGGGTTATCAAAGATGCTTATTGCGATTCTAAGATTGCGCGCTCATGTATCAATTTATTTGAACTTTTTCGATTTCTTAGATATTCAGTCCCATTATCATTAATCTATATATCACAAGATATTGGCTAGAATGTTCTTTTCTAGTATTTATAGCTATGTGTATTTGCACTACGCAATATTAACAGTAAAGTTAAATGCGCATGCACTTACTAAGATGCTATATACGCGATAAACGATGACTGTACCGAAGATATTAACAAAAACTTCACTCCTGAGAAAAATACTGTTTTCATTATATATATTCAATAGCACCTTCAAATCGTTGTAAAATTAAATTATTTCATTTAATAAATTTCATAACTCTAAAATTTACTATTTATGAATTACAAATAATATTTTTATTTTACTTATAACACTTTACTTAAACCCTGCCTCAAATTTTAAAATTAAATTTCAATTAACTATTAACTATCCGGGGTCTTACTCATGAACATATTATAATATAAAGTAATTATTTGTGATCAAGAAATAGTACCTGAATATTGGAGTGATCATTTTTTTTTAATAAAATAATTAAATTATAGAACAACCAAAAACCCATAAAAACGGGTCTATTGTTATTATATGGCCTTGCTCAGGATGTTATAGTAAATTGAAATTTAAGGCAGGGTTGAAAGTGTTATAAATAGTACAAAACATTATTCGTGATTCATAAATTGTAAATTTTAGAGTTATCCAATTTTTTAAACGAAATAATTAAATTCCACAGCGATCTGAAGGTTCTATTTAATATGTTTCATGAAAACAGTATTCTTCTAAAGAGTGGAGTATTTAAAAAAAAAAATTGTATTCAAAATGGGTTCAGATTTTTTTTAGCAATTTAATAAAATCTTACATTCAAATTTTCGGGCGAATCTAAAAATACGAACTTTTTCACTAAAAATTCAAAAAACCTCATAATTCAGAAACCCTTTAACAAATTCAAACCAAATTTTGAGGGTCGGCAAAGGTTCTTAAACTTATCGATTTGCTTTAAAGGTTTTTTGGTGCACTGAATCAAAATCTGCCATAATTTTTGGAGTAAACAAATCTGCAAGGCTAGTTTACCCAATAATCTAAGCATTTTTTCAATTTATTTGGCTAATAAGCAAATATTTATTAAATCTTGTATGTTTCCTGTATTATAATCTGAAAAACAAATGGTTTTTCAGTTTTCAGGTTTGGACCACGTCAATATTGTTTTTACAAACTTGAGGTAAAGTAGTTTCAGCAAATTTTATTTTTTCCTCGGTTTCTAGGGCCAATTAGAACGAATATCGGGACACGTGTTCAATATTTTTGGATATGATTACCAAAAAAAAATTTGTTGAAATCGGTGGCCCATTGACGGTGCCTTCCGTTTGCAAGTTAGATATGTATATCCCTTAAAAAATTAATGAAATCATTAATAGAAGGAAACTTATGTATTTATTGAAATAACAGCAAACAAAAAATATGAATTAAGAGCATAATTGTGTGCAAACATTAAATAAACTGGTTTTTGATGTTTGAGTAGCTATCCTGTAAGTCAGTCTTTTACCACGAGTGAAGCCTACGATCTTTTTGAAGGTTCAGCATTTATACGATTGTCATGTGTGACCATTTACCACACCAAAATTTGACAGATCCCCTCATGAAACAATCTTTACTTACATACAAGTCATATTGTTCAGGCGCCACACGTGAATGGAATTCCTTCATGTACTATAAATATTAGTGACAGGTTCGCCCACAGAAATGTACAGTGAAGTGAAAGTGGGAATTTTTTCATGGTTCAAGATGTTAATCGAAAAGTACCGTTTGGCTAGTTATGCATTCCTAGATATGTATATGCGAAATAATTTATTTAACGAATAATTAGCACCCAATATACATAAACTTTGGATTTTTTTTTTCAATATCAGGCACTCAATTGACGCAAAATCTATTACTCTTCAATTTTTACTAATTATGTTTTTCTGTGCGTTGAATGGATATTGATTTTCAGCCGAATAATTGGAAAAAATCCGAAAATTTCGATGTTTTTGTGGTCCATATTTGAAGCTCACTGGAAAAAAAGGGATAATTTATTCAAATTCTTTCATTTGGGTGTAAAATGAAGTGATTAATAAGGTTTCCAGCTTTCCGGGAATTAACCAACAGCATTCCCCCACTTTTTAGCTAATTTTACTGGACTTGAGAGTAAGCTAGGCCAAATATAAAAGAACACTCTTGACTGATCTGATCTTCACTAGCCTTACTGAGAACTCTACTAGGGCTTCCTTTAAGCAAACGCATCGAAGAGTTTTATTAAAGGATGCATGCACCACGTGGAGTACTCATTCCAACTCTCCAGTCGTACGGGAGGTCTGGAGAAATTCATTACTACACTAGAAAACTGTTAAAAGAATATGCTATCTAAAATGTATTTGTTTAAAGAATATGCTGTCTAAAACGTATTTATTTAAAGAATAAGCTGCCTAATAAGTATTTTAAACATATTTTGTATTATAATTAAGCAAAGATATAAGAAAGCTAAGAAAGATATAAGACTGATATGACTTATTAGCTGTATTAGGCGTTATTCAAATATTTTTATATTTAATAATAAATAAATTTGAATATGTCAGTTATATACAATTGATTTATTCGTTATTCGTCATTCGACAGATAATCTGAATTATTCGTTATCTATTATTCGTTATTTAGATTTCATTTGATTGAAGTAAAATTATTGTGAAAATTTTCCGACTTTTCATGGAATTTTTCCAAAATTTTCTCTTTTATATCGTGAATGGATTTTCTCTGTTTAAACGATTTTCCGACTGTTTAGTAGTAAGATTAAAAGTAAAATGAGCATGAAAATTTTCCGACTTTTCATTCGATTTTTCTCTTATAACTCGTGAACGACTGAATGGATTTGCCCTGTTCAAACGATTTTTCGACTGTTTAGAGATTATATACAAGTAAAATGAGTGTCAAAATTTTCTGACTTTTCATTTCGTTAGTTGAAATAAATTTTGCCCAACACTGCTTATTAGCAAGTGCTTGTGTCTTTAAGGGTGGAATTTTTCTAAATAAAGTCATACTTACTAAATATATAACATATATTTTTAAAGTATGCAGCTTAATTTAAATCATAGTTATTCTGAGCATTATTCTCTCTGAAATCTCCTGAATATAACTGTAACTCTAATCTTGATACAGATGAATGAATAAATCCTGCTTAATAGAAGTTCATTCATAACCATTCCATCAGCCTTCACTACCACATCTGAATAAAATATCCAAGCAGAAAAGCAACTTTGTTCATATATAAAAAGAGAACCCTATTTCCAGAAGTATACATGAGCAAAATGCCAGGTAAAATTTCAGTCAGAATATTGTATTTGTATATTACAGTTGAAAATATAACTAAGTATTAATGTCACACACTCATGAAAAGAGACAATCATTCTATATGAGTGCGAATCTAAAATGAATAATCATTTTAGATGAGTACCAAACAATCTTTTATCGAGTACCTTATATTCACTAATTCCTTTCTAATTGCTCCACAATGTTCAAATCAGCAGATCATCTTCTAAATATGTATTATCTCTCAGTTGCTTGGAGTTCCTAGTAATATTGAGAAACTTGAGCTCACTAATGAAGGGATACCTCATTTGATTTATTAAGAGGTTAATGTTGTTTAATTTCCAATGTAGGTATAGTATTCATATAGAACGCCCTCAATAAATAACTAACTAATAAATAATTAAACAAGGTAACTTAAAAGACAGTTTAATTAGTACTTTTGTTTTTAATGTTCATACATGCATAAATAATCTATTTTCATTTATGCTGCTTTCAAACTTCAAAATATAACATTGACATAGGAATTAAAAGGTAATAAAAGCAAGGAATTAAATAAATGTAACTAACTACTTTCAGAGAGACTACTTGGAACCATGATTTCGATTTTTTACTGATGAAATCTGTAAATTCTATGACAAAGGAATATATTAGTAATTTAGATAAAAATTGTTCACCCTCTAAAACCAGCAGATTACGCATTGGGGTCAATCATGACAAAAATTCTTAAATATAATGCCTATTAATTAGATACTTTAAAATTATATTTAGGAAAAAAAATTACAAAGACTTTTAGGAACTATTTTATGGAAATACTGTTTCTCATTTTAGTTGTATCTTCAGCAGAGAAAAGAACCCGCTTCTTATTAACTTTTTAAGTGAACTTTTTTTTTTTTATCACTCCATTTAAAGAAAAATATATAAATTTCTTTTGGCCATCACTATGGCCTTGTTTGTTAGTTCCATGTGGTTCACTATGTTCCCTTTCTCATTTTTACTTATTCCTAATCCTGAAATTTTTTTCCTATTCAAAAGACAATCAATTCTTATCTCCTAAATTTACTAATAAATGCTTTATTTACAGAATAATTTGGTTTATTTTCTATGGCAATGGAAAGAATTTCTTCAAAGCTGTCTCTAATATTTAAGTTACTGAGATCAATTTATCTTAATGATATGAGGCTGAAGTGCACGTCTTCAGAAGTGGAGCCATATATTATGTTCTTATTTTCATTTTGCCAACTTCAAAAGAAATCAAGTATAAAATCAGTCATGAAATAAAATTTTCTACTAAAAATAGTTGATTAAAATTAAATGAAATGAAATGATAGGTAGAGTGGTAGTACAGCCATCTTGGGGTCAAGTATTATCTCCTAATTTCAGAAAATTACCAAATATTTAATAAACAAAATCAGATCTTTAGAACAACTTGGCTGATCCTGATGAAATTCGGTACACTTCTTACAGGCCTACTAACAATTCTTTAAATAAACACCACACTTTAGTGTGGAAAAGGTAGGTATAGTGCAGATAGAGCAGATAAAATATATTTTTTTAAAAGTATTCTAAACACTGTGTTTACTACCATACCATTTTTATTGTTTCAAACATATACAATCAAAGTCAACTCTGAAATAAGACAAGCTAGATTTATGAAATTTATTATAATTATTTGATTTATAGGGTGAAAACCTAATGGTTATTGGCGCCCATTTGCTGTGATTTGAAACTGAAAAAATAATATTGGGCTGTAGATTCCTATCTCTCTTGTGAAGATGATAATTTTAGAGAGATAATTCTGATAGTCAATTAAGCCTCAGCAAGAGACAGATTGATTTATAGATTTGTAAAAATATTAATTAAACATTTATATTGTTTGAAGTACTACTTTTTTGTATTGATCATGTTATCTATTTATCAAGTGTATAGTGTTCTAAGTACTTGTTTGTTGATTCCTTAGAATTTAACATATCAGGAAGGTCTGAGGAATAAGAATTTTACATTATTCTCCTGTACTTAAGACAGTAATCGATTATATTTTACTATTAAAAATATTTGGCAATGCTGGAAGTTTGGTGCGGATTATTTAGCCATAAGATAGCTGTGGGTAAATTGGCAGTATCCTAGTTGGCATCGAGCGATGACCACTTTCACTCTTCTTGACTGTCTGGAGCATGAAGTCCATTGCTTTACATTTGATTTAACCAATTGTAGTTTATTTTACATCTGTTCTTTCCATAAACTTTGCCATTCAGTCCATATGATTTTAGTTCCATTTGGTAAGGAAAGGCATGAGCTTTAATTCTAAGGAGTGTGCTTCTGTTGCTGCTCTATCAACCATCTCATTTATTTATTTATAAATTTATTTATTGCTTATCCAATTATTTTAGTTTAAATTACTAATATAGTTTGGATCATAAAGTTTTTGTTTTATTTATAATATCTATATACATAATGAGTTCCTAGATTCTTATTGTTAGTATCATTTTTATGGTTAACTGTTAATTTTGTTTTTTTTTATCTTCAAAGGAGAGACATAAAAAAGATTGAAAACAAGAATCAAGCAACATATCGACGTCGTTTTTTGAAAAAGGTGTAAGCCACTGGAAACATGAAATGATTTTTCTCCAAATAACAATATATTTTTTTTCAATTTTATTCTTTATTGTATAGAGTTGGAGTTTATTATTGTATTTTGGAGTTCATTCAAGATTTCGCATTCAACAGCAGGGACTAGCCCAAGGAGCCGTTTTTAGCTGTTCGTTATTTAATATCATGATAAATGATATTCAGGATGCAGTAAGAAGCGTGCCTGGCGTCCAAGCACTCCTTTATGCTGACGACCTACTGATTTGGGGAACCAGTGGATCCATTCTCTCACTTGAACTATGCTTAAATGAAGCTCTGACAAAACTAGAAATATGGGCTAGGGAAAATGCGATGGCGGTAAATACTTCAAAAACCCCTTTCAGATCTTCTCCTTGTATACAAAAATTCCACAGATCCAACTACAGTACAAGGGATTGGCGTTGAAGGGAAGCAATATTTCCAACTATCTAGGGGTTCAAGTAAATAGACGTTTAATGTAGAAGCCTCACGTAGACCACTGTGCGGAAAAAGCAGAGAAATGTGCAAATCAGGATGTTCTGAAAACAGTCTCCAACTCTTATATAAGACCTGTGCTAAACTACGGGAGCGAAGTAACCGTTACTGCTAGCATTAGCATAATAAGCAAGCTCAACCTCGTTTAAAATAAGGCCTTAAGGATAATTACAGGCGCTGCTAAGTCCACTCCTATTGCAGCCATGGAGGCACGGACTCAGATTGAACCTCTCCAAGCCTACCGAGAAAAGGCAGCTTTGAGATTTTGGGAGTGTTTTAGGAGAGCGAATAAGCATCAATGGGCAAATTATCAACAGGCTGCCTCGAGGCTGAAAACACATACGGCTGCACTAGCTGCATATGAAAAACTTCGGTAAAAATATGATATCCCATCAATGGATGATACGGCACCAGTGTATGTGTGCCAGGACTTCTTTAACAACCTACCGTTAGCTCGCAACAACCTTAAGAACCACTCGATGTCAAAACACGCCTCCATCCAACATGAATGGAAGCAGCTAGCTCTACAAACCATTCACGAAGAATACCCAGAAGACTAGTGGATTCACGTTTACACCGACGGATCTACAGTCCCAAATGGCGGCAAAACTGGAGCTGGGTATTACTGCCACCTATTTCAAGGATATTTAGCTATAGGCTCTCCCCTTAGTAACTATGATGGAGAAGTTGAAGCAGTGCATGCCGCCGCAACCGACCTTAAAAGGATTGCTTCTCCTTCAAAAGCAGTGTTTTTGGTCGACTCGCAAGCCGCTATATTCAACCTGTCGCGCAACAACCAGACTGCCAGAGGACGGTTGAGAGTAGAAGAATATTCGAAAATCGTGGATGGACACTAATGCGCCAACGGATACCCAGTCATGTCAATATACATGGAAATAAGAAAGCCGACAAACTAGCCAGGTTAGGAACTACTCTACCTCAACCTAGTTGCCCCATGTCTCTGCAAACATCCAAGACACTAATTAGCGTAGCAGTCGGCAGATGGAACGAACAGCGCCTCTTCGAAGTGGCTACTGGTAAAAAATGGGAGACATTGGTCACTGAGGGTCCCATCAACACAAGCCTCCCACGAGCAATCAGCGTAGCCGCCTTCCGTCTGAAAACAATGCATGACTACCTCGCTAGCCACCTCCACCGTATCAAAGTTCTGACATCCTCCGAGTGTCCACTATGTGGTTGCGGTTTAATGGATGCTGAACATCTGAAAGACTGCTTAGCTTTGGACCACACCGCACGGAATAAGAGCCCGGAGTTTGAAGAAGCACGTCTCTATTGGTCAGCGCGTCGCCATATGGTTCAACTGCCAAGGGCGGGCGTTGGCTAGCAGCAGCAGTTTATTAACCTGGCAAAATCTATATAATTACAATATATTTTAAAGGATTCAAGCACTGGTTAAGGCCAGAGTGACGAATGAGGGTCGTTAGTATTTGGTACTTATGCCATCAATATTCGATTTTTAGACCATTTCCAATTTTTTTTCTTGGTATATCGTGAGCGGGAATCTATAGAGGTGGTGTTTCACCTAACCAAAGTCTAAATTTCGAATTTTGGTGCTTAAGCCTTTTTCGAAAAATGACGTCGATACGGTCTGGATATGCCACGGATCATATGAATCGGGTTATTGATTCAGGAGTACCGATATCGGTATTTTGGAATAGTTTCATTCGGGGAATGGAACGCTTTGGAACAGGCACAGTAAAAATCGGGAACACCTTACCCTATTAGGCACAGGATAACGGAGAAAAAACATCGATACTGCACTTGTACTATGTCAGATTACTCCATTTGAATTGGGAATTACCATATTTTCGAATCCTACCTCAAAGTCACAATATGGGGCATAAACGATATCCCTAGTTCAAAAAATTTCAATCCAATATCGTGTTAAATATCGATATACTTGAATCTCGATTCCTAAGCCTGTTATTTTCGGGCTATTTTGAATTCCTGCTTCACACTTATTTTATTTGTAATTTTTTTGTATTGGTTTGAAGCAGTAAATATGCAATTTATTCTCAATATTAATAGCTATTGTCGTCTTTGTCTAAGAGAAAAAGGTTCATTAAAGTTGTTTGAGTCTGATCCTTCTACATCTGTAGCTATTAAACTACTTCAGTGTTTTAATTTTAATGTGAGTTATCATTATTTAGAAGTGGCATTCATTGGCATGATATTCTGAAAACAAGCAATTTATTAAATTTCTATGTTGTTTTCATTTTAGGTTAAAAAAAATGAATCTTTATCACAGAAGATATGTTCTCAGTGTAAGATACAATTGGACAGTGCTTTTGAATTTAAGGAAAAATTGATCGCAACAGAAAACTTTTTGAAAAATGCAATTAAACAAACTGTAAACTCTGTGAAAGAATTATTCATCATCAGAAATGATACATTGCAGGAAGACCTCAAAACAGCAGATGGTGACAGTGACACTTGTGACTCAATTAATAAGTGTAGAAAAAGTGGAGTAATTAGTAATTCAACGGTAGAGGGAAGTGGCAATGTATGCCCAGTGTGCTTTAAAAGTTTCAAAACTTCATATCAGCTAAAAAGACACAAAGTTGTACATTCTAAAAGTGACAATTATGCTTGTAAACAATGTGGGAAATTTTTTTACCAAAAATGTACCTTAGAAGTCCATCAGAGAATACATAGTGGTGAGAAACCATATTTATGTAATACTTGTGGCAAATCTTTCAGACAATCATCGGCGCTCAAAAGACATATTTCATCTCATTTTGATGAACGGCCCTATAAATGTAAAGTATGTAATAAATCGTTCAAATTACAAGAAGTGCTTGCTTCACATTTAAGAACTCATGAAGAAAATAAATTTATTTGTCCCACTTGTGGTAAGTGTTATACCAACCATTCTTCACTATATAAACATTTAAAGATACACTCTGGAGATAAAAGGCATGCATGTAGTCATTGTCCCAAGCAATTTACTAGATCTGATTTACTTAATGAGCACATTAAAACACATACTGGTGAAAGACCATTTATATGTGATGCTTGTGGTTCTTGTTTTAGTAGTAAGTCAACACTCAGAGTGCATGTGATGATACATAAAAATGAGAAACCATTTCAGTGTCAATATTGTAGTAAATTATTTCGACAAAGTGGTTCCTTAAATCGACATATAAAGTGTCATACTGGATAAACTCATATGGATGTTTAAATTACGACCAAACATTTTCTCGTTGAATTAAGATTAAAAGAACATGTATGTTGTAGCATATTAGCTTTAATTTATTCCATTATTAATGCGACTTGATTTTTGTTAAAAGTGTTAAAATACTATTTTCTTCATATTTTCTAAACATTCTAAAAAATACTCATTTTATTTTTAAATAGAGAACTGTAGGGAATTAATAGAAACATGTTTCTATATTTAATGTTCAAAAACTAGGAACACATATCGTTCACATGGTATATTTACGAATGTGTAAATCACAACTTTTCAGGAGAGCAAAAAAACTGTTTCATTCTTCTGTGTATAAGGAACGATTTTGATTATTTAAAATTTTTTTGTTTATTTCAGTTCATATGTATTTATTGCTTTACCTTTATAATAATATGCATGTTCATTACTTTAACGTGGATTCTTCAGACTTTCAGACATTTTTCATAAAAATACAACTGTGATTTCAGCATTTTGTAATGCAGTAATAGATTCATAATTTGACCACAGACTGTATCAACCGAAGTACTATAGAAAAATTACAAAAACAAAAAATTGAATTTTTCACATTTGTAAGTTTAATTTGGAGCCAACGATATCACCATGCAAATAGTCTGGCTGATGCAAATACAATCATTAGTTGTGTGTGGCTGAACAATTTTGTGTAATTATGAATATGAATAAAAATTAATGTAATAAACTTAATTATGAGAGAAATAATAAAATGATTCCGGTTGACATTTGTAGCATTTTTGTTTTAATTATATATTTTTCTATACGATGATTGTAAATTTCAAATGAATATGGCACAATCTACTTCTTGTAGAGCCGAAAGCTACTTATTGTCAAATTATACAATAAAGAAACTGAGACTGTGAATAATGGTATTCTTTTAATTAATAAAATAATTTTTCATCAATTTCTTGTTTTATTTATATATATATATACATTTTTTTATTTTATCTATATTTGTTTAATTAACAAAATATGATGTTTTAATTTATCTAAACCAATATTTCTCTAATGTTAGAGCTACTGTCGTGTACTGCTTGTCGAGAACTGATGAAAAATCACTGATTTTCGGAACGGATTCTGTTAAAATAAATCTTGTACAGATACTCCCACTTTGTTACATATGATCTGTAACATTTGGGTGGAATGTATATATAAATACTTAAGAAGAAATCTTAAGAAAATGTATATATAAATACTTATATTGAACATTTTCCTCTATTATATTGGACGTTAAAAATAAATTATTTCTAATTTTGTAGGATTAGCCTGTAGGGAGAAATAAAAAAAGAAAAAGAGTTGCCTTTTAACTCAAACATTTGTTTTGTTTCTTTTAGTTTATTTAGAAAATTGGAATTGGTTTTGAGTTTTTGAAAGAAGCCTTTTCTGTTTCTTCTTTCTTGTGTACCCTTTTTTCCTGTAAAAAAATAAAATAAATTCAGGTCATGTATTGAAGTGATATATAATAATGCCATGGAGTGGGAAGTCAGATCCAAGGTCATTTACAGTCAGTTGCTTTGTTATTGTTGACTAGTTATTTGGGTTTTTTAAAAAGTATTCTGGTTATTTACAGTAAAATTATACAGCCTATAACTTTTATAAAATTCTGACTAATGATTACTTCATGTTTCAAGTGATGTAAGATTATAGACAATTTATGTGTGATTTCTTCAACTTGTGTCACTGGTAAAGTTAGATAAGATTATTTAATATTTATAAATAATAGTATAATAACAATGAGTACATTTTATGATTAGAAAATATACGAAAAAGTAGAAAAGAAAAAAAAGTAAAAGTAAAAATTTATCATGAAAAAGTGTAACTTGGCACTAGTGCACTAGAGTCTGGCCTGCATAATAATAAAAAAATAATCATAATAAAATGTTAGCTCCATGAACCAGTTGTTAAGAATGAAAATTATGTTAATAGTTCTATAAATTAATTATAATTGTATTATTATATTTCTATCAATTAACTTCAATTACTATCTCTGTGGCACCATAGACCAATGTGATCCTTGGCCTCCTCAATAAGCCTTCACCAGTTAGTTCTATCCTGTGCGGTCACTCACCAATTGCGGGTATGCAGAAGGTCTCGGGTATCCCGAGTGACAACATTCTCTCATCTCAGCCGTGATTTGCCTCTCCCTCTTGTATGGTAGAGCCTACAATTATTTGTAATTGTAATTTTATTTCTGCAATTCCAAATTACAGTAATTGTAATTGAAATTACGTTTTTCCCAACTATACTGCCTAGAAATTAAATTAATTATTAGTTTAGGCATCTTTGGGTTGCCTGGATATAAATATGTATTTATGTATATTAGCCTATTATAAACTAATCAAAATAAAGAGAATGTTTTATTGGACATTAATATCGGATAGATTCATGGTTTTAGTTGGTCTACCATATTTATCAGGAACAGGACCTTTCAAATTGCAATAAATTATATCATTGGTCACAAAGGAGTATTTTTTAAATTTCAAGGAACTATTTTTAGTTCTATGCTAGTTAATTTTTATTGCCATGGCACGCCTTCAATTAAAGAAAAATTGCATCATGTACAGATAATACATCATGTACAGGAAGCAATCGGTAGGCTAGAAAAGAGTTTGTATGTTGAACAGTATGGCTTTCAATGGCTAATCTTGAATTCAAAGATAAAACCAAAATATTCATGCTAAGAAATTTAAATTCTGATACAAACCCAAAGATTCAAATTAAACATTCATATTCATGGATTCAAAAAAATGTACCGACCAATAAAATATTTAGGCCTACAATTGTGCACTAAATTATCTTAGACATTCTATTAACTAAAAACTTATAGAGGCCCTCATCATAGTAAAAAGCTTCATTTGCTTATGGACAGATGCACTCTTCTTAACATTTCAGTTTTACTTTACCAAACCTGTGTGGATCAGAGCTCATATAAGCCATGTAGTTAAAATACAGTGTCTCCAATATCAAATTTTGAGAACTGCTACCAAAGTACCGTGATTAGCCGGAATGGTACAACTATCAGAAGAGTCTAGAGACTGAATCGAGTGTTGTCTCACTAGCAATCTCTGGGTCCATTCTTGTTAACTACGTGCCTCCTTTTTCCACACTTTCTTATAAATTTGGTTTTATGCTCACTGCTTAAAGCTGCTTTTTTACAAGCAATTTTTCGATTGCTATGAAAATTCATATTTAGTAGTTTTGGGGGGTGCAAAAGACGAATATCAATTTTGTCTCTCCCTAAAAAAAATATTTTACACCGCTTTGTTACGTCGCACAAATTTTATTCCGAGTTGCTACACCCATTGTGATTTAATTTTGTTAGATTCTAGTTTGCACCTATTTATGATAGTTAATGGGTAATTTCATGTTTTTTAATTATGAATTTAATCATTTATAATCATAATGGATAATATTAACAGTATTTATTTTTGTAGAAAATTAAATTAATTATTTAAAAAATTCAATTGCGATAGTAAAGTGGTAATTTTATGGTTTTTAATTATGAACATATTTATTTACCTTTATTTTTAGATAATTAAATTAGAACTAAATTAATGAAATTAATTATTACAAATGTTTATTAATCATGGCCTTGAATTATGAAAATCATTTAAAAAAACATTACTTGATTAATTATTATTTAATTGTATAAAAATAAGTGAAATACTTATATTCTTATGTGAAAAAGGGGAAGATGTTAAGTACATTAAAATAAAAAGTAACTTTTTCTTTAAAAAAACAAACAAACAGTTATAACCAAATAAGAATCAATTTGCAAACTGTGAAACAGCTTTAAGCGGTGAACATAAAACCAATTTATAAGAAAGTGCTGAAAAAGGAGGCATATAGTTAACAAGAATGGAACCAGAGATCGCTAGTGAGACGACACTCGATTCAGTCTCTAGACTCTTCTGATAGTGCGCCGCTCCTCTGTAGTTGTACCGCCGGAATAGCTAATTTCATCGGTGGGGAACCAGTGGCTTCGAGAACTGGTGGCTTCCAAGAGTTTTTCCTCTAATATTTCGTGAACATTGAATGGATTTTCGCGGTTCAAACGGTTTTCCGATCATTTAGAGGTAGACTAAAAGGAAAATGGATGTGCAAGTTTTTCTGAATTTTCATTCACTTATCCTCTTATATCTTGTGAATGGATTTTCGCGATTCCAAAAATTTTCCGTCTATATAGAGGAAGGCTAAAAGGAAAACGAGAGTGAAAATTTTTTGACTTTTCATTCGCTTTTCTTATTATATCTTGTGAATGGGTGAATGAATCGTGTTTCAAACGATTTTCCGATTATCTAGAGGTATACTAAAAGGAAAATGATTGTGAAAATTTTTCCAACTTTTCATTTGGTTTTCCTCTTAAATTTACCTCCAAATAGTCGGAAAATAGTTTGAACTGCGAAAATCCATTCATTCATTAACGAGATACAAGTGGAAAGTCGGAAAATATTCAAACTAGTTTTTCTTTTAGCCTATCTAAATAGTTTGAACCATTATAATTCATTCACCGGTTAACGAGATATATGAGAAAAAGCGAATGAAAAGTCGTTTTTATTTTAGTCTACTCCAAAATATTTGGGAAAACATTTGAACCGCGAAAATCCATTCCCATTCACGAGATAAAGAGATAAGTCCAATGAAAATACGGACAATTTGAAAATTGCAGTGCCAACTAAAAGAAATATATTTATATATGTATGTTCATTTAAACAAATTTAAATACCAACAGTGAAATATCAAAAAATTATAGCGGCCTCCTTTCCTACTGTCTAATTTAAATGCGGCCTCTAATGGTAAAAAGCTTCCTCACCTTATGGTATTTGGTTAAACTGTATGTATCTTCATACACAGATTCTTTTCTCATAGGAATGGTAAGTATGTATCTGAATAAAGATTTTTAGCCATCTTTATTTTTAATATTATAGATTTCTACTTGTTTAACTAGTAATTATAATAATTGTTTTCCTGATTTTTGATAATAATTAGATTATCCAAAAATTCTTTATACTTCTACTATTTAAAAATCTCCTGCCAAAAACCACATTACTTTAGAATTTACCTTAAAAATATAGTCATGACTACATTTGTGTGCTTATTTGCACATCTCCAATTAGTAAATATTTTGAATTTATTTTATTTTAACATTTTTTTTTCTTTTAGTGTCAATAAGGGATATATTAAATAAACGACTCAAACATTCTGCTTCTATCAAATATGTATAATATTATTGATTTGTTCATTTTTAAAAATAAATAAAATTTTATGTCCAAATCACAAATGCTGTATCGTAATTGTTTTTATTTAATCAAAGCAGCTATACTGTCTATATTGATCTGAGGAAGCAAAACTATACAATGATGTATGTTTTTCTTTAATTTAATGTTACATGTTCTTTGACCATATTCATCATTATTTATTTTAATATTTAATACCGCAGGTAGATTGTAGATAGCTTATCTCACCAGCTTAGGTTTCAATTTTATAATAAGAATGATGTAATGCAATACCTGTAGCTACAGAAAATAATTTGGTTAATCTAAAATTGCAATTTTTGAGGGCAGTTTAATATATAAATTAAATTAAATATATAATATAAAAATAATTTAATTAATAAAAACAAGACCCTACTACAGAAATAACCATATCCATCCTATTGGGCGGAAAGCACTTTTATATCAGCTCAAACTTTTAAGAGGGTGAAATTGATGTATATGAACATTGAAACATGGTACAGGTATCTTCCATACCCAAATGAAACCCAACTCTTCTGAAAATACATTAATTTACTTTTTTTTTGTTTAAATGCACAGACTCAACGAGTTTTCCGTTTGTTGCATAGACCAGTGGTGTATGCAGGGAGGGGTGATCTGGAGGATATATCCCCACTCTCCGAAATGTATATAAAAAATATATAATTTTTATATATATATTAACCAACATAAGGTTAATATTTTGAGTAATATTTTTGGTGATTTAAACCATAATTTTTTATCCAATTTTCATGCTTAAACTTAAAATATACACAATTTGGCTGTTATAGATATTTAGGTGATTATTTGTCTTCTTCGTATTAAATATCTCCTACAATAATTGGAATTCACCCCCACCGAAAAAATTTAAGTTACAGGCTTCTGATAGAAAAATGAACTTCTGTCAACTTATTTACATTGGAATATAAAATGATGGCAAACAAAAAACTCGAAAGTTCAGGACTATTTATTTCACCTAGAATTCCTAAACGGTGCATTCGAAAAATCTATGACATATTAAATTAAAGAACATCAAATTATGCGTCTAATAAGTACCACTACATAATATTTTAACTAGTGTGATCGAAAATCACGGTAGAAAACGATTTTCCTGTAGCAAGAAAATGAGTACTCTAATAAAAAAACCCATAAAACAAGAGTTGTAAGGCATAAAATTCAGCGTCCATTGAACACATCAGGTTTTAAATTTGGCCAAGTAAAGTCGAAATTGGCAATCTTCCGATCTCTGGCAATTTTAGCCCAGTATAGTTTGAAAAATAGGAATTTAAAAAAGTAATTTTAATATTCAGTTATGTTATATGCATTATCTCTCATGCAAAAAATCCAAGTTTTTGACCACCACTTTCATGTGCGTTTTTCACCATCTTGATAAATGGTAAATAAGAAACTTTAATCAGTTTTTCTAAAATAACTAGCTTCCCTTGGATTAAAAGTAAAAATTTGTCATTACCAATTTTAAAGAACATAAATTTCCAGCAAGTTTGTATATAATATTTTTGAATATTCGGAATAGCAACTGAAATAAAGGGCCGTAAAAATCTGAAAAAAATTCAAATAGTTGGATATTCCAGTGGTTTCGCATAAGATATGATTTATTACAATCACACATAAAACTACAGATACTCTAGGTACTAAAAAACTTTAACTGCCGACATTAGGAGGCGGCGGGATTCAAAGTGGTGTTTAAAAAACAAGAAAATTTAGGTTTTTTACCTATAATTTCTAAACATTCAATCGAAAAAGTTTTGGCATATTACATTAAAAGCATCAAATTCTGCGTCTATTGAAAATAGAATGCACCAATCATTTCACTTCGGGCAGTTCCAGCTTTTCGTTCGTTTCTTTCACTTTTTTCAGTATGCTTCGCTTCTCTCTCAGCCATTCTAGATCCCACGATTTTATCAACGCCATTTTTACTAAATGCTTTAGATCTCTAGCCAGCGTTATAGTTTGTTCTAAATCATCAGTTAAGGCGAGTTTGTCAGCACCTTCATTTCCGTCTATTCCTACTTGTGCTGATGTTCAAACTATTTTGACCGTTCTGCCAAAATTCATAAGCTTGGTATGTATGTCGAAAATATTTTGTATTAGCTTATTTGATGTCCATTTATTATCAAGTGATTGCATTGCACTATATGAATCAGTAAAAATTAAAATATTTGTTATTTTGTCTTTTTCTAATAGATGATCTAGTAATCTATAGGGAACACATTTCTTTTTCTAAGTGAAAGATGACTGGATTATCACTCGTTGAAGCCAAAATCTTCATTCCTTTGTCATGATTATTTCAGCAGTCGGAACAAAAAAAAAGAAGGGATTTTCTGCGAAAATCCATAACATTCACTTCAGCAGTACTACGTAATTGGAGATCCAGGGTTTGAGGAGGTCTTACTTATTTTATAAGCATTTTATTTGAAAAATACCTGGTAAACAACTTTTAGAATGCCCAAACGACCCAAAATCTACTATTTAAGAAGTTTTGAAGGAGGAAATCCCAAATATCAAGCAAAAATAATAGTTCCAAAGACAAAAGTATATCTATTATGTTTTTAGTGAAAAAAAACAAAAAAAAACGCCGAATCAATACACTTTATTCAATGAAATTCCAACAGGAACATAAAATTTGTTTAAATAATATAATTGTTAAGAAATTTTATTTATGATAGAGAGGTATATAAAGAGTCTAATGATGTTCTTTAGTTATATAAATTTGAATAGTGGCGTATGCAGAGAGGAGGACTGGAGGTTATATTCCCTCTTCTTCCGAAATGTACAAACAAATATAATATTCATATCTAATAACATACAATTTTTTTGTTTTGAGTAATATTTTTGGTAATTTTAACAATAGGTTTCAATCCCATTATCATGCTTATCCTTAAACATTAAATACATATTCTTAAAATATTTGGCCATTATAGACATTCTGGTTACTATTTACCTCCTTTTTATTAAACCCTC
Source organism: Rhaphigaster nebulosa (assembly GCA_948150685.1). Taxonomy (NCBI): domain Eukaryota; kingdom Metazoa; phylum Arthropoda; class Insecta; order Hemiptera; family Pentatomidae; genus Rhaphigaster; species Rhaphigaster nebulosa. Next base: position 39,450,804 of record OX411306.1, read on the forward strand.
CTCTCCACTCAGAAAAAAAATTTCTGCGTCCGCCTCTGAACAGGAAAAATACAAATTTTATGATAAATTTTGAAATAAATCACTCATTAGCCAATTTAATCTGGTTTGACTATTTTTCAGAATGCTTGAAAGGTGTTTTCGGAGGGGAGTCATCTGCTAAGTACCTATTTGGATAAAATTGTTGTACAAATTAAACTTCACAACTCATCTTAGCAGCTGAAGGGCTGACGATTTTATACTCATGGAGGTATCTAGAGAAGTTATCGACAGCATAATCCATTGCAGCTTAAATTGCCAAGATTTTGATTTCATATCTTATGAAGATTCCAATTTAGACGATCTTTCAATTGGTTTCTTAAGTTCTCAAGACAAAAAATGCATTAAATACAAAACAAGTGGTAAAGAAAATGAAATATACATATTTATCAAAAAGCTGCCCCAGAAAGAAATCCAAAAAGCATTGATCGTTGAATTAGGATGTTTTCAAAGAGAGTCATTAGTTTATAGTAACATCTTAGCCGAATTCCATGATTACGAGCTTCCCATTCCTAAGTGTTACTTTTCTGACCCTGCAGGGCTCATAGTGTTGGAAGATCTTAGTCAAAAAGGATACAGAAACAAAAACTTATACGAACCTTTAGACATCAAAGAGTGCCAAAAAGTGTTAGATTCACTGTCTAAGTTCCACGCGGCCTCCTTCATAATAGAAAACAGAAAGGGCCATAAACTGAACACTCTGTACCCACAACTTGAAAATGAAGTATTATTGAATCCAGATGATAATCATTGTGGCAAGAGAAGTTGCCTCACTGGGATTAAGGCATTGAAAACGGTTTCTGAAAAGTATTTGTCTCATTATCCCAAGAAAGTTGTGAGCACAGCATTTTTCTATATGGAACACGTTTTTGAGAAATTAAAAAGCTCCAAGCGTTATCCGAATGCTCTATCACATATGGATTTATGGTTGAACAATATTATGTTTAAATATGATGAGAACGGACAGTTACAAGATACGAGATTTATTGATTTACAATGTGTCACTTATAAACCACCAGCTTTCGATGTTCAATTTTTTTTGCATACTTGTACTACGAAAGAATTCAGAGACAATTTTTATAATCACTTGCTGAAGTACTACTTCGACTCCCTGTCGAACCAATTGTTACAATCAAATATAAATCTTGACGGAATCATGATATGGAATGATTTTGAAAATACGGTTAATGAAACGCTTCCACTTGTTTTGGCTGTAACACCAAATTATCTAAAATTCATCTTGATGCCGTCTGATGTTGTCAAAGATGTTCAGGAAAGTGATGAAAAATATAACAAATATGTGTATGAAGATAGAACATCTTACGTACTTCAAGCTATCTCAGAGAATGAGCATTACAAACAACGAATTTATAATTCTTTAACAGAGCTCTTTGATTACTTCACACTGAAATATCATTAAGTTTCTTGCTAATTTCATGTTCTCATTATTACAGGCAGAAAATAAAAACAAATTTAACGATTTGATTTGGTATATTGAGAATTATTTAAAATTAAGAAACTTTATTATTATTATTTATTTATTATTAATAACCATGAATTAGCTTTATTTAAAATTTTAAGTATAATATGATGGTTTTGTGAAAAATCGTTCCACGATTGATCATTTAATAAAGATAGAAATACTTATTCAAGAAACAATTTTGGCAAAAAACATTAATAGCGATTTTCTTTGACCTTGAGAAAGCGTTTGATAGCGTATGAAGAAGGCATTTAATATAAAAGCTGATTAAGTGGGAAGTAAGGCGACAGTTAGTTAGATATTTCTGCAATTTATGAGGTGGAAGAATTTTCAAGTTGAAATTGGTGAACAATTGTCAAACACATTTATTCAAGAAAATGGCATCCCCCAGGTGTCTGTATTAAGTGTCACATTATTCTTGATAGCGATTAATGATATTGTTAGATATGTAGGAGAACCAGCAACATGTACTTTATTGCCGACGTTTTCAACATACATGCTAAGAGTAAATCCGTCCAATTCAGGCAATGGAAAATGCAAAATAAAAATAAAAAAAATTAAATAAAAATAAAAAAAATAAAATAAAAATAAAAAAGGCACTCTGCGGGAGCGACCTGCAATGTCATTGGATGGAAACATTTGCATTCAATGATATCCAATCCTATAGTTAGGAGCTCACGACATTGACTAAAGTTTTTTAATGGAACAAGAGAGAAAGAAGCAGGTAAATGTACTTTGACTATTAAAATAAAGAAAAGAACTTTTCAGGTGAATTATTTTGTAACTGAACACTAAGATCTTATATTGGGATTAGGCACTGCTTTAGAAATGAAAATAATTAGCCCAGATAAGGATGTTATAGTGAGCAAAGTTGAAGCGGAAGAATATAAGGAAATATTTTCTCATGAATTAGGAGATATTGGGATCTTAAAACCAGAAATTAATAATAGAATTAATTCCAATAATAGAATCACCAAGATTTCTCATAGATGTGAGAAGGCAAATATAGGAAGAATTAGAAAAATTGGAACAACAGGAAATAATTAGCAAAGTAACCAAACCTATGGAATGGACTACAAACATGGTTTTAGTAGTAACACCAAAAAGGAATCGTATATGCATCTCATCAAAAGCATTAAATGATAACCTAATAAGAAATAGGTTCATGACTCCGACGATCAACGAAATCCTACCCAGCTTGAGGAAATCCAAGATTTTTTAGTGTTTTGGATGCAAAGAATGGGTTTCATCAAATAAAGCTCCACAAAAAATCTCAAGTGCTCACTACATTTTGGACTCCATATGGAAGATATTGTTACCAACGATGCCCATTTGGATTATCGATTGCACCTTAAGAATTTCAAAGACGGATGTTTGAAATAATGGAAGACATTGAAGGAATAATAGCCATAGCGGATGACATTTTGATCTATGGGGAAGGTGAAACGATGGAGGAGGCTATTAAGGATCATGATAAGAAATTGACAAAGGTATTTGAGTAAGCCAAGCAGAGAAAATTAAAGTTAAATGAAGAAAAATGCAAGATTAGGCAAACTGAAATTCGATACATGGGACACATTTTTACTCCCGAGGGAATCAAGACAGACCCAATGAAATTGGAGGCAATAGCTGAATTACCAAGACCTGTCTCTGAAACTCAGAAGAAGTCATTCCTAGAAATAGTAAATTATTTGGCAAGATATTTACCAAATCTTTCAAGCATAGCGACTCCACTTAGAGAAGGTGAAAACTGGGATGCAGCACAAGAAGATGCGTGGAAGCTAAAAGAAAGACTGATGCAGACACCAGTTTTAAAAAAATTTTGATGAAACCAAAGAAATCCGTCTTCAAGTGGATTCATGCAATTATGGATTGGGTGCAGTGCTGTTGCAGAAAGGACAGCCTGTGGAATATGCATCGAGAACACATACTAAAACAGAAAAAAGATATGCCCAAATTGAAAAGGAAACCGTAGCAATTTTATTTTGAGTAAAGCGTTTTGAAAATATATATTTGGAAAAATATCCAAGTGGAATCTGATCACAAGCTCTTTAAAACGATTTTTAAAAAGAGTTTAAGCGAAACACCAAAAAGAATCCAAAGGATGCTTCTGGAGTTAATAGGATTTGATCTAGTGATCAATTTCAAAAAAGGAGCAGAAGTCAGTATCGCAGATGCATTTCCGCTGTTGCCATTAGATGAAATTCTTAATGAAGAATTAGTGATTGCCATAATATTGTTAGAACCAGAAACGGTTGTATTTAGACAAACAGGAATAAGCTCAAAAACGCTTTAGGAAATAGCGGAAAACCTTGAGAACGATAATGAAGCAGAAATGGTAAAGCCATATAAAATAAATGGTTGGCCAGATGACATAAAATTGGTTACTAAGCAAGTTCAAGACTGGTGGAAAATTAGAGATGAATTGACTGTAATTGATAGAATAATATTAAAAGGAGAAAGAGTATATGTCCCAACACGAATGAGACAAACTTATGGAGAAAATATACTTTGGACATCAGGAAGTAGAATCCTGTATAAGATATGCAAGTACGAGATTGTTCTGGTTCAAAATGAGCCAAGATATTGAAGATAAAGTCAGTGTTTGTACTGCAAAAATCTTGACGACAAAAGAAACCAAAAAGAGAATCATATTAAGAGAGACGCCAAAAAATTCTTGGAAGGAGCTTGCAGTTGACCTATTTTGGTTCAAAGAATTGCTGTATATTGTGCGCGTAGATTATTTTTCAGGATTCTTTGAATTTGACAGAATACAAGATGTCGGTACTACGAGTACTATCGGTTGGCTGAAGCAGACATTTGCAAGGTATGGCGTGCCAAAAGTTATTTTTAGTGATGGAGGAACCAATTTTTGTTCCAGACAATTTGATTCATTCTCAAAAGTGTGGGGATTTGATTTAAAAAATGTCTTCGCCTCACCATCATCAATCAACGTTGGAGCAAAAGCCGCAGTAAAACAGGCAAAGAGATTGTTAAAAATAAAAGCCGAGGGAGGCGATCTGGATGCAGCATTGCTTACCTGAAGAAATACCCCGACTGTGCTGATGACAACAATCCCAGCTCAGAGAATGCACCTTAGAACCTTGGTACCAGAAAGAGACAAAGCTCTTCAAGCTAAAGTGGATTTGAAAATAGCTAGAAAGGAAATCAGTATAAAAAAGGAGAGGTGCAAAAAGGAGTACGATAAAAATGCAAAAGATTTGAGAATTTTGGAAATAGGTCAGAATGTAAGGATATTAATTAATCCAGGAACCAAAAGTTTGATATGGAAACCAGGTATTATAAAGTCTAAAATTGATAAGCGATCATATCTCATAGAAGTAGAAGGCCATTTATTTATGGAGTACCACGGAGAAGACAACGCAGATAGCTGAACCATTATCAATGACAACAGAGACTTCAGTTAAACCATTAGCAATGACTACGGAACCAGTATCAATTCCGGATGACCATCATTCTGGAGAACTTGTATCAATCCACAAGGAAAGAACCAGATCTGGAAGAGCGGTGATCAAACCCAAAAGAATTAGTCAAGAAGTTTAGTTTGAAATATAATTTTGTATTTTATATTTGTATTAAACAAAAGAGGATGTTTGCGGTGGTTACTTGAGATATAGCCAACGGAGAGGTTCGGTATTTTTCTGTATTCGATAACATCTGATTTACATAAATAAAGACACTTTTACTGACTCTTGTTTTATTGATTATTAGAAATAAAAGATATAAACAAATGCAATACAACAATAAAGCACATTGTAACATCATGCACACTGCACACTGACATCAGAATAATTCATGGCATACCTTCCACAATAACAATAAGGTTGAGTAACAATGAAGAGCAAGTTACTAGAATATTGAAATTTTTAGGTGATATAAATATGTTGAACAACATATAATTTTGTGAATTATGGTCCGCTAATGACACGAAAGGGTAGATGCGGATAAATAAATTTATAAATAAGTATAATATGTTTTATGTTAAGCTTTAATACTATATCAAAAACTGTTAACATTTGTATTCACTAATCACGTATTAGTTACATATGATTTTTACAATTTAAACACGTTTTTTAATGTATTTGACCAAAAATCAATTCTTTTTAAATGTTTATATTTTTTTTGTATGGAATTTAATTTTGTTTTGAACTTTTGTATAACGGACAAAAAATATATTCTTTTCGAGTTATGCGCGAATAAGATATTATTTCCGCAAATATCATCAAAATTTTCTGAGCCGTTTTGGCTCTACTTTCAGTGGAAGAAATGTTTTTTCAGCTATTGTGCAACCGCTATAATGCACAGGGTGCTCAGTACGGCACAGAAGCACAAAGTGCCCAAACCCTACAAAACAAAAAGAAAAGTAACGAAATCGGTCCACTCGTTTAAGAGATTATCATGGAAATGTCAGAAACAAAGAAACAGAGTTTTACCTGTCTTGACGGAAAAATCCATATGTGAATTTTTTATATTGTGCATGTGTAGATGCAATACCTGTCCAATGACATATATATTTCTCCCATACTACGTATACAGGCGGAGTATCTGGTACGACAAAAAACTGCTTACCTATTAATAATAGATACGCTTATGGTAAGGATAACCATAATGCATATAACAATTGCGTTATCATTTTGTGTGCATAGGGCACGCCCCTCCGCCTTCTGTCATTCCACAGTAAGCATGTGACTCTTTAATTGAACTGAAAATGGAGCCTTTAGTCAAAACATGCAACATTTTTTTAACTTTGAAATGAAACACTCGAGCTGTTATATCGTGTCTGCCAGGAAGCTTTTGTCTGTATTTTAAGGCATCTCTAATTTCAGGTAATTTGTAAGCGTGATAAACATTGTGATAAACAAATGCCATGACATCCTGAGTTCTCTCATACATGTAATGGGACCCACTAGTAAAACAGGATAGCAACATAAACATCTTTTTAGTATATGAAACATTACCACCCATATCCCTTACATATGGCATCATTAACTTAGTTTTCCGCTCGCAGTTTGCTCTGGTTGAATGTTAAGCCTTTCTGTCCCTGTCTTGGCGTAGATATTGTTACGTTAAAATTTCGTGATACTTATTATTTTATTATTTTTTTTTAATTTTTATATTAATAAAACTTTTGAGAGACCTAGTGAGGGCGTAATATTAGAAATAGTTTTAAGTTACGTGATAAATTTAATTACGATCCCAAAACAGCTGAGCGAGAGGCAGTGATGAGAGAGACCTGGCCAGCTGGGAGGAGAGACAAGTGACGAGAGAAGTCGGGACTTTGATCGAAGTGCACAAGGTGCGGGATTTGTTTTCTCTATCCTGTACGGTTTAACGAGATTTTTTTGTTGTGGTGTGCGTCCAAGACGTTAGAACTTCGCGCCGTATGAGCGTTTATAGCGAATTTCTCGAGAAGAAGACGAAAAAAGGACATCGCCGGAGAACAAGAAGAACCGAGAAAATAGGACTGGCTGCCCCATCTAATTCTTCGGATTTGTAATTTTATTTCTTTTGTTATTATTATATTTATATATATTAAACTAAGGATAGTAATTTTGTTTTTGTTTGAGTCCGGCTGGAATAGTTTCTTTTGTTTGTTTTAAATGTTTTTATTTTTTTTTGGTTAATAAAAGTTTATGTATATTTTTTTTTTCAAACAAGTTGTTTTATGTCATTTATTATATTATCCTGGTATTATTATATTTTACCATAGAAAATTTAGGAATGTCCATGTAAACTACGTCTCTCAAAGGGTTTAGTGCTTATATCAATATAGAGTCACACTGAGGCCCTGAGTTCGAAGCTACCACCGGCAGGTATCTTTTTTTTGTTAATAATTAAATTAATTTTTTTTATCATTATTTTTTTTAAGTGACTTAAGGGTCTTTTTAAGAATTTTTAATTAAATTATTTTGTTGATCAAGACGATTAAATAATTATTTCTTTTTTTTGGTTAAGTTTATTTTATCATTGTTTTAATTTATTTATATTGGTATATGTTTCCTTGTTTTTTTTTTCTATAATTTTTTTCTTTTAGGGTTTCACTTTTTTCCTTAAAATAGTGTGGTGTGCGAACTTATATTTTTTTTTGACAGGAGATATAATTGTATTTTATTTTTGATGGTTTGGTGAAAGTAGAAGGGTTGTGGATTAAATTTTTTTTTGAACCTTAGCGTCGCGACTGGGTTATCGGCACAATATTGCCCACTCCCGTCGGGGGACGGAGTGTGGTTGCAATATCAACCAAAAACTGGTTGAAATGACTAAGATACAGTCATCATCTAAGATACAGTCTTCTAAACATTGTATACCGTCGTAACACATTATCAATGTAAATGCGATTTTCCCCATTCTTGGATGAAGTCCCACCTGTAAAAATTAAAAAAAAAAACATGTTTTTTTAGAATGTAGAAATATTTATTTTTTTATGCTATAACTTTTTTTTCCCTTCATTTTCTTGTTGATATTCTGGACATATGAAAAGTTAAGGAGATTTAAGGACAGTTAAGGCCCAAAGGTTGGACAGCATACCATCAAAGCTGTTTAAAGATGGAGGTGAACCTCTAAGAACCATGCTATTAGAACTAATCCAGAAAATATGGTGGAAGGAAAGGATACGGGAGGCTTGGAACACAGGCCTAATATGCCCTATCCTAAAGAAGGGATCCATGTATGAATGTGGTAACCACAGAGGCATAGCACTCCTTCCGGTTGCCTATAAGATAATGACCGATATTCTGCTAAACCGGATGCATCCCCACTATGAAAATATAATAGGCGACCACCAAGTAGGATTTAGAAAAGGAAGAAGCACGTTAGACCAGATCTTAATCCTAAAACAGGTATTCGAAAAACGATGGGAAGTAGAGCAGGATGTGTACGTCTTATTTGTCGATTTCAAAGCAGCCTATGATTCCGTGGACCGAAACTACCAATGGGATATCATAACTGAGCTGGGTATACCCGGGAAATTGGTGAGATTGACGAGGGCGCGTACAAACGATCCCAAATGTAGAGTCCTGATACAAGGATATGTGTCTAAAGCCTTTGAAGTTAGAATAGGTCTGAGGCAGGGAGATGGGCTCTCGCCGATGCTGTTTAACTTAGCCATTGAGAAGATGATTAGTACATCACGCAAAAATGGAGGGGCGCACGTCGGAATGAAAAACAAAATCCTAATGAACGCGGATAACATACTATAGCTGTCCTTGGGAGCAATGAAGTGGATATGGAGAGACTCGCTAAGAATCTGTTAAGAGAAGTAGAGCAAATCGGCTTGAAAGCAAATGAAGATAAAACAAAATATATGATAGTTAGCCGAAAAATCCATCCTAACAATAGTATCTGCGTGGATGGCAGAACATTCACGAAAGTAGACAGGTTTAAATACCTCGGTTCCACAATAACCTCAGCCAATGACCAGCATACAGAGATAGACCAGCGTATAACAAGCGCAAACAGAGCTTTCTTCCAGAGCGATATGAGATCAGAATCTAAACTCATGAAGAAGAAAGACCAATAAAGAATTGCTTACAGCAACTGGTCAGTCAATATCTCATGATATGAGGGCAAGGAGATTAAGATGGACGTAGCATTTAACTCGAAGCAATCCATCAGGACGCCTCTTCACAACAATGGATGCCACAAAAGTTGGTAAGAGACCACATGGAAGGCCAAAAATCAGATGGATAGTTAGGATCAACAGAGATGCGAAAGAGCTGCATGCAGCAAACTGGAAAGCAATAGACCAAGATAGGAAGAGGTGGAGAAGGCTGGTCAGGCGGCCAAAGATCTACAATTTCTGTAGAGATAACCGTAAAAAAAGCCATTTGCGCTAATTACTTTCTATTCAATTTTAAAATTCATAGTCATTGGAATTATAAAAATTATTACTGCTTTAATTAGATATTATTTAAAATTATTAGTGCAGTCGACTTTCGATGGTCTGGAGAAGTTGTAGTATTAATTTGAAGCTGTAATCATTTAAATGAGGGCAAGGGCCTCAACTGAAAAGGAATTTTTCGGGGTTTGTATATCTTTTGGAGTTAAAGATCCCGAAAGGAGATCCCATAGTTCGACGAGGAATGTAGGATGATAACTGAAGCAAAAAACGTGTCTTATAGGCTAATGGTACAGAAACGGTATACAAAGCGGGCAACCGAAAAATATGGAACAGAAAGACAAGTTGAGAAGAGACTCCACAGAAAGAAAAAGCGAGAAAGGGAGAATAAACAGCTCGAAGAGGTGGAGACACTCAGAGATACAAATAGGAATAGAGTGCAGAATCCCTTTTAGACAGACACTGAGATAGTAGCTGATTCCAGAGGAGGATTTTGGGAACCCCAACATTAGGCACCATGATATAGAAATTTAACCTCTTCTAGATGATAGAGAAATTTTCCATCTGAGTTCGAAGAGATCCTAGATGAAGAATCCATACCAGGAGGTGATGGCATACCGCCTGAATTATTTAAATATGGTGGCGAAGAACTACATATAATATTCTTCTTCTGGATACAGGAAAGAATGCCACTTCAATAAAAATATGCGATCATGACCCTGCACGCAAGAAAGGAGAACAATTGGAATGTGCCAACTACCGAGGAATCGGCTTTCTTCAGTGTGCATATAAGATACTCTCCAATATTCTTTATAAAAGACTAGTACCGTTTGCTGAATGTGATACTGTTAAATACCAATCATGTTTTCGAAAGGGAAGATCAACTATTGATTGATCAAATCTTCACCCACCGAACGATTCTGGAAAGAAGCCTTGAATATAAAATTCCCACATGCTCATTGATTTTAAGAGTGCCTACGATACAATTAGAAGACACAAGCTGTATAAAGCAATGCAAGGACTGAATATCCCCTCCAAACTAATTCGCCTGGTGACAATGTGAGACGCATTCGCATACGCATACGCATTCATTCCAAATGCTCCTCGGAATTTTCCATCTAGAGATAAGGTGATGCCTTGGCATGTTTATTGTTTCATTTGGCACTGGAGAAGGTGGTGAGGGATTCAGACTAGGGTCACGACATTCACAGACCTGGTGCAACTTCTGGGCTACGCTGATGACATACCTATCGTTGCATGGTCCTTTACAGCTCTCGAGGGACACTGCAGAGAGCAACAGCAAAGATGGGGCTCCAAATAAATGGAGACAAAACGGAATACATGTATACAGGGGAAGAAGTGAATCACCAAAACCAAACCATAATAATACTAAATCCGTCATATCAATACCAAGCCGTAGCAGTCCTTCACGTTTGAGAGTGTCAAGCAATTCTAATATCTGGGATCTCAAGTTACCATCAAGAATGAAACAACACTTAAAATAAAGAGGAGAACAGCAGCTGCCAACCGATGCTATTTTGGCCTACATTAACATATTAGTATCCCACTAATTAGTAGATGTACCAAGCTCCAACCCTATAAAACTCTTATCCGTCCAGTTCTTACTTACATTAGCCAAACATGGTTATTATCCAAAAACAACGAAAAAGATCTGCTCGTCTTCGAAAGAAAAATCCTCCGAAGAATATTTGGACCAGTGGGGGAGGGGTTGATCGGGAGCATTCGGAAGAGTAGAGAAGTTTCTGAGCTATTTAATGAACTTGATGTAATTGAGAAGGTTAAGGTGGGCAAGACACGTAGCTCGAATGGAGAGATCTGAGATCCCGATAAAAATTCTAGAAGAGCCATTGCACCGTACAAGGAAAGCTGACAGACCGAAATTGAAATGGGTAGACGGTGTGGCAGCTGACGTGAGAGACCTTTTGAGAGTCAGACATTGGAAAGCGGCCACACAGAACAGAGCTGAATGGCGGAAGCTCATGAGGGTCGTAGAGCCAATGAGATAGATAGATATTATATCTCTTGAGCGAGCGGAAGTCGACAGCTGTGATCTAATTAAAGCAGCAATAATTGAAATTACGGTAAGCCCTGACCTCAACTGAAAAGGATCTGTTGGTATTTTTTTTTTATATCTTGGGCTAACGTAGTGAGCAGAAGTCGACAGCACTAATAATTTTAAATAATACATAATTAAAACAGTAATAATTTTAATAATTCCGATTAATACGAATTAGAATTGAATACAAAGCAGTTAATTAACCACTGGTAGTGCGTAGACCTTCGAGTAAGTTCGGCCCGAGCCAGAGATAAGTCGTCCCGATTGTAAAGTTGTACCGTTATTTATAGAAAAATTGTGGAGATATTAATTATAATCTGATTTGAGAATAGAACAGCTTGTAAAAAGGGGCCACGTTTTATATTTCTATAAAAAATAGAGGCATAAGTATAGATTCACAAAAAGGATATAAATGGAAGATTCCATACATGAAGCCTAGTCTCTAAAATAGCAGTAAACAACTAAATGCTCGATGTTTCGGCAATTGAGGGATCTATGATATATTTGTCTTGGAATGATTTTGATGCAAGCTGTGCTGCATCTTTTCTGCAAATATGTGTTCTTGTTTTTGTCCTCTGTCATCTAGAACAAATCTAATAATATCTTGAGGTTCAATTATTGCCTGTTTTAAGTACTGTGGTCTATAGGAGGTAAGAGCTTCACATTCAGACAGAATGTGGTCAGTCCTTTCTTCGTCCTCTTAGACACTGACTATAGATGGAATCTTCCACTACTTTCATCTTTTTTTGTATTTTACGGGATAGTGGCCCATGAAGAGACTAGTTGTTATTCTCAGCTCATTTTTTATCAGGTTTAGGAAGAATTTATCCTTTTTATTTGTGAATATGTCCTTTCTTCTTTGTTCTCTATGATTCAGTTTCCTTAAAAATGGGGTCCATTTCAAAGTCAAATTTCCAAGGTTAATAATCACTTAGTGAGCTAGTCCACTCTCTTCCCTTAAGCTCATTAAGAATTTTTAAATGCCCTTGATAGTTTCCTGGTTTGTAATTCCTGCTATAATTGGAGTGCACTTGTAAGAGGCTCTTTTTTTATCCAAATAGACAAGAGAGTTATGATGAGCATTACTTCCAGTACTAAGCATGCCATTCTTTGAAGTCTTTTAAGCTTCATTTGTATGGTTCTTCCTATGTGTTTGAGACTGACGCGTAGGTTATGGTAGGTCAAATGACCCTGGTGTATAACCTTTCTAGAATTTTGGATCTAATTCCCCATTAACATGGGATGATGAAGTCACCCATGGCAAATCCCTGCATGCCACAGAAAACTACATGAAACTGGAGGTCGCCTGGTATCCAAAGTCTGCACAGTTTATCCATTACATCTAAAGCCTATGCTGTATCACCTTGGATTAGGAGATATTTATCGACTTTCCAGCCTAGATCCACCGTGTAGTTGTAGCAGGGTCATCTCTAGCAGGATGAAGCTCTTCACTCAGCACAGATGGTCCTGGTTGTAGTGTCTTCAAGACCTCTATTATAGCTATGAAGATCTCTCAGCTATTGAGTGAGGGAAGGAGGTCCCCTCACCAAACGCAAACCATCACATAAACCAAGTTTTATTGAAAACTGATCAGTAGTTAAGGAAGTGTCCTAGGGAATAGATGATGCTATTTTTTACAATAATTTTTTGGGATTCAGGTGGCAAAAAAAGTGTAAATTAAGAGTTTGTAGAAAACAAACAAGGTCTATTATATTTACCATTTTTTTTAGTTAGTTGAGAGGCTTCAGTCCCTTGGAGAGTGTAATTATTGTACATGAGTATGGTGGTATTTTCGATGCTTGAATTAGTTGTTATATATTCTGTAATTTTTTTTTATCTAAAAAAATCAACACATTTATATAGATATAATATATCTATTTTTTCAGGTACATATGGTTTGAACAATGCTTACATAAATTTCTATCACTTATTTTTTATAAATTGGAGTGATTTTGGTTGACTGTAGATATACTTAAGGAAGAAGTTAGTCCGAGGGTGGGGTAAAAGACTAACACATTAATAAACAATACTTCTTCCTTATTTTTTATAAATGTGGAAGTTTGTAATATTTAATTAAGCAAGGAATTTTAAAATTTAATTTTTAATAACAGTGTAACATCTCAAAAAAGGTTAATATTAAGATATACATAGATAAGATATGGCATAGCCAGGATTTCGTTTTGGGTGAACATGGGTCCATTTAAGAATTTACCAAAGAAACTCACCCAAACCGAGTATGAAATGGAGCCCTCACTAAATATAATGTTTTCTATATCTTGGTATATTATTTATGAAATTACATTCAAATATGTTTATACAATTTTTGTTTAAAGATAAGAATAAGCAAGAGTATTTTGATTTGGGGGGGGAGCTCCAGACCCCCCTCTGGCTACGCCACTGACAATAATATCTCGTAATATTATGTTTACCTAAATGTTTTGACATTCTTACACATATTTTACTATGTTAATAGCATAGCTCTTGCACTAATTGCTAAGAATACATACATATATTAAAATTATCATTTTTTGTGATGTTACTCTGTTAAACCGGTATTCATGGACAGCGACGTTTGTCATATATTTAAAGATATTTAGATATCTATGGTCAATCTGAGCTTGAGAAATGATTTGATCTGAATCATTTAAGATCGGTTTTGCACAACTCAAGTTATCATTATATGAGGAATTGTGGGTGTTTTGTCTAGCTACATTTCCATTCCATAGTATTTTATCTTGAGACCTTTCCTGTTCTTAATGGCTTTAAGCAAACCATCACATAAACCAAGTTTTATTGAAAACTGATCAGTAGTTAAGGAAGTGTCCTAGGGAATAGAGGATGCTATTTTTTACAATCATTTTTTTGGATTCAGGTGGCCTAAAAAAGTGAAAATTAAGAGTTTGTAGAAAAAAACAAACAAGAACTACTATATTTACCATTTTTTTAGTTAGTTAAGAAAGTAAAAAAAACAACTGTGTGATACTACAACTTACTTATGAGGATAAGTAAGTTGTAATAGTAACTTTAAAAATTACTTTAAATTACTAGGAAGACGGCAAGAATTGGGCCACATTAAGTTTAGAAGACATGGATTTTATTGCATCAAAGATGATAGGCCAACAAAAAGTTAACATATTCAGAAGTAGTTTTTAAAATATGTATTTTTATATTATTTTAAGTACATACATACAAAGTGATAGTTTTATTATTCTAATAATATACATTTTCAATAACGACTGAATGAATTTCCAAATAAAATGAATTACTCTTGGTCCCAATAAATTCCTATAATCCCATCCTGCTAAAAGTACTAAGAAATATTTAAACTTAAAAAATTACAATTCAGATCAAAAATGAAATACATAAATAATAAAACGGTAACTTCAGAGGTATATATCAGCAATTTTTAGTTTATAATATTACAAGATAATTTAGGAAGGTGATTTTTTTTTCATAAAACCGAATTAGATTGAGTTAATTTACAGTTAAAATTAATTGTTTATTATTAAATACAGGTAAGATTTAGTTTTTTTCTGTTTAATGTAAATCATGTCCACATGAGTTTTATAATAAGTATTTAAAAATGTAAACATATTTCTAAGAGATAAAAGATTGTGAATACTTATCAGTAATTAAATATTTTACAGCAAAACGTTGTTTTCCTATCTGCTTATTGCCGTAGAATTTACAAGGTAATGCAAATTAACTCCAAGGTTACCACTTCAGTTTGTTTACTTTGAGAGATATTAAATACAACTAATGTTGAGAAATGAAATATTTTCCAGTTAAATTTTGTGGAAAGCAAAAAAAAAAAATCTCTAAATTTTGGAAATTAAGTTTAAAAATAATAATTTAAGTTAAAACTTAAGATATAAATATAAGATTTGTGTTTTAGGACAAAATGGAAGTCGTAATTTTGTACATATCAATTTGATTATCAATAAAATTATTATATGTTCTTAGAATATTGATTGATTTCTAATTCTATATAAAAAAAAATCAACAGAAATCAAACCTCAGATTAAATTTTACAAATATTTCATATCAAATGACAATTCTTGAAATTTTTATTTTTACTAGTGGGAGATCAGATGCATTTATATACAATTTTAATGAACTTAGATTTTATTCCTCAATTAGGCAATGGACTAAGTAAAACAATGTAATACTTAATAAATATGTTGTGAAAAAAAAAACACCTGTGTTAACTAGTTAACACTTAACTTTGACCTCTTATAAAAAACACCATTAAGAATAGAAATCATGAAAATTATGTTTAAAATCTTACAAATTAAAATGAAAGTTATGCCAAATCCACATAGATCACTAATATAAAAATTAAACATTAATAAATGAGTGAAATTTAATTTAAAAAAAAAAACATTTATTATTATTTTTTTTTTATCATGACTGTCCCAATTGGCCATAGTTGTGGGGGGAAATTCAACTTGTATGTCTATTAAATAGACTTTTATAAAATAGAATCGTAATTGCAATTTTAATTTTTTTTTTATATATAGAATACAGTATACTGTTGTAGAATAGTAAAAAGTATAGTAATTTAAAAGTATTATATCTTTTTAAAGTTGGATAAGATTATTGAAAAAAATTAAATTATTAAATTAATGACTATATGATAATTTGATGTTTCGGGGTTGCATCTTATTGTATTATTGCACAACTACTTCCAGTTATGAAAAATAAATAAAAACAATTAAACCCATCATAGAAGCATATAATTAAAATTGTAATAGGGAAAGAAATTGAAATTGCGACATCTGAATTTAATCAAAATATAAGGACAAAATCTGAAATAGGTAAAACATGGTACACCATTTAATAATTAATATATTGTAACTAAAGGGTACCACAGTAAATTATAAAAATTCTTAAAGAAAAAATATACAAAAAATGTATTTGAAAAAAAATTAAAAACAAAATGCAACAGTCACAAGAAGACATTTTGGCTTGATAATAATCAAATCATATTCTTAGAATATATCAAAAACAATTATCAGTCTCTAATTTATACAAAATCTATACAAAAGGCAATGATGTAATGCTAATTGCTTAAATTTTAATCTTATATCTATCAGTGATAAAGTTAGGGACTTATTTACATAGTTACAAAACAAAATAAATTATAAATTAAACATTTTCAGGAGGTGGTTTTTTTTGAGGAAGCCCATAGGTTTTTCTGTATTCCTCGTATCGTTTAAGATCCTAAAAAAAAAAAAATAAAAAAAAAATAACATTTATTTTAATTAATGCCATCACCAAGAAAAAAATAAATAAATATTAGGATAGTATACATGAATAATGAAAAAGATAAGATAAAAGATGCACTAAAAAAAAAAAAAAAAATTAAGCCTATGATTTTAAGTTTACACACATAAAATTATTTATTTTATACATCATATTCATATATAAAATTTAAACTCAGTAAATGAATATGACATATATAATTAAATTAGGCAGAGAAATTAATTTTTAGTTAAAACTGAAACTTAAAAAAGTGTTAGTAAATCAAATCATCACTATCTCATTAATTCAAGGCCTGCAGTAAAAACAGTAGAGGAGGAATAAGCATTTGCTTTCGACCTTTAAAACAACAAGAATAGATTTATTTGACCACTTTATCTTGGTGTCGTAAGATAAGGCAGTAATCTTGACAATCTTGAATTTTCATGAAACATGGAAAGTATACTGTCTCACACCGATTTAAAAGAAGTAATCAAAAATAAATTTAAGTGCAGTGATTTTGAAGTGGTGGAGTGGACATTTAGAAAAGATTATCAATCTTCAGGATTTTATGGATTACCAAGTAAGGAATATGTAGCTTTAAAACTAGAGGGAGAAAAAGTAATTGGTTTACACATGTTTATCAGACAAAGTCCTTCAACAAAAAGCTATCATGGTGAATTAATGGATAAGTTACGCGTGTTTTCAAAAGAAGCCACACTGCACGATAGTTTACTTAAGCAAATCTACAAATACATTGATGGAAAAGCATACCCTGAATGCTACTTGGCAAGAAAAGACAAATTAATAATTTTAGAAGACCTTAATATACAGAATTTTAAAAGTATTGGTATAACAAATACGTTTGATCTTGATCAAATTGAATCAACACTCAAAACTTTAAGTAAATTACATGCAGGATCAATAATTTTTGAAGAAAAAACTGCTAACAAATTGGATAGCACATATCCCGATGCACTAATTGAAACTTATTTTGTACCTGATATCAATCATCCATGGTTTCATAATGGTTGTACTAGCATGAATGCTATTGAGGCTATAGTGGAAGCTTACTTTCCCCAAATTCCTCCAGAGGTATATGAGAAAGCATACGATATTCTACGTACACTACCTTACCGTGTAATTCCATCTCGAAAATATCGAAATGTTCTAATGAATGGCTGTATAACAGCTGCTAATGTTCTTTTTAAATCAAATGAAGAAAAAGGAGTAACTGAAAGTGTGATAACAAATTTTCAACAAGCTAGGTACAACACGCCTGCATTGGATGTTTTGGTAACAATACTGCTTACAACAAATAGTATGTTGCGATCAAATAATTTTGAATCACTTTTAGTACATTATTACAATAACTTTTCCCGACAGTTAACAGAACATGGTATAGATGCAAAGGCTATCTTGACTTGGGATCAGTTTAATGAAAGCATACACGATGCATTGCCAATAGCTCAAGCAATGGCAATTATGTATCTTCATCTGCTTCTGTTACCGATAGAAAGAATTTCGCATATTATCAAATCAGATAAAGAGTGCCAAGAGTTTATTGAAAATGATAGAAGTGAAATAGTTTTGGAAGAAATGAGAAATAATAATACATATAGAAAAAGAATGATACAAGCAATAACTGATTTATTTGAATTAGTGAAGAGTAACAAAAAGATGATCTATAACTAACCTTGACAGAAACAGACGGCCTAATATTCGCTGCAGCCAGTTTCAGCATATCTGTAGTAACGTGAGGATCACCTTGATCATTGCGGTTAATAAATTCAGTGAGTGCTATAACTGAGGCCTCTTTCACCAGGGCAGCCAAGTCAGCTCCAGTATATCCATCTAAGAGTGGGTCTCTTCCAAATTGTTCCATATCAACATCCTTCATTAGTGGTTTAGTGCCATTCTAAATGGAATTAATACTAATTAATATGTAAGTTATAGAAAATGATACTAATGGAAACCAATAATCAAGTTGCTTATGTTTTCAGAAAGTAATGAGTATAAATTAAAGTGATACTAGGAAAAAAGTCCTTTGTGATATTCTTGTCCTAAAATTTACATTTTAGATTTCTTAAACATACAAGTTATTTTTAAAGAATTTAAATTATAAAATCTTTTCAGTGATTAAAATTAATCGGTTCAAATGAACTGGCTGATCGTGCAAGTATTTCATTTAATACTCATACTAAATTAAACAAAACCTTATTGAAGAGTAACGTGTTAATTATATAAAATTTTTAAAGTCGAGAAAAAAATAATAGTGACTCAAGAAATACACAGTAGCACATAATCACAAAAATGACTGAAAATTAGAGGTTTGAAGCATTCAGTATTTATTCATAATATTCAATATCTTTAATATTTTAGGGATCAAGAAAATCAATGTTTGAAATTTTCAAAAAGACCAATAATTACCTTTATGTGGATTTTCAAAAATAAATAAGCACACTAATGTAAAAAGCCAAAGGTTAACAATATTTTAAAGTAGAAAAAATTTCAGTATTTCATCATGACGACTAGTTGTCAGTTGACAGTGAATGGTATATACAGTTGACAAATCCATAAAGAACTAATAAATTGGGTATCATCTTTTTATTTATTTTTTATATTATATTGCCATATTTTTATTTACTCTGATATGTGAACAGAACCAACCAAAAGCTGACAAATCAAGTTTGAATGTACTTTTATTAACAAATTTATCACAAATAAACAATTTTTTTTTACATATTTAAGGATAATGAGATAAACATAAAGCTGATTGATTTTAGAAAACCCATAAATCAAGCAACTTTAAATTTAAACATTTTAACATCTTTATGTCTTAATGTTTTAATTATCAGCCATTTTGGGTTACCTTGAACCATTAGGCTTTGGCCTGGACTGTTTGTTTGTTTTTTCCAAACGTTTGGTCTTAATGATTTATGGGATTTTAAAAATCAATGATTCAAGTGAAGATGGTGTTTTACTATACTCTATTCAAATAACTAAAATGAATGATTAAGGGAAAGTAATGAACTGTTAATAAATAATATTTAAATAGGTATTAAACAATTTTTTTTTTAATTTGACTGAAAATTGTCTGTATTTAGCCAGTCAGTTCGCATTTTGCAATGTAAGCACCAAACAAACAGATTCAGTATATTTCATTATAGGAATTAAAAATGAGAGTGGCTCAAAAAAGAAAAAAAAAATCAGAAATACACAATAAGAGTCATGTAAGAGAGAGCCAGGCATGAGAAATGACATAGACTAAAAACTAAAAATTCCTAATAAATATAGGCTGTTTTTCAAGCTTAATTTCAGATTTTTTTCCGACACGAAAAGTTCGAACTCCCGATCTTCAAGTAAGTTAAGAATGCTGGACAACCTGTAATAGAACAGAATATATAAATATTGTTGACAGAAAAAAATACCTTTGTAAGAGCTTTTAAAATATCAATTCGATCTTCAGCAGAAGGTAAGCCCACATACAAAATTTTATCAAGTCTTCCTGGTCTCAAAACTGCTAGATCAACCATATCAGGCCTATTGGTAGCAGCCATGAGAAAAACTCCCTTTCTACCTTCAATACCATCCATTTCTGTCAGCACTTGATTAACAACTCTTGTATTATGACCCTGTAAGAATTGACAATCTTTAACAGTGAATAGATAGCTAAATATATTTTAAAAAATATATTGCAATATATAACCTCTGAAGTCGCTGATCGTCTAGGACATAATGCATCTATTTCATCAAAGAATATGACACAAGGTTGAGAATTCCTGGCTCTTTGGAAGCACTGCCTAACAGCTCTTTCACTTTCACCAACATACTATCAACATGATGAAAACATAAAATAGAAATACATGAATATTTTTTTTAAACTAACATTCAGGAAGCTAAACATACTATGTAAAACTATTAATAGTAAATTTTATCACTACAGAATCCTAATTTACCATATTCAGCAATTCAGGTCCCTTCACTGAAATAAAATTTATATTTGCTTCATTAGCGACTGCTTTGGCAAGCAAAGTTTTACCACAACCCGGTGGACCACAAAGTAATATTCCAGAAGGAGCAGTAATTCCTAATTTTTCAAATTCGGTAACATATTTTACTGGCATCTAAAAACAAAATTTATAGATTTAGAAAGACAAAAAATGCAAAATCCTAATAAATAAAACTAATTACCCTAAAATAAACTAACATTCCAATTAAAAAGAAAATACCTTAATTGCCTTACTCACTTTTAGTTTTCTAGACTCTACTGCAACTTCTTTTAAAATAACTATTTTGCTACACAAGAATCAGCACGAAGGCCTAAAATTGTACTACACTGTTATTGCAGGAGGGGACTAGTCTGGAAGGTAGGCCTATGAAAAAACTTTGATGGCTAACTAGATGCCACCCAGTCCTAGATAGAATAGAAGCATCAAAATTCATTTCACAATGAATGACCCACACCAGTCCGAGCCAGGTGCTCTGAGAAATCATTGTTCCACAAAATTGGAATTTTACTCTATGAGTGAGACCATTAACAGCAGATGCTGGTGTGGTCACATAGCATTTAAGTCACATAGCATAAGTTCAGAACTGTTTGGGTTCAATTCCCACCCCTTCTTTAGTTAATAATTATTTTGTATAAAATAAATGCAGACATTTCCACTCTGGCCAGCAATGGGTGGTAACCTCTAGATAGCCTTGGGGTTGATACAAAAAGCCCATAAGAGATCTTGTGCTTGGCTGTATCTACTACAATTGAGCAGATTATACTAGCATCCTTAAGGAGAAAAAATAAAAACATAATTTGTTTTACAGTACTGCATTAATAACTAAATATCTGATGTGGACACCGCACTACTTTCTTGTATGCCTATTAAACTATAAATTGGTGGCTCACAAAGTGATCCTGAATTTGGTTAACAGTTTCTGAATATAGCAGTATCTCAAAAACAACACTTGGCGTACCGACATCCATCTATTGAAACACACACACGCCCATACATAATTATAAAAATGTTAAAAACGGTTAGTATGGACCTTAAAATGTGATTATTCATGAAAATCTCGATTTGTGATTTTTAGCACAATTCACATTCCATCCTTCTAAGAAGGCACAAGGTAAAAAAAACAGTTTCAGGTAACTACAATACATGATTACAATAATTTCTCCACTCGATTCAAAGAAGTCAAATCATAGAGAGAGGTGTTTTAAACCATGAGATAACATTGACTATATTGAATGCCTCATATCCAAGGCTGGCAAGCTCTTGTTTTATAGCTGTTGCAGGTATAGCGTCTTGCAAATTTTTGAGACAACTTGGGAGCTATTATCTTCTGGAAGCTGATATGTGTGCAAGCCAGCACCCCCTCTTCTTAAACTTGCCACTCTCCTGCGATATACAACGGCATTTTCGTTAACAAGTTCCCAAGAGATTTCTTCGTGTTCCATGAAAACATTAGACCTGTCTATATCACTATATAAAGGCATTGGAAATCGATGTGTGGGCATTTTAAGCAGGAGAACCCGCTGCAGACTTGTTCAGCTCACAAATGGAGAGTAAAACAAGTATTTTACACTCAATATTAATATTTAAAACAACTAATAAAATTGTTTAATTAGAGTGGGAAAAAATAGTATTTATAATCTTTATCACAGAACCATATGATCTCTGTAATTAATTTTAATATAATTTTTTATGTAAGTTTATCATGATGATCAAGTAAAGTACCCCTTCCGGCTCACCAATTTTAACGAAAATCTAGTATATTATTTCTATTGATATAAAAGACTTGTTAACCAAATTTGAGATGTTTTACATTATATTTTAATATAATTTTTGATGAAAGTTTATTTATGACCTTCAAGTAAAGTACCGCTTCCGGTTTGCCAATTCAGACCAAAATATAGTATGTTATTTAAATGAATATAAAAATCATAAACACTAATTTGAAAATTTTTACATTATATTTTAATATAATTTTTTATAGAAATCAATTATGACCATCAAGTAAAGTAACACTTCCGTTGATCATGCAGTGACCAAAAAGAGAGGTTCACAATTTGATTTTATAAAAATCACAAAATTTTAACTTTCTACGGCTAATTGTTTTTGAGTTATGCAAGATACGAACGAACGAACGCATATACAGACGTCATGATGAAACTAGTCAAAATGGATATTTACGTTGAAATCTGAAAACCAAAAATTTTCGAAATTACAATACTTCCTTTACTGCGTACAAGGAAGTAAAACTACAAAAATGTGACAAAATAAAAAGAAAATTTTTAAAGGCCAACCACCTTAATTTTCTGAATTATGGGCCTTCAATGTTAATAGTAAATCTTCGAAACAAGAACATCTCTTTCTCTGTTCTTACAGCAAATGATTAATTAATAGGATACAATCAGGCTTAAAATTATCTTAACAAACGATAAACTCACCATAATAGACTTCTGGAGCTCACTGCGAACATCTTTTAATGAGCCAATATCATTCCAAGTGACATCTGGAACAGTTGCAAAACCTTCTCTCTTGGCAGAAGGTTGCACTGATTTAAATGCTTTAGTAAAATCATCCATTTCGATAAACAGATTGTTAAGCTGTTCTGGTGTCAGAAGTGATCCACTATATTTCAATAAACAACTAAAATCTTCCACTTTTTCAGGTTTTTTGTTGCAAGACGTAATAGCAACATTGTTATCACTGACAATCATTGGGGTTGCAATAATTTCACAATTCCCATCCAAAGTATTAGTTGACTCAGTGGGCATGATTATCTCACCATTTGTAGGATGTTGAGTCGAAAGAATATTTTCTTTTTGCTGGATCAAGACCCTACAAAATAAAATTACATACACCCTTAATTAAACTAAATATACCTAAAAAAAAAAATGAGTAAAAACGTTATTAACCTGTTTACAGCAGCGATAGCAGCTTCTGACATGAGTGCTTTTAGGTCTGCACCAACATATCCCGGAGAAGCTGCAGCAAGAACATCTAAATTGATATCTGGACTTAGCTTAATTTCAGCAGTAAGAACTTGAAGGATCTGTTTCCGGGCAGTTCTATCTGGTATACCCAAACACACTTCTCTATCAAACCTTCCAGCTCTCCTGAGAGCCGGGTCCAAAGCATCTGGTCGATTTGTAGCACCAATAATTACTACCTTGTTCCCGGCCTCAATTTCACTGAGTCCTAAAAATGGAATAATCAGCAATAAACCTATTCCATTCTTAACTCATTAGAAATTCACATACGGATGCTATGTATTTTATTTTCAAACTATCAAAAAGATAAAACCATAAATTATTTACTATATACATTATTAATTTATAATATTTTTTTCTATTTAATGAACTAAAAATTAGCCCTTCATGATAAACATATACACATATGAAGTGTTATGATTTGTTGTTTCAATTAAAATAAAATAAAACTGTGTAGTTTTCAGAAAATAATTTTTTCAATTAACAATTTTTTTAACAGTTTTGACAAATAATGATTCTAAATTTTGAAAATTTTCAAAGTGGGTTGTGGGAGCTAATACAAACTAAAATTAATTTTGATATATACAAATTCTTAATCAATAAATTTTAAATTCTGACTTGCTGGCATTAATTTATAATATTTAAAATTTTTTTATTTAAATTCAAATTATTTAAGCTCATTTATTAGCAGTGGCCGATTAAAAATTTAATGTAACCCACGATCCGGAAGTATGCAGAGGAAGCATCCTATCTTTGATGTTGAGAGCTCAAGATCACAGAAAGGTATGCCTCAAGTCTCTTCGACTTGCATGTCGTTTTGCCAATCTCCACTCTCGAACCTGGCCACTGCCACTTTATTCGGGCGACGTAACTTCCTTGCATTTGGTAAATACATTTTCTTTCAATGCAAGCTCAAATCGGCTATTGCTTCGACCACTGCTAAATTACCTTAATTTTTTTTTAATTAATAAAATCATTACAGAATATAGTACAGTGCATTGTGCATCACCTAAGCCAAACATAATTATCAAACAAGCAATAGCAATCATGAGAGACAAATAAGTAAAAAAATAAAAAGAAGAATTAGGCTGAATTAAAAGATAATTAGGTCTGCAACAAATTTTAAAAAAAGTTTGAGCAGCATAACTCCATTACTAAGGTCGTATTTTCTTTTCACTTCTTTTCATTTGACTTTCTTTTTAATTTTGTTTTTAATAGCAAGAAATTTGAGTTTCATGAAAATGATCTCTTGAGAAATTGAAAATTGCTTCGTAGAGCAATAAAGAGCAAAGATGAAGTTTCTCATGACAATATTTAAATAAATCCATCCCAAGAGATTTATTGCATTGTGTTGTGCAACTTGTTTTAAACATTTTTTACAATAATTTCAATTGCAATAACATATCTTCATAAGATCAATAATAATTGAGATATATTGAAGAACTAAAATACAAAATTGAAAATATCCAAATGGCAGAGGTGGAAGAAAAAAGTGAAGAACCCCAAAAGGCACTTCTCTAATACTAACTCAATTCTCATACAAATTTTCAATCCTCTAACTCAATTTGGAGGGACTGTAGAGGTGCACAAAAACTTAAAAAACACAACCACAAAAAAAATTTGGACATGCCAAAATTTACCTCCCGTTCTATTGTATTGTTCTACCAAGAAAACAACCATACATAACGCTCATTTGATCCATTGACATTAAAATGGTAAATTAAATGAAATAAAATTACAATATTAAAGAGAGGCGAAATCACTCATCTCAAAATTTACAAGACAATAATCCAAAGTATTTGGAGCAGCTATACCAGATTATCAATTTATTAAGATATTAAGAAATTTGCTGTTTCTATATTTTTATGGCTGGCTTATTTTATTTATTTATAAAACCTAATAAAACACATTTTAAACTAAATATTTTTACTAACATATGAAAAGAAAAAACTGACGGACACTATATTGGCATCGATTACCGGAAATGCCAGATTAGTAGAGGTATATTTGAAAAACAAAACAAATTTACATGAATATCTCATATAACTACATATACAAACAAACTCTTAGAACCTAGAAAAGCTATTAAATACTTTATTAAAATAAATGATGATAATTTGTAATATAAGGGATAATAAAAATCACTGTTATAATGTTAGAGTGACATGTTTTCATTTTTATATCACATTACACTTGTTCTATACACTTATGCACAGAACATTCCTCCCTGCTAGGTTGAATCTGATGCACTACACTCACCGAACGCAAACATCGCACTAGTTGTGATAGTATAGTAAAGTATGGTCTCCTGCGGTTAGAGGCATGTGGAGACATGAAAACATCTGATCTGCCAGAGTTCTCAGAGAGCCAGATTATTGGATTAAGGCCAGATTTTAGACACTGTACCGGATTTCTGGGAGGGAAGCTTTGAAGCTGGAAATGCTTTACTAAGCCAACAAGTATAGGGCATTCAACGGATTGAGCCTAGGCGCTGATGGGCTGTGATGTAGCAGGCCATCCCATAGTCCCATTCCTTTCACTTTTCTTTAACAAAACTTATCTGTAAATATGTATTGGGAAAAATTTGGTACTATTTGCGTTTTTATTTTTATAATCTAATCTTCATCAATTAATGAAAATAAAAAAATTCAAGTACCCCATTACCATAGCAACGTTGGGTTATCAACACGATACCAAATTATTTTAGCCATACAGGAAGATCAAGACTTATCTTTGAACCATAAAATATAAGACAACCCTCACTGAGAATAGAATCAGCATCCATTGCTGGATTATACACAGTTAATTATATTTAGTTCAGTTGATAGGGAAAAAATAAAAATCTTATATACTTAAATACTATACTCTCCATGATTATTAAATAAGTAATAGAAATGACATTCCCAATTAATTTGTAAAATTAGGTCTTCCATAACCACCTTTCAGTAATTAAAACAAAGGAGAAGTAATAGTCAATAACTTTTGACTAAAGATTGTAGGCACTAAGGTTCAATTAAAGTTCATTGAAGATTACTTACCATCAATGCAGGTAAGAAGTTGAGCAACTATTCTTCTTTCCATTTCTCTCCGAGCAACATCTCTTGGAGGAGAAATAGCATCTATTTCATCGATGAAAAGTATGCATGGAGCTCTTGCGACTGCAGAATCAAAAAGCTCCCTTATTCTCGATTCTGACTCACCAGACACTCCAGCAACCAGTTCTGGACCAGAAACTCTAACCAAAGGTACTTTCAGTTCCTTAAAGAGATAAAAGAGGATAATGAAATTAAACTAATTTTTATGGAATCAAAAAATAATAAAAATTTACAAAACAATAATCCAAACTATTTAGGAACAGCTATACAGATTACCAATTTATTCAGATATTAAGAAATTTTATTTAATGCACTTAATTCATAAGGTATTAGTGAATATAGTTAGATATTTACTGATTTTATTGAAATAACTATACCACAAACTTATATAAACAAACCATAATTAAAATAAAATAATAACTTGATTGTAAAATAAAAATTCCACAGTATCAATTTATTTAAAAGTTTCAGATTTTTGACAGTTCTATTGTAAATTGGCTATAAAAGACAAGAATTAAGCAGTTAGATTTGCAGTTACAGAAAAGCTCTAATTTCAGTAGCTAAACTCAATAGGATATCACAATAAAAGAAGGAGCCAAAACATCTTAAGAAATAACGATGAAAATGATGTATAGTAGTTTTACTAACTACATTAACTGTTTATTTTTATAATTATAATGATAAACTTACACCAGCAACGGCCTGTGCCAATAGTGTTTTTCCACAACCTGGAGGCCCATGCAGAAGAAATCCCCTTGGAGGAGTTACACCAAGTTCCGTATAAATATCAGCTTCCTTTATGTGAATAACTAATTCACTAATATCCTAAAATTCACAAATATAAAATAGATTAACTGATGAAATACTAGATTCGTAAAAAAAAATGAACTAACAATTAACAAATATTAAAATGGATCATAAATTCAATTTAATGAAGTTGTTGATAAGTAATTGTTCAAAGGTTGTCTACATTAACAACCACTCACTCAGCCTGATTGATGTTTAGTATTAACAATGGCTAAAGTTCTTTGCAAGGGAAATCTTAGGTTACTAATACAAAAATTTGAATAACCATCCCAAACCAAGAGCTAAGTGCAGTGGCTAAAACTGACCTAGACGAAGGCTTGAAAAGGTCTAAATGGCAAATAAGATAAATGGATCAGACATTAAAAATGAAAGTCACATGTTCATTGTCGGAAAGAGCTAACAAGGTATCAGACATTTTGCTCATCATTTATACATTCATTCCTTAAAAACATAATGTTTAATATTTTATGCTTGAATCATTTCTTACAAATTTATTTTATGAGTAAGATATTTTTTATAGCCAACACTTTATTTATTTTCTTCTACTCAGCAAGATAAATGATAAATAGATATTTTCACAACAGTCACAAAAAGATCAGAATGATAATTGTTTAATCTATATCCGGCATGATTAGCCTAAAGTAAAAGTTCCAAGTTTCAAGTACCACACACCAGATTGCCAAACCATATATTTTATATTAATTTAGTGGACTTAGGAATCATAATATAAATGAATGGTGACAGATTGATGGGAAAACTATGGGACAGATTACATTGTCTTTACTTTCTAATAAACTAGAGACTACAATAAAGCAAGAGTTCCTAAGAAGATTTCAAAAGAAATAGTTTTACTTGCATAACAATATATAATTAGGGAGCTTTCAATCATTCAATTAATGCATATTTATGTTTGATATAAATTAAATAGTTAAGAATACATAAAGAAAAAAATATATGAAGCAAATATGTATTTTTGACATTCATGTAATAGGGTATATGCATGATTTTCACAAAAACCTTAGATATTTTCATTTCAATATTGTTTTCATTCCAAAAATTACGTAAAACCTTAAATCATTCATAAAAATATTCTTATTAAATTAAAAAAAATATTTCCTTTGGGGCAAGATATTTTGGCTATTCAAATGCACCATTTTTCACAGGATTTGTCATGTCAACAAAGTTATTTAAAGACTTTGTGTTGGTCCTGGTGAAACTTGCTAAATTTGATCTAATTCTCTGATTAGTAAAACCATGGAATAAGAGCGAAAACCTTCGCATACATTTTGTCTTGTGTCTATATGAAAGAATACAATGAAAAACACAGCATAGTCCATCCAGCAAGATAGAAAACAACCTTCTCCAAAATCAGAGGCGGGGCTAAGGGGTGTGGAGGAGGGGAAGGGAGCTCTCCCACTTCGCTCGAGTCCCAATCATCGCTAGAATCTGAGCTGAAACCCGCTTCTATTATTATTTTGTCAATTTCTTGATCAATGAGTCCTTCTCGTACCCAGTATTCATTTTTAATTTTCTTCAGATGAGCACAGCAATTTGACCATTTTTCGGGAGTAAAATTTTGAAAAATTTCCTTTAATGAAATTCATTTTTTATATAAAAATTTGTTATTGCGTTTAGATATTTTAAATTTTCCGCATATTTATTGCATTTTTGGGTAATTAAAACTTATTATTTAGCAAAAATTTGAAAAGAAAAAACTATTTAGGTTTTAATCAATAGCAATAAAGATTAAAAAAAAAAAATTGAACAAAATATATTTTTCATGCATATACCGTAATGTCCACATCAATTCGCATACAAAATATATTATCTCTTTATATATACAAAATATAGAGATAACAAATCGGGTGCATCAAATTTTCTCAAATGTGAATTCATCAAACATAGCTAAAGGAAAAATGTAATGTAAATTCATAAATGCATCTCTGTTTTTATGACCATGGTACACAAAAATACTAGGCATGGGATTCACTCAGAAAAGAGTT
The DNA here is from genome assembly GCA_948150685.1 of Rhaphigaster nebulosa. Classification (NCBI taxonomy): domain Eukaryota; kingdom Metazoa; phylum Arthropoda; class Insecta; order Hemiptera; family Pentatomidae; genus Rhaphigaster; species Rhaphigaster nebulosa. The sequence goes on from OX411306.1 coordinate 39,480,395, forward strand.
AATATTTTTATTATCCTAAATGCCTATTTTAATTCAAAGAATAGAAGGTTACTTAACTTTTACCTCAAATTTAAGGGAAAAGGACAATTTTGGTGATGGTGGGAAAAGATTTTATCTAAAAATTAGTAATCACAGAAGTTGCGAAACCATTGAATATGCGATACATAGAAAGATAGAGCGTAGAGTTTATCTGATCGCAACTGTTGCATTAATCTCAGCAGTGAAAGGGTTAATTGTGTTTCAATCTTAGCTATTGTTAATCTCAGACTCTTTAAGATTTCTAATTTCTAGCAACGTAAAGACACAAGATTTCTGGTGAGGTGGAACAAGTATTGACTGACTACAAAGAAGAAATCTTCCTCTAATAATCCATTGGTTATTTCCCAATAATATCTGGATCTTTAAAAGTTTTTATTCACTAAGGCCAAAAATCTCATTTTGTGTATCCCATTATGAGATCTCTCAAATTTCTAATGTTCTGCAATCAACAGAAGGGCTTGCCCCAACTAACCAATGTTTTGTCCTGATAAATCAGTGAAGTTTTATATGGTTAAGCATATTTTTATGCCATCCAAATGAAAATGTCCAAATAAAGTAGACTGCATTTTGCATATGCATTTTGATATTTATTTAGAATAATAAACATAACATTTATTTTTAAATATTCAATAATTTTTTTAAGTTAATGACCTAAAGCAGAATTAGCCAAAAAGACCTTAGATTTTCGACTTCCACAGTTCAGGCTGAACAAAACGGATATAATAAATACAGAATAAATGGTATAAGACAAAAAAGTATTAATGAGTTATACCTTCATAATATGGAATGGACTTATCCTGCATTTTAAGGAAGCAAATAGTAAGTAAAACATCTAAAATAATAATATCACTTGCTTCAGAAAAAAAGGAAAAAAAAAGGCTTTGAATTGAAATTTCAATGGTTGATTAAAAATTACCATAAAAATTTACCTCTAATACTAAAAATATTTAAATACCAGAGGTCAATAAAGGACATGTAACTTGATAATTAACATTAATTTATCAATCAACCATTAAAATGATATCAATGAATTAGAATAAAATAAAACAATTATGATATTTCATATCCCTGATATTTGGTATAAAAAACATTTCAACTAAATAATAATAAATAATGTAGTCCTGAATATTTTATTCTGAAGGATCTACATTATTTATTATTATTATTTATATTATTTGGATACACTCAAAAGAAATATAGTCATACTTACTTGGAGAACTTTAGGAAAGCCTCCAAAACAGTCAAAAGTTACACTGGGTATTGGTGCAATAATTGCACCCCTAATTTTAGGTTTTTTTGGATCTGGCGTGTAAACATCAATTGGTGGAGGCCTTTTGTTGATTTCAACAGGTGTGACTTTCACATTAGGTAGTTTTGTGAACTGAGCCATAACCTGACTCCTCTTCTGAAAAAACAAATTATCAGTATTTGTATTTAATTTGATATTACAAAAAATTGCATATAATTTTAACATAACTTAATACATTTGACATAGTCTAAAAAATAAAAATAAATATAAAAATCAATCACTTCTGTTCTAAACTGAATCATTATTGAAGAATCTTGGAAATGGACATACATTTTTTTGGTAATTAGTGGCCTTTAGTCATTTTCATTTTCCTTGGCAAAAAAATCTATTATCATTGCATATAACAATTATAATTGATGAAGATAATTTTAAAATTAAGATTATAAAAATGGATAACAGAAAAAGTTTAAGCTTAATAAATAATAATTGTAACAAACATTCACTGTGTATACATATATGTATATATGTGTTTGCCCCCTATATTATTGCATTTACTGAAATAAAATTTTACAATCTTGCCGTGCTTTCAAATATCTCTTAAATTATGGATACAAATGTTTATAAAATTGGTAGGTTATTATGCAATACTCATACTCATTGGTATATTATTTTGTCCAATTAAGTTTTACTTTAAGCCTTTCGGCACTCACTGTTAGTTCAGCACTCACAAGCTTTAGTCTGTTCACAGTCCTGCTTCTATGTTTATTGTTTTGTGTTGTTTAGATGACGTAAAACAGCTAGATCATCAACACTTTTATTATTACATTAAAATTTTTGAGATGAAATGACTAACTATCCATTTATATATAAAGAAAAGTTCTATGTGAATTAAATCACCTTTCTCTATATACAAAGAAATACAAAAACACGTAGACTTAAAACAAATTGTGTAAGGGGCAAATTTTTGTGATCTAATTAATTAAAATTTGTGCTCAATAAAAATGGGTATAAAAAAAGATTGTAGAGTCAATTCTATTAAAAAAAACAAGATGTGTGGCCAGCCAGAGAGTACAAAATAAAAACACTGATGAGAGTATGAGGTCTTTGAAGAACCCATGATTAAAAGAAATATCAAAACCAATGTTGACAGAAAATGCAAAAACAGTGCTTTGTGATAGTATAAGAATAAAATGCTGCAAATTATTACACAATGGCTCATCATTTCCAAATAGTACTATTTCAAAAATATCTGGTGTGTCTATATAAACAACTTTCCTTATCACTTTGGTTTAGAGTCCAGACAATTAGATTATCTTTCAGATGAGCACCTAGAATGTTCTGGGAGATGTAACGATCTTGAGTAATCAAATAACTAACAAAGATAAACCAGCTTCCATAGGAATATGTGCGAATACTTTATAAAGGATATCTACCAAGTTCAGCAAAGAAATTAACAGCAGAATAATGGTGGGTAATAGAGTCTACAACGTAAAACTGAAACTTCTCAAATTTCAACTGTTGTCTAGAAAATTATGGTCTTATGGAGCGGAAACTTAGTGTTTGTCCCAAGATGATTTTCTTAAATTGAGTGTTTGAAAGTAACTGCAACAAAGCAAGTCAGCTAAGATGGGCAGAATAGAATATGTATCAGAATGGAGAGTGAAATGGTACAATGGAAAATGTTCGAGGCACACATCAGAAGAAAAAGAAGAAGGGCAAAACCTAGAAGCAGGTGGAAGTGGAGGATAGATCCAAGGAAGGATGAAGTGGAGAGAGATGCGAGGAAGCTGGGAGTCCGCAATTGAAAACTCAGGAGGCCAAGGGACTTACGCTGGCCTGTAGTGCGCATCGTTAGTTTAAACAGTTGAATACGCTATATCTCACCTAATCATTGGGAGTATGAAGAGGCCGCAGAGACCGAGAGTGTTAAGGCCTCACCCTTACAACTCAAGCCTGCTAAGACGTCGGTTCGAATCCGGCCTGGACGGGTTGAAATTTATTTCATGGCAGCCCTACATAATGAATCTCGACCTTCCCACTCTAGTTAGTATAGGATGGTAATCTGTAGGATAACTCGTCATGTTTGCCTTAATAGGATAGGAAAGGACGTTGAACGCCAAAACAAACAAACATCTGAAACATATAAATGTCCGCTATTTTGAAACGAAAAGGTGGATTGTAAAGTCGAGTTCCAAGGATCATACTGGGGTTACGTTTGACTTGAAGATACGTTACGTTTGATGAAAGATTGCCAAATCTCAAGAATATCGATTCAGTAGTCTCGGAAAAAGTTGCAGAAGGCAGAAGAACGGATTTTTTTTCATTCAATGTTTGAAGTCTATGTATCCTGAAATGTAAAATCTCAAATTTTGATGAGGGTTAAAAAAAAATGTCTTGGTCGATTGCAAAGGCTCATTAGAGAAAATATTAAACCTAAACAAGTAGCTGAAGAATAAACTATAAATGACTATTCAATATGAGCTGTTGCATTAATATGAAAATATTTCATTAAAAAAAATCTCAGCATTACATTATATTTTAGGTCTTAATGTTTTACAATTACTTTCTACATTAACTATATTTTCACAACAAAAACTAGGAACTTTGGTGGATGTTTTTCCCAGATGATGCGGGTTGTAAAATAATTTAAAAGCTTAATATATGAACTTTATTCGCTCTTTAGAAATTAAACATTTTATGATTCAACACCAAAAGTAGTATTTTAGAGGATTTATATACATTGTCTAGAGGATTTATATGCATAGGAAATCATCTAAAATATACATTTACAACATAAAATTTTATAATTTTAATAAATAAATTTACCCGTTGTTTAAGGTTGGTAGGAATCAGACTTCTTCCATTACCATTGGAATTTTTTTCTTCCTCATCACTGCTAATATTAATTAATTCCTGCATTTCGGAAGTCCCCCTGGAAAAAATTTTCAGGTGGTGAATAACATAAAAAAACTTTGAGCACATTTAAATTAAATTAAACTAAACTTACCCATTCTGCTTAGTAAATATTTTTTGGATAGAATTTAAATAAGGCGTGGAAGTAACCTGTTTAACAAAAAAGATTATAAGATTAACAATTTAACAATAAGGAAAATATAATGAAAACAGTTTTCCCAATATGTTGTTCTTTAAAGGCAGGCACACACTTATTTAATAAACAACTTTCTCCTCTTGGAAAAAAGAGGTGTGCGTTTATATAAATATTTGTATTTATCTACCTAAATTATATATATATATATATATATATATATATATATATATATATATATATATATATATATATATATATATATATATATATATATATATATATATATTTATAATATATTTCAGATTACACAAGGAACAAAAAAACTAACAGAAGGAAAAAAAAACACATGAATCTTTTATTTCTCAACTTATAGTCCTGAAGAAATGGTTTGAGAAGTTATAAAACCACCAAGAAAGGGTTCAGACTACGCTCCTTTTTTACCAGGACCCCCGAGGAAAACAAACCTTAGTTAAGGAAAAAAAAAAGAAATTAAAGCAGTTTAAGGGATGAGAATCAAACTGGATCATTATCAGACAGAGACATCCTAAAAGGTTAAATCTTTAACCTGCAGGTTTTGTATGATAAAAGATAAAACTGCATGCTACCTCATAAGTTCCTGTGACACACTAGCACACATATGCTCCATACTTAGTGGCACTGACTGCATTGTGACCATAAACTTTGTGAACTTCTGAGCCTATTTAGTAGCTCAAAGGACAGCATACAACAGGCCTCCTATGATGGTGAAACCTATGATGGAAGGAAACAAAAGGATGTGGAGCAGGCTAACTATTCAGGTTCTCAATGTGGACGTGCCGTACCCTAGTGGGGGCTGAAGCCTTCAGGCGACCTAGGTAGATGGCTCGCTCCATTTTGAAGAAATTAACAGTGTATAATTAAAAATTAATAATTTTGTAATTGTGTTTGAATAGTCATTTAACCCTTACTGACTGAAGACTGATTTATCAGTAGGAGCGGGCGATCCCTGTGGCCTGTAGACTGATTTTCAGTACGGTGCGCGATGATCCATATGGCCTGTGCACTGGTTTATCAGTCAGTGCTAGAATATTCTACACTTATTTTTTTTTAATTTGTCCCTAAATTATCTAGAGATTCTCAAGACATACTCTAGTATCATTCCTAGCCACAAGAGTTCATAGAACATAAACTTGGAGTTCATGGAACAGAAACTTTCATTTACAAGTTTGTAGCAACAGACAGATCCTTAGGTGACCATATTCCTGCTCTAATCCCAAGTAATAATATCCTTTATTCTCTTTTCAAAAGCATTCCACCCAAAAAAATTTTGAATCCAACTATGCCAGTCCAAAATCCGGATGATTGGAAACTTTAAAAGAAAATTGGATGTAAGGAAAACAAAACGTTAATAGTGGTAAAAAAAGATCCAGTTCAGAGGGCATGCCCTGACTCTCAGTTCCCCGATCTCGCAGACGCTCACACTATTCAGTCGCTAAAGGGTTAAAATTTAAAGTCTGCATTTTTATTTATGGGCATATTAAACACTCTCAGCACTTCGTAATGGAATCCATTTGTAAAAATTGGAGGCATGAGTGCTATGTTTCACTAAAATCGTTCCTAACTCTTTTCAAGATAAAGCGAATTGGTTGCTATTTATTAGTTGCTATTCAAATTAAAAATATCTAATGGCTTGAACACAAAAAAGTGTTAACATTTACAAAATTCAGAGCTTGCAAAGTGAGTATTGGACTGAAAAAGTTTGGGAACCTTTATTCTATATGATTAGGTATTATTAGGAGGTTTGCCTGGTTTTGGGAAAAGAAGTGTTTTCACAACAGAGGTGAGCTTAAATATTTAATGCCATATGATGACCTATAAGAAATATTATACCTATATAGACTACTGGAGCAATTTATCAGTATAGCAATGGTTTCTAATTTTTCTTACAGTAACATTCTGAGCTTCCAATCCGACTTCAACAGGACCATCTTCTTCATCGTTATCATCAATATTGTCGATTTCCACTTCGGACTCAGAATTTTCAGAGCCTGAATTATTTTCATCTCTGCTTTCCATTATAATCCTGTAAGCTAATAAAACTATATGATAATTCCATTATGTTTTGGAATACTGTTGATATCATTTCAGTTAATGACTAAGTATTTTACCAACCACACATTTTATGTCTATCTTGTGTCATTAACATAAACAGTAAATTGAAATAAACCATAAGCAATTTCTTTATTACTGAGAACTAGTTATTGTTCATAAAAATAAGAAAAAAAAATGTAATATAAACATATGCCCTATGATCATTTATTTCGTAGATACCAGCAATAAAACATAAACATATTTGGTTATAAAAAATATATCAAAGGGAAAATAAAATTATTATCTGTGTTATAATTAACTTTATAACAGCTGCTATAAATGTTTTACCCTCCCTTCAATCATTAAGATCAGGTGGCTGAGAAGGCTATTGTAATATTGCTTTTGTTTTATTTATAAAGTTTTAAATTAGTTCACCAAGCATACAACAATTCTGTAGTAATGGGTGACTTATATATTAGTTTATTTTTGCAGAATTAAAATGCATGGTTTTATTTTATGAAGAAGTCCATTAAAAGTCTGTTGCAGCAGTTAAAAGGAATACTGAACTATATTTAAATCAATGGCTTCCAAATTTAAAACAGATAAAGGTTCATTTGTTCCAAGAGTTGATGGTGGTAGGCAGAGATTTCAACAAAACAAAAATCTAGAACACTTGTCATTGTTACCCAGTTCAATTGTTATTAGCTGATAGTTTTCAAAATGCATCAACTATTGCCAATTGGTAAGTGAGTAATTCGATGAGATAAGTGATTTTTGCAAGTTGGAGCACTAGAACCTTTTTCATAAGCTGTAAGTTAAAGTAACCAGACGTCCCACGTAAGGTGAGACTGTCCCACACTTGGGTCCTCATCCCACATCAAAAAATGTCCCACATTGGACAATCTTTTGTCTTTAATGATTTACACTTTTATATAATCGATGTTGGGTTTGACATTCAATGGCACTACAATACCTACTTTTTAAGGATTAGTTTTAACATTTTAAAATATGTATTTTCTATGCCGTGTAAAATTAACCGTTTAAGTTAACCTTTTTCTAATTTTTACTTAATGTCATGGCTACAATCCTCATTATTATTTCAAATAGCTATGCAAAAGAAACAAATCTGTTCATTCAGTAAACATCTACAAAAGGAGATCACTTTTTTAAAAAGAGCTAACTTGAAAAAATATTTCCTGTGAGATTTTACGATTGGGTTCAGAGGTAGAAGTGCTATTACAAGTTCCACTTTGATTTACAATATATGAATGATAACTTAATTTTTTTTTCTATCTGTCTCATATTTCCTTGTAAAACATCTGGTCACTTTACTGTCAGTGTTCATTTGAATATTGTTAACAATTACAGATGGATAAATTAGAAGGGTTGTAATAAATTGGCCTCCTGAGTCCAGTGACTTTATATCTATAGAGCTTTTGAGTTAGGGCTACATTACACCTTACGCATGTATCAAAAATTATTAATATTATATTAGCATTAGTATATTAGCATATTAAAAATCATATAATTAAAGCTTGCACAACCTTGAATGAGCAAAAAATGCCCCCAAATGATTAGATAAACTAGTGAGCTTCTGATTAAATGCATTGAAGTAGTGAGGATATTCAGAACAGCTGTTGTAAATTTCAATTAAACTTTTTTTGTATACATCCACACCTGTCACTTATATCACAACATTAAGCTGATGTGGTATAAATAGTATATAACTGCCATGTCGGGCATGAGAGAGGTCGGTACCTATCGGCACCTTCTCCTAACATGAGATTCTAAAGAATTTTACACAAGGAGATCTCTTAGCCAGGTCCTTTTCTGCTTTCTTCTGGTAAGTTTAGTTATGTCCGTTGTTTCCATATTTCGTATAAGTGAGTTGTAATACCCATGGAGTTTGTCATAGAGTCTTTTGTATGAGATATGAATATGCTCTTGAACTGTAGATCTGTGTATAATGTTTTGTTGCTGACGTACCAGGGTGAACGTGATTAGTCTCAGTTTTTATGATTGAAGTCTGTATTTTTTGGATGTGAGTCTTTATATATACATTATATATATTTTTAATACATTGTTAGTCTGTTGAATGGGTTTATTGTTTACATAAACTGGAGGGCAGAGGTCGTGTCTAAGAGTGAATGTGATGTCATTGTAGAGTTTTATTTTCCATTGTTTAAAATAATCCTGTAGTTGTAATAAGTAATGCTGGATAGTCAGTGAAGCCTGAGTTACATCTGCATGTCTAGTAAGAATAGCTGTGTCATCTGCGTATGTTGCTAATATTGGGTTAGGGCAAACTGGTATATTGTATGTGTATATAATGTAGAGCAAGGGAGCAAGAATTGACCCTTGAGGCACTCAGGACCTGATTGGATGTTTAGAGACCTCTGATCCTTGCCGGACAGAAAAAAACCTATTGGATAGAAAGGAAAGAAGTATGAGATAGTAAGTCGAAGGAAGAAAGATTTAAGTTTGAAGAGAAGTCCATTATGCCAGACTCTGTCAAATGCTTGAGCTACATCCAGGAATACGCCAGTAGCAAATAGTCTATTCTCTAGTATGACTGAAATGTAGTCCGTGACTCTAGAGTGTAATGAATGAAATCCAAATTGATGTTCAGGTAGTATTTGCTTGGCAGTCAGTATGTCGAGTATACGTTTGTAAATTAGTTTTTCAAAATTTTTAGAACAAATTGTTGGGTCTGTATGAAGTGGATTTTTACTATCTTTGTTATGTTTTGGAATCATCAGTATGTGGGAATATTTCCACTGCAATGGGAATTTTGTTGTTCTGAATATGGAGTTGTAGATCGTTGTTAGGAAGACTACAGCTTTTCTGGGCATATGCTGTAATAGATCAGCAGTGATCAGGCCATGTCCAGGGGCTTTCTTGCTGGGTAAGTTCTTGATCTCTAGAAGGACTTCAGACGGATTAAAAGCAGTTGGTGTTAGAGTTAAAGATAAAGGTGTATCTAGCATCTCCTGTACAGAGTTTTCATGTTCATTGTCTGGTTAGTGAGTATGTGATACAAAAACTGTCGAAAGATGATTGGCAAAAAGTTCAGATTTTTCACTGTCGGGCAAGACCCAAGATCCATCTTCTTTCCGAAGTGGCGCTGACACCTCGCGATGTCTAAGAAATCTCTTTGTATGTGTCCACAAACTTCCATTGTCAATATTAAGATTCTCCAAAAATATATCGTAGTTTGTCTGTTTAAATTTTTGTATTTGTCTTTTTAGTTCATTATTTATTCAGTTATATGTCTGTCAGATGGTAGTACAAGCTATAGCCAAGAGTATACACTTGGCTATGATCAGATCCCTTCTATACTTCTTTTCTTTCTTGGTACTGATGATGCCCAGGCAGATTCCTGTATACTCTTTGTCAAAACTTCAACAGCATCCTCGATTTCTTTTTCACTTTTTATTGAGATAGGAACTGAGAGCTTTTGAGTTAAATTTGCTTGGTATAGATCCCAGTCTATTTTCCCTTCAATAAGGGTGGGACGTTTTTCCTGTTGACATGGTTTGTCAAAGGGAACTAGATGTATAAAATAATGGTCAGAGCTTAGATCAGAGCTAGATCTGATGGTGCGAGGTATGGCCTACAGTCCTTTGGTAACGAAGAAATCTGGTGTCTTAAGTCTCGATGTAGCCCAGTATGTTGGTGTATTTGGCGATATGGTGTTCAGTGAAAGTTTGTGGAGAGCGGACAGCAAGTTTCTTCCCCTTGGTGTACATAATCGTGACCCCCATATCTGATGCTTAGCACTGTAGCCACCCCCAGCAATAAAGCATTTTCCCAGGTTTTCAAATAATCAATTAAACCTAAAATCAATATTTCATACATTTTTTCTTTAATATATTTTTTAACTATTATAAAAATAAAGACTAAAATGATTTAATTAAATTTTATATAATATTAAATTTTTCCTTCATTGTATTGTTCTCATGTCATTGTTCTAAATATATGGAAATAAGACTGATTTGGTTTTATGGAATGTCAGACCATAGCAACTTATGTCTAAACATTGAGATACAATTAATTTATATTTTTCAAACATTTAAAAAGATTAATCTTCGTTACTTCTTTTCTGCTCTCAATTCTACTCACACCGCTGAGGTGATGGCTTTCTAGGGGTGACATGTAAATAATAAATTTAAAAAATCTTCTATTTAGTCATGTTCTTATTGAGCACATGGATAGGTTGTCCCAGTTCTGGGAAATTCTTAATTGTTGGACTGCTAATTCCTAACTATAATTAGGGAATCCATTCACCATAAGACTGTTGATGCCCAATTGCAGTCTATACTCAATGGCATCTCACATTCACTTGCCTCTTGTCTTCTCTGACGTCCCATGCTCAAACATCTCCCACAACACAGTAACCTCATTCATTATCTTATTTTTTGAATTTGTAGCTCTTCTTTCCAAATTTTTACATTTAAGTTCAAATCAAGTTTAATTTTATATTATAAATTTATTTTTAAAAAAATGTTTATACATTTTCATCAAGAAGAGGATTTTCCTTTTAAACCTCCATACCAACTGTAAACCAATCCTGTTTGGAATCCAAGAAGCACAATGTAATTACAGGCCAAATCAGCAACTAAGCCTAATATTGGTAGCACGAGTGACAATTTCAGTTATAAATAACGCGACAGTTTAGTTATTTCACTAAATTTATTAGTTATTTCATTCAGTTATTTGCATATTTTGTTACCCCTTTCTTTTTGCAAACATCCCAACATTGTCGATTTTTTTTACCTCTTTCTTTTTGCTAACATCTCAACATTGTGGATTTTCTGTAGCCTTTGTAGGAATAGAATGATTAGATCTTTGTCTAAATCGTAGCACATCCCACCATAAGTTAAAACGTTAAGGATAAAACTCTAATGCCTGTAATCAATCAGAATGTAGTAAATTAATTTTTTTAATCCTCTAGAACACACCCAAATGCAGCAATATAGGGATATTTTATATTTAAATATGAGTACAATAAATTATAATTGAAAAAAAAAATTAGTTTTTCGATGTTTTATATTGTTTTGAAAGTAAATTTGGTACATTTCTTAAGTACAATTGTGATAATCGAATATTAATTACTCCTTTCAAGAAAAAGAGCTTTATAAACAACCGTGGGTTTTGCTTTCTACAACAGGAATTGGTAATCAAACATTTTTAAAAAAAAAGTATTTAGAAGCAGTAAGAAATTATTTTATTTTTAAACGGCTTTGGTATAATGATTCCAAAAAACTTAAAATCATTTTGCTCTATATTCATAAAAGGCTGTTAAGGACTTATGAAATCTCTAATCAGCTGCCATTTTGAATAATGGTGGATAGTAAATTTCGAGTTACGAGGATCGTCCTGGGGTGACCTGTGACTTTAATGCCAAATTAAAAAAAAAATTGGCCCTGCAGTCTCTGTTACAGCTGCAGAAGGACATATTTTTTAAAAATTCTATTTTTGGATTCAATGTATCTTTAAACATAAAATCTCAAATTTTGAAAGGAAGTTAAATTTTTATATTTTTCTTGGTCGATCATAAATGTTTATAATTAAAAATAGTAAACCAAAATTCCAAAACTTTAAAAAGTTTGGAAAACTCTCAGTAAGTATACAGAGAGATGATTCTGCCCTTAAGAAAACGTAACTTAAACTTCTTGTTTTATGCAAAATGATTTGAAGTTATAACAAAAAGAGATTGTATGAATAGTTTCATGGACAGAGTAGATAAATTAAAGAATATGGACGACGAAGATATAAATAAAAGTTATAAAATTTCAGAGTAGCACTAGAAAGCAGAGATACACCTCCTTAACCAGAAGATTAAAATCATAGAAGCTAAAGCTAGAATAAAGTAATTCTCAAGATTCTTATTAGACATATAGTAATACATTTCAATAGAAATAAATTTTACCAACATTAGCAAATTAAGTTCAATTTTTTTCACAATAGCAACTGACAAATTTTTACATTTAAAACAAATTGATATCACTGCTACTTTTCTTAAAGGCAAATTGAAAGAAAAAAATATCGATGGAAAATCTAAGCATGTTGAAAACTATTAAATCATTCTTGAAGAAAATGAAACTAATCTGATTACTCTTCAACAAGTTAAGGAAGTGCTGCAAGACTTAACAATCACTAAAGATGAAAAAGTTTATTGACTTAATAGTACAATATATGGTTTGAAGCCGTCAAGACGGGTATGGTGTCGAAGTTAATTTCAAATATTGAGGAACTTGAATTTAAACCTGATCTATGCATACACAGATCTCATACATAAGAAAGGTGCATTTATAATAGCAATATATGTAGATGCTTGATGATAGCATAGAATAATTTTGGATAAAGTAAACAAACTAAAAGTTAATTTTAAATCAGTAAAATGTATTAATGCTATACATATTTTTTCAAATGGAGTATTTTATATTAAATAATTTTATCTGTCCAGGTATATAAACTTAATCACCCTTTATAAATTAATGTTCTTTATTTTTCTTCTACTTTATGCCAATACTTTAACACGTTGACTGCCAACTACGAGATAACTTGTAGATTGTGTTCTTTTCTAAGACGCCAACTATGAGTTATCTTGTCCTGTGTTTACTTGCCATTTTTGTAATCACAATCTACGAATTATCTCGTAGTTGGCAGTCAATGTGTTAATGAAATAGTCAATTTTAATGAATTCATTAAAAATGAAAGACCTTGGAGACTTGAAATATTGTCTAGAATGAGAAATAAATAGAAAAAGTGATGCTTGATGTATTTTCTAAACAATATACATTTATAATATACTTAATTCCCAAACAAAATACATTTTTTTTTTTTAATTTCCCAAACAAAGTACATCACTGAAATTCTTAATAAATTCAATATGGGAAATTGCAATTCTGTAAGAATTGTAATAAAGTCCGGAATTCAACTGGCCAAGCATGATAAAGAACTTCAAGATCTATCCTATTTCTATCAAAACCTCATTTCTAAATTAATGTAACTCGGAGTTATTAAAACAGCACTAATCAGCTGTTGTATTAGTTTTCTCAGACAGTATAATAGGTGCTTTGATACTCAGATAACAGATCAGTTCACATCTAAAAGGGTTTTGCATTATTTAAGAGAATCAAAAAAATAGTATCTGTTGCCCTATCTAAATGGCAGTTATAGATGTAATAAGGGAAGCATTGCATTTAAAACAGCTGTTATCTGACATAGGAATTCTTAAACCAATTATTGAAATGTTCAATGCTAATATTTCTTTAATATCGACATAGTTAAGCTGCTTAAGAATCATTAAAGAGCCCCTTGCTACTTCCTGTTTTAAGCATATCAATATTAAAAAACATTTCATCTTAGAAAAAGGTCAAAACAGAAAAACAACTAGCTTAGAAGAGATAGAAGCCCATCTTTTCATTAAGGCCTTAACTGGACCAAGACTCTAAAGGAAGCAGTTTTGAAAGGTTCAAAACATGTCAAGTGAGGGAAAGTATAGAGATTGATTTGATATTTCATCAGTCGCCACCTTTATTAGCTTCTTTTATAACATATGTTTTAATTGTCGTATGTGATAACTACATCATATTAGCATATATCTGGTAGAGTAAAAATGGTGGTTAATAGTTAAACATATTTTGGTGATTGTATTCTTAGCATTTATTACATTTCCCTTGGGTCTTGACAAATTCTTAAACTGAACAGAATTTCTAGCTGATAGTTATCATGAAACAGTCAATATATAACTATGTACATTATTATTTTGAGAATTATAAAATAATTCATAGTAAAAGAAATATAATAAAAACAATTGCAGCTATGAATAATAAATGAAAAGATATAACATTAGTAACTTCTAGTCACACATAATAAATAGTACTAACCCCTTTTAACCATTCCCCTAAAAGCACTTTTTTGTCTTCTACCATACTCTTTAAATTTCAGCCTAAGGTCTTCAACCATAGAATCAGTATCTATCCCTTCAGGGTCCTCAAAGGTTTCAATATACTACAAAAATAATATTAATAGTTAAAATGGGATAAAAGTAAATTTTCATCATATAACGATATATTAAATTTAAATAAAAATAGTGTACCTGTTGAACTCTACGAAACAGTAATGAATCGTTAACATAAGGAAATTTTTCCTTATTAGTAGGATCAACATTAGAATTCATATTCATTTTTTTTAAATTAAATGTTTATTAAAACATAAAACTTATCCACAGAATAATATATTTAGATCGTTTTTAATCGATTAAAAAGAGGAGGGTTAATTGCAAGAATTATTAGTTATTCATTATGATTGTTTCACGCTGAACACAAAACAAACATGCAATACATAACCTAACGACTGTTATAATTTAACCTTCTCATAAACAAGAACACAACGCTGGTTCAATTAAATACATTATCAATACATAAATATGCATATGAATTCAATTTGAAGTGTAATTTTTTTTTTAAATAAGAAAAATTAAAAATCATGGCAATTCGAATGCTAAAATCGTTATGACAAAAATAAGGGAGCTTCATTAATGTTTGGCGGGAAAAAATGTTTTGTTAATATAGTGCAAAACTAGATGCATATAGTCCAGCAAGATAGAAAAGAACTCCAAATTCGGAGGCGGGGCTGAGGGGTGTAGAAGAGGAGAAGGGAGCTCTCCCACTTCGTACATATTCGTCACATTAGAAGCATAATATCTTTATTATCAGAACTTTTACCACCAGTCTACCAGAGGTTATACATCCAGCATATATTATATTCAAAAGGTTTGCATATATAAAAACCAGAACTACCATGATACAAGGAGATGGACAAATAGTAGAGGCACGCCCCTTCCCCACCATACGCGGTCGGTTGAGCCGACTTCTGCGCAGGTCGTTTTCTATCTTGCTAGATTCTAGTTTTCATTTACATTAATAATTATTTTTAAAGGTAATTTTCGAAGAATAAATTTTATATGCATAAGTAAAGACACTTATGGCATCCATTATATCCTTAATCCTGACTAGGACATTATACGTCTCTCATGTGTAGAGCGACGCTATCAAGTGAACCTCCATTCCTGTTTTTGCATTTTTTCCACCACCTCAGAGATATGCCTTCATCTTCCAATCGACTACAAGATCCTGTCGGTTCCGTATCGCTCCCTCAGATCTCAAGATCAGTGTAATCTCCATTCTTATTCTAACTACGCCTTTGAGACGCGTAGTGTACTTTCTATGTAAGCATTTGTATGCTTCGTAAGAGTAGAATGTTACCAACGTTTTTAGTTCCCCTAACTATATACGAGGTATATAGTTGAAACGCTCTGTAACAATATATTGTAATGACATAAAAGTAGAAATTAACTTAATTATTTCTACTTTTATATTATTTAATGGAAACATAATGATTCCATGGAAACTAAATGGAATTTTCATGAAAACTAAATGGAATTTTCATGGAAACTAAACAGAAACTTTAAAAATATATTTTCAAATATATTATTTTGGTTTCTCAGCTTTTTTCGCTTATTTGTTTTTTAGATCCAAACCCTGAATCCAGATAGAAAAAAAGTGTACAATTTACTAGACATGACCCCAGAAGAAATAGAAGCGTAGCTTGATTCGGTTTCTGTGGACGGAACTTTCTCTGATGACTCACAAACGGAAGATGAGGATAATGAAGTCGAAGTTGAGGAAGTCTCCGATGGTGAAAGCGTCAAAGATTCAGTCATCTATCCAAATTTTGATCCGACGGAATCTGAAATTGAAAAAGAATTGGATAGAAATTTTCGAGAAGAACAGCTTAATCTGTCATTTCTAAACGAAAGAAAACTACATCTTCCCAACCTCACAAAAGAAAGAAAGACAAATGAGAGTGCTCTTTCTTTAAATGCTGTTGAACCGAAAGTAATATTTGATGAAGAGGAAATACAAGGCAAAGATTCGTCAATATGGAAGACAAAACCTCTAGTACTACCGGGAAAAACCCGAGCAAAAAATATTATCTATAGAAATGCGAAAAATCTCTTTACTGCCGCCAATATAATCGAGACTGCTTTCGATCGTTCATTTCTGATGAAACTATGGAAATAATCGTGAAGCACACCAACGAAGAAATGGCGAGAAAAAAAAACTTTTACTAAGAAGCGAGCCTACTCCCACCTAACCCCACAAAATAAAAAAGTTTGTTTGCTTAGTTTGTGGTTTTTAAAGCATGTACGCATATAAAGCGCATATAGTGTTACTAGACACTGGGTTAATTGTCTATGTGTAATTTTATATTTAGTTCATTTTTCTAAGAGAAAATCTGATTGTTTAGAATACACTTTATTGTTTATGAGGTGGCGAGTATATTAAGAAACTACGATTAAATCTTTGGACCAAATCGAGTAAAAGCCACATTGGGATTAATAAATTTAAAAAAAAATCATATCTGTACCTTGGAGGTATAGGTAAGGTGACCAGACGTTCTGTTTTTAGGTAATGTGGCCCAGCTTTTTTAGCTTTACTAATGCTTGTTGCCCTTTCTCATCCATAGTATTACCGCTCCAGCCATAATGCACCAGTACAAAAAGCCTGACCACAAGGTGATAATACAAAAAGATCACTGACTAAATTCCGAAAATTTGGATATAGGTGTTTTTCAAAGTGCTACATCCAAATCTGAGGCCAGTTTTGAATAAAAAGATTCTGCTAATATTCTTAACTGGGAGAACAATAGTGTTTTCATTACACATAATTCAATAGACCCTTCAGATCTCTCTAAAATTCAATTATTTCAATTTAAAAAGTTAGATAACTCTAAAATTTACTATTTCTTGATCACAAATAATGTTTTTATATTACTTATAACACTTTAAACATGGTCTGAAATATTCAAATTAAATTTCAATTTACTATTATGTTCCTAGCAAGACTGGTTTCTTAACCATGTATTTCGAGTAATTTAAAACCAATAAATAGTTGAAATTAACACTTAACATCAATTATATATTAATAAACAAAAAAAAAATTGTGGGGAGAATCTGTTGAAATTATTTAAAAGTCATTTTAAATATTATTTAAAATTTATATTTTAATAGCCTACAAAAGCATTTTTGAATTAAAATGATATTTTTCTAACTAATTACAATTAATTGTTACAAAATCAATTGGTACCTATATGAGAATCTTGAAATTCATGCAGAACAAGACAGAAAACAATAATATAAAGAATTGTTGAAATTAGATCAAATAATTTTTTTTCTGGACTCCTAGGGCGCATTGTTAACTGATACCTGCCTAATATTTTTCAACCTATTATCTCTAAAAAGTTTCATTGAAATTGGTGATGCCATGTCCAAAGCCTCTCCTTATAACTTAAAACTAATGTCTTTCTTCTCGTACCTTTAAAAGATAAGTTGTGAAATAAAAATTATATTAAAAATATAGATAAGAATAATTATAAGGCCAATCATGCTCTACGGTGCACCGCTGCTCCGGCACATGTATAAGTCCACCTTACAAAGACTGCAGAGCTTCCAGAACTTCGTTCTTCGGCAGATGGTTTGTAGGACCTCACTCCAATGAGCGAGAAACGCCACCATACGAGCTCCAGCTACCCTCAGTGCCGGAATATATAAGCCGGAGGCACATCAAATTCTTTGATGGGATGAAGGCCTGTGCCAACCCTCTATTCAGAGACATCGCCACACCATCAAGGCCTGGGAGGTGGCAGGGCTCTGTCCCATTGGTCGACGAGCTCGCCGAGGAAAGGGGTCTGGACTCTGCAGTCTAAATCCATTTCTCCATATTCCTTAACCAGCAGAATGTTTCCTCCCCATTCTCTACATATTAGTGAGGACTAATGCCTGCATGTGAAACCCCCTGCACACAGCGGACATTTAAACAGGTTTCTCGTTAAATACCTTCGGGTAATGTAAGGACTTGAGAAATAACATTGTTTATATATTGTTCATTTATACATGTAAAAGAGATTCTTTAATAAACGGAGAATAAGAAAAAAAAAAAAACATTAGAATTTCCATTTATTTATTACTTCTTGTTTTCATTTGAATTGTTTCCAACAAATGTTCACATTAAATCAAAATGAAAATAAACATTTATGATGTATATTTCTGATTTCTAAGAAAAAATACAATGAATTTTAACCAGTAAAGGAATAGTGAAAAGGAAATTTTATTTTTTATTGACATTCACAACCACAAAGTGTCAACGTTTCGGGATTCTGTCCCATCCTCAGGATCATACTGCAATATAATATTTAATAAAAGGGCTTTGGAGAGGATTAACTTTATCTCCAAATCTTATATTTTATTTTTATTGCTGCCTTCTTTAAAATTGGAAAGACTTTCCTTTTCAACATCTTTTCAATTACTGGTTGGAAACAAACATGTAATTTATAGTTCAAAAGTTCATCAGGTAATTGAGTATAACTCTCTTGGACTGTTCTCATTTCCCCTCTGTAATATTCTTGTGGGCGAACTATAGCAAAAAAATTTAGTTATTAGGCTAAAACAATAGTCAAACCAGGTTCTAGTAGCAACCTGCTGTGGAACAGAAAAAAACACGTTTTTCTTTGTAGAATTTATAATGTATTTGGTTTTATTTTTCACTAAAATACACTTTTTGAATTATTCTTTTTCTGGATTTGTTAATTAGTTTGTAATGGTACAGTTTTTTTTATTTACTCATTTGATAGAAAGTATTCCATCTTTTATATAACAAACCATAGAACAAATAAATATGATAAAAAGACCATTGATAACCTTTGGGATCAAAAAATACTTTTTTGTGGCATTTGAGTATTTGAGTGTATTTAGATACATTAATGTATTAAGTTATACAATGCATAGTTACTTTATTCAAATTGACTCAATTTTTATTTAAAAAACTCTTTTGTTTACTTCTATTTAATTGCCATTCATAAATCTGTTCTTACACTAAAAATAAAAGTTTTGCATTATTTAATTAATAAATAACAACTTTTGAGCTTTTCAACCTATATGTTTTTTAAAAATTAAAACTTGCTATGCAATTTGAAATACTCAATTTTTCCTCACCAGGGTCTAAATAAACAAATAAAAGTCTTTTAGCTTAAATGATTTCCCCTCCAAAAAACAACAATACAACTTAAATATAAGAGCCTTTATTTCACAAACTGGAGTCAATTTGTCAAATCTTATATTTTTCTTGTATTTAGAAGATTGACATTAAACAGATTTGACTCTGAAATCCTGTGCCACAAAATCATTGTTGCCTTGTGTAAATTTTGGAGGCTATACCAATTGGTTGTATTCATAAAGTTTTATTATTTAAATCTTATTAGGATCCTTAGTTATTAGAACTAAGTGTATTTTATTAGTTTAGTTTATCCATATAGTTTATTTTTTATCCAATTTGTGAAGTAATTGATGGCTTACCTTAAGTATTCTGCATTAGCAATAAACTTTTTAGTAATCAGTGAATTTAATATAATCAACTAAATCAAATAAAGAAGCAAGGGCATGGAATATGATTTTATTTTGTAATTATCTATTAACAAAATTGAAACTTAACTTCTTCGTTCAGCATCAGTTTATGGTTTGTGTATTGGCCTGTTTTTGTCTATCTTTCTGAAGTCTTTTTTTTTTTTTCCATTTGAAAATAAACATCACCTTGTTAATAAAATATGAGCCATATGGATTTATTTTAGGTAATCTTAACAACCATCTGCCGAATATGACTATACTATAGGTGGGGGACATGCGACCCCTGTGAATTTTTGTGCAGCCTTCATAAAAGCTAGCTATGGTATTAATTAATCTAATAATTAAATATTAATGCCAAAGCTACATGAAAATTCACGGAAGCCCTACGTTTCTCACCTATGGACTATACATTCAATTTATCTAAAAGTCTTCTCTTCACGATTATTCTCTTTTTGCTGTTTCATTTTTAAAAATGTATACAGAAAGCTTATGATTAAGTGCAACAGAATTTTCAATTCAATTAGTCATATCTGTTCATGTTTGTTCGTTAAAAGTAAATTAATAAAGAATAATAATTTTATTCTCTGTAACCAAATTTCAGCAAGGCAGTTTTATTTATATTTCTTAATCACATAAGTAAAAATGCTATATTTTATTTTACATTTTTTACTCGAGACCACATGAAATGATTTAGTGATGATAAAATAATTACTGGTTTGTTTTTGCCAATGAATATGGTCTTTAATGTTTGTGTTGTAAACTCCATGATCTACATAATTGACAAAATACGTCACATAATTTAATGAGTACAGATCTGATGAAACTTATTAATGACTTTACATGGTTTCATGTTAAAAATCAGGCCAATAGTACATCATCCTATATTTTCTCTTTATTCCTTGTAAGCTGTAATTTTTTATTGGCATATTAACTAATTTGGTTTAATGAAATTATGGATATGAATAAAAAATATTTTATTTATATAATGTAGATAAATACATTTGTTGCTCCTATTACTGTGTTGTATTACCTAGTTCGTAAACTTTTTAGGTATAGTTTCTGTTCAAAGTGATGGAATTCTAGAAAAAAAAAATGATTATTAAGGTGGGATCACACTTCTCTTCCTGGGTAATACGAGCAAAATGCCACTGAGAACACAAATTATGAGCACAAAGTCCTCTGGTTCGTTTTCACTTCTTGGTGATGATTACGGTTCCGTTTAAGGTTGAACAGCTTTTTAAATCACCTCCACTCTTCAGCAATGAAGAATCCAAGAAGTTTCACTGCCTCCCAGAGTTCTCTTGAGACGTAGGGAATACTTTCTGAGGGTAAGTCAAAACCCTTTTCTCCGCCACCTGGCAGCTCAACAGTATAAGAGTACTTAGCACCTGCTCGTGCTTTCATCCAGTCGTCACTGCCTCCTGCTGCAGCACCTGGAAGATGAGTTAAAGTAAATGTCAAAAGTTATAAGTTTCAATGATCCATTTTAAGAAATAAAATCTTGTTTTGAGACTAAATTTTATTTAACTGATTAGTAATTAGGAAAATCATTTCTAAACTTATTGAAGGAGATTTATTTTGATCCTAACTGATCAAAAAAATCAGTAATGATATGTAAAAATAATGAAAAGTAGTAGTAGACCAAGTTGTAAGCAAAAAATTAGTGTTAATTTAGAAAATTTATCTCATATCTTGTAGAAAAGATACCTAAGCCATTTCATTCATCTTTTTTTAAGCGGTTATTGCTTTAAATTAAAAGATTTTTATCAAGGCTTCAAATGACTGAACTACTAAAGAAAATCTTACATGCTCAATTGAATGTCTG
Organism: Rhaphigaster nebulosa; assembly: GCA_948150685.1. Lineage (NCBI taxonomy): Eukaryota > Metazoa > Arthropoda > Insecta > Hemiptera > Pentatomidae > Rhaphigaster > Rhaphigaster nebulosa. The sequence goes on from OX411306.1 coordinate 39,502,098, forward strand.
TCCATTACAGCATGTGGGTGCCTACTACTTTTCTTATCAAAAAAAGTTTTGTAACAAAATTGAAAATTTTGCATAAATGATATCTTATGTTACATCACAGTTCTTACGTTGCATTTAACAATTAAGTTGGCTTGTGGAATAATACAAACTGTTAAGGATTTTAAACATACATTAACTCTTTTATACGAAACATAATATATTAACATTAAATTAATATACATGCTAATGCTAAGGAACACTTAAAACTAATTACCTAACAGTCTTGTTGAAGATCCAACTTGATAGTGTGTACCATAAACAGACGACAAAGCTTTTTCCGCAACTCTCGCAAGTCTATCCTGTTAATAAGACAACAAATATTTTTTTATTTATACACTGTAAAGTACACTAGTTATTATATGTATTATAATTATTAAAAATGCCATACCAGTTCTTTCCAATCTCTTGGCAAAGAATCACCAAATCCCCAGGGATACAAGAAATACTGTAAAAGAATTTAACAAAATAAATATTAGTGAAATTTGTTTAATTAAGTAACTAAACACAATTGAAGAAATAAATCTATAGTTTGCTGTGATAGAAACAAATATCCTGCTTATATATCTGTACCTCGAAGGATATAGGACACTATGTCCATTTTAAACCAATTTAGCATTGTTACCTATTTGTATTTCTCTATTTTTCTTTACCCAGGGGTATAGATAACTATGTTATAGACCAATTTTAAGGGGAGTTACATACTTTAAAAGAACACTAAATCCATTTTCATTCTGAGGGAAACATCTATTCAAACTGCTCTCCTGTTAAGTTAAGGAAATGTGAAACAAAGTCCTATACCTCATAGCTACAGTTGTATTTATTTATTGAAAAGCAACTATCTCACTTTTTTACTCCCCCTTACCTATATATGAAATATATAGTAAGGAGAAGTGTATTGGGATAGTGAAAAATTTGCAATTCGAGTTTTCAGTGGATAATCTAAATATACATACTGTATCTCATCGAAAAAATGCAGGAAAAAAGTTATGATGAAAAGAAAATTTTATTGGTGCATAACTTAAAAAGTATGCATTTATGGTAAAATATGCATTAAAACATATGAAATAAAATTAAATTCTCTAGAAAACAAAAAATAATATCAAAATCGAAACAGGATTAGCAAGGTACAGCCTATATATACCACTTACTGGAAATGCCAATGACAAATCCATAGATTTTACAATTTTCTTGAAAACTGTTCAATGGATTTTGATGGAACTTGCCAAAATTATTCGCCTTAAAAACTTCAACTTTTCATATATGTAGTACATCACCAAGAAAATGCAGAGAAAAAAGTTATGACGAAAAGACAATTTAATTTGCACCTAACTAAAAAAATAATGTATTTTATGATAAATTAGATACAGGATCACATAAAATACATCGCTTCTTGTAAGTCTAGACCCTAGATGGAAAGCCAACTGTTTCTGGAAGTAGACGGATGGACCTTCTGCCACCACGCTACCATCTCTAATAATTTAATGTAACAATATAATTTTCAGAAGTATTAACATAATAATTTATACTTTATTATTATTTTATGGGAACTTTTAAAATTTATTTTCAGATTAATAAACCAAAAATATATAGAGCAAAGAACTGTCATACTTTGTTTGTTTAAAAAACTATTTTATTGTACTTCTACAGGGAAGACATGAAGAAGTATATGCCACTGCCAATACTTCAAGTAGTGTTTATGTGAACTCTTTACAATTATTTTTAAAAATGGATTATGATTATAGGATTTTAAGGAAAAGTTGTGTAACATCAGATTTTTTTATTCCATAAATAAATTTGTATATAAATAAAGAAAAATGAAATCTTCATAAGGCGTGTGTGCTGCTGATAGGATTTTCATCATTTCTTCTTTATTTCTTCTTTATTTAAAAGTTCACTTTTACTTTCTTTTTTTTTAAATAAAGCATATTCTCAAGTTAGTAGAATAAATTTATTCTAAATGCATTCTACTTTTTGATCACTGAAGCAAGCACTAGTTCCACAGCTCATTTGATTTTTTAACTTTATATAAATTTTGAAATATAGAAAGACTGCAATTTCTATTTGTTCAGGCTAAAAACATTTACAGCTATTCATTAGGGTTAAAGAAGTATTAAGGCTATTTTTTTGAGGTTAATGATGTATCAAAGGCAATCTTTTAGGGTTAAAGATGAAAAAAAACCTGAAAAATTATAATAATATAACTATATTATTATATATATATATATATATATATATATATATATATATATATATATATATATATTATATATATATATATTATATATATATAATAATAATTATTTGTTATTAATATTAATATAATAATTATTATTATTAAATAATTATTTGAAAAATTATATAAACTACATCTGTGATCACAGATTTTTACAAATATACATATGTAATTTAAGCTATATATATTCAATCTATATGTTTAGAATGAAAAGACATTTGTAGAGATTATAAGATATTCTCCAATAATTAAAAATCATTATCCTAGCCTACATTGTTTTTATTATGCTACTTATTATTTTTGTTTAATATTGACTTTTTCAGTAGAAAATATTGATTGAAAATTAATGTAATTTACAGAAATCAATAAATTTCAACGTTGAAAATATTTTACAAATTTTACAATAAAGAAGAATTATGTTAGATTTTGGTTAAGTAAATTTTTTTTACAATGAAAAAAATGCCTAGTGGTTTTATATATTTTTTTTCACAGTCACTAAAGAAGTAAAAGAAAATCATTGGTGAGCTTGGTTCATTGATACTCATTGAACAAGAAATATTTCATTAATTAATTTCATGTTCCTAAATTACTACCCATCTTAAAAGTAATACTAAAGAAAAGTTCAATTAAAAGAATAACCTGGCTTGTTTTAAAGAAGAATGACAGACCATTAGAAAGAAGCATGTTCTGCTTACTAGAACATTTACCCATCAACAGACTTGGAGCCCCTACAGAAAAGGGTAATATAAGCCATCTAGTAGGGAATTAAATTTATAACCAGCTGTCATTAAACCACAATATTTGACGCAGTATCTGTAGTAGGAAAATAAGAACAATATTATCAAAAATTGTATATAATCATTCTCTGCCTTAGCATCTACCCCTATCCATGGTAGATTTTCTACATTTATTGCCATACCAATGGCTAGATGTTTCAAAATAATGTTTGGTTCCTCATTTAAATAATATTATCAGAGTAATATAATATAAAAGAGAAAAATTCTCTTTTTCAACCATTATATAATAATATAGATGTAATTAGTACTAATATTATGTTTCTGTAGCTCCTCTTCCAAAATTATTTCTTAATACTAGTGCTATATTCTAGTGATAAACAAATGGCGTTGATGACCAAAGGGTGTTATGCATATAAACAAAAATAAACAAACCTTTCCGTAGCTGTGTAATGTGAGGTAGAGTTGGGTGTTACCCTTGGACAAGGCGTAATCCCTCAGTGCTCGTGTTTCAGGTTCCGAGAATGGTCCAGAACCAGTAAAGGTCTCATCACAAGGATCCAAGCTGGTCCCTGCTCCTGTAATAATTGAAGTTATTACAGAATGTTAATATTTTGTGTTACTGACAATTACTATATTATTATTACACTGAGAGATGGGAAACTTTTTCTCGTCAGGACCCATGGGGATATTTTGTGAGACACTTAGTATATTAGTGCTGGTGATCCAAAAAGTAACCAATCTATTAAAAATTGATGTTTATTTTTAAAGGAGATTCTGAACTTTGAATACTTTCGCTTTTATTGCTATAAGAGATAGTTAATAATCTTTGCACTTATATAATGTTCTGAATTCAATATTTTAATTTATTAAAATTTAAAAATCTGTCATTAGTTGTTTAATTAAAGAGTGAAAGTCTGGATGGAGTTAGATGGCTGAACATTTCTTTCTCCTTCCCCTGTGGATGTTCCCCGATTAGTAATGTTTTGTATACCTCTGTAGCACCTCCAAATTGAGTTAGAGGATTGAACATTTGTATGTGAATTGAGTTGGTGTTAGAGAAGTGCCTTTTGGGGTATTTAAACTTTTTTCTTCCACTCCACCATTTTTATATTTTAAATTTTGTATTTTAGTTACTATTAAATATAATTTAAAATACGACCTTAATGGTGGAGTACTTTTTTTTTTTAATTTAGGTATTAAATTTAAAAACTTACCGCCAAAGAAGAGATCAAAGTTTCTATTAAGATCAACACCAGGACACAAAGGATCAGTTGTATTGGCTCGATTTTTTCTCCACATTCTGTCCTATATAAAACATAAATAAAAAATAAATCATGTAAAATATCCTTGAATGTTTTTATTTAAACTTTAAAATTCAACGACGAAACCACTCCCTTAGTCGAGGATGCACTTCCCCTTCAAACTTACCGCTACTGCTTTTTAATGTGAATCCCATATTATTATTTATGAACACATTACGTTATTTTCATTTTTATTTTATAATGCAATAAGTGGAAAAATAGAAGAAAGTTTTGTTGTAGTCGTAAATTCGTTCACCCCAGTTTTTTGTGTCACTGAACTCGTATATGAGCATTGCTGACAGATATTTTGAACGGAACCTTGTTTTTATTGCAAAAGATTTCAAAATTTTGTATTTTTTTTTTTTGGCAATATCTCGGAAACTATTAGTTTTTCTGGGAAGACCACCTTAAACGAAATTAAAGTTGACAAAATTTCTACATTTTATGTCCAAAAAAATGTCTATACGATCAACCTTTATGCCGCTAAAGCGCGCTGAAGAAGTATAAAAAAGTGGCAAAAACCGATTTATGGCTCTTTACGTCCGATTTCCATAAAAAATATCCAAGTTACCCTACTTTTGCCCACACATACTATTACACTTTATTAAATACATGAAAAGTACATAAGACCTATGTACATTGTGCTTGTAGTTTGTTTCGAAGTTTTTAAAATCAAAATGAAAGGAAAAATGATGAAAAATATGAAGACAAATGATGAAAATAAACTTGAGGGTGTAAACTGCAAAACTCTTTACTTCCATTTTTTATTAAAATCGGAATAGCAATGGTTATTATTAATCACTGAGTGAAGAGTCTAAATATATCTAAAGTGATCACTTACTTTATTTTCTTATTAAAAATCAATAGTTACAAAACTCTCCTCATCCAGCAATCGGTGGACTGCAAAACTACTTATCTACACCACAATGTGACAAAATGGAAGTAAGAAATTTTACCGTTCTCACCCTCAGTTATATTTATAGGTTTTGTTTGTAAAAAGTTAAAATGTCAGTTAAAGTAGTCGGTTGAAATTCCCTGACCTGTCCTTCATTATACTCGCGTGCTGTTCAGAGTCATCTATTGTATATAGAAGGAATAAATAAGGATGCAATTAGTGGATTAGTTATCGATACAGGATTTAGATTTGGAAAAGATAATGTTATAGGCAAATAACTTAAGGAAGAACATTTTAGTGCGGATTTGCGTCTAACAATAACCTTTTGTTATTGAAATAAAGATCAAGTAATGAATTATGCACGCAGCTGAAAATGAATGTTAAGCAAATCAAAGCACTTTTTTAAAGTTTATTTTCATCCCGACCTCGCCTTTACGGTATACAGCAGCAATCCTTATATCACTGTTATCAATTTTCCGATCATTTATTCATGATTTCTTATATTCAATGTAGGGTGGCCTCAAACTTCCGACTGTTTTTCCGTTAGTGTTACTCTTCTATTTCTATTATCTGGATTGTAGTGAGGTGGTCCCATCGTCGCCTCCAGCCATATATGAATTCATTGAACCGAGCCATTCTTCTTAAAGAATGACTCTTACGTGAATAAAACTATAATTTTCAAGATATAGATGGAAAACCAAGGTTTCGGGCAAAATATCTGCCAGATAACTTCAGGTTCAAGTTCAGAGACCCAAAAAACTAGAATGTACCAAAATTTTCTTCTACAATAAAACTTTTCCCTTTTCTGTCCTAATTAGTCTGAACCACCACTTATATAATTTTAGTTTTAGAGTAATTTTTTCTATTTCCTTCTCAACCAATCGCCCCTTCCCTGGAAAACCCAAAAAAGGCCACTTTTCGCTCTCCCCCCCAAGAATTTTTACGACGTAACCCCTCCCTGTGCGCACCCATGATTGCGTTAGTACCTTATTGGAAGAGAATTGTATTAGTAATTGAACACATCACATAAATATCACTTATACTTATCACTTATAACAAATTTGCCTGAACTAAGTGTTAATTGAATACCGCTGCTCTTCAGTTACTTAAACCAAGCATTGTTGGTGGCGATAGCCACACAATAAGGTAATGCATAATTTTTGAAAATATCTTAAATAAATTATTTTCGTATCAAAAGTTACGCAAAATATTAAATCATTCATAAAAACATGCTCATTAAATTTAAAAAAATATATTTCTTTCGGGAAAGATATTTTGGCTATTCAAACGCGCCATTTTTCGCGGAGTTTAGGTGACGTCACTTTTCATGTCAACAAAGCTATTTTAAGGTCTTTGAATTGGTACTGGTGAAACTTGCTAAATTTGGTCTAATTATGTGATCAGTAAAACCATGGAACAAGAGCGAAAACCTTCGTCTAAGTATTGTCTTGTGCTTCTGTGCAAGAGTATAACGAAAAGTTAAAAAAAAAATATTTGAACGAAATATATTTTACATGCTTATACTATATTCTCCCAATGAAGCTTGAAACGTCCCACTCCCTAGTAGTTTAAACAAGTTATAAAAACTAACGGGAAATTACTTACATTAGTTAATTCATTCGTTCTTTATTGGCTTTTAAATACAAATTTAATCCTGATAAAACTATAAAACATCATGTTAATGCAATTATTTATGCAATACCAACTTACCACAGTCATCGAATAGACATATCCATCAGGATTTAGGAGAGGTATAATAGTCCAGTCGATGGAGTCAGCCAACACTTTGTTTTCATTATAATTCTCCACTAGTTCTCGGAGTATGTGCAAAGCCACCGCAGGGGCTATCCATTCTCGTGCGTGTATCCCTGAAAACAGGTTAGGTGTATTGAGAGTAGAATATAAATGTATGAAGTATGTTCTTTTCGTTTTATATCAATGTACGGGTGTATGTTTCAAATAAAAATAAAACTTTTATAAAGCAGTTCAAATTAAAATATGCACTATCCTTTCTTAGTTTCTTTTATTAATTCAAGTTGTAGTTATCATGAAAATCATATAGAGCGAATGTTTATGCTGACTGTTAGTTTCGCTGGCACGATCAGGCTGATAATATGTATCCACCTTTCTGGTTTATTATTCTCAATAATGAATCTTTGTAATCGAAAAAAGACAAAAATATACACCCATTTCCCCTCAAAATTCGAGTTTTTATGTTTCAAGATATGCAGGATCCAAAAATAGAATAAATAAAAATTCGTCCGTGTGCCATCTGCGGCTTTTCTACTGATGTTTTTGTTATTTGGAACCAATAGACTAAGAGCTGACAATATTTCAATTTGGGTGCTAAGCCTGAATTTGTCGGTCTGACAGCCCAGATCGATCGGAATACAAAATGGCGGCCAGTTAAAGTTAGTTTGTGGTAAATTCAATTCAATTATAGGTGATTTTGACGCAGTCTGGCGCGATGAACCTGACCGCTTTGGACAAAATTTAAAAAAACCGGTTAAGTCCAGTTTTTTAAAGTTTACTGGAGATCAAAAAAACTGAAAAATGTGAATTACTGAGAAATTGGGATGATTTTTCTGGTCAACTATAGTATTGAATAGAATAAGCCATAAGGCATATATAAGGCATCTCAGAGAGGACTTTAACGCAAAAGAAAATTAAGTTACCGAGGTTTGATGTAACAAGCCTCATTTGTTTGTATTTTATCATAAGAAAGAGATTTAGTAAATTTAATTTTCCAAAAACGACTGGTCCTTAGACGTTGGATACATTGAATACATCAATTTTTGAAAGCAATTTTAATTTTAGCCAAGGGAAGATTGAGAACACAAAGTGAATTCTTGAAAAACATTTTTCCACTTGAAGCATAGATTGACACCATAACATCAATACTACCAAATTAATCATTAACATTAATATTAACCAAATCAAATCATAAACTCGTAATTTTTTCCTCCCTAAATAAACATCAGTATTAATACTAATACCACTTGTCTTTTATATAGGGGTCTTCTATTTTTCTTCTCACTATCGGGGAGAAAGTCGAGACGCTTTGGCATGCTCACGCCTAAATGGTGCGCTTTAAATTACTCTACTTGTTTACTTCTATGTTCATTGCAATCTTAGATAGAAAGTAGATCGTAACATTCCTCATTCCTACTGTATATGAGGTAAGGATTGAACTTGATCTGAGAAACCGATTATCTTGCATAAGAAGCAAGTGAGGATGACAACTTGGCATCAACTCTCAGAAGGTCAATCTCTGTATCTTCACTAACAGAAGGATCAGATATTAATCAGACCGCCATGGTTAGACGGGACTCTGGTTAAAATCTGTAGTGAAGTAAAGCAGGGCTTACTATAGATAGAAAATTGAAATGGATCAGCCACATTGGCAAAGTCAGCTCAAAGGTGTTACATTACCTCTGTGAACGTAAAAGGGCTGTGGGCAGATCCTGGGGATTAGAGCCCAAAATAGTTCTTTGGCTATATGCAGCAGCAATTAGACCCAGAGATGGTGTCATTGTGTATGGTGTCATTGTGAGGGACATAAGGACTCTAGGAGCAAACTGCTAGGGCATTGCTCGAAAAGCTACAAAGGCTGGTGTGTCTTATGATTACTGGTGCCATAATCAACAGTCCTACTGTTGCTATGGAAGTTCTTTTGAACTTTAGTCCATTGCAAATTGAGATAGAAACGCAAGCTCTTGGTACGGCGTATAGACTTGCATAGTTAGGAACATGATCCAAATCTCTGACCTATCTTGGAAACTTGTTTAGAAATATTGACGAGGTCCGTGGATATTCTTTAATCTCCTAAAAAATTTTCAAAGAATGTGCAGTCTAAAATAATTGTGTAATAAAATTAAACCATCAATTTAAAACTCTGGGGTTACAATATTTCAGAGACAGTAGGTGCCCGTGCACTTGTGGCATCCTCCGTGCGCAAGCTTCTGAATATAATAAATAAAAAAAGAGAGAAACTAGGAAAATCCCCACTGAAGATTTCGGATGACTTTTCTCGAATTTATCATCGGCAATCTTGAATATTTATCGATAGCCTCAAGGTCTGTATTGGTAAACTTTAAAATGCCAATGGAATACGATAATGCTGGAATTGCCCTTGCATTTAAAGCTTTTATAATATTTTTTTTTCCTGAAAGAAATGTTGCGAGACCAATCTTCACATGCTTTTTGAATTTATCCGCGAATTGTCTTTTCCTTTCCCACGAATTCTTTCTTAAAGCTGAATTACGCCTAGATATTTGTACGAATCATTTTTGTTCAAATGTAAATTATTGCACTGTTAGATAGTCCCATATTGTCTGCATCTTTTAACTTTTCTTTTTTGATATGCAGTAAAGCACAATTATCTAGTCCCAGCTTCACATGAATGTCTACACTGAAGACCCGTATTATTTCCAGAATGCTTTGCAACTTTTTCTCATTCCTAGCACACAACTTGATATCATCCATGTAAAGGAAAAGGGGAACAATGGTTTCCAGGCCAAGATTATTATTATTATTTTTATTTTCGAGCATTAGCTCTGATGCGCTTCTGTTTTTTATTTTAATTTATTTTAGTAAATGTTTGGAATTGTTATGTAGTTAGTCTTATTTAAAGTTGAGAAAGCAGTGGTAACAGTAAGATAGATATAATCTTTAAAAAAACAACTAATTTTTTACTAATTACATATAATGAAACCGTGAATTCGAGCAGCAAAATTTTTGGTATTGTCTTTATTCTGTCGTCAGGAAGATTCATGTATAAAATTCAGATAAAACTCATGTTTCTCTTTGCCCTGTGAAATATATTGTGTTGTATAGATATCATATGACGGCCTTTTATTTACTTATGCCCCGTTTAATGTATTTTGTACGAATGTTCCCGTACTAATCTTCTAGTTCCAAAACAGATATTGTAATAAGGTTTTGTCTTTAAACAAGGTAGAAAGGATATTAATTTTTGAAAACAAATGCTATTATCGGTTACAACCATACCTCTCCAGCAAATGTATATACTTGTATCATACTAAGGTGAAATTGTGTAAGCACATTATTCCGAAAAATCTATACTAGAGTCCAAGAAAACATAATAACTAATGAAAAACCTTCATGTTTCATGCGAAATGATCAAGCTTCGGTACTGACCTCCGTGGACTCACTCTTTAGAAGATATTGCCCTGTTAAGACTTCTGTATTCTTCAATATAATAATCCTTTATCCAAGGATTCTTAATTGATCTAAGGAAACATACAATGCTAGTTATCTAACGAACAATAGAATGAAAACGGTCGAGGACGATTGAGGATACTAAAAAGATTTTCATCTGAAAATAATCTGCATGGTATGTCTTAGAAGAGGTAATTGCTTAAGTAATGAGAAAGGCCTTATGTAGAAAGGCCAATCACTGATAATAATAATAATAAATATATTTTTAATATATTTTTATATTTATATATATATATATATATATATATATATATATATATATATATATATATATATATATATATATAAGTAATATTTTTATTAATCGTAAAACTATGCTTTAATTTTTTGTTCTAATTAATGGCTATAAAGTCTTTACCAGACTACAGCATTATACAATTATTATTTGGTACCTTCATCAAAGTTTTATTAGTGCACTATATTTCTTTTATTTCGAATAAAAATAATTTTTTTATTTCATGCTTAGCTCTTATTAAGCAATTTTAGATTAAAATGTTTGAAAATTATTCGGGTAATATAAATTATATTAATTGTTAACCACATAAGAGGAGGATTTATTAGATGTGAATAAGTATACCTATGAAGTATACCTATGATGGCAAATTTAATTGCATATTGTTCTTGAATCAGTGATATAACAAACACCATTAGTCATAGTGATCAAATTTTCGGTAAATAACAAAAAACAGTCCAGCTTAAAGCAATTCTTCAATCCAAAACAACTGCAAATTAAGATTTGACTAACTCTGAACTATTATGTTATTAATTGGTAGGAGTAAAGATGGTGTCTATATTTAAATTTGCTTGACTATTTATGATTTGACTATTTATGATATGATTTATAAAAATTATTTATGATAGTACATTCAGACTAGATAAGTCAACTTCTAATTCTTCATCCCTTTCATGTGTGTGCCACTGAAAAATATCTGAATTAGTCTCAATGATTTAAGGTGTTTCTCAACTAAATTATAACGAGCCATCATTGTAGAACAACGAAAATGCCTCAGAATTCTGGAGATTATGCTCCAAAAACAGGTGTTTATCTCAACAGAATGGAAATCCGTAAAATTTTAAATAAACCCCCAAAAGTGACTTACGATATTTCTCAATCTAACGATTCACTTATTATAACATATAATTTGTTTTTATGAAAAAAAAAATCATATACCTCATGGACAAAAACACAACAGATACTGACTAAAAAAATTATTTAAATAAAAAACTAAACTTGTACAGCCTATTACAGTCTTTTATTTCTCAGGTCAGATACTATGTTCAAGTATTGTTTTGAATCTGTTTAAATCTGAGTATGGCACATAATATTTGGAATAAAAATATTTATTCAGAAAACAAAAAGGTATTTCCAAACAAAAATTTGGGAATAAATTATTTCGCGAATAACAAGTGAACGCAAAGAAAACTTTTAGTTTATTTTCAATGATTAATTATATTTATTATTTGTTATCCACAAATAAATAATTGAAAAAGTGGATCTTTTTGGTTATTTTGGTACATAAATAGGGCTGTATCTTTTCCATATTTAGTTGGTCTCTTTTGAAATTCACAGATGCCGTTTTCAAAATAAACAATTTAACATTTTTTTATTGAAATACGAGTTTTAGATGTGTTGCTATTTTTCGTATTTAAATGACCAATCATGCTATTAAGTCCAATAAACAAACTCTCAATTAGCGGCGATGGGAACCAAGAAGGTTAGAAGAAGAGAGGATTAAAAATAATACGCTTTTTGTTTAAATTATTACGGTAATTTAAAGTGATTGTTATAAAGGCCACTACCAGTTCTTTGCAAATCTGTGTCATTGATCTATTATGAAAAATGAATAGAACAAAACGTGCTAACTAATCATTGCTTTAAACGGAAATTTTCTTCAAACTGCAAACTTCCATTTCGATTCATTTTGGATCATGAATGATTTTTTTTTAAAAACTATCCGAGGAAATTGGTGGCCAATGAAAATAATTGGTACTGTAATATACAATTCTATATAAAATTTCTTAATTTAATATTTTATATCTTATACAGTTGTAAATTTCTGTAAATAAAAAAAAAAAAAAAATATTTTATTAAATTCAAGTTGACATCCATATAAGGCCACTTTCAAAATTTAATACTCATGAAAATGAATTAAAATACTGACCATGCCATTCTATTTTTTTACACTTTTTTTTCTTTATAATTATTCTTGGCCTGGAAAACACCTTTGTTGTTAACTGTATGTTCTTTCTGTTTGCAAATTTTTAAGGTATACAGTTGCAATATAATCTATGTTAATAACTGACAATCCTACTCATTAAAATCTGTAATTTAATTGAGATCTTGAATATTTCTTATCGTTAGGTCAGAGTATTCCCTCTTCTCTTGGCAGCTGAAGAACCAAAATCTTAATCGCCAGATACAATTTATTGTTATCATTTTTTGTATTTGTTTTAGTTTTTATTTTCATAATTTGATCGCTTACTACTTGACAATGTAAAGCCAATATCACTTAGTAACAGGATGAAAAAGTGTATGACGCCATCAATTCATTATCTGTTTTTACCATCTGTTGCATATTTTTGTCAGCTGAAATCATTCTCTAAATAGAAAAGGTAAACGACGATTAATCAGTTAAGGATAGGAGTGAAATGTCTACTTCCAATGATATCACCAGCAGATCTCTTAACTCTTTTATTAATTAATACAAAAAGAGGTGGTATTGCCTGTTCTGCAAGGTCGCATTTTATAAGTTACTATTCGCGGTAAGTACAGTAAATTGCAACGTTGGTATAAATTACAAGAGAATAAAATATGGCTATGTTTAAAAAAAAAAGTTAAAATACGATTGATAAAAAAAAACCTTTTAATATTTTGAATTTTTTGTCTATAATATAAATGAGAAGAATTCCTCATACTCTTTAACTGTAATTGCAGAAGCACTCGTTTGCTTCTGGACGAGGACCTCTATGGACCTGCTTACAATAATTACTAAATGTTAATTGAGATGCACATTACTTTCAAGTCTTAAAAAAGTAACATCTTTCAATAAAAAATTATGGACATCTAAGGACGCCTTCTGCCTACGGGGAAATCAAAGTTGTCGAAGAACAACTGATGGCTATAAACGTCCACCGTCATTTATTAAAATTTGTTAAAGTCCAACCAAATTTCCTTCCGAAGGTTTAAAATCATTATTAAACTCATTAAGATTAAATAAATTAAGCATTAAGAAAATATTTCTTTTTAGGGTCTATCATTCATTTCAGCGTGGGAATCAAAGAGTTAGAGAAAAATTAAAAGTGTGTGCCGAATAGTATTTTTTACATCATCCAATTGCATTTCATACTATTATCAACCATTTTCTTGTTGTAGAATTGATAAATTCTGTATATATGTGTATATAAGATTTGTTCAGGATTTTTGAAGACGACAATCAGATAGGACAACGATATATATATATCCTAGGTAGTATCTAATTTTCTTCTTCAAAAAACCTGAATAAATCATCGACCTGAAAACATGGTTGTTTTAATTAAAAACATGGATGACTGCCATTCCTATTTAGCGCCTTTTAGTTTCGCCTTCTACTATTTATGAATATTATTAATACGATACCTGCGTCAATTATGATGCCTGGTTTAGCAGTGAAGTTCTTGTTTATGTTGACTGCTCTGATAGGTCTACCTTCCACGCTGTGGCCAATGGTGATCACCTTAACACGATCAGGGTAAGTTTTCCCCAAGTAATCAACGTATTCTCCGATCTGAAAATAATTATTTCATTGTGTAGTTAATTATTATAAGTATGCTTACATATCATAATGGGGTCAATCCATTTGAAATCACCTAGACCATGTTAACTTGATAATTTTTTTTTTACCGTTTTGGGAAAATGGCACTAATTCTGGCAATTTGGCAGATATAAGAACAAAAAAGAAACTGAAATTGTGATATTGATGTGCTCAACATTTTGTGTTCCCATAGCACATCACCTAGTGAGGAAAGTGCATCTAGGAAAAAGAGACTTATCTTTGTTTTTGTTTTTCTTGTATAGTTTTGTAATTTTACTACTTGTTGCATAAATTTAAATCTTGAAGACATTCTTCTTATTTTTGTATAAATATTCAGATATGACCAAAAGTCATTTTTCATCATTCATTTCGACATTTAAACAGAATATCTCAAAAATTATGAAACCAAAACAATTTATACCAATTTACGATAGAAACATATGACACAAATTTGGTGACTGAGACTCAATTGGCTTCCGAGTTATAGCTCATCAAATATTGCTGCATCGCGAGCGTCGTCTGGTGAACCAAATTTTTAACTCTGGAACCGGTTGAGTCTCAGTCACCAAATTTTTATCATATGTTTCTATCATATATTGATATAAACTGTATCAGTTTCATAATTGTTCACTCTCTCCATTTTGTGATATTCCGCTTTAAATGCTTCAGAAAATGACTTTTGGCCATGTTTGAAAATTCATATAAAAAAAGGACAATGTTTGCAGAAATGAAATTTGTACAGAAAGTAGTTGGAGAGAACGGTATAATGACACACTTAAGCTTCCTAGCCTAATATCTCTGAGATTTTGAGTGTATAATTAAAGTTCTTTTCTCTACCTCAAGATTCCTGAATTTTTTTAATCACTTTCATCACTAGTTAGGTGACGTGTTGTGATGACAAAATGTAGAGCACATCATTATCATAATTTTATTTTTATTTTTTTATATATACACGAAATTACGAGTACATTTTTGCAAAACCTGTTTTCTGCTGCGAAGGAAATTTGAAATAAGCGCGAAGAAGAGTATGAATCTGAAAAATGATTCATCCATAGTTTTGAACTCACGAAATAATAAGGATTGACTGGTAATTATTAAAACCAAAAATGTTGAGTTATATAATTTATTCAAATTTAGTAATTTTAAATGGATCAACCCAATGTAGTATCATTAACCATTTTTTATTTATTTACTCGTACTAAGTTCAGCTTTAAGTTTACTTAATACCTTTTCTCAAAATGGTATCATTTTTCACTCATTGTAGTTTTTTAAGTGTGGTTTTAACCTTTTTTCATATATAAAATCGATTCGGGGTTTTAATTTTCTACAATTTTACAGTGAGACAAAACTCACTGCCAATCCGCATAATTTAGGAGCATATAGAAAAAACAAATCAATTATACTAGAACCATGTTCCTTTAGAATAGCTGTAATATTTAAAAAAAATCATTTTAACCAAAAATATATTAAAATAAATAAATAAAAAGAATATACACAATTGCTAGAAACAATTGAAAGATTCCGAAACACAAATCCTCTAGTCTCCAAAATATCAGTAAAAAATTAACCAGTCAACGTTTTGCCAATTCAGGCCAATTTGCCATCATCAGGACATAAACCAAAAAATCACATTTATGAAGACCAAATACAGCACATCTCACAAATACCGTCCAGAAAGACGCATCAACCCGAGATAGCACATCATTCCAAGACATCCAATCACATACTGTATGGGATTGGATGTGAAGTATTTTGGAATCTTTCAATTGGTTTTCTAGCAATTAATTTATGCCTCTTTTTGAGTTTTTGCACTTTTATATTAATATACATAATATGTATATCTTCTCCATTTCTTTTTAATTTGTTGTGTTATACCTAATGAATGAATATACTATGTTCATTCATTAGGCACATCTTAACCAATAATAATAAAAATAAAAAAAGGCCACAAGTATAAACATTATCATCAAGAAAACAAATTCCAATCATTGCATAACAAAAATAAAAAAATAAATACTCCTTCTATGTAAAAACTTTATCATAAAAACATTGATTTTTATATTTTTTATTTTATTTTTAAAATCTGATTTATAGATAAAACAAAATCCGCTATCGAAAATTCACTGGTAAGGGAGCATCATTCTGGAATGTGAAGAGGTGTTGGACAAACAGAATTTTGAATAACCATAGGGAAGAAGCACAGAGGATATTATGAGGGATAAAATTCCAGAGAGAGATGGTGATTTTAAGAAAGAAACGATCGAAGGCTTTAGTGTTGTGTGACTGGCTATTAAGGTCACCAGTACGGGAGCCTGTGTGTGAACTGAGAATTCTGTTTGCACCCGTGCTGCTGAAAGGAAAGGAAGCATGCAAATAAAAAAATAGTGGACTGACGGATTCGAATTGTAGGAGATTATAGAAATAGGAAAGGTGTGGATGGTTTGATAAAGGTATGATCCAAGTATTGTTTACGGACAGAACGGAAGAAACCAAAGAATGTCACCGTAACTCGATGTATAGACGGGATGAACTTAAGCACTTAAAAGAACCTAAAACAAACCTTATGAAATTGTTCATTTATTTCATGTATGATGAAAATTAGTTGAACCTTTAAGCTTTAATGTCTATTGAGTCGTTAGATTTTCCAGATCACTAAATATTTACATTTTAACTTCATCATAAAGCCACAGATATGAATGATTAACAAGTCCCTAATTTAGTGCTTGATTCATTATTGCCATAAAACACTTTACCATTCGAAGAACAGCTGTTGTTGAAGGTTTATTGGATGCTGGATCGTTGGATAGGATTGGTTACAATGAAGATGATGATATCTGCCAGTTGACCCTTGGCACTGGCAATTAGATACTAATGTTCTAACAAGTGTTGGATAACGTCATATCACTATGAATTTAAATAAAAAGAGAATCTTAAATAAACAAAAATATTGAATTTGTTTCCCACTTCATGTAAAACGTAAAATGCTGCAAATTATTGCTATTTAAAAAAAATTTAAATTAATTTGGATTGATTTTATTATATTAATTTTTTTGGTGGAATGATTCCAAAAAACTTTATATATTTCCTCTATCTTCATAAATGACCGAGATATGGGCGTATGAAACCTTTAATCGGCTGCAATTTTGAAACGAAATGGCGGCTGGCAATGTCGAGTTGCCAACCTGTGAGTCATCGTGGGATGATCTGTGACTTTAAAAAACAAATTTAAAAAATCGGGATCGAAAAAAGTCGCGGACGAACAAATTTTTTAAATTTTATTTTGGGATTCTACGTATCTTGAAAGGTAATACCTCAAATTTCGAGAGGAGGAGGGGAGTTGTTTAAATAATTTTTTTTGGGTCGATTACAAAGATTTATTGTTTAAAATTTTAAACAAAAAACGCTTTTTAAACAAGGTCTTGCTTCCTTTTTCCAGTCAGACAGTATTCCAAAACTTTTTTGGGCATCCAATCTTCTCATCCCATGACCAGTCCATCTGAGTCTCATGTTCTTGATGAATTTCACAAATGGGGTGTCGTTAAATTTCGGGTATATATCCACATTATGCCTTTTTCTCCATATTCCATTTTCGTGAATTGGTCCGTAAATTCGCCTTCAGCACGTATCTGCCTTAAAAAGGACGCTTAGCGGTGTTAAAGACATTTATAATATAAAAAATGGATTTACCCCCTCCTTTTGCATCTTCATGCCTCATATATCTATCTTTTTAAGAATGACGAATGTTCATCGAATCCGATTTAGTAGTATTAAAATAAAAAGGAAAAGTAAATGTTTGTGATGATTTTCGTGGATATCAGAATTATAATAATTTAATATAACATTACCATTTTCCCATGTTGAATCTGCTTCTGAGAAATAATTTAAACTGAGAGTTCAGGGAGAGAGATTTATAGTTTCGTTACAAAAAAATATGTTTGACTTTTTAAAAACAATAGATTCTCTTCAAAAAGTTCAACATGATAAGTAAACATTATTCTATTGTTTAAATAAAAATTCAAATACGCTGTTTAATATTATTTCTCATACTATTGTTTTTCTATCTCCCTCACACGTATTATTCTAAATATTTTCCTTAAATTCAATTCAATAGTCTTAGGAAAAAGCAACAAAAATGTTTTGAGATGGTTAATGTCACGAAAATCTTAGATATTGTACAATATGAAAAATCTATATTTTTAAAACAATGGCCATATTAGAGATGTACCGTATTTTATTTCGATTTAAGGGTTTTTCCAAATCAAATGTATATCCTAAGAAATTATTTGAGCTGTAAATGCCAGAAAAGAATGAAAAAGGTATTATTTAATAATACCTTGATGAGGAATCAGCCAAAAACCGTCCTAGGAAAATCGACAACAATGTCTTGAGACGATTATTGTTACGAAAATCAATTATACAACAAAATAAAAACTGTATTTTTTAAACAGCGACCACATTTGAGTGGTGCCCTATTTTATTTCTATTTATAGGTTTTCCACGTTGAATATGATTCCAAGAAATTATTTGATAATGCCTTAGTGAGAAATCAACCGAAAACCGTCTTAGGAAAAATCAACAACATTTTGAGACGATTTTTGTTACGAAAATATTGCACAACAAAGTTACATATGTATTTTTTAAACAATGAGCACATTAGAATGGTGCTGTAGAATGGTGTTATTTCGATTATGGTGTTATTTTCAAGTTAAATGTGATTCCAAGAAATTATTTAAGGTGAGAGTACAGGTTTGTCTATCGGATTCAATCCCACACCTGATCAAAATTATCTCAATTATACCTTAACATTATGTATGCCTCAAAGTAAATATTAGTTAATATGTTTCAATTAAGTAATATATATATATATATATATATATATATATATATATATATATATATATATATATAAAAGAAGTAAATTAGGTTGGTAGTAGTTCCAGTAAAACGGAAGTTGGTGGAGTTGCAAAATATCACTATATTTCTTCGTAAAGCTGACAGCACAGATAGAGTAAATAGCAAAATTACTCTTAAGAGATAGCTAAAAGTTGCCGTTTTTGCATTGGGACAAAGGATTATTAACTGGGCAGTGGGAGAGAAGTTTACTTATCGATATAATTATAGGACTCCGGTCATCTAGTTTACTCATACTCCTTATCTATGATTTACTCCTGTCGCAATCTATACTTTTATCTTGCTTCTATTACCATATCAGGCACTTGTTTCATTTATTAGAAGTCAACATTAATAGGTATGTTAATAATGATGCATAATATTTAGATAAGAAGAGAAAAAAAATAATACCTAATTATCCTCAAAAAATATGTGCGTCAGCCTGTATATAGGTGAAATCTAATAAGTTAAATTTGTTGAAGAAAGATATTAGACTGATAATAGAAATGGTTGATTAAGCATCATGATTATTTACTGTACCTCCGAAAAAATCTGTAAATATATTTTAATAACTCCTCAAAAATGCTTCTCTGCGGTGCATATTTTGGCAGTTTTGTCAATCGACAGTCCAGAATTTTACACTAAGCAAATTTTTTCTGAAATATTGTTTCCAACAGTAATAGGTTCAAAGAAAAAGCGTTTTGATTTATTCAGTTGTATTCTGAAGCCGTATATTATCAATTTTTAGATAATATCAAAGAATGCAATGAAATGATATACAAATTATTAAAATAAAAATGTAAATCCTTAGAAAATATATTTTCTGGTATAAAAATTAAAGACACTGAAGCAGAACAATCTGAAATAGAGCTGACATTGTCCCGAAAAAATAACGGCAGTAGTACATTATATAAACAGTTTTGAAGTGAATTTATAACCAAAAACTAGAAGAACTTTTTCTAAATTTACTGATTTCATTGAAAGTTCTACTAACTCTACCTGTTTCAGTTGCAAAAAGTGAGAGAACTTTTTCCAATTTGAAAATAATAAAGAATTACCTGAAATCAAGCACGAATTACAAATTATTGAATGGTTTGGCAATTATTTCAATAGAAAATCATGTTGCACAAAAAATGAAAGTCCGACGCGAGTCTTTCATATATTATTAGTTTTATTATTTTGTAAATGAGTAATTTTAGAATATTAAACTCTAATTTTTATTATGCTGTTTTCATGTCCACGTTATTTCCTGTTTAATTAAAAAGTACATATAACTCATATAATTTTTCTTTCTCAAAGGCGCCATATCTTTTTCACGCACACACAACAGTACCATGCTCCAACACTGAACACGAATAATATGATAAATCCGTTTATTTTTTAATAAATAAGGACATATAAACCATTTAATTTATAAAAATATAGAAGGAAATGAAAATCAAAGAAGCTAAATATGATGAAAACTGAGAGATTAGAATTTTTTCTGAGGAAGGACTGACTGAAACGTTTGATAATGATTATGATATAATAAAGAAATTATAGAAGTTAGAAGGTTTGTATTTCCTCAAGTTAAAATATATAAATATGTATTGTGTAACCTTAAAAAAATAAAACATTAACCAACAACGTTTGTTGCCTTTTTGCACATACCTTGCCATACCTTTTTCGCACACACAGCAAAATATCACGCACCTGATCTGAATACGATACGCATCCCTTCATTGTAACCATACATTTCTTCTTCTCAAAGAAATTTTTATTTTCATTTTCCCTCCCACCGCTTGACGGAATTTAGCTATATATTTGAAGACTAGAGTGAATGATGAACGGTGTTATGTTACAAATTTAAAGTTTTGAGAAAATGACTAATAATGTTTTCTTTTTTTTAATGCAATTTCTTGAAGTTATGATCTATCAAATCAACTGAGAAATCATTGAGGGTTCTTCGCATTATTTTTTTTTTTCGGAGGGAGATTTACATTTTTTTTCGGGGACAGGGATTTAATAAGAAGAAGGCAAATAATAACCTAAATAATTATCGCCAAATTATATGTAAGTTTTAAGAATAAACATGAAAATTTAATAAAAAAAATATTGTTAAAATAACCAAAAATATCACCCAAAATACAAAATCTTATGTTGGTGCGTATGAAAATTATATTTTTTCGTACATTTCGGGGAGAGAGGAATATATCACCTTGATTCTCTCCTCTGCGTGTGTCACTGAAATCATATTACTAACCAAAAATCTTAGGTTGTCAGTGTTAGAAGTTGAAGACAAGACTTTCATTCATAAGAAAAAACCAATATTCGAAAAATTGGTTCCATAGCACCTCCATCCACTCATGTCATAATTTAAGTACTTCACGATTTTATTATTTTCCACTATGATTTAAAAAAAAAAAGAAAAAAAATTGGTACAGCATTGCAAAACATTTTGAAGCCACCTTCATTGTCTATTCTAATCGGAAATCTAAATAAAACCCGGAAGTCATGAATGATTCATTGAAGTTAGTTATTCATTTCTGACAATAGATTTTCTCGTCATTTCGCATCTCAAAATCGCATTTGTCGAATTTCTTAGTTTTATTAATTTACCAAAGGCATATTTGTAAACAAAAATGTTATAAATATACCTAGGACTCAGTGAAGTAAATAGACTTAGAGATAATAAAAATATTAGCCATAGGGAAATTAAATGTAAAACGCAAAGTTCTATTTTTCTTTCCTTAGAAGCTTCATTTGCATTCGTTACTTAATCGTGGTGGCGACGATATGGAATATTATTCGACTGCGTTTCTTAGGCGGACGCTGAGTAGGGCAGCACAGTTTCTGTGGTTTTGGTATAGACCAAATGCAAAGCAGTGCTGCCTCTTAATTCGCGCCTTCCAATCTCCTTCTCACACGAGCCACAGAAACTGTGTTGTCCAGCTCTGCGTCTCATTGTGTGCTCGACCTAAGGGTCATGAAGACACAGATGATTTTTCTCGAACTGGTTGGTTATGAAACGAGAGGTTTTTAACAGATTTTTAGAACTGTGTTCCGGAAAAGTAGCGGTTTATTATTAAAAAACGGAAAAAAAAACAAGAACTTGATCACTACTTGAGAACAACTTTGATGAAAGCTAGTACACTTGTTTCTTATCGGCTTATTGGCAATTCTTTATTTTTAAATTAGTCCTCTTCGTGGAGGGGAGGACAGACTGAGTAGTCTTTAGCACTTAAAACGACCAAGCCGAATTCGCTGAAAACGAGACCTTGATCAAGTATGTAATATCTTAAAAATTATCATGAAGCTGAGAGGATTCGACCTAATACGTTATTTATAAATCCTTAAATGATAATTAAAATTTATAAATCTTTAAAGTTTGGGCGATATTTTTTATTAATATATTTTCTGATAAATATTGCTTAATTGAAAAAAAGTGATTTATATGAAATATATATTACCTGCTTTTCTGTGTTGTAATTGGTGAAAGAAATCGGTTTGTGATTTCGAAATTTGAGAAGGACATCTCTGCAAAAAATAAAAAATAAATAAATGAAAATAACAATTGTACCTAATTATAAATTTAAAAGATATATAAATTTTCAAAACCTATTGTTACATTTGTATTCTGTAAACTTCCTAAAAATTACAAAGTTATTCGTTATTTAAAAAACTAACGTTTATATAACCGACATATCTTTTTTTAAAAAATCATTTCCAGAAGTAATGGCTAATAAATATAATTTAAGTACAGCGAAAGTTATTTGATTATAGCGAAAGTTATGATCTCATAGCATAATAAGTTTGAAGTAATATTGTTGTTGAAATGTCGAAAAGGACCCAGCAGTATTTTATATCAAAAGTGGTTTCAATCAATGCAAATGCTCTGAAACTTTGCAGGAAGCTAGTATTTGTCATTCTGAGCACAAGTATTTAGAGGCACAAAGACATTGTATGACAGGATTTTGAGTTATTCGCGAATTAAGATCTAATTTTGGCTATACTGGAATGGTAGGGTTTCGGATACGGTAATGTATTCAGCGATATATTTATTTCAATTCTTACTGATTCAGATATATACAATATATACACAAGGAATACATAAATTTATAATGATTTAGATTTGAGCGAGTATTTTTAGTGTACAGAACTTAAATGGGCTGATCCGCAACACACACACACAAACACAAACAACCACACACACACATATATTGATGCCTCTGAACTTGATGTGCCCTGTAAAATCCTATTATATATGCATATTTATAACTCTTGTGTATGTGGGTGCATATATGCATCTGAACCAGTAAGAACTGAAATAAATACACGGTTTAATACGCAGGAATTTAGACAAATTACATAATTTCTCCTTTAATCAACACAATTTTCTAGTATTGAGCGCAAATTCGAGTGTGTTGTGGCATTTTAAAGAAAATTTCCAAACATTATAAATTTACCGGTTTAAGAAAATATGTAAAAATCGGACGAGAATATGTGTAATGTAGACTTCTAGAGAAGAATTCAACTCTTTATAATTTCAACGTTTCACATAAAATCGTATAATAATTTTTATTTTTTTTTGCTTTTTGGAGCATAATTCGGCTGGTTATAATTTCGCTTTTTCCGAGGAAATTTGTGAAAACTGACGAGGATTGGCGTGTTCTAGAAATTTCTAGAGCAGAATATTTAGTTCTAATGTCGTCCGTATCAAGAAATTTTTGCAAAATCGGATGAAAATATGAGAGTTTAGTTTTGGAGCAGAATTCAGCTCGTTATATTTTTCATAATAGGAAGCGATTATGAATAATTTATTATACAAATTCCACACTTTTTACTTATACCATATTAAGATTTTTTAGTATGCGTTTCATTTTTCATCCGAATCCTAACTATAAATTTTACAAAAGTGAGTATAAATTTCAATCAAAATTTCGTTAGGTTAAGGAGGTACCTTAGTGGGTCCAAACTTTTTTCTCCCTTCCTCGTAATTTTATATTATATTGAAAATACGACCACAGTGACGGAGCTAAGTTTTGAACCCTTCAGGAGCAGAGTTTAGTAGAGACATTTCGAAAATCTGGCGCGACTTTGGAGCGCATTTTGGAGATAACTAGCGCTATAATTCAGCTCATTTTAAATTAAAGCTCATTAAATGAAATTTTGATTTCACGATGTCAAGCTAAGTTTTTCAGTATCGTGAACTCAGCAACATAATTGGCTTATGTGAAAGCTGTTTGGTTCCCCTAAGATATTGCATCTGTCAGGATAAAAATTTAATTTTAACGCATAATAATCCTCTTAGCTAATAAATGTTTATTTCTAAATGATACAATTAGTCTGTTTTGTTTGAAGGAAAGGCTTCCATCATAGCTCGAAATTAGTTAAGGCTTTCAAAAGACATCGCAAAACCCTAAAACTCTACTGATATCGATCAACTTAAAACCATTAGATTGATCAATTTTAATTTCGAGTTTTGAGATAAAAATAGTCTCTCCACACATTTTTCCTCAACTTAATCTTCTTCTTTTTTTCTCTCTCTCACAATTAAATAATTTTTCTTGAACTCTCTTCCTCTTGGCAATTTATTTATGGTTACTGCTCCGTTCCAATGAGTCGTAGCGCGATTTTATAAAGCCTAAAGCCTTCCTTAATAAACAGTCTAATTAACGCAAACAAATTTTTTTTTAAATCGGATTGAAAGTCTCTGAAGTTGACGCGTTAGTGAACACACACTCTTCAATTTTATATAATAGTATATCTAGTAGATAATATGTATATCTTCCGTAATTTTTAAATAATTAGTGTGATTTCAAAAACAAATTTCGACCATTTATCCTAATTCTCTACCTTATCCTTTATCCTTTATATTATATATTCTTTATATTTATCCTAATTCTCTACCTTTATTCTTATTCTCTACCTAATTCTCTACCTTGAAAGAATTAGATAACGTAATAAAAGTGAAGATAGTTACGTTTCTTTCTTTTCTTATTAAAATCAGATTTCTTAGAAACGTGCTAAAAATATATAAAGATAGGAGAAAACTGCCAAGTTTCTTTAGTTTACTGTATTATCAGGAATGAGCAGTTAATATCCCGGAGCATTTTCAACTTTCTAGACCGCGATATCTGCTAGAATATTAGAAGATGATACCGCAGATAGGGAAGTCACAACGCAGTTGTAACGGTGTCTGAATTCTAATGTGCTAGAGAAGATTTTACCCAGTGATGTTCTGTTATAATTAGCTATTTTTTCGAAAGCGGTGATCTCCATGTGCGATTTTCTCCTCGCGACAATACAGAATTTTCTTTTCAACAACTCAAATTCAGTACAATGAATTCTCTATTATTCCATTCTTTTCGGAACAATTTACAGAAAAATGCATAGCGTTGGTTTTAATGGTATTTGCGGGTCAACTGATTGCTTTTATTTTCCTGGTTTGATATTTAAATATCGGAATGAAGGATTTAGAATAAATTGGCCTAAGATGGAATATAGTTAAACAAAGAAATTACAATTAAAATAGATGGACAATTTAAGTAACATCATTCTCTAAAATTATATAATTACAACAATAGCTTAAGTAATAGGAAAAGTATTTTCCTTATAGTTTTTCCTTTAATATGTCATGATAAAAATTGCATAGTTCATCGAAAGGAAGTTATAATTTGAGCTTTAAAAGTAATTTTAAAATATGATATTTGATATTTTCTAGATTATACAGAGATTTTGTTAAAACATCTTTGATCCTTAAATGAAATCCAAAACACGATTTAGCTTTTTGTACTTTGCGAAGAATGGACGATGAAGTCAGTCCTTGGGAAAAACCGTCGTTCAAAGCGATTAAGACTAATAGAACCAATTAAAGATGACGTTGCTTCCTAGTTTTTGGTTTTATTACTGGTTTATTAACGAATTAAAATCAAATCGAAAAGTGGATATTATGAGTTTGTATATTAAAATATGAATTGTTAGATTATTGATATTTCTTGGATTGGGCATTAAGCAAGAATTACTTATTCAATTAAAAAAAAACAAAATAAAATAACGGTAATCATCATCACAGAGCAACCAATGAATGTATTTTCTTCAAATGAAAACGTTAAATTACATTATAATATGTGGTTATCTCTGCGCATTCTAATGATAAAAATGAATGAAAGCAGTTCAGTGTCATTCATTATATCATTGATTATTGATAAGTAAAAAATCAAAATGAGCATTGGCTATAGAATATTTTTCTGATAATGAAATGATTTACATTAAAATATTAGGTACGAAGGGTCAAGCTTTTAATAGAATTTTCTTTTTAATCATCACTTTTAAAAATATGTAGATTGTATTGTAGATATCTGATTTAATTTCTTTATTATTGGCATAAAAACTTTGTATTGAAGACAAATGGCGGAATGAAAACTAAACTTATTCCAAAAGCGTTTATAATCTTTCAAGAAGTTTGTATCACAAAACGTTACGTCTCACATTATAAACCATTACACAAATATATTATAACTTATATACATGCAAACTTCACAAAACACCCAAAAAAGGAAAAAAAAACATATTACAAATTGGTACAATTGCTTACAAGATTCAAACAATACATATGCGATTGCGAAACTCTGCATTCGGATATTTTCAGTTTAAATTCATCAAAGTAGACTATTGTAATGAAGGTGAATATATTTTTTTTTCTTGTTAAATTGTATATTATAACAGGATTATTTAAAACATAGATTTACTTTATTATCTTTATTTTTTATTATTATGAATTCATTTTTGTATTTAAATTTTTTGGTCGTTTATTTTCAATAATGACCCTTTGTAATGGACTAAGAAATTTTTTTTAAACCACACTCCTCTCTAAACTTCACCATTTACGTTTCAAGAAATGCAAAATCCAAAACATCGAATATAAAAAGTCTGTCCGTCCGCCGGCTTCACTGTCTGAGACCATAAGACGATTCTCGGAATTCGACATACTACAAATTTTGTTTTAAAATGGCGGCCGATTAGAGATTTCATATACCCATATCTCGGTATTTTATAAAGATAGAGAAAAATAAATTATTTGGGAATTATTATACCAAATTCTAAAAAAAAATCAATCTAATTCTTCTAAAACAGTTTTTTAAAAAAAATTGTTTTCACAAGGGTATATTCAATTTTTCAAAAATCTTAATTTCCAGAAAAATTTCCCGTAACAACTTCAACAACTTTATTATCCATTAACTATTAACCATCCACAACGTTTTGGGCTCATCTTGCTATTTTGAAGAGAGCTAAAAAATATTGTACATCAGCCATTAAGTATTCATGACAACTAAATCAACTATTGAAAATTTAAAACTTACATATGTAATCAACAATAAAAAATTCCATATAATATTAAGGCTTTAAATCATATCCAAATAAAAACATTTCTAACAGAGAATTCGCCAAATAACTAGTCAAAAGTTTTCAAAAATTTACAATGCTTCATCCCACCAGTATAAGATTCATTACCTTGCATTCGCTTTTCCATCCCTATTTGCCATGTGATCTTATTCGTATAGGAAATTCCTATTTGCCATCCTAGTTCTACAATAATATTATTAACATCAATTATTAATTTAGACCCTATATCTCAGTAAAGCCCATTGTAAAAACAATTATTAATATCTGAATAGCAGCTGAATACATTTGTCACATTTTTCCATTAAACAGCTATCCTAAGTAATCTATTTGAACTATGCCCACTGTTGTACTGTTACTTCAGCAGTGACAAGATCCTTAATTCGAATCACTGTTCGAATCACTCACACTATGAGATGAGAAATACAGCTAAAAATTTAATTAAAAGGGCCATAAGCCTAATAGGCAGTAAATATATAAAAAATATAAAAAAACATCATTATAAAATCTTAGATAGCAATTGGTATCCATAAAGATTGGTCAATAAACTTTGGTAAGAATGTATGAATGATATAAATGATGACAATAAAAATAGGGAGAAACATGATAACGTTACTATGCAAAATGATAACAATGAAGAAACCATTTCTAAAACATAGAGAAAAATGAGAATTACAACTGATTATTTTGAATGCATTAACAATGAGGATGGCAATAGAAGTTTAAATAACAAATAGTTAAAACAACCAAAACTGACAGGGTTTTTAAGCTTAATCATATTCCTGGGATGACTGAAAAAATACGACCATGCAAGTTTGCTATAGAGGCGTTAAATAGAGAGAAAAAAGGATTAATTTTAACGCGACAGCTCTATTATATGGCATACAAAAAAAATACTTATGTGCTAAATATAAAAGTTCCTACGAAATGCATGTTTTATAGTTTTTCTCTGTGTGTTGAGATATCCTTAGTCGCAATTTATATTAACAATACTTCATCATAATATGCAGCCCATCAATTAAATATTTTTAAAACATCACAAGGTGTTGCCTTTGTGTGGGTTACCTTTCAGCTCAGACCGTTTCGTGTTTCGTGGTGTGGTGTATGATTACAAATGGGTAACTTGAATCTATATCTTAAATACTATATCATCGTATTCCCAGTTTAGAGAGATAATGATATGCATCGTTCAAGCATCAAAATGTGTTTTGATTTAATGAGTCCTAAAATAAATAACTATTTTATTCATCGAAATTTTCATCTTGTTAAACAGTAGACAGTCACAAGCAAGGTTAAGCATGATGTTTTATAGGTCACGACGGATTGTTATCTCATCATAATTTTAAACAAAATTATTATCATTTTTTAATAATACTGCATTAAGAATATTAAATACATTCGTGGTAAGGCCGAATAGCCTGTTACATAAATAATTTAGGTATATTGTATAATTTTCGCCATCTCAAAAATATTAAATAAAATTGGTTTTTCATGTTCAAATCTAATAATATGGGAAAATCTTTTACTTTTATCTGTTATCTTGTTTTTTGTCTTAAAGCATATAAAACAAAAAAATTAAGCGCCTAATTAATTAGTTATATTATCCATAAACGTTTTAGAGAATACATTTCTCAACGGCCTTCATTATTATTATTACAATAAATATATTAAAGTACTCTCCAAACTCTGTATTTTTGCCCATCTTCAAACGCCTAACACAACTAGACAGACATGTATATCTCTCCTTAATTAAGGTCACTTCACAAGTGACTCTTACCTGTAGAGACCTTGGTGAATAGGAAGTCCTGTCTTTCATAGCTACCGTTCTTTTCATTCATACTCCATTGTCACGTTGTTCATAATAATAAGTGCATATGATATTTTTATTATTAGGAACATATACAGTTTACTATGGTGTGATTAAATAAATATACAAAGATAAATGATCTACGAGTAAACGTTCCCACTGGAAAAATCGCACAGTAACTAAATTGTTTACTTAAAAATTGGTAAATACTACAATGCCATATCAAGGACAGTGAATGAATTATGAAGTATCGTTATGACATCAGGCTAATTGAACTCGCTGAATGTAGAATGTGAATAACATAGGAAGAAATGATCTTCATCTTTTGGCTGTATAATTTTTTTTATTTATTTCGAAACTATTGAAGAGGTAAAGCCTGTTTAATATATAGTACAGTGTTTCTTTGATATCAAGTTACCAGTGTAAATATGGATCAACTGGCTTATAATAAAAGTAATACATTTTTAAAATTGTTCCTTTATTGGATCTGAAATAGCAGACATGTAAGGATTCACTTTCAAAACTGGTCTAAAACTGTTTGACAAAATTTTGTTTCATTTAAAGGGTTTTTCTCAAAATTTTTTTGAGGTGAGGTTGGTCCATTCTCGTTCTCAACGCTTCATATTGTATATATGTCCTATCTCAAGTTATTGCAATTTAATGTGGTTTGGTTAAGCTTCTTATAGGCTGAGTTAAATTTTAAATTATTCTGTCATGAATGAAAAAACAGAAGCTGTAGAAATTATGATCAGATTCTTAAAGTTCTTACACCCATTGACTCATTTTCATTAAAGTCAATCATTTAATAGGTAGATGTGGTGTAATGAATGTACACGGCTGCCAGACATGACATTGAAAAACTAGAGATATGTAACAAAAACTATGTTAATACAATTCTAAATTTTCCAATAATAAGAGGGAAGCCATTTTTTAATTTTTTTTTTTTTTTTTTGTTTTTCATGACATAACCCGCACATCAATATCAAGGAAGGAAGTAAATAGACAAACAAATTATTCAATCATTCAAGCATTATCATTTCATTGAAGACAAAGCTCATCAAAACGTTTCTTCTTGTTTATTTTATGCTGTTTGGCTTTAAATAATAGCAGGTCATACTCTGCGATCACCTGTGGGAACCTTACTGAATGGAAAGGCAAAAGGAAGTTGAAATAAGGATAACAACATTTCGAGGTCACAATACCGAGCATAAATGTCTTTAAAAGTCTAGTTCAATTGCAATATACTTAAATGTTTATATCAACGTCGTTTTTTGAAAAAGACTTCATTGTCAAAAATTCGAAATTTAGGTTTTAATTTATAATGGGACGTAAGCACCACCTCCATCGATTCCCACTCTCGATATATCGACAAAATAATTGAAAATGGTCAAAAAATCATGACGAATATCATGATGAAATCATGAATATTTACGGCTCTTAGTCGTCAAACGTGATAGAAGTCTTAAAAATATATTGTAATTATAAAAGTTTTGCCACCTTAATAAACTCCCACTGTACACAATAAAGAATAAAATATTAAAAAAAAAAATATTATTATTTGGGGAAAAAACGTTTCATTTGTTTCCTGTAAAGTTTGCTAAACGGCGTTTACACTTTTTTTTTTTTTTTTTTCAAAAAATGACGTCCGTATACTTAAAGCGATTTTTTTGGGTAATAGATTTACCTACATTTTTTCAAAAGTTATCACTATTTTCTTCTTTTTGCATTTTATAAGGAAATTTGTTTTAGTAGGTAGATGGACTTTGTAATTTGTTATGGCTTTTGGTTGTATTCATGCCGATATGTTCTCAAACAACGCAAATTTTTCATTTTTGTTCTTCTTAGCACAAATCATATCTCAGGTTCAGATTCAATTAAAAATCTTTAATATGGTTGAAATATGGTATAACTCGGCATTGGTGTTTTAAAAAATTTAAAACAGATTTAAAAATGAAAAAATAAAAAAAGTATTAAATTGAATAACATAATCAAGCAATAATGTTATTTTTGTAGCATTAATTTTTTTTTTCGATGTATAAAACTGACAAATTATGTACTATTGTAACATAGCAGCATCAGAAAGGAGTCCTTAGAAGTCAATTTCAGATTCTGCTTAACAGTAGAAGTGTTGTTTACATTGTGACCTGACCATGACTGACTTACGGGTTGCATCAATACGTTTGTACTTAACTTCTCAATAAAAACTTTTTTGAGGTTAGTAGATTTATATTTTGTAATCATGAATGCCAATTCAAAATAACTAGGGTTAATTCAAAATAACTAGGGTTAAGGAATAAAACAGATAACTTATTAAAAATCCTTCTAAAAACAAAAATTGAAAATTTACACCTTTTATTGAAATTCAAAAGATAATGTACTCATATCAAGGTTAAAGACGGGAAATGTTTGTTAATTCTGTAGAAAAATTACTTTATTCGCGTCTACTGTCCAGAAACTCTATCTAAGAATCAATTTAAAAAAACTCTTCCCTTCCCATTTTACTTCCTATTGTTCTTTACGGATATGAAAAGTGGTATGCATTCATTAGCATGCGTTAAAGGAAGAACAGTAACTCAGTGTAAGAATGATTTTACTAAATTTAAAGAATGTGAATAAATTAACAAAACAAATTTAGCCCTAATATTAATTTAAAAATTAAATTATTGTTTTTAAATAATTAATAAAATTGTTAAGTTGGTGAAATTTTCACCCATTTTTATGGTATTGTCCTGCTTAGAAAACAAACATTCTGCCGAGTTCCAGCTCATTTGATCCAAAGGGATGGATAGACCCGTGGACATCAATCCCCTCCTATGACCTTTGGAACAGTACTAAAGTAAATTATTTTCGAGTAAAAGACGACTAAAACGTGTTTACAATCTCACCCGTTGCAGATAGCCAATAACACTGAAAGTAAAGAGAAATCATTCTTAAACAACAATTTGAGCAAATTATTATTGAAAACATAAGAGGGAAAATGTGGCAATTACATTAGCTGGCATTCTTGCCAAGGGAGGCTGAGACATGGACACACATAAATATAAAGGAGCTAATTGGAGAAAGTCTAAGCCATTGAAAGTTGCCGGAGACGTGAGGGTCCAAGCTTATCTACGATCCGAGCTTCTATTCCAAAACGGGTTCTAGCTTTTACATCGAGCTGCATTATCTTTTCTAGCTCTATCGAGCCTGATATAACGAGAATAATGGATAATACGTTAATTGGTCGATGACAATCGTCTGCTTGAGCCTTAACGGAACTTTCTTCGAGCAGTGTGTCAAGGTTATTCCCATTAAGGTCGAATCGATAGCTGTTGGACAAAGTCTATACCAAAACATTTATTTGTTTTTTTGTTAAATTTAATTGAATTAATAACAATCATTAACCTCTGAATCATTAATAAGTTCCATGTTATTTTCAAAATTATTAATATTGAAAAAAAAAACCTTTACCACTACGACATGGGACTGGGAAAGGTCTTGGGTTCAGTACTTGGTAAGGGCATTCTGTTGACCAACGATTACACAAAAAGGTGATGTGTAATTGGCATCCATACTCAACAGCCAGTTTTTCTCTCAAGGCTCAGGTAACCTCTTTATAGAGGCTGGGTGTGCCCCCAGGAGAGTCTTCCGACCTTAGAGTCGATATTCGGGTGGTATTACTTGAATTAGTTTTTTTGCTACAGCCTAACTTGAGCTTGGGGTCGTGCGATACCAGTAAGTATCTTATCAACCACTAAACTATCTCATAGCATTTATAAAAGAATTAACGAGGATAAAAATAACTTTTTCGAAAAAAGAACCATCTTCTTTCTGACTGGTTATACAATTTACCTTTGGTTACATTTTCCTTCACTGAATACGGTTTGCGGTTTACAATTGGATCTTTGGTTCTAGTTCTAACTCGACTGAATTATTTTCTTCAATTTACATTTCTGGATTTCCAGAGCTACCCACATTTCAAGTTACTAAACCGAGATGAAGTGACTTTTCCTCGACTACCGCCACAAAACTTTTTCGCATCCTTCTTATATCATATTATTCAATGCCCTCGCTTTCCTCATATCTTCCTTATATACTCCTTCAATTCAATGCCGTTATTCACTCCTGTAATACACTCCGTTTCTTCCGTTCTCTACTCCCCTTCCAACAAAACTAGTACATTTCATGAACCTTTGTGCAACTGTGCCACATTCTTAAGGATTAATCCTATTCCACATCTGGCCCGAAATGCGCTCACTCTTTTCACATTTAAAATCCATCTTTTTGTCCATATCTTATCTCTTCAAGAATCATTATCTCCTTCTTCCCTGAATCAATGTAAATATTGGTAAATAATAATCAAATTTCAATTAATTTTTACTTTCACTTACCTATATATGAAATATAGAGTAAGGGAAAGAGTATTGCCATCGTGAAAATTTTCGAACCATGAGTCTCCTAAATACCAAATCTCACAAAATGGCCTGTGTGCGTGTGCGTGTGTGTGTGTGTGTGTTTGTAGTAAGTCTAGCTTCAAAATAAAAAGTTGTTCGAAACTAAAATTGCGTATTTAAAGTAGGAATAAGCCTGTGATGTTACAGCAACTTTTTCGCCAAAATAGACTGACTTACTAGTAATGCCAGTTTATATCATGGTTTATATCAACACTTTTTCACCATTTTCTCGAAATGGGCTCTATCGATTTTGATTAAACTTGTTATTTCAATTAAATTAAATGCTCTTTAATATCAGCTAGGTCATATACTCATTGAAATAGTCTGACTGCGATTTAATACCGAATTTTCAAAATGGATTCCTCTGAAGTACCTTTTTTATTTATTTAAAATAATTAGCCGTCTCTCATTGATAGTAGTAATTAAAAATGGATAAATATAAACTATGAAGGAATTTGGTAATTAACGAAAGGAGAAAAAAAGAGAAATATTTTCCCACGTTGGGAAAACAAATTTCCGGAAATAAAAGTAGTTATATGGATGGATGCATTATATACTTATATATATACTTATAGAGATATATACTTATAGAGATATATATCTCTATATATACTTATAGAGAGCTTAGATTTTAATGTTAGAGTGACGAAAAACACAAATTTATTGATTGTTATAGTTAATAATTTCAAATTGTATATTATTAAATGAAAAATTAATGTTTTTACGGAAATTAAATTGAACATTTTAAAATTTATTTCAAGTAGTGTGAAAGTTGTATGCGCTGCACATCGAGATTATTTTTTTTTGAGAAGTAATATTTTATATTAATTATTAGGTATTCAAGAGGAATTTTATTACTATTATTTTAACAATTAAAAAATTTTCATAAATATTTTTTTAATCTCACAGGAGAACGAAGTCCCAACACTGTTTGTCAAGAGGCTCTCCTGTATAAACACAATTATAACAGTTTTGCCTACTAGTTTTAAAGCATGACTATGTCAATTGTTATAATTAAAACATTCATTAGCATTTAAACCAAAAATAAATATTAGCTCCGAGTTATCATTCCACTTATTCAACAGTTTCAGTATAATTCATGGGTATTTAAATACATTTGTTTAAATTAAATATAGATTTAAAAAGTAAGATTAAAATTATTGAGTTAAATATGGGCGTACGTTTTTGTTTTTTTTATGGGAAAACGTTTTTTTTTTAATTATTGTTAAAACTTTATAACTTGACAGATGGCATATAGCGAATGCTAATTTAGAAGGTCTTGACAAATGTACTAACGCGCCAATAAAATGAATCAACCATATAATGAATAAAACAAAATATTATACTATGTTTTTTATAAAATGTCAGATACTAATAAAATTTTTATTATTGATGACAATAAAAAACTAATATACGACAAAAGAAAAATAGAAGATTATTAGTATCTTAATGACCTCGTATCTTTTTGATGATACGTCCCATTAAGATAAGTTATACGAGCTTAGTTCAATCTGACCTCCATCGAGAGTGTTTTCCTTTTTTCATCGATTCGCGATGAAAGCATCCCGACATACATTAAATTCAAATCAGTGCCTGCTTTGGTAAATTTAATAGGTCCCTGACTTCGCAAAAATTACGTGGCCTTGAATATAAAATAAAACTCAGCTTGATCCACCTTACTCTTCAAATCTCTTATATATATACGTATATTACTGTTTAAATCAGTAGAATTGTATTATTAGGAGCTGTGGGCAGTCGACTCTATTGGTATATTTCATTTCATATTATTTTTCTTTGAAAAACAAAACTAATTTTATTTTTATATACACTTATTGTTAAAAGAAAAGAAAATATAAATGCACTGGCTTCATCAACAACTTCTTAAATCTAATTACCATTGATTTTATTGTTCACAAGTGTTGTATAAATTCAATTCATTCACTTTGAACAAATGTAGTTCAAATTTTGATACAAGATTTTCTTGAAATGTGTGACCACGTAGGTATGTGTTTAAAATACAATTGTATTGAATAAATTGGTTAATTATATTATAATTCTGTTCATACGTAAACTTTGTTTTTCTCCATCCCTCCGGACTGACTTGCTGTTAAGTAGGGACTTACTTGCAGATAACAAAAGGGTCCGAATTAGTAGGGTTGTTATCGATCATGGTGGATTGCATGATTAAAATTTGTATCATTTTGTTAGTTTAATTTCGTGGTATTACACTGATATTGCCTTAATACGACGGTATTAATTAATTTGTTAATTAATTTGTTAAAGTTTAACACTTGTAATTTTAATTAAAGGGATAAAACCATAGTATCAGTCTCATTTTTTTTTTTTTTATTCACCCTTACTAGAAGCTTTCGGCATATTCATCTAAAAATTAACATACATCGAGTAAAATAAAAGCAAACATGCAAAGAATTAGATAGATACACTTGTCATAAGGAAATCTGAGCTAATTATCTTGTAATTATTCATTCTTGTAATTTAAACTTGTAATTTTTTTCAACACCACAAATAGCGAAATCTCCGTCGAAGACACTAAGATAGAGACGCCCAATCCAACTAGAAATGATCTCAAGAGTAGGAGAATATACAAAAAAAAACTTAAGAAATCTATTCTACCAAAAGTCTATTCTACCAAGTTTCCTTGATTATTATATATTAATAATATTTAAATAAGGAGCTATGAAATTTAAAATGCACCCTCATTCCCCTACGATGGTCTTCGATATAGTGCAAAAGTCTGTTATTTTCGGAGAAATACGACTAAAAACTACTCATATGCATCAATGCATTAATATATTTACTAAAAACTGTTTGTTATTTGCTCTTAGTTGTAACCTGAACATTTCTTGTCTAGTCGATCTACTAAATTACCAATAGTACTGATCTCAATAATACTTTAGGGTTATATAGATTGAGGTTATAGCAAAGTCATGAGGAAAGTAAATATAAAAATAAAAATAAAAAGTGAAATTTAGTACAATTAATTTTTTTTAAGGAACTAGAAAGCATGTTTTTCTAAAATTAAAAAAAAGAATCGCCTAAAACATCGATTTTTCATTTCAAAATGTTTTAATTGAAGTCGACGACAATTTGTGAAGTCATTTTTAATAAAACCAGAGTATTTCATCATTAATAGTTAAAAAATAATGCACAATAAAAATTAAAATTTCTAATAATAATAATAATAATTAAAGTTTTTACTAAATTCTTAAAAGCGATATTTATTCAAGTTTCGGTATAATTCAATAGTTTCGGTATACACATGTTTAAATTAAATATGTATTTAAAAAATAAGATTAAAATGAATCAGTAAATATGCGCGTTCGTTTTTTATGGACCCACGATTTAAAGAAAAAAATATTATTAAAAACTTGACAAAGGCCATATGGAGAATATTCATTTAGAAGGTCTTGACAAATGTACTAATTCGCCAATAAAATTAATAAATAATTCGTTTAATGCATGTTCTCACCTCAGGAAATGTTTAAATTACTATAACAGATATTGACGTGATTTTTCGAAAAAGGCTTAAGCGCCAATAATTCGGAATTGAGGTTTCGGTTTCTTATGGGACGTAACCACCTTCTGAATCGATTTCCGCTCAGTATATATCGAAAAAGAAATTGGATATGGTCTAAAAATCTACTATTGATGACGTATGCACCAAACACTGACGACTCTCAGTCGTCACTCTGGCCTTGACCAGTGCAAGAAGATTAAATATATATTGTAATTATAAAAGTTATGCCATCTCAATGAACTTCTATTGTACACAATAAAGAATAAAATTAAAAAAATATATATTGTTGTTTGGGGAAAAAAACTTTTCATATTTCCAATAAAGTTTGCTAAATAGCGCTTATGCCTTTTTCAAAGAACGACGTCGATATAATTATAATATAAACAAAATATTATCTCTTTTATAAAATGTCATATACTAATAGCATTTCTATTATTGAAGACAACAGAAGCTTATATACGAAAAAGAAAAATAGACGATTATTAGTATCTATTTATTCTCGTATCTTTTTGATTAAACGTCACATAAGATAAGTCAAGCGAGCTGTGATGATACTGACCTCCATCGAGAATGTTTTCTTTTTTCAGGGGTTCCCGATGAAACTATCCCGACCTGTACAATATTCAAATCATTGCCTGCTTTGGTGAATTGAATAGGTACTTGACTTTGCCAAAATTACGTGTCCTTGAATATAAAATAAAACTCTGCTTTATCCACTCTATTCTTCGAATCTCTTATATATACTCCTATTACTGTTTAAATCAGTAGTATTGTACTATTAGAAGTTGTGGGCAGTCTACTCTATTGATATATTGTAATGCATATTAGTTTTCTATTCCTAGCTTAAAGTCAGATAATGCTACACCAATGAAATACAAAACAACTTTTATTTTTTTATACACTTATTGCAAAAATAAAATAAAATTTAAATGCACCTGCTTCCTCAACAACTAGTTAAAACTAATTATCATTTATTTTAAATTTATTCGCGCAATTTCTCTTTTGAAAAATTAATTCAAATCACCAAAAGACCGATGAGCCCAATGACCGATTTCGAATAATTTAAAATAATATTTTTTTTCAATGTAAATATAATTAAAATGTGAACCAACTACTATATATTACAATTAATTATTATTAGGCTTTCTTTCTCATCTTAAGAATCTAGTATCTACTCTAGTATATTATTCAAGCACAAATTTTATCGATTAATACATTAATTTTCACAGTTTTCTTTTAATCCATATATTACATATAAAAATGCACGGTCATTATATTCGTTTTCTGCAACCGGTTTAATGGTTTCCTCTTAAGACATCTTTCAGAATAAGAAAACGGTTAGATTTAATTTCAAAAACACTTGATAAATTTGTATTTCTTATTTATTTTATGTATTATTGATATCATGTTTAAGAATTACTCATACATATGTTCTTTATCAAAATTTAACTTCTTAATTCTCTTTTAGTAAAAAAAAATGGGGTCACTAATCCTTCGAAACTTAAGTACCACTAAGTCATAATTATAAATCCCATTGACCACTTATGAATTATGAATTTTTTTCAGAATTAATACATTTGCAAAATAATGATATGAGAATATACTTATTACTGGTAAACAAATAAACCGTTATAAATTAAACCAAATTATATTTTCTTATTTAATCGTAACAAATGCGTAGACGGTGAGTCATAGAAAAATATTAAGGTTCTTTTAGTTATGGACAGTTATACACAGTAGACCTACAAAACCACCCTTAGGATGCCTTCGGCAAAAGAAGAACCTTGCCTCGA
This sequence comes from Rhaphigaster nebulosa, assembly GCA_948150685.1. NCBI lineage: Eukaryota > Metazoa > Arthropoda > Insecta > Hemiptera > Pentatomidae > Rhaphigaster > Rhaphigaster nebulosa. The sequence continues at coordinate 39,541,178 of OX411306.1, forward strand.
ACACGTTGTGGATTTCGCTACTTTAATGATAGGTGGGGTAAGAAAAAAAAGAGTCATTAAAAAAAAACACGCAGAAAGAATTTAGATTATTATTTTTGTTTTATTATTAATAATAATTATTAATAATTATATAATAATTATTTATTATAAACAAAAACAATTTTCAGATTTTTCTCTCATTGGTGCTTCTTCGATTGGCAACCTCTGGTCTAAAGATTCATACTTCATGTCGTAGAATGCTAGAACTAGTTTCTCTTCACGAATGTGGGTTACGATCACTCATATCTTATTCGTATTCACATGACACTGTTTATCGTCAAAAAGATATCCTTAAGTAGAGGTTGACCTAGTCCAAACAACGGTACACTATAAATATTTCTAAACACCACTGTAAACAAATATTTTGAATTTTTTTAAAATCGTTAAGTTTATTTTTAAAAACAACTTATCAATGCCTTTATAGTTTATATATACAAATCATATAGACTTATTTTTGGTACAATTATGTTTTTAATCAAGATAATAATTTCACTATTATGATGCTTAGAAGACTCTGAGGATAAATGAATTACTGGTAAATTTTAAGACTGATTAATATAGTAAGGTAAGGAAGTTAATATTAAAAAATGTAATTGCTTGTTAATATTTGAAAATGTGCAATAGTTTTTAATTTATAATTTATTGATTAGAAGAACCTGAAGATGAGTAGAAAACGCCTCAAAACTCCGAAGAAAATTGTATAATAAAACAATGAACAAATAAGAAACACTTAATTCTCATATTAAATATGTTTTAATTTGTTTGAAACAGTAATCATTAGTCTGTTCCAAACCTGTGCATATTTAAATCCCTCATATATATCCCTATTTATGTATATTCCGACAAATCCCTTTATCAATATACTTAAGACATTTTTTTATAGTCCTAACAGTGACGAAACGAGCCTTTGATTACTTTTTTTATATTATAAATTCTTACTTGAAAGACTTATGGCTTTTAATTTGGAGCCATCCGAAAATATCTTGCTGGTCACAAGTTTCGGTCTATATTCGAATTTTCAAAATTAAACTATAAAAATATTTAAAAAGGAAATCCAAAAATTTTACATGAAAGGTGGTGAAAATTTATTAGAATAATGTTGGTATAATTTACGTTAAAAAAAAAAAATTCTTCTAGGCCTATTGACCATTAAATAAAAGAGAATTTGATTACGATAGTTATAATAGGCAAGCTATTCTTAATAGGACCATAAAAAGTCAATTAATACGAGCTATTTCACCAAAAACATATCGACGTCGTTTTTTGAAAAAGGCTTAAGCGTCAAAATTACGAAATTTTAGGTTTCAACTTATAAAATGGACGTAAGCATTTATTATAATTTATTATTATATCAATGTTAAATTTATTATTATAATTTATAATTTTATTATTATAATTACTTATAATTATGGACGTAAGCAGCACCTCTATCGATTTCGCTCAGGCTATATAAAATGCTATAAAAAAATTGGAAATGGTCTAAAAATTGACTATTGATGACCTAAGCAGCAAATACTAACGACTCTTAGTCGTCACTCCAGAGTCAACCAATTCTAGAAGCCTTAAAAATATATTGTAATTATGAAGGTTTTACCACCTTAATAAACTCCTACTGTATAATAAACAATAAAATTTATAAAATTTATAATATAAAATAATAATATTTTAAAAATATATATTGTTATTTGGGGAAAAATCGTCTCATGTGTTCCCTGTAAAATTTGCTAAATGGCGCTTAAGCCTTTTTAAAAAAAAGACGTCGATATGAATAGCAAGGAGGTGGCTTTATTGTTATTTTTTTTTTTTTACCTGTGGACCAATATGTCTGAGAGATTTTTTTCTTCAACATAACCAAACAAAAACAATATTTGTCAAGACATTAAGAAAAATAATTTATATATTTATACTTTAACATTGATGTTATAAGCTGTTTATCATATTTAATTAAATTAAATTAATATAATTACATTGTCAATATATAGGGGGCTTACGAACAAAAGTTACTAGGTCCAAAATTGTTGAAAAATCATTGACCAGTGTTCGATGTTCGAAAATATTATATGATTTTTTTTTACAATTTCAGTCTTAGTGTCTAGAAAGCAATTTATAATTCATTTTATTTATTTTGCCGTTTATTAATTAATTTTTCTGAACCTTCTAAATGTTTAAAACTATATTGCTATAAAATCCATTTAAAGCACAATCAAATTACGTTTACACTTTTTTAATTGAAAATTAATAATTAACAATTTCTCGATTTTAAAATGGCATATATATACATAATGACATAATTTTGACAACTTACCCTACGGCGACCGACCTGGCCTGGGACTTAGGAAGGAAGACTGCTGCTGCTAGGAAGTGGAGGAGTAGGACCAGCTTCATGTTCCTGCAACAGACAGGAGTGGTTTTGGTCTCCTTGGTAACGACTATAACAACAGCTGCGGGACTTTGCTGACGGTCTGCCGCTCGACAGTTCCCCCCCTTCTCTTTTAGACCGACTCCCCCTCCCCCCGTGACCCGACCAGCGGAGGGATATCGCTCTATCAGTCGTCGTAGCTTTGGGAGGGGTTGATAACCGGATTTTCGAAAAATGAATAAGACCCATGGCAACGGTCAAATATCTAAACAGATGCCTATCACTTCTGAGGAACTCAACAGATGGATATTATTAATGAAAAGTTTTTCAAATTCGTTAGGGATCTAGAGTTGATCGGAAAACTTAGTCTTTTCGCTTGTCACAAAAAAAGGTCAATTGTAAAGACCGAATAGCGTTAAATTCTCTAATATAAGAGGTAACATGAAATAATATGCATATTTTATTTTATACAAGTGTTTAATAATTTTAATTTCTTAAAATAAATTTCTTAAATTTTTTTTTTTTCATGGCTTGTTAGTACTCAGATTTCTTAAAAATATATATTTTTCTATTCAGGTTTTTTTAAAAGTTATATTCATCTATCTTTTATCAACTCATTTCATAATGATAACATTTTGGCTGAATTAAAAAATTTATTTTGTTTCACATCTTCTATCCTCAAAACATTTTAACATCCAATTTAATTATAGTCAATGTAATGATTTAATAAAAATTCGTTACCGGTTACATTTTGCGAAAAACACACTGGTATTTTTTTTTTTAACAAGCTAGGAATATTTTTCTCCAATAGGAATAGGGATATTTTATATTAATTATAAAAACCTACTATTGCCTAAAGCCAGAAGCGTGAAATGAGTAGATACGTTACCTACTGCCCTACACTGCACGTCAATCCGCTCAGTTCCTTCAAATCCATCTCAAAACGTCTTTCCAAAAGTTAAGATATTTAGGTCTGAAAGGAAGCCCTCTCATCCTCGTGAGAAAACATTTTGCTAAAATTCATTAGTAATTTATTTTAATTTCAATCTAATGAAAAATCTAGCTTGTTTAAAAAAAAATAAACACATAGCAAGTAATAACAAAGTATAATAAGTACTCATGTTATTCTATATATTTAATTGGAACATTACTTCATTCATAAAGAAAAAAAAAATATCTGAAACTTTTCAGCATAACACCTTCATCAACTCTTCAATTGTCTTTTGATAAAGGTTACAAACAAATAATTATAAGAGCTACATGTTCTATTCTCCCGGTAATTAAAAATATATTTTATTTATTTCAAAGGAAAATGATCTAGGTAACCCGGCAACTATGATGGACAGATATAAAAAAATTGGTTAGTAAGTAGATAAGTTAAAAGAAAATTAATAATAAATGAAGAATAGAGAATATCATATTATATTTATATTTATATTATATTCATATTATATTTAGTGAAAATTATATTTTCACTTAACAAAAATCAAGTGCAATGTTTCACGGTTAATAGATTGGAGCTTAATGTTGACCATGACCTCTTGAGTCTTAATAGGTGTTTATTTTGTATAAAGAAGAATAAGTCTTTTGATTTTATACGGCTAAGTAAAAATTTAAAAAAATTCTAGTGGCCGAACTACATTTATGCTTTAGTTTAGGGTTGCTGGAAAATTGAAGTTACCTCTATGTTACGAAATCAAAATCAATAATTAAGATAAAACAGTCGTTGGATTCTAGAGGTTTTTTGGAAGGGAAGGGAATTCCCCTTCCGAATTGCTCACAATGTATCTCGAAACATATCAATTAGTTGGTTGTTGGCCTCCAAATTGTTGACCAAAGGTGAGCATTATTACAGGTCGTCAACTTAGCCTACACCGTTAGGTCTGAGTCATTTAAAAAAAAAAAATAATATCATCCACTGAACTGGGATTACAGCTGTCCCGGAATTTTTAATTTTCAAATCATGGCTTTAACTCACTTTATTCATGTGAAATATAACTAAACTCACAAAATAGTAAATATAACTTATAATTACAAAGTGAATTCAAAATGAAAATTAATACATCGACTTATTTAGCAGTCTACAATTTTACATTTACTTAAGTAATGATTCAGTTTACACCGAAGGAATTCCTAAAATCTATTATTGCTGTGGTGTTATATTTTATCGGAGGTTGAATTTGAGAATTAATATTTTGGCAAAATCAAAATATATCAATTATTTATTGATAAAAAAAAAAAATCGCTCTTGATTTTTAATTAAAGTTAAACATATTAACTGATTGTTTGTTTTCAGTTAATTAATAACTATCACTTTTAGAGCAATTTTTTTAGGTCACAAATAATGATTATTTTTTAACGTTCTGTTGTCAAATTAATCTGAGTTATTTCATGACAAAAATTAACAAATTATTTTTGGATTATAGAAATACAATTATAGTCATGGTTTGATTTTTGGCAATGGGCATATTTTTTGTGGATTTCCTTTCCAGCAAGTGCTTAAGCCGCGCTGAAGTTTTGAGCGTATCGGTTAAGTTTCTGTTTAACATATTACCCATCATCCTGGAAAACAGCCAAATTCATACATAACTTAGCTATCATAGCTTTTTTTTATTTTTTCGAAATATTACTATATATTTTTTTTAATTATTTTTTTTTCTTTCATTAATGTTAGCATTTTTTTTCCTTTTGGTTTCATATGACTGATTGATCTTTTCATAGCGTTCTGTTCTTTTCCTACAGGTCATCGTTTTCAAATTACGTTCATTGCTCCTGAGTATCTTAGTTTATTCTATCTATTGCCTGGTTTATGATCTCCTTGATGTGCCTGCTTGTGTTCATTCTGCTGTGTTTGGGCAAAGGGGTACAAGTCATTATTTTGCAACAATGGTTTTAAGTTATATTTTGTTGTTTATAATGAACTTTCCAGTCGATGAAACATGACTTTCATCTTTTTTCTCAAAGGCGAATTTCATTATAAACAACAAAATATAACTTAAAAACATCTTCGAAAAAAAATTACTTGTATCTCTTTACGCAAACTCCATAGAATTGGTGATTATGAAGTGTTAGAGGTATACAAAATCTGTACAAAGGAATAAAACGCTTATAACTTTTTTTTTGTCTTTTGGAATTTTATTTTCAGAAATTTAACTAAAGAAGTCAAACTAAAGAAGTTCTCAAAATCATTGTGACTCAGGGCTTCACTGGAAGAGAAAGTAAATTCTTTTGTTGGTTGAACTGAAATCTACTGCTGCATTGAGGGACCGTCAATAAAAAAAAAAGAATTATTTTGGATGTTATTTTTGAATAAATACGAGGTCAATGTAGTATTTCTTTCAATTGGTATTTGTTGGAGGTTTGAGGTATTGTTTTAGCCAAGGTGCATTTAGTTATTGTGATTAATCTTCTAATATTTTCCTCAATATCGTTAGATGTTTTAATTGAAGGGTTTATTTCAAATTGGTTATCAATTACATTTCTAAATAATTTCTGATTTGCCTTTTGAAATATGTATTTCGGAGACGTATTAATCGTGTTAATTTTATTTTCGATTCGAAAATCTCTGAGTTGTTTGAGTTTAGGAACGGTGGCGAAAAGAGACGAGATAGATTATTTACCTTTTGGGTAAGGACTAAATCTATAATACCTCGCTTGTAACGCAGCTGAGTCGGAATGTAAGTTCGCTGGGATTATGCTATTTAATATTATGCTTCATTACGAAATTATATAACGCTATTCCATTTTTATTGTTGTTATGACAGTTACAATCCTTATTTTTATATTTTTAGAGTACAGATGACCGGAAACCAACATTCTATTGACTGTTCGGGGGTGTATAAGTCCCTCTTGCCGTTACTATTTTATAGTTGATTTGAAATTGTATACCAACAGCTTCGGACTATATCAAATTTTGGATCGGCCTCTTTGTATGAGGGAAATCGGAGTGCACTAATATTTTTGTGCCGCCGCCCGCTCTGTTCCTATCATTCCTGTATATTTTGTAGCCAGGAACCGAAAACCTGTCTTGAGGAGACAGTCGAGTCTCACTAACAGATACGACCTGTGGTTTATTACCATAAAGGATTTGTTTAAACTCTATATCATTTCTTTGGAGCGCCTGGGCATGCCACATCAATAGTTTTACATTTCTGTTTGGAGGTCATTATTGCATAAGGAAAATAAGTAGTGTATAACTATAAATATATATAGATATAAATTTAAAATTGTTTTAATAATTAGTATTAAATATAATTAAATATAAAGTTAGTAAACTAAGACGAGGTAGTAATTGATGTGACAATGAGTGGCTGTCGTTTAATGGGGGAGATCGTTTAATATTGAACGAGTAAATTGGTCGAATTGTGTGTATTTATTATGGTTTCTGTTGAATATAGTAAAACAAAAAAGATAAACAGAATTACGCAATCTGAACTGTATCAGTATTATACTTAATAATTGAAAACACAGGCAATGTTCTTGAAAAAATATACATTTGTCTTTATGATATTACAATTGCCCATTAGTCAATACACGTCAATATGCCTTCAATTAATATTAATACTATTGACATACCATCATCTGCTGCTATAACTTCTGTCATAATGTTTTTGAATTTACCAATAATTTTATTTAGATCAAAGATCTGTTTAATATAATTTAAAAAATCTTTAATTGAAGGCTCTTTAATTGTCATTTCCTTTACATTTTTTTTTCGATCTAACCACAGTTTGTTTTTGGTAAATTTGGGATTTCGTTTAGATTCGGGTTAAAAATGCGTTCGGTGGGCTAGATAGTTGGCCGTTGTTTACTTAAAAGAATTTCTTGAATCTTAATAAATTTTGGACATTTTTAATAATTTGATAAGTGTTGTTTCTGATAGTTTGATACGCCTTCGTTTGATAAAGTTAGTTACTGTCGGTAGTTAAGGTCCGTTTTTGTACTCTGTGAGTTGGTATGTCTCACAATTCGTCTCAGCACGCTGTTCTGAAAGTGCTAGAGTTTTGTTGACGCTGTTGCCGATATATTAGCTGAGATCGGCGCATCCGTGAAGAAGGGCCGGTCTTGTTACGCTTTTATAAATCGATAATTTGAGGCGGAGGGATAGATTTGGCGACGTCAATTGGTGGTTTAGTTTGTAAGACTTGGTTTTCTGGTGGAAACTGGTGTCTGACTCCTTCTGGCAATGGCAGTATAGTGTCAGGTGCATGTCGAGAGTGACACTCAAGAACACTGCTGCTTGCCGGCCTATTTGTTCTACCCGCTATCCCATAGACCTTAGAAAGAGGGCGCTTGTTCTTCGAGGATAAAATAATACAGTCGGTCTTCTTGGGATCAACTGTAATATTTAGTCCTTCCAGTTTCTTTGTGATCTCCTCACAAGCCTTCTTGTGTATAGAGTTGCTCGGGGAATTCATTGTCCTGCAGTGCTTACATACTCATAGAAGCCCGATGGGACACACCCGAACGCCTTCGTTCAGTCTATCGAAATCATTGCAGTCACTTTGTTCTAGGCCGTACGTTGTTTTACTTTCGCTTGAAGTTTCGCCAGAATATTTTTTAAAACAGTTTATGCGTTTTTATGAATTCAACTATGTTTCTGAAAACTGAGTAGGTAATGTTTGAGTTTAATTTTATAAAATTTAATTCATCAATACTATAAGAAAAAAAAAAATTAACCTCTCTAACTCTTTTTAAGATGTATTCTATTGCATATACTTCTGAACCTGCTCTGGAACTTAGAAGAGTCTACATATTTATACAATAAATGCATTTTAATTTAAATTGGTTTAAATTACTATATTTTGTTAACATGTATTGATTTCATAATTTAACCATATTATTTTTATTACGATTTTTTTTTTTTTTTTTTTTTTTATAAAGGCAAACAGATTAGATTGTTTTCCATTCTTAAATACAACAAATAATACTACCCTTTCTTGTTATGAAGTTTTGTTTTCGTTTCTAGTATTAGGTACGATCGCGAAAGACCTGTGTTGTAACGACTATTTAACTTTCTTTTGTTGACAATAACTGAGCTGACAGACTTTCTTTTTTGGCAAGCAACGAAACTGGATGTCATTCTTTTGTTGAGAGGGAAAGGCGGCCTCTTGAGGTCTTCTCGATTCCTTTGTTCCGTTCTCAGGTTGTCTCAACTCGGCGGTTATGACGACTCGGCGATCGTTAAATAAAGACAATTATTTGTCGAAGCGGATTATCATTATTTAGACGTATGAGACTGAACTAGATAAAAATAATAAATTACCGATATCTAATTAAAACTTATTTTATACGAGATATATCAGCAAGTTATAACAGGTGAAAAATTAAGAATTAAATTTCTCGTGTCGTCCCATAATCAAAATTTATTCATAAACGGCTCATTTGACTTGATTCAGTATACATAATCAACTTATTCATCATTGCATCATAAATGAGAAGTTTTCTATCAAAAGTCAATATATCAACTTTTGGAAAATTATTACAAACAAATTATTATGGTGGCATCTCACGGAGATAAGACAAATTTAGATAGATAATTCCTCAAATATATTTCTGGTAAATACTATATAATATAGGACAAATGATTGTAATTATTATTTTAAAACATATTTATTAAAAAAAAATGTTTTAATTTATCTTTTTACGTTCTAAAATAAAACTTTTTTTTTTTACATTTTAGTATAAAGTGGGCGACCAATAATATAAATGTTTATTTTTTAAATTGTCTTTATTTTTTACTATTTTTCTTTGAACACTTCCAAGTGCACTTAACATTAGGCGTTCCACTTAACATTTCCACTAGTTATTGTGTCCTATATGATATGAAGTTTAGAATTTTTTTGTTGTTAGGTAATTCTAATCATGATTTGGAAATTCCAATAGCCAATTGTTTGAAGAAATATGAATGTTGAACAACTAATATATATATATATATATATATATATATATATATATATATATATATATATGTATATCGTATAAGGAATGTTTTTTCCATGGTAAATATATTATCCTAGTTTGCTAAGAAAAATAAAAATTTAAGTATTTGGCTACTACCACCCTATCTATCACCCTTTTTTTTCCATTGCTTTCATGAGATATTTATTTCAACACTCGGTGACCCCAAGATTACTTTCTGCCTTTTGTATTTTTATCGCACACCATTGACATCTATGTCTCTGTTTACTGGAGTCAATTGTACTGATATTTATGGCAGTAATGATCAGTTATCAGGCATTGATCTCAATCAACTGTTACTATCGACTTAGCATCGACTTTCTTTCGTATCTTTTTTTTTTAAATTTTCTACTCCACTCTAGGGTGTTATAGATTAGGCTCATTGTTCCATATTCTATAGGCGCTCAGATTTTCTCGACGGCTGGACCTTAGATTTGTCAAATGAATTCCCTTTCGACTTATCCAACAAATTTTAACTTAAAATTAGGGGTTGATAAATTATTTGCCACTTCTATAATTTTGTTTTTATTGACTTTCGAATGTTATACATTCATCTTCAGTTCAGGGTCATATCAAACAGAAAAGTTTGGGTGTAATCTTGAACTGAAGATGAATATATAACATTCGAAACTAGTTTTCAATAAAAACAAAATTATAGAAGGGAAAAATAATTTAGCAATCCCTAATCAGATGGATCCTTCTACACCTTAACTTAAAACTTTAACTTTTGTTTTATTTTTATTTTATATTTCGCTCAATTTGATTGTTGAAATTTTATTGTTCAAGATTATGAAAGATATGCAAAATCGATTATTGTGGAAAATATCTCTGGGAGGAGGAGAGAAAACCCAAAGCCGCAACAAATATATGCAGTTCATCCACATAGCTAAGCAAGCAGATCTGCATCTCGCATTAAAAGTTCACACATGGCTGGTATGTTATCTACCATACACATGTTATCTACCAATCCCTCCCTGCAAATTTTGACGAATTCATCCATTACTTTGACCATAACTTCTATTATATTATTGCTGTTTCAGAAACCTGGCTCAAACCTAATATTCTTTCTTCTTTCGTAACTATCCCAAATTATCCACTCATTCGTCAAGATCGAATTGACCGAAACGATGGAGGAGTCGACTTATTCGTTCATGACAGTCTGAAAGTTAAAATCCCACTTAAATCTCCTTCTATCGACACCCCACATCTACAGTACCTATTTACCGAAATATCCTCTGTCTCATTTTCTTTCCTATATATCGTTGTTTACCGCCCTCTACTTGTCAAATTCGATCCAACATTTGAGTCATCCCTTTTTACTAATGTTCCTTTATACAATAGCCTAATAATTGCAGGCGACTTTGATAAAAATCTCTTTTCCGACTCTCCCAATAAAACATACTTGATAGATCTAGTTTATTCCCTTGACCTAATCATACCCAGTTTTCCGACACATTAATTGACCTCACTATTGTTGATTCCTGTAAAAATTTATTTTCCTTTTCCCAAAATCCAATACCATTTTGGATACATCTGTCATATCACGATCTTATTCAAATCGCCTATAAAATTCCCACTCCTGTTCTCATCCCTAAACAGGTCTCCTGGAGAAATCTCGACTCATTAATATCAGAAACAGTTAATCCTATGCTTGATTCATTATTCTTATCCATTGAACCCATCTATTCCTCCTATTCCCTGGATGAGATGATGTAATGCCTCTCATCTAATCTCCTTACATTTCTTAATCAACTTGCACCTCTCAAAACCTATACCTTCTGACGCACCCTTGTCCCCTGGATTAGTTCTGAAATTCAAGAACTAATGAAGAGGAGAGATGCTGCCAGGAAGCGTTTTAAGCGTACCCGAATTCCTGATGATTATTCCATCTTCATGTTCATACGAAAACTCACCCAGTCCAAGGCACAGTATTTTCATAGTATTCTTTCTCAAGCTCCAGATATTAAATCTAAGCGGAAAATCCTAAGGAAAATCTCCGTCCCCAGCTCCACATCCTATACTTGTTATCCAGTTTCACCCGCCGATCTAAATTCCTTTTTCACCGATCCCCTTCCTCAAGCCTACCTCCTTCCTTTTCTATTTCTCGAACTCCTTTTAATCCTGAACGATTTTATTTCCTTCACATTATTCCCAAGGACTTAATTGCTTCTGTACTAAAATCCCGAACGAATGACTATGGTCTAGACCAAATCCCAGTAAAAATTATTAAACACACCCTTCCCGTTATACTTCCAGCCCATTTTCCCTCAGCATTGTCCGCCCGCCGGAGATAAGATCTTCCCTCTTCTTCCACAGCTTCCGATTTTAGACCCATTTCCACCCAATCAAATTTATCAAAGCCACTGGAAAGAATAGTTCATTCTCAACTGAAGGTGCCCTTCCTTAAGCCAAATGTTCTCGTTAAGTCCACTCAGGCTTCTGTTCTAGTTATTCCACACAATCGGATTTGCTAAAAATTATTCAAGATCTCTATTCCTCTATAGACCAACAGAAAATCATAATCCTTGTCCTCTTTGATTTTTCAAAAGCCTTTAGCTCTGTTTTTTTTTTTTCATCTATGAATTATTATAAAATCTTTTAAAAAACTAATTATGTAGAATTATAAAATTAGTCAAATAAATGTTACAGATTTCCTAACGCGGTCCATGTGAATATTGGAAATTATAATTTTCTTCTTCAACAATGTCAAATGTCAAACAGTAGCCAATTAAGTTTTGCAAGGATAAAAAGGTCTCGCTTGTTTAGCCAGTCGTGTACAATAAATTAAACCTTCAAAGACCTTTAAACAACGCTTGCATTGCAGCATCTTTAGTCATTCCTCGATGTATAAACACAATTCTCGAACGGCCAATACTCATGTTACGTTAGTTAAAAAAGTATTCAATGTCACGATTATACGGCCAAGAAAACTAAATTCTTTACTTGTTTATTTTATTGTTACTGGGAAATTATTGTTCTGAAGGATTTGATAAATTATTTCTTTCGCAATAGGTTACACTAATGTAAATGTCTTGTACGAAATTATCTGTGATGAATCTTTAGGAATGAAAGAAAAAAAAATATAATAGAATGGTCCTCATGGCCATTCGATTTGCATCACTAATTTGTCAACACATTCTGAGCTCTGCCTGTTGTTCCTTAAATAAACTAAGGTTAAATTTAAAAGGATCGCAATACTTTCCCTTACTATGAATTTCGTACATAAGTAAGAGGAAGTAAAAAAAAAATTGATAAATCATAAAAAGTTAAATTTCTAGTGGAATATTTATAGCTCGATACATATTTTCAAAATTAATATGTATGAAAAAAATTCGCATTGGTTACTAATTAAGAATATGGGTCAATCTATTTCAAATTAACCAATTAAATTTGTAAAGGCTGTCTACAAGAATTTTTTATATTTTATTTTTTGACCTACGTTAGTACCATATTCTGAGAGTTGAAGACTGATATTCATTAATTTTATAGATGTTTTTTTTGAACGCCCATTTTGTATTGGTGTGCAAATCTATTTTGTATTTTACAGAGGTTTGCGTTAAGCTCTGTATCCTTGTTTTTTAAAGATATCTGGTTATAACAAAAGCATGTTAAAGAGTATAAAATGCACAATAATTTCTATTCAGTATCCCTGTGTCTAATAAATTGTAAATAAATAAAAAAAAGGATAAATTTTAACGTTTTCAAAATTAAAATCTTCTCTTTTAAAATTAAAAATGATAAAGATAAAACTAAGACTCGCCTTCTATTTTTTTCTAGATACAGAGAGTATAGTATAACACTTCCTTCTGAGAGTTACGACCTTTGTTTTTAATGGGTATTCAAACATTGCGATTTTACTCAAATCCTATATTTTTAATCTGGAATTTCTCAAAAGGAACACAAATCAAAAATCCAAAATTTTCAGAAAACATTCTTTTATTGTGTTGCAATAATTACATTGAATTTTATCACTGAGATTTTTTTAGTTTTTTAATTAGAAATTTTTAAATATAGCTGATATGGTAAAAAGCGCTATTAAGTGCTGTTATTACATTCCTTGTGGTAAAAAAAAAAATATATATAATCTCACTGATGGAATTTTAACGATTTATTATTAAACAATAAAAGTGTAGAAATAAGAACAATGTTTTCTGAAAAATATTGGATATTTAAAATGCGTCCTTTTTGAGATATAATTTTTATATTGGCTGAAGGTACCATCACTAAAATAGATTTTTTTGTTTACTTCTGTTGATACTATTTACTTCTTCAACAAGTTTATGATGCATATTTATAACTGGAAGACTATGTCTTCCCAATTTTAATTCAAACAAACTACACTCAAAACAACAAATTGTCAATGTTTCGGGTTTCTGCCCCGTCATCAGGACCATACTGCAATACAATATTTAATGGTCATTAAAAACTAAATTTTAAATTATAGAAGAATTTTTTTTTAAATATAACAAATACATCCAATAAATAATCTAATTTTCCTTATTATATATTACAAATCTAAAAAATATAGTCAGGTGTTTGAAAAATTTCATTTAAAAATATGCCAATAAGCTGTATTTAAATACTTAGTCAATTAAAAATTCTTTTATATGATTAATTTGTATAACCAAAAACATTAAACAGACCGTGAATTTTAAGACTGACTCAAGGAATTTGTTCATAATATGCAGACATTATAGACAAACTAGAAATATATTTTTTTTGCTATCATCATCATATATATATATATATATATATATATATATATATATATATATATATATATATATGTATATATAAACACACATACATATACATATTTCTTTGTTATAAATTATGCATACGTAAACTAATACGTGATTTATGAATAAAAATGTAAACAGGTTTGATAAAGAAGTAAACAGGATAAACCTTCTTAACCATAATAAAAATGAAAATAAAACGTTAACGTTTTCAGAATAAAATCTTCTCTTTTAAAATTAAAAATGATGAAGATAAAACTAAGAATAAGAATAACTTATAATATAACACTTCTCTCAAAAGTTTCAGGCCTGAGAGTTTTCTTGTTTTTAATGGGTCTTCAAATATTGCGATTTTCTAAAATCATGTAGTTTTGATCTGGAATTTCTCAAAAGGGACAAATGATGAAACTTCAAAATTTTAGAAAGCATTCTTTTTTTGTGTTGCAATAAGTTGTGAAAATTTCATTAAATAATTTATAAATTGTTTCGTTTCTGAAATCAGAATATTTTTTTATTTCATTAACAATTTAAAACCAAAACACAAAACAACAATAATTAATTACATATAATTTAAACCATCAATTTCAATCATCAATTTATTTTTCATTGCCTGGTAATGTTATAATAATCATTTAAATATATTTTTTTAATTTAGAAGAATATTAATTATCAATAATGAGATGTGAAAATTCCAAATCTGCGATACCTTGGTTTTATTAAAAACTTAACAATGTAACACCAACATTTCAGAGATTTACCTCATCTTCAGGATTTAATTTCTACACTATAATCTCTGTGGCAATTTCCCTCTGAACCATCTTCTAATTCTCTTCATATGCTTATCACTTAGTCACATAGTTAATTCCATTTTAATAATTAGATGAATAAATAGATAGATAAAAAATAATTACTTCTGTATTTTTACTTTACATGTAATTATGTCTCTTGTATTTCTGATTTAATTTCAACTTGATGATAACCCACATACGATTGGATCGAAACGTAGGTTTTTACAATAAAAATCATGTTGACTGAGTCCTGAATATTTATTTCAGGAGAGTCTAGTTGTTCTCTCAAAACATTTACAGTCTCCAGATTAAATGTTTGCTTTATAAGCTCAATCAAGCACATTTTATTATTATCGCAATGGTTCAAATGATGGCCTCCTGCCCTCAATGCTTCAATTAATTCCATTTTCAAAAACACGATTTTTCCTGCTGAAGCACAATTCTTATTGCTGCTTTTAAACGAGCAATTAATTTTTACATGTTTGCTAGACACAAAAGAAATAAATCCAACTCATTTTTGGACACCGTTTGATTCACGATCGGCCACACTGTGCAACGTTGGATGCGTCTTTTAAATCGTATCCTGTCTTCATCTGCCCTCTGTACTCCTATTGTCTAATTATTGAACCAGTTTGGCATATTATGAACAATAATTAATTTTTGGTTTAAATCACACAGATATTATAATATAGGTATACATATGTATAAGTTTCGGTAAAGCTTGGACAAAATTACAAATTTTATGCTTAAGGACCAGTTAATTTTTTTAATTAATTATAAATACTGAAAATATTTGACTTTTTGGAACATAAGAATAATTTTTACAAGAAAAAGACAGACGTTCTTTAAAATTAAAAAATATTTATTTGCATACTATGCGCTCTTGATTTTTTTTGCTGGACTTGAATGTGTGCAGCTTTGGTCAAAATTAGAATTCAAATTTAAATTCTTTTTCCAAAATTTTCTATGTTTCTGAATAAAAAAATATTAAAATTTCTAGTATCTGTTCACTGAGTAATTCTTATTATCAGTGCTTTTTCAAATTTCGTTCTGTTATTATTTTGTGCATTAATTAATATTTGCGTGTATGCGTTATCAAAATTATATTTTAAATATTTTGCACATTGGGCCAAAGAAATACGAACTTCTTATTCAACCTCATTTTTTTCGTTTTTATAATTTAGATTATTTTTGTACCAAAACAAATCATCATACTTTGATTTCTGAGGATATTTCAGTTCTCAAAATTAAAAAAAGAAATAAAATTAAAAAAAGAAATGTGCGAATAAAAACAAATTTCTTCGTTTGATATTTCTAGAGGAGTTCAATAGAGAAAACACGATGGGAACGAAAGAAAGTAAAAGTAAGGTTCGAAATGAGACTAACTGTTCCGTTGAAGTCAAGGACCGGGGACAAAGGAGGCTGGTTATCCGCCTACTGCCTCCATCTCTCTAGATTGGCCCCAATTAACTGTCAGTATCTGCGTCTTTAATTAACTCATCGTCCACCTATTTCATTTTATTCAAAGGAACTTGATAGAAAATCAAAAGTAGTTAGTTATATTCGGATTTCCTAGTTCCTCTATGATGAAGTTGTAATACACTCCCTACACGCTGGATCATAGCAAACACTAAATATGGTTATTTGATGTTTATTAGATATTATTGAGAGTCGCAATGTTCTATATTTCTTCCAAGCTAAAGAGAATATTTTGTAATATTTCACTACAAAGGTCCCTTTTTTTTATTGACTCACAAGAAAATATTTAAAGAATGCAAGCGTTACAGATCATTCCTGGACATCAATTCGTAATTTGCCAAATATTCCTTAGTCTGAATGTCACCAAATAATTTCAGTAAGCCTTGGTTTGAACTGGTACAACACTACCTGCATACTAATATGAAACATTTACCCGGAATCGGTCAAGGCACGATGAATCGCTTCTTTGAAGTCTCAGTTAAAGTTTAAGGTTTAATCATCACTATAAATATTACCATAGGCTGTCTACATAACCCTCAGTGGTTCATTATAGGGAAAAACATTGCTCTATATTATCTACTTGGTAACTATTTACTCCCAAAACTGAAAAAATAAAATAAAGATCTCATATACATAATAAAAAAAAATACGAAATTCGCCTAATATCTACTTGAATTTACTTGAATTATTGTCATGCAATGGATAGTTCTTCAAAGCTTATAACTCCGCAATTAAACATTTTTCATGAAAATCTTTTGTGTTCCGCATGACTCTAGAATGGTAGCTGCATACCCCTTAAACTTCGTCGAAAATGCCACAGTGACTTAGGCTAATGAGAAGTCCTTAGAAATAGTGAACTACGAAGACTGAATGAAGCTTTTTAAAAATCAAACTTCTGGAGGCACTAAAAAAATAATAAGATAAAAAGTTTGTTCATTGCCGACCACCAAATGCCTCGTTACGCCATCATCTTTGTTTGGTATCGGTAAAAGGATGACAAGTCGCGGATTTGTTTTTAGAAGTCTTGTGGTTTTATGAAGAAAATGGTCGGGGCACAAACGTCGGCACACAATAAAAAATAATTTACACTTATTAGTTTTTCTCCATTAACCGGTCCCCCCGACCAACTTCTTCTTCAAATTACATCTACATTGAACTATACTTACATCTCTTGGTTTTACTTCACTTATTTTTTATTTGAATTTTTTTTAGTGAGACATTGTGTTATTATTATTATTATTCATTCATATAGGCCACTAATGGACCACGCGAAGCGTCTACTTGATGTGAGATTTCCTAAGGCGCGACACTTCTTTCATCTTCTCACTGTGTACTTTCTTACTTTCTTCAGACCAAGTTGTTCCAGTCTCCAATTTCTTGACCTCTCGGCTCACTTTCCATTTTTGTATTTTTTGTCTGAATATCTGCCTATCTTGTATGTCTGAGTCTGTTATACCAGCGTCTTTCAAGTCCTCTCTAACTTCGGCAATCCATCTCATATTCTTTATACTTTCAGTGTATTCCAAGATCTGTTTTGTCAATCAGGTGTCTGACATTCTCTTGATATGACCATAGAATTGCAGTGGACGTTATATCGTGTATTATTTTGGATTTCTGTTCGGTCTCCTGCCTACTCCGCAATCGGTATCCTTCTTCTGTCTTTTTGGGTCCAAGCATTTTCCTGATGATTCTTCACTCCAGTTTCTTGATGTTTTCTAGTTCACCTTTTCGATTTATTACCAAGATTTCAGATGTGTATAGGGTTTCTGGTTTGATGACCATGTTATAATGTCACACTTTGGTATTACGTGATAGGCACGACTTATTGTAGAATGTCCAGTCTTTCAGAATGCTCTGGTCATCTTTTGATTTCTCTGTTCGTCTTTTTTCTCTGTATTATGTTAATTATATTAGAATTACAGCTTAGAGATTTATAATAAGGAGAATTAAGCTTCGAAATGCAGAGGTTTTTGAAGATTATTCTGCCTTCCCTCTCACCTAGTGGGACAAAGTCCCGATTTCGCGGGACAAAACTAATATGAAAGTAAATACATTTTCCGCACCGAATAATCATTTTAGGTGTCATGGAGCTGGAAAAGACTGATGTGCTTGGTTTAAGATCTTCAATAATTGCAGAGCATTGTTCATATAACATAAATTAAATAATACTACGAATCCGGCGAACTCTGTCCTCATTAGCAATAAATTTCTGTATTCGTCTTTTACTTTCAACATCTCCTCGTTTATTATGGATTTCATTTCTACAGGTAGACCTCCAGCACATTGTATCATTATCGTAAGATGGGTATAAAATTGATTGCGTAATGTTTTTTTTTTAATCCAGATATGAACACAAATTAGTCAAAACACACTTTCATCCAAAATGATTTTTGTTTATTTTTGTACCCAATAACAGACGATTCCATATCATGTAAGAAATTTTATGCGATTCATTGCGCTTAGATAGTTGATTTTTTTTTTTAACTATTTGGGAATAATAAACCGTGGTGTAATAATTTTTGCAGTCTTCTTTACTTCTACATCTTCAATTATCGATAACTGCATTAGTAATAGTGTAGAATATTAATAAGGTCCAAATTCCTATATGTTGCTATCATAATCGAAAAAGAACTACATCCGTATTCGCCTTTGAAAGTATTTATTAAAATTTTAACGGCGTAACTCAGCACAGGGCTTTGCTGATTTGTATGCAAAAGATGTTCTATGAACAGACAACACGTAACGACTAACAAAAAGTTTTTACTTTTTGTACATTCGTTCAGAAGGTCGTCTGTCCGAAAAGCTTTATCTTCAATCTTGACCAACAATAAACTCCAATGCTTCCTGGTTTATCAGCATCGTCAGAACCGAACTCCCTCCGTTATAGGCACAGCTTCATTTAAAACATTTTATCTAGCAGCGAAAATAAAATAAATATCTCTTCGTTAGCTTTGAAGTCGCCATTAAAAAAGTTGAATTAATATCAAATAGAGGAGAGTTTCATTATTCGAAGTCTATAAAAGCAAATAATTCTAAAATAGGTATCCCAGAACTAAGCATCCAATATTTTTTAATCGCAATTTCAAAAATATTATAACATATTCTAGCTAACATATACCAGTATTTTTATATGTATATTTCATACAAATATTTATACAATTCGAAACCTAGAATTTAAGTACAAAAATCTTTCGACAAAGATATGTTAAGTATTTTTATACTAGTTTTTGGTGTTCTTGAAGAAAATTTAGCATATAGGTAGGCCGTAACCAAAGTAACCATCTAACGTATAATAAAATCGGGAAAGTTTCAGAAGTCATTGAAGAGGTTCTTGGATATAGGATAAAATGACGATTATTATCATTATCGTATAATATGTAATTATCACTACTTTAATAATTTTCTTAAATCAGTTATTTCTATCCCATAGGACCATAATAAAACGTGTACCTAACTTAAATGAAAAGTCCATTTTTTCTTTCTTTTTTTTTGGCATTGGCCAATGCCTTTATTTCATCTACCTTCAATGGTTGATAAAGTTATCAACCGGATGACTACTGCTTTAATACCACAATTATTTTCTTAATTTAAAAAGTACTTCAGGTAAAAACAAATGTTTTTGATCCAACAATAGGAGTCGCCTGTCATTAAAATATTACTAATATGTAGTGAAGTAAATGACCAACAATCATTTCTCTTCATTGGTACTTTTCCGAAACCCCTATTCAGTTGTGTGAATATGTATTTTTTAGATACTTTTCTAGAAAGAAATTATAATTATAACAATTTTATAATTCTTAAAAATATTACCTATTTATGTTTTAATTAATTTTATTTTTATTACTGGGCAGTTCTCCAATTATTATCCAATTGTTTATTTATTGTTCTCCAATTATTCCTATTTCCTTATTAGGTATTTTTCTTTATTTTCTAGCTTGTAATTTCCCCCAATTTTCTTTGGTGTTTTTTCCTCATCCTAGGTTATCTGATAAAATTCAATGTGCGTGTTTGATTTTGAAGGATAAAAAAATAAACATTAATCCTTATAAAAATTATAATTTACATAATGATTTTATAATTAAATACGTTAACATTTAATTTTATCTGGGACAATTTTGTATATTTGAAGTTATATATTTAAAATACAGTTAGCCGTTGTCATAAGTGTATAAGAAGAAAAAAGAAAGTTTAAAAGAGATGAAAAAATGGTGTTAGAAAGCTATGCTTAATCTCTTGCTAATTCGACTGTTGGGATGCTTTTCATAAAATCAGTCGAAATATAAATTGATTACCGCCGAAGTAGATGCTCGTAAACTTGCTTGACACCTGCTCGGCGAGAAATAGGTCAGTTAATTTTTAGCCGTAAGGCGGATTTTAACTTTCGCTAAGCACAAATTCGAAAAAAAAGAATGTCCGGCGGTGAAAGCTACTAGCCAAATTTCCCATCCGTACTTCAGCCGCCATTCCTAGAAATAGGTTATAAAACTTGAATCAATATATCAATATTCACGTCGTTTTTTGAAAAAGACTTAGGGGTCAAAAAGTCGAAATTTAGGTTTGATTTATTATGGGACGTAAACACCATCTCCCAGGATTCCTTCTCAGGATATATCGAAAAAAAAAATTGGAAAATGACATAAAAATCGACTGTTTATGACGTAAACATCAAATACTGATGCTTCTTAGTTGTCACTCTGGCCTTGATCAGTGCCAGAAGCCTTAACGATATATTGTGATTATAAAAGTTTTTCAGTCTTAATAAACCCATACTGTATACAATAAAGAATAAAATTTAAAAAAATAATATTGTTATTTGGGAAAAAGACGTTTTTTGTGTGTCCTGTAATGTTTGCTAAATGGCGCTTAAGTATTTGTAAAAATATGTCGTGGATATACAGGCTGTCCAATATAAATCGGCTCAGATTCTTCTCACGGCCAAAAAATCATAACCAAACAAAAAATGCTAAAAATAAAAGTCATAAGTCTACTTCAATACTTTCATCAACAGCTACTGCTTTTTAACTTTGATGCGATACGTGCGGTTTACGCGTGTTGGAACAGTGGGATTTGCAGATAACACATATTTTTAAATAACCAAATTTAGAATCATTAAAAACTTTTTTTTTTTTTTAAAGTTTGTATTTAATTATTTTTAGTGGTTCTTGGGTACCGTTTCGATGTATTTTTTACTTTCTACTGCTACTAGTTAAGGAAAGTATTGTAATCGAATCAAAATTTTCATGTGTAGTTTTCAACGGATACATTTTTGAGTCCCCTGAGTCGGAAAAAAGACATTTTTGGCCATTGGTCTGTCTGCGCCACGATTATTTCTGGATGGACCGATTTTGGTCTTTATTTTTTGTAAGGTTTCGTCTCTCAATGTCTGTGTACGAAATCCGGCATGCTTTGCGAAACAGTGCCTGTGCAATATCCGAATTTCGTGTTTTTCTATAGAATGTAGCGCAAAAACGGCTCCAACGATTTTGATGAATCTTCCCTGAAGTCTTCTACTTTCTAACTATTCATATCTAAAGTATATTTTCGAGAAAAAGCAGGAAAAAATTTATGACTATTTTATTTGCACATAACTCGAAAAGTATCCATTTTATGGCAATTTTTGTATGTAATTGATTGGTGTTTATCACGTCTATTCGAAAGCTAATTAAATTCTCTATATAAAAAACAAAACAAAAACAAAATCTTCAAAATGATCCTTGTTAGCGAAAACATTTATATTTCAAGAATTAAAGAACATTAAATTTTACGTCAGGTGAGTATATAACATTATAAATTTGATTCAGAAATATGATCGTAGCCCGAGGTCGAAAACCAATAATTTTTACGATAAAAAAAAAAAAAAAATTAAAGAAGGTAGATTGGTGTTATTTACGAAATACCATGTTTTAGTGAAGAAAAAAAAATCATTTTACCGTATTATCACATTTTTGGATATATTAATGCTAATAAACATTTTGATTATACTAAGTATTATTAAGCCATTCCAATGGTATAAAATTGGTTTATAATTTTACTAACTATCCATGTGACAATTTATGTAAATTAACCATAAATATTTTTCAATTTATTTATGGTAATTACCCCTTCTCTAATTCTGTTTTCATTTTCTTTTCTTTGGTAAAATACATATTTTCGTATTTTGAAGCCTTCATTAATGTTTTAGTTTTAATTTTTCATTAAATATATATTTTTTACTTGCATTGATCACATATAATAAATTTAATTTAATTTTAGAAATCCATAATTTTTAAACATGATTAAAAATAGGACTCAGAATCAAAGGGCTCATGGGAAGTGGACATCTCCTGTGTGTGTGTGTTTGTGTTTATATAAATCACTATAATAAATGAGCTTGGTTTTCTTCTATGTCTGTTATCTGTAACATTGTAACATGATATTCAATATACTAACTTTTGAACGTCTGTTCCTTGAAAACGGCCATTCTAAATTAAAAATCTTTCGAATAAAACTTATAGAGTATTAAATTTTGTATTTAGAGAGTATCTCAATCCCTTTTATGATTTACTGACTCACAGGCATACAACTTTGGCCCTATAACATTTTGTCGTATATCCATTGGTTGTAAATTCGATGGAGCTAAATTTTTAGATGTAGCTTGGGGAGTTAAACATTAAAAATTTTACTTTTTGGAATTTTACCGTCGGTTAAAGAATAAAATCTACAATATTGCGAATTTTCAAGTTTATAGCTCAGCTAGAATTTGTCCAGATGAGTGTATGAGGGCGACAATCTGACTCAATGCCTGTGAGTCAGAAAGTCGTACAAGGGGTTGTATAGTATTTAGATTTTAAAAGTGTATAAGGTATTATCCAAATAAAAAATTTGATGCTCTACAAGTTTTATTCGAAACATTTTTAATTTAGAATAGCCGTTTCCACGGTATAGACGCCTAAAAGTCAATACCTATATTGAATTTCTTGACAAAGTTTGTAGAAATTATTTTTTTTTTCGACCATATTTCTGAACCAAATTTCATACTCATTCGTCGTTGATTCTTTAATTCTTGTAAAACTAAAACATTAATGAAGCCTTCAAAATTGAAGATATAAAAATGTGAAAATATATACTTTACCAAAGAAAAGAAAATTAAAACAGAATTATCAAAGGGGCAATTAGCATAAATAAATAAATAGGAAAGAAGTTTTTTTTTGGTTAGGAATGCTACATCTAATCATCAGAATATGGAATCAAAGATGCTTAATTTGCATAAATTGTCACATGGATAGTTAGTAAAATTATAAACCAATTTTATACCATTGGAATGGCTTAATAATACTTAGTATAATCAAAATGTTTATTAGCATTAATATATCCAAAAATGTGATAATACGGTAAAATGATTTTTTTTTCTTCACTAAAACATGGTATTTCGTAAATAACACCAATCTACTTTCTTCTTTCCTTTTTTTATCGTAAAAATTGTCCGTTTTTCGACCGTCAGCCACGACCATATTTCTGAACCAAATTTATAATGTTAGAAACTCATCTGTCGTTGAAATTAATGTTCTTTAATTCTTGTAATTTTTTAATTTTTTCGCTGAGAAGGGCCGTTTTGGAGTAATAAATCAATAACTGAAAATACCATCAGTTTTCTCTGTATGGGCTCCCGAACTATGAGGTTATTAAGTCTTTTAGGAATTAGCGAATACCGTCTACATTGCAATATGTATAATGCGCTAGCTCTGCAAGGAGTTGGGTCCAAAGAATGACGGAACATAAGGAGGCTCCCACAAATCCGTATCGAGGAAAACTGCACTACGAACAAAGTTGTGAAACTTTGGAAGCTATATGACTGAAATGCAAACAACTTTTTCTATAGTTAAATTAATTAACATTTGGAAATCCTATTAAATAGAAATTCCTTTTTTGTATTTTTCAGAAAAAGTACACCTGCTGGCTTGGCAATATTTTTGATAGAATGGTGATGAAAAAAATCGTAACAATTATGTGTCATATCTCCAAGCTTTCAGTTCATGAGGTGTCTGAAACATAACAATGACATTCAGAATATAAAATTCTAAAATGGTGTTAATCCTTCAATTTTGAAGATTAAAGATGCAATTTGTGGGGTCTTTCATAATTTGTTAGTGACTATAAATTAACATATTAAAAAGTTGGTGTAATCTGCAAACCCCAAGCAAGCAATGAAATAATTGGTGAAACTATAGAAGTAGAAGTACGACTTTTTCCTTTAGTATTTTTTATTATGATATCCATTTGGCAGTGAGAAGCACTTTAGTGGATTTATATTGGATACCCTGAATACTTCACTCTCATATAAGGAAATAACGAAATTTTTTTGTTGTTTTTTGGCTAGGAATGGCACATCTAATCATCAGTATATGGAATCAAACAAAACTGTACTTCACCTGCTACGAATATAGTGGCGAAGTGTAAGGAGTGATACTTTCTATATCGGTAAAAACAAATTGTAATCATAACATAAGAAGATTTTGAGTATGAAGTGATATTTCATTTAAAAAAGAGAAACTTCTAGTGACCTTAACTATTATTGTCTAATCTTTATAAATTTGATTGTATAATAGTCCCGTCACAGAGATTTAATCATCCGTAAACAAGCAAGGACTGACAAATTTCAGCTCAATCCGTTTGATGTTAGTAAAAATAAATTTATAGAGACAACTTTAGATTCGATGCTATTCTATACATCATACATGCAGTTGATGAACAAAGAAGATAGGTAATTCCAATTACTCGAAAAGCAATAAGATTAGCTTGAAGTAGATAGATATTTGATCATTTCGGATATTTCTGGAGAGTCTTATAAAACTGCAATACAACCTGTCTATAATGGATTATAAAGGAATAAAAATAATAATGCAATATAAAAAGTAATATTAAATTATTCAATACTAAAATTATATAATAATAATCTGTCATTTTTATGATTTTAAATTTTGTGCTTGCCGATTGGTTGTTTTAATTCCCTGGAAGTAACAAGTGATTGATTTTTCAATAAATATAGTATCATTTTTACTTTTCGTACCCGAATAAATAAGGAATGTATTGTATTCGGGTCCAATTTCCGATGTGCAGTTTTCGACGAATCTGTGGGTTTTAGAACCTTAAGTCCAAAAAACGCATTTTCGGCCATTGGTCTGTACCGCAATTATCTCTTAAACGGGAGGACCGATTTTGTTGATAATGATGTTTTGTAGCGATTAGCCCTCCCATGCATTTGTACCAAATCGGACACCCTGTGCACAATTTGAGTGTTAAAAAAAACTAATTGTAAAAGAAAAAGAAAATTATTCGAACTAATGTAAGATGAAGGAATTTTTTTTTGTATTTGACTTCAACCCAAAGAATTCAACGTGAGGAAAGTCGTATGAGTGGACACAACACATATTTTTTCTCCGAACTGTTTCTGTTCGGGGTATTTTTTTTATTTCAGCTATGTTTTAACGCTTATTTTTTGAGCGAAATTATATTTATTAAGTTAGGTAAAATATTAATTGCTTTGACCTTAATTAATTCAGTAAAAAATGAGTTACTATTGATATCTATTTCGAAATATATTAAAATTTTGTTTTTATTTTTTATTGGAGGGGGTGGATGTGATAGAAGGGGAGGCAGAATTAAGCACGACCCTTCTTGCTAATATCCTCGTTCTGGCCCCGTTTAATGTTCTATATTATGCTATATTTACCCAAAACACATCTTCGTTATTTATCAGTAAATTTTTAACTCTGGTTCAATCACACTCCAACTCAAACCATCATTACCATCCATCTTGAGGATTAAATAAACGATTTTGTAAATTATTACTTAGGAAGTAATGTTGGAAATTACTGCCGCCAGTAGCCACTGAAATGGTTCTCTAAGATTTTCTTTTAGCCGAGGGAACTTAAGTTTGGGTCAGAGAACATAAGCTGTATTTCGCCGCTTCAGGGCAAACCTATCCTATCTCTAAATTTGGCTTTTTCTTTTTTCTATGGAGTTATTGCATACTACTGCGGATTTAATGCAGAAATATCTCTATCTATAATACTTAAGTAAGAAAATAAAAAAATTGGTTTATATATTCATATGTGAAACAATAAAACAAAGATTAAAAAACAAAGCTCTCCTTTAAATTTAATTTTAGGAGCTAAGCTACTTCTGCTCTGAAGCGGCTGTTTAAACTTTAAAAATTTAATACTATTATGTTTTTTTGTTTTTCTTCCATTCGCTGATTGTCGATACTATAATTGATATGTATGAATAAAGGTTTTAAGATTTAAAAAAAAAAAAAATTGTCTGCTGATCTGATTTAAGTTGATTATAGAATGCTAGATGTGATATGGTTGCGAAATTTTATTTTAATCCGAATGGATTAGAAAAATATTTGTACTGTTTTCTAAATAGTTATTTAAATATGCAGTATTTTATCCTTCCATTTTATTGGTCCTTCGCTCGCGGAAACAGAATATTGAAATATTTAAAAAGTAATTTAATATATCACTCAAAGTTAGCGTAAAATAGAAATATAATTAATACAAACAAAATTTATTGAATGATATTTGTTTGTATTGAAAGAGAATTATAAATCAGTAATTATTTCATCGTCTGGACTTCCAAAGTCTAAGGTGACAGAGAAGTGCCTGAGTTGGACTTTATTCATGTCAACAATCATCCTAAGTAAATATTAAGGAAAATAATGTTAAAACACTAACACTAACATTTCCTTCCCTACTTTTATATCAATATAATATTTTTTCTTTTAAATTCAGATTTTCAAAAATTCTTACTATTTGTCATTGTTATATGGCTCAGTCATTTAAAAACATGGATATACAACTATTACACGCACAAATGTATCATAAATTTGCTACAAATAAAAACAATATATGATGTATCGATAATTCTCTTTCATTCTCTTCGGTTCAAACATCTATATGTCTAAAAACGATTTACTCGGAATCTGAGCTTAGGAATTATTTCGTGTACAAACAAAAATATTCCACGAAGAGACCACGAAAACGACATATCGGCATTTTAAAAAACTTCTATTTTAGAATCTGAAGATCTTAAAAACTGTGACGAAAAAAACACAATATAATTCTTCTTTTATCCCCTGTATCTTAGGTAAGAAGTAAAAAATATTCGATTTTTTATTTGTTTTTCCTCCCAATTTACAAAAATATATTAGTCTAAGGCAATAATAAAAATAAAAGATAGGCTGAGTGGATGTAAAGCGACGTGTAGCTTGCTATTTAACTTACCTACACTGATAGGGACGGAGGCAGGGCGGGGACTGGCCCCCACTCGTTCTGGGCCCCCCACCAATTCTAGCGGTCTTCGGATTAGGGTTAGCTCTTCAACAAGTCGGTCATCGGGTAGCGACTCATCTTCTTAGGATAATTATCACAAGATGGGTCACTTTCTAAAATATGATGGAGTATGTGAGACGCGTCTGGATGACTTTTTTTATTAATGATTATGTAAAACTGTCAACTCGAAGCGCTGCATTATTTTTAATTAAGCTTAAATTTTTGGAGTTCATATCATTTAGTATTTGTATTATGGAAATCTTCTTCGCCTTAATTCAGTCACTCTTCATTGGTCACTAATTTAAGACCACTTTACATAATAATATTCTTTTTAATTATTTTATTAAAAAATCTTTTTAAAAAAGTTTTTCTCTACTAAGAATCCAAATCTGCTTTCGATTATTTGTAATCATGATAGCGCGCAAAGATACTGCACCTTTATAGAACATCAAGCTTTACTAGTTTTTTTAAAATTTATTATTTATCTGTCAATAATGAGATCGATTCAATAAAAATTTAAATGTTCCCTCTGTTAGCATTACAGATACCAGCAAAGAACTCATCAGTTTTTTTTTAGCACAATTTTATTTCTTTCATCTATACCTCTGGGTAACACGAGATGAGTTAATAGTGATATGCTAACGCTGATACCAATTTTCTATCCAATAGTTGTTCTCTGGTGTAGGGCCTCAATCTTCTGGTAGTCTTCCTAGTTCCGAGTCTAGTTACTAGTTTCTTGGAACCCCAAGGTTGTAGTGAGCTGGAACCACCGCTATGTTTAAAGTTTTTCGCATTCACCAACCGACGAAATTCCTCCTCAGTCAGGAAGTGAATCCCCTCGGATATCGTCATCTTGGGTCACCATGCCTCCAACACAAGAGAATCGACATCCTGGGCAAGGTTATGCAGCTTGCCTAGAAAACCGCCATACCTTTGAGGAATTGAGATACTCAATAGTCTGGGAAGAACCACTTGAATTATTTTGAGAAAATATTCTGAGTTTTGCCTTTCGTGGTAATCATCCACCGACCATTCCATTCTTCGATACCATCTTCTCAGATTATCTTCTTCCACTTATCGGTGTCTTCCATAAACCTAATACGGAGATTCATGGAAGTCTAGCCGCACTTTCTCTCTTATAGAGTTGTTTGGTGACTTCTTCTCGCAGAAGAACGGAGGCAGGCTAGGATCTGCAGATAGGGCATGTTCTGATGACTCGCGGTAGCACCATCCTCCGGATCTTCACCATCCTGTTCCTCAGTCGTTATCGATATCAGTCGGTCTTTTGGTATTGTTTTTCTATTGGCTGCACTTAGCTCTCTGGTACCTTTGGGTTAATTTGTCACTCCATTTAGTTTTTGTTGACCCTTGTCGTCTTGATGGGAGATACGCCCCGATGTATTGGATTAGGACATATGAAATGTCTGTTTCCAGGATTTGAGGCAAATGAAAGAAAAAAAACAATATAATTAGTATTCTAATTAACTTCTGGTAGATTGAATAAATTTCTCCCAACGCCAAACAAGGTTTTTAACATTTTGTTCAAAGAAACTTTTGGGCTATGAATCAATGAACTACAGAAAAAAAATAAAAAATTCGTTTTCATTTTGAAATATTTTTTGAAAGTGGTAAAGTGCTCTGATGAAATGCTAGTCAGTTGGCGACAAATCAGGTGATATGGTGGATATGGTAGAACTCCATTTTCAGACCACATAATGAAACATGTTTGTCTGTTAACTTTAAATAGAATACGTGATATGAAAATTAAAGTTCTATCACACCCACC
This sequence comes from Rhaphigaster nebulosa, assembly GCA_948150685.1. Classification (NCBI taxonomy): domain Eukaryota; kingdom Metazoa; phylum Arthropoda; class Insecta; order Hemiptera; family Pentatomidae; genus Rhaphigaster; species Rhaphigaster nebulosa. The sequence goes on from OX411306.1 coordinate 39,570,640, forward strand.
ACATTATCCCGACTTTCCTCCAATGGTCTAATTTTTTTTCAGAGCGTGCGACGAATTTAAAAAAAAATATTCCTGAATGAAATCGAGGTAAAATTTTCATTTCTCTAGTTTGTTGATTCAACTCCAAGTTTCTTCGAACAAGGGATAAAAAACCGTTTTTTTTTTTCTTTGCCTCATAACTCAGAAACTAACATTTCATATGTTCTAACCCAATATTATTTAAAACGATAAAATTCAAAATTTAATAATTATAATTTAAAAGTATTTATTTAATAACAAAATCGCTATTGTTTAATTGCATGAATCACCTAAAGGCGTAGTAGTAAGTAAAATCGAATTAATGTACGCACATGTAATTAATTGCTTGTAATTTTTATACATAATTTTGTCTTAAAAAGTAAAGTTTAATAAGTCGTAATCAGGTTAAAATTGATTAGCCCAACCATACAAAATGGAATCAGTAGCAGACAAAATGGAATCAGTAGCAGTCAAAATGACTTACTGGATTTTTTTTTTTTCATTTAAAAGCATTATCTTATAGATGGATACATACTAAGAAACTGTATGAAATGAACAAAAACGTTTTATTATCGTTTTTGTTTTCTAATATTAACCATTTTATTAACACGATAATTTCGAATTATCTATTGACTTTAATACTGTTTTATACTGATAAATATCGTTGTTATTAAGTTGAAAAGTATTATTTAAACCATGATGTGGTGCCACTTACCTAACATCACATCATCGTATGATAAACGTTTCAGAGGAACAAAATATTACGAGTACTAAGAAGGTTGGTCACATTCCTTTTATTATAATGAGACCTATTAGTCCACAAACGGATTCTGACAATACTGCCAACAAAATCTATCAAAACTGTCATCGATAAAACCTTTCAATGATTTATAAGTATAAGTCGGTAAATAAATAATAAATAATTACCACTAGTTTATGTTATTCTTGACCGTCAGCCGGTCAAAATCTCCATTTTGATTTTGAGTATAATTTTCTTCTGGAATTGTATTATTTAACACAATTGGTAAATAAAGTCGCCGTTCTTTAATTGAATCATTAAAATAATTCATCAAAGTCATCCAGTATTGTTAAGTTATCTATAGATAACTTATAAATATTGAACGGAGCCGATTTCAAAATTATATTACAATTCATTAAGCATTGTTCTATTTCATGTCCTAAATTATTTTGCAAAGTTTCCCATTAACCTTATTTGGAGGGTTAAATGTTTAGCATAATTTATTTTTAGAAACTTAAACTTCTTAACACAATGTCTAACGATCAAAAATAGTTTATTTTTTTCACACAAGACCTTGGAACGAAGAAAAACTAAAAATGAAGTAATAAATAAGGCACGTTTCCACCATGCTTAATTCATGAGTTTACTATTTTCTTTTAAAATTGCAGGGCATATATACTTATTCTGAATCAGCTATTTTGAAATTTCAAAAAATGACACCATTTACTTAACTGGGGGATTGAAAAAAAACAAAAAACAGCTGATTTAAAACGAACCTCCCCGAACTTCTGACACTATATCATCTATTTGTATTTTCTTTGAGGGTTTTACGACGTTGTTAGACGCCGTATTATCTCCAACGTGGATTTTTTTGATTTTTTGACACGTCCAGATTTTTGTAGATACTGGACTTCTTTTTATTTGAGACCTGTATCATATTATAAACATAAGTGAACAAGAAATTATCTTCAGTTATTCGATCTAGCTGTCGTGAAATGAAAACAACGATATTGAAAAAAAAAAAAAAAAACGAAAAGTGATTCGATTCTAAATAATTAAGCCATTACAAGCCATAGGGGATTACATATAAAATTAAGGATGGAAGCAGATAATTACTTTTTTGTTTAATTTTCACATTTTTGTATGAGCATAAGCGACAGAGTATTGAGCCTATAAAGAAAGAGGTGGAATTTAAGGAGTTCCAGGTATGAGAAGTATGGGCTAGGATGATCGTAGAGCCAGTGGCTTAAATGACGCCAATTCAACCGATGTGACGCATTAGGGCGCAGAGCCAGTGGGATCGCAATGCATAAACGGATATAATGGAAAAAGTTTCAACCCAATGAAAAAAAAAAGAAGAAGTTTTTAAAAGAATTATTTATTATGGTCTGTTTAATATGTTGAAGAGGGGGTTCGACAAATTTTTCGAGGTATAATAATTCCTAGAGGATAAGGATAGAGTTGTTGAAGTGGAAGGGCACAGAAAAAGGTATGAATTGGGGCGCAGTCATCCTCAGTTACGCCAATATGTTAGGTGCGAGTTAGGAACAGATAAGAAGAAGATCACCTTCTTCTTCCTGTGAATCTCTCACAGGTACAAGACTACAAGATAGGAGACTGTGAGGAGAGTGAGTTGTAGAGAAAGGATCCGAAAAAGTTAAGTCGACGGAAGGGGAGAGAAATAATTTATGATTAGAAATTTAATTTTACGATTACTTTAATTAATTGGTTTTATATTATTTTTAAAAAAATATATATTTTAGTATAATTTTTCATGTCCGAACTAGTCTCCCTCAATTGAAAAACGACATACAGTAACAGACAGTAACGAAGAAAAAATATACACCCTAAATCTCTGACCATTAACAAAGAAAAACTGGAAAAAAACAAGTCATCATCAACATCTAAATAATTGTTGTTGGGAGGGAAGTTATTCTGAGCAAGGGGGAAAGTTTTGGGCGAGGGTGATGCTGCAGAAACATTAATGAATGGTTTAAAAAGTTAATGCATGTCATGCATCCAATGTGCTTATAAGTTTATTTTAGGAAAACAACACGTGCAGACTGTATACAGATCAAAGCGTGTCTTATAAATCTGTAGATTCTTTTTGTTTAACTAAATTTGTAGCCTTTAAAAGTGAAGTTAATTAATACTTAGTTTCGCTTTTTGAGGACATAATTAGCCCTGAAATTGTTCTCACAATATAATTGGAATGAGAATCTTTTTCTTTCAGTAATTTACAACGATTTCGCCATAATTATACTCTACTGCCAGGACAAAGAAATCAAATCAAAACGTGGTCGAATTTGAAAATTGAAGTTATTTTTGCCCTCCCTTACACTTCTAAACAGGTTCCCATTTGTACGACTTCGCATATCAATATACCATATTTATTTTACTAAAAATAAAATAAAAAAGATATTAGGGTCCGCCTTCGAAAAATAAAATTATGGACGTCACTGTTGTTACGATATAAACGTGCGCGAAAATTCCCTTTTAGAAAAAAATCTGGATTTAGTAGCCTCAACTATATTCATTAGTAATTGGAGGACCGTTGCGTGGCGTGTGCGAAGTGCGACCAGCATGCAGGCGCCGTAATTAAAAAGGTGCTTAAAGGATATAACAAATAAATGGTAAATTTTTATACTATGTTGTCACAAAAGTTCTTGTGCAATAATATAGGTTTATTTCAGATTACATATTTTTAATATTATTGAATACTACTCTTCTAAGTAAAGTCCATTGTTTTCAATTACTTTCACCCATCTTTCTGTCAGTAATTGGATTTGATGCCGGAACCATTCCTTTGGTTTTGAAGCAAAAAACTCTTCACATCCAACTTTTATGTCCTCGTAATTATCATAGATCCGACCTTTTAAAAAATGAGCTATTGATCTAAGCAAGCCATGACGGTTCCCATGAATATTTGGGCTATACGCTAGATAAGGCAAAACGTTTACTCCTTGCAGTTCCAAAAATTTTTCCTAGGTCAAACGAGAACGATGTATTTATCCCGCTACGAAAAGCTGCTGTTTTTAACAATCTCCGAGTTCATACCCGTTGAAGCTATTAGGCTCAGAAAGTCTATTAGGAATAGCATGAGGAAGGGTGGATCAGATAGGGAGAAGGAGGAGGGATAAATTTATACATATATTGTAACGCTCTACAAATAATACTAGTTTTGGTGAGGATTGAGGTCCTTCGAGAGGTCCTTATTTCAAAAATAGTCGTTTTTAACATTGATACAGGCTCCGATAGATCCTTTCTTGTCTCAGGACCTTAATTTATACATATATTGTAAAGCTCTACAAATAATACTATTTTGGGCGAGGATATAGGTCCTTCGAGAGATCCTTATAACAAAAATAGTCGGTTTTAACATTATTAAAGGCTTGGCTAGATCCTGCCTTGTTATTAAATCGGAACGGACTATATCAGCGAGTAGAGGGGACATCAGAATAGTTAAAATTGTCTATTTTAATAGTCAACTCATTCTTCCCGTATAAGAAAATATATCAGAAAATTATTTAGGTAAGCTTGCTAGATTAGGGAGGGAGGAAGGGTCCCGTTACGAAAAGCCACTGTTTTTAACAATCTCCAAGATTGTCGTGTTGCATAATCGCTTGGCTCCTGTTGACCAAAGTGGAGTACTTTGCACTCAAAACTGTATAAACTCTGTCTAGCTGTTCACAGGTTTGAGTCTCTACTACGGCCGATAAATCACCCGTAATTGCATGTAGGTCCTGGTTCACATATTCAAGAAGAACGTAATCATCAACGACCAATGGGCAACCTGAATTGTGTTGTGCGGCAGTATTTCGATGGGCAATTGGCTCTCCTTTTATGGCACAAATTTCTTCGGCGGCTGCCTAAGGAACAAAATAATAGGAACAAAAACATTCTTATAGGATAATTATGAGAGTTGGAATTAAGGGTTGCTTTCATGCACAAGGACTTTTGTAATAGCCTAGTATTAAAAATTATTGACAAAATGACTTATTTAGATGGAGAAATTGCTTCTCAGCAGTGCATATTTTGACAAATGGTTTTAATTTTGAGAAAGAAATTTATTGACGAGTTGTCATTAGATACTTCTGAGCTCTTTGATGTAAAAATGAAATCTAAAATAAAAAATTTCGATATTTTGTTTACAACGGCAGTTACTTCAATGAAAATGTTGAATTATTCACTAGTGTCCTGAAGCCGTTTGAATTTTTATATAATATCAAAGAACGTGAAATGATTGACAGTATGATTGATAGTATTAAAAGAAAATGTAAAACACAAGAAAATACGTTAACTGATAAATAAAATGAAGACATTGAAGCTAAAATTTTTGAAGCTAAAATAGAGCTAAAATTTTTGTCCCAAAAAATGAAAGCCTTTAGTACCCCAGGGATGCAGTGGATTTATAACCACATAAACAACTTAATCGCATTAAGAGTTCTACTGACTCAACCTGTTTCAGTTGCCTAGAGTGAGAGAATTTTTCCAAATTGAAAATAGTTAAGAATTATCTGTGATAAAGTATGAATTTGGAAAAATTGAATGGTTTGACAATTATTTTATTAGAAAATGATGTTGCACAATCAATGAATACTGACGAACTGCGGGTGGAAATTGCAAAATGATATGTTGATTTCAACTGAAAGTAAATAACAAATAGCCTACGAATTTAAAATATTCTTGATAAAAAGTTAATTCGTTGTGGTTTCGCAAATCTGCATTACCCTGAAAGAGTTTTAAATTATTATTATTATTAGAAGATTAGCTTATGATAAATTCATATATTTTTAGTTAAAGTTTTCTTTGAAATAATGCCGTTGAATTCCGCTAATAGTTCTTAAAACGAATTCTTCAATTGTACTATTTTAGTAATTTTTAAGAATTGAAGGATTTGCTGCAAAAAGGAGGTAGTTTAAATCCAGGGGAGTTTGAACTCGCATGTACAATTTGTGGCAAAAAAAATAAAATCTAATGTTCCAGTTACTTCCTTTTTTCATTGACGGATTGACTGACTGTTAAAAGGAGGTAGCACGAACGATTTTTTTTTTATTTCAAATGTAACTCCTAATAATTAAAACCATTTTAATTCCTCGTGAAAACTAATGCCTTCGTAATGTGAATGAATGAAACGAGAATGTGTTAATTTTCAAAATATCGTATATTTTTTTTGTTATATAATTCATAACATAATAATGTCCTATAATAGTAATACTCTCTTATTACAATAAGTTAAAACGCTCTTACCTAATCCAAATTCGCGAAACCACCATACAATAAATTTTTATCAAGAATAATATGGAGTTCGGTAAAAAATAAAAATAAAAATCTACGCTAAATCAAATCCAAACTAATTATGTGAACATTTTCTTAAAATTATCATCTGAATGTACATTAAATTCCATTTTAGTTGTAGTAATTAATTCGTTTTAAAAATAATGTCAGTTAATTGAGTGTCGTAGCGAGTATGGCAAGGTGACATCGGTTGGCGTGTTCAGTCATCCGACTTGATTCCTTAAGATTTTTTCCTTCAATTCGAATTTTTCATCTCAAATCAAAGTTATGCATGCACTCATCGTACTTGCAAAATTTCCCAACTAAAACAAGCAATTCGATAGAACGTGGCTGCCATTCAACAGGAAATGATCAGCCGGGTGATGGAAAAGTTATCTGACATTATTTTTTAATTAATTAATGTAACTAAATGGTATTTTATGTCCTTTCAGATGAGAATAAAAAAATCATATACTTAATTTGGATTTTATTTAGCCTTGAAATGTATCAGTTACTTTTGCCGCATTCTATGTATTCGTCAGGTCTGAAGTTCGGTCTCGTCAAAAGGTCTCGTATTCAGAATCGAAGGGAAGAAAAAAATAGATATGTTGTAGATTAATACAACATAGCTAATTAACCAATAAGGATTGCACTATGAATTTTATTGAAGTCAAATGCTCAACCGTCTCAATTACTTAGAAATTTTGTTGGGGAACAAATGTTTTGAAGTCTAGACCCCACTGCACTGTTGTAACCCTTTTGTAATTCTATCATTAGTTGCTAGGGTTCTTTATTCCACAGTAAAACAGTTTTTCCAAGAGTGTTGTAAAGATATATAGTATGGCATATGCTCATATTCGATAAAACAAAAAGTTAATATTAATTGTTAAAACTTTTTATAAAAATTTAATTGTATTTTCAATATTAATACTTGTAGTGGGGTGAACCGATATAATGTATCCTTATGCGGAAAAAATAGCCACCGGAAAAGTCAGCCATATTTTGCTATTGGTCCAGTGCAGTCATTTGGGTAACTACAATTCTCCCATCTCTATTTTGATTTGCTCATTATCATAAAATTAGTAATATTTTATGTAATGAATCTACACCAAACATTTTTTTTTATACAATAAGCTTTTTCTTAGTGTGATACTAAGAAATCCTTTTTGTTATACATAAATGATTTAAAAGTTGAAAAACAGTTTTTCCTATTAATAATTCATTCAGAATTAAAGTTATGCTCTGAGCCTCATCAAACGAATTCAATTAAAGGTTATGATTCGGCAAATAATGACGTACTGTTAGGATGTCCTTCAGTAACTCTTAAATCAGCTTCCAAATTTCTGTTCATAAGAATTAAGAATTTGATATTATCAATGGGATAGTAGCAAACATGTTCTGAAAATTTTAGCTGCATCCCTCCCTTTGGCTCTATTTTTTTTCCTCATTCAGCCCTATTAGAAATCTCTGATATGTCCAATACTAGTGTTGAATTGATTACAATATTCAGTTCTGAAATAGTTTACATCATAACAATTATAAATAATATTTTTAACAATCATAATTTATTTTTAAAAACTAGTAGCAAAAACCTAATTTTATTTAAATATGACAGCAATGGCAAAATATGCAATCACTGAAAACCACAATTTTTAATTTAATAAAGCCAAAATTTTGAATATAGATGAAACTAATGAAATAAGAAAATATTTGACTTTGCAGGTTCATTCCTTTATATTATGGTAGTTTAAAAATAATTTTTAAATAGTTATAGTATATCCTGTTTGCTAATGGTGACCACTTTTGTTTCAGTTTTTCAGCCATTTCTAGAGTTCCCAGACATGTTTGGTTTTCTAAATTATTTTACACTAAATTGTCTTATGTCTTTTAAATAAACTGCTTTGTCTTCAGTACATTCTGTTCTACCAGTCAAAGTCCTGCTTAATATGTTTCTGATTATTAGAATGAACAAAATTAAATTTTTCTGCCCCAATCACTTTTATAAAGTTATGATTAAACTTACTTTATATACAATATTAGTGGTAAGTAATTTAATCTTTCAAAGTTATGTCTTCTTAATTTTTTTTCTTTTAATTTTCCAGCTGAAATACCCCCATCAGAGGAACAGACAACAATTTGAAAATTCAACACATAAAAGGTATGTATGACATCAAACTCCATTATATATTTCGAATTTAAGGTTCAATCCTAAGTGGATATAATAAGTTGTTAATTTAAGGGAAAATGCTTTATTTACATATCCCGCAGAACTGGCCATGAGAGTAGAATAATTTAAATATTTATACATTTCAAACCAAGATAACTATTTTAATAAGAATAAAGAATATTTACTGATTTATATATTACTAGTGTATTAGTATTCTTATGCAATGTTAAATCTACCTATAAATATACCTACTGTGATAAAAAACAAATACTAGAAAAACAATTAAATTAGCAATGAGGTGAAATGTAATAATTTGTTTCCCGAAACTATTGTAGCTCTGAATAAAAAGCCTATATATAAATTTAAGAGCACTGAACAAGCTGAGAATGGCTTCACACAGCCATCAGTTTTTGCATAAATGTTTATTTAAGAGCTGCGAGATTTCTTCACTAAGTTTGGATATGATTTTAAATGTTTTTCAGTTGCAATGGTTGATTTCAGGAGAGTCAGCTTCTTCAGTATATTTTTACAGGCACCCAAACTTGGTCGTTTGTATTTTTTTTGATGCACTGTCAATGGCACAACTTTGGTAACCTGATTAAATTCACTGTCAGTTGATGGTGTGTACTTACATTTTAGAAAACTTTCGGTTTGGATAAAAAGTAATGGAATAATCTAATTCCATTTATTTTTTGATAAGTAACTTTTCTTATAAGGCATTGAAACCAATTTTCTTCAAATTTTGCAAAAATTGAGAAATTGTTTCTTCTTTAAGAAATCACCTTGTGAAAATTGTTCAAAAATTGACAAAGTGACTGGTTTGATAACTGTGGTAACATATCGTACATAATCAAAAATACGTTAGATAGTCTGTAACCGTAGCGTCTGTGAATTCCAAAAATAACTGAAAAACTGAAACAAAAATGCACACCTTTTAGAAACCTGATACAATAAAAATGTATGACAATTATTTTTAAACTACCATAACCTACAAATTATAATTTTTTTCTAAGGTTGTTAAGCATTCCCCTTCAAATGGAATGGTCCAAGAGTGCTATAAAGATATATAGTATGGCAAATGCTCATTTTCGATAAAACAAAAAGTTGATATTAATTGTTAAAACTTTTTATAAAAATTTAATTGTATTTTCAGTATTAATACTTGTAGTGGGGTGAACCGATATAATGTATTCTTATGGAGAAAAAGCAGCCACCGGAAAAGTCAGCTATATTCTACTATTGGTCCAGTGCAGTCATTTGGGTAACTGCAATTCTCCCACCTCTACTTTGATTTGCTCATTATCATAAAATTAGTAATAGGTTAAGTAATGAATCTACACCAAACATTTTTTTTTATACAATAAGCTTTTTCTTAGTGTGATACTAAGAAATCCTTTTTGTTATACATAAATGATTTAAAAGTTGAAAAAATATAATGCCAACCCTGGCTTCATTTATAAGCTCTGGCAGAAAAGGAAAAGGGGCTAGTTTATCGCTGTTATTCATCCATTTTTATCAGGCCCTAAGATATTTTTTTGACTGTCTTATGAAGCGTACCATCATGTGCCTAAGTCAGTTTGATAGTTATTATAGAATTCAATTAAGCCAAATATATTGAATTGTATGTTTTTGAAGTGGTCTTAAAAAAGCTAAGAATAATTGGTATCACTGATATAAGTGTCACTTTTTTCTAAAAATAAAACCAAACTTAAAGATGGTTCAGTTCAATGTTTTTAGTTTTATGTTTCAGTTTCAGTTCAATGTTTATTTTTAACAACATTGCATCTTGTTTTTTCGTCTTACATTGTGAGCTCTGATGAAAATAATTCATTTTTTTGTTTCTTTCTAACTTAAAATTCGATTATCCCATATTTTTTAAATCTAGCCACCAGTATTTCCTGAAGGGTGAATGAGGAAATGGGTAAAAAAATTAAATATAAATATTTATTAAAAATAAAACATCAAATTGAGTTCTTTGTAAATAACCAAGAAAATGGATTAGAATAACACTAATCCTGTGAGTTCCAATTTTTTTTTTTTTTTATTAACAAAAAAGGTATTCTGAGCAAATTAGTCTGAGATATTCGGAAACCAGAAATGATGAAACAGTCTGTATATGAGTATTGATTAGGATTTCAGAAGCATGGAATTAAATTTTATGTAAATCCTTGTGTACTATATTCTTTTCAGTCCACATTATTTTTTGGCTATAGTTGTTATTGATATTTTTCACTACATTTTTGTATTGTAATTTGTATATATGTGTTTGGTTTTAGTTGAACATCTAAATTATGTCAAATAAAGAACCAGCAGGCAATATAAGGGAGTTCATTACACTAATAAATAAATGATTCGATCAAATTAATAAAAACACCACAAATATTTCTGCTCCCATAATAGTACAGATGGTTTTCAGTTAGAAAATCAAAATGATTTAAAATAAATTTGTTTTTAAAATAATAAATTCAATGCTATGTGGAAATGAAACAAAATTACTATTATTTCAAAAATATGTGTCCTGCAAGACTTTGCTCATGTTGTTTGGAAATGTTAAACAATATGATTTGAAGTGCATTATGACACGTAAATTGAATCAAGTTTATCTTGAAAATCTTTTTGGTCAGCTTTGCTTGAGGATCACATGACCATCTAGCCTGATTAAATGCCATTTACAGATTAAGGCACACATATTCTCAGGAATAATCCAAAATAACACTAATATTGAACCAATTTTCCAAGTTGATCCCGAAGCACGACTAACAAACTCCGACATACCTTCTGATTCTAAAAATACTTCTTCATTGTCAATCGCCAAACAAAAAGCTGCAGAAGAATACGAAACAACCATTGATTATTTATGCAGATGACTTATAACTTTAAAATAATTTTGCAAATTAAAAAAAAAAGAAATAAAAAAGGTCCAGTTTGGCCATCATTACATTTGACCACTCTCGTTAACACGCCTTTCATTTGGAGGCTTAACTATTCCAGACCCTGAAGTTATAATAGTTGTTGTTATTTTGGAAAAAATGTTTAAGATAATTTGCATCTAAAAACAACAAAAATGATTTTTAAAAATAAATTAATAATGCTTTATATTAAGAGATGCAAAGTGATTGGTAAAACTGAGAATAATTATTAGAACGAGGTATTAATTATACACAAGTAGTGAGCTTTCTAAAAAAATATATATTTATTTAATGATGAAAGGACTGATGATGAAAGATTTGTATGATAAATTTGAGCAATTTTTTTTTTTTAAATATTTATTAAGAAAAAATAGTTATTTAGACATTATATTTATGTTTATAGTGTATTAACGGATATAAATGTAATGAATAACAGAGTATTATGTATTCTTAACATGTAAATTTCAAAATAAATAATGTTGTATCAATTTAAATTTAATTTTGGGTGTGAAGTCATTTACTTCCTTTTTTATATTGTTTTATTAATGTTCTTTTTTTTTTAATTATACAAAATGGTTATAAAGTACACAAACTCAGCACACTCTACACAAGGTCATGCAGTATACACCATAGGATCACCTTCCCTAGATAGCCAATCCGGATAGGGATACACATCTGCATGTATTAAGATGGCAGCCCCATCTAGCACTCCTAGTCCTTCCTAGGAGTTCATAAAAGACTCTGGGTCATAATAAAGCCCTACACAAATAAATTAAAATCCTGTAAAGTTAAAGAGAACTTGGTGACCGACAAGTCTGAAGTTCTTGCAGAATGGAGGTATTACTTCAATAACCTCAACTATAGAAATGAAGGCGTTGGTAAAGAAGTAAGAACCCAAGAAGAAGAAAAAATCAACAGAAAGTAGCTCAAGAAAGTAGGAAGAACAAGAGTTGAACCTCGAGCTCCCTGATGAGGATGAGATTACTGATGCCATCAGCAACCTCAAGAATAAGGCTCCTGGTGCTGATGCCCTCCCTGCTGAACCCCTAAAATGAGGTAGAAGCGAGCTAGTTAAAGCACTGCAAGACCTCCTACTTCTAATATGGATAGCTGAAATGACTCCCAGTGACTGGAATAGGTCAGTTATATGCTCTGTACATAAAAAGGGTGATAGGTTTGTATACAGCAATTATCGAGGTATCTCACTACTTTTCTGTGCCTATAAGATACTGTCACACATTTTATTCAGACGTCTCTTACCACACGCCGAGCGTGAGCTCAGTTTGTACCAGAGTGGATTTAGGAAAGGAAGATCCACCTCGGACCAGATATTCTATGTGTGATTCATTTTTGAAAGAGATCGCAAATATAATACCAAAACTCATCATTTTTCATAGATTTCAAATCAACATGATGAGCTGTACAGTGCCCTCAGAGAATTTAATATACTTGAGAAACTTATACGCTTGATAAAGCTTACCATGAAGGATGTGAGATGTATGGTTAAAATAAATAGTGAAAGTTCCGAAGAATTTCGTGCAGGAAAAGGACTACGGCAAGGGGATGCTCTGGCCTTTATATTGTTTAATCTGGCACTTGAAAAGGCTATAAGAGATGCGGGCTTATGTGGACAAGATATAGGACAAGGACAAGGATATAGGAAAAGGACAAAGAAATATATTTACCAGGCTTGTCCAATAGTTGTCCAATGCTGATTATATAGACATTGTGGGACGCTCTCTTCAGGCCGTAAATGAGGCTTTTCTGGCACTGTAGGACAAAACCAAGTACCAAGACTCCTAAGCCAGGTGAGACGGTTACTATTGGACCTCATAACTTTGAAAAAGTTTACTTATCTGGGATCTGTGGTCATCTAGGATAATAACACGAATATTGAGATAAGAAAGAGGATCACCGCAGCCAACAAATACTATTTTGGGCTTGGCAAACAGCTGAGTAAACATATCGTTTCAAGGCAGACCAAGCTCCATAAAACCTCGGTGTGCTCCGTACTTCTTTATGGATCAGAGTGTTGGACAACATCTAAGAGTGCCGATAAGGAGCTCCTCATTTTTGAAAGAAAAGTACTCTGTCGTATCATTGGAGGTGTAAAGGTTGAAGAAAATCGCTTATGGGGATTCAGATGTTGTCAGAGCAATGAAGTTGAGGTGCTTAAGATATGCAGGCTTATCGCCAGGATGGCAGATGAAGAAATGTCCAAAATACTGCTGACACAGCCAATTCATGGGACAAGGAGGAGAGAGAGACCAAAGCTGAGGTGGTCAGATATTATGGCAGAAGATGCTTACAACATCCATGGAGTCAGGAACTGGAAGGCGTCGGCACAATTGGAGGAAGTGGTTGGAGGAGGCCAAGACCTGTAACCGGGTTGTAGCGCTGTGAAATAATAATAAAAATGGTAAAATATATTTTTACATTAAAATATTTATCAATGTTTTGAGCCTATACTAAAAATTATAGAAACAACATTGTATTTTGACTTTATAAATAACCAAAAAACTCTAAAAATTAACAAAAAACTATGCATACTAGTATTCAAATATTAAATTGTTATATTTAAAACATGTTAAACTATTTGCAATATTTTGTTTTTTAATAAAAAATATATAAATTACTCACTATTTGTCTTATTTTTCCATTCTTTAATCACATTATCTATCAATTCTATTTTATATTGTCATATACAGTCAATATTTCTTTTTTAAAAAAAACTTAATAAAAAGAATGTACATACCACCTTTACTATCATTGCCACAATGTAACATTTGATAGAATTAGACTTTGTTCTAATCTCCATTTTCATTCTTTCTAAGATATTGTTTAAAAATTATTTGTACATGAGTTTTATATTTTTATAAATTATGGAGTTCCTATTATGTGAATTTTGGATTTCCAAGTTCAACCTCATAGGAAAATTGTTTTGTTCAATCAGAAATTTGTACCACTAATATAGTATGAATCTGAAAACAATTCTAAAATGATGATACTAAAAGGCTTTGTGATATTTATAAATTCGAAACATAGATCTCTCCAAAACGAATAAAGACAAGTTCATTACAAGGTGAATTGTAATGGAATGGCCTGATTTTGATTTGTTATTTCCAATAATGCTGGGTTTTTTTTCAATGATGATCAGTGTCTAATGCATAAATAAAATTGGTTAATCTAAAAAGAATCGTGTGTTTATTTAAAAAGAACCAATTTCCAAATCATAGAAATCAGAGTGACTGCACTAGTAAAAGCAGAACAGGATTTACATTAATTGCTAAATGGGCAATTAGATAGCATTATGCAAAAGGGAACCAATCCACAGAACTTGATTTTGTGAAAAAATCGATTGATAGAAAATTTATTTTTATTTTTGTATCCATAAGCTTATTTTTTATTATGTTTTTTCAATTAAGAAAATAACTAGTTCAACACAGTATTTCTTTAAAAATTACTTATTTTGTGGCTAGGTTCCTTGCCGTTGAACTGGAATTCTGACAAACTTTACCAAAAGTCTATATTTTTAATATAATCTTGCATCTATTCAGATACAAAAGTATTCAACAAAAAAGTATTGAATTAATGGAAATTTTAGAGACTCATTCTCCGAAAAATATAGGTTTTTCTTCATCGATGAGCAGTTATTTTAAAACTAATTATTAAAATTACCCAATTTGACTAGATTAAAATAATCAGATCACAATTGAAACTAATATTAAACAATAAATCAGTATTTAATAATTAAATACTATAATAGTGGTAAAAATTTTTAATTGAACAAAACTTAATTTTCCTATGATATAACTTTGAAAACCAAAATTCACATAATAGAAACTCCATAATTTATTATAAAACAGCATTTATTATATTTTTAATTAATTTTTTTATAAAATTGGTCATTCCTTAATTATCTGTTGCTTGATAAAAAATGTATATTAAGAATGAAAGAAGTTATGCTAGGTCAGTTTTCATATTGGATGGTTTTCACATAGGATTTGATAAAATAGTTTTGCATTAAAAGGGATGTGAGCCATTAGATGAAATGAGAGAAGATGAAAGGTTTTATTTTTCTTTCGGGTCTCATAATATTAATATAGCACATGTTTCAATGCACCTTCAATTTCACTGAAATCTGTATCGTTCTGTAGAAAGCTATGACCACAAATCAAGAATTTCAAATTTATGGTTTCTAAAGAGGGATGGGATTCTAGGCAGGCTTTCATTGTTAGGACCATTTTAATAGTTCTGTTCTAACCTCTGCGAGAGTCACTCCACAAAATAAGGTGCTTAACGTTAACTCGTTCTGAAATATGTTTTAATAAGCAAGATCCAATTTGTTATACCAGCTTGGTTCTCAGTCCAAATATAGTAGTATTTGAAAGTGCACAGCCTTTTCTTTGAAGGAATAGACTCCCATTATGTACAGCCAAAGCTTTCTTTTGTAAAACACTATGTTTGTTGGTATACCTGGAAGAGGTAATGTCTTTTCCAAATTGAAATTTAAGCATTTTATGTCATCCGGCCCTAACGCATTTAGTTCTTTTCTATTGGAACTGAAACAAGGACTGTTATTCCTTCATGAAATAAAACCAATGTGATTGGCTCTTTTCTCAGAAAACCTATCAAGAGAAAAGAATTACCGTAATAGAACCAATGGAAAATTTTTTGGTTCTTTGTATTAAAACAAAATGAGTACACTTTCAGTATGTAATAAAGCCTTAGCTTGGTTCATTTTTAAAATTAAATTATATATGTTTATGTAAGGTTTGAGGCTGGCTCTTTTTAATGGATATAATACATACCAAACTGTCCCCGAATCAGTAAAAATGCTTCATCCAATTGTCCTCATGGGATGGACAGAGTCTGCTGTTTTAATAATTGATGTATATCCTACCCTGATTTCTAAGATTCGGCCAGTGGCCCTTTTTATTTCAAGGTAAAGATATACGAACTTCAATAATTTTATTTTTAAACATTGTATTTTGTTAAAATTATTTTTTAAACAAAAGCATATTTATTTTTAATTAAGGGTGGAATCAATATCAATCTCATGAAACCAAATCTAGTTTATAGATCACTAGGTAGTACATTTAGCTGAGCCAAAGTCACTTTACATTTTAATAAGAAAAATAATAAACATTAATGCCATTCGCTTGTTTTAAGTTTAAAAATTCTAGAGTAGGAAAGGACTAAAATTATTTTTAAAATGATTTAACCCTTCGAGGACGTCAAGTTGGGAGAGTTGTATAAAAGGAAAATTAAGAGGAATGCCATTCAAATTATAATCAGATGTATAGTTGGAATTTGAATCATTAACCAAAGAAAAAATTCAGCAAATAAATTGCAGATGCCTTGAGAGGATCCTATGGTTTTGTTTCTAAGAAACATTTCAGAAGGGAAACCATTTTTACAAAAAAAAAAATTATAAATATAAATATGTAATAAATATAAATGTACAAATAAATAATGTACTATCAATTATAGATAACTATGTACATTATATTGTTTTATAGACATTATGCTTTCTGCTAATGCTTAAATTATTCATTATGCCAATTACTTTTTTCTTGACTTAGAAGAACAGCTTTGCTTACTAATTTTTTTTCAACTTGCTGCAGATTTGCTTTACCAATAAATACTCTTAGTGTGAAGATTTCAATTTCATTCTTATTTATTTATAAGCAATTTTGGACTCTTCAACCAGCTGGGTTGTTTTTGTCCTGTACTAAGCTTACAGATATTGGTAGCTTACAAAATTTAAGTTCAATTACAACAAAATGACATACAGTTTAGTTTAAAACTGGAAAGATTTTTAAATTTTGGTATAAATTTCAACTTGTTTTAAAAATTGTATCAATTTTGCTACAGTCTTGTTTTTTTATTAAAGTCTCAGTTATATCAGCACCGAGTCCTACTTCATTCCGTTTCGCTTCATACGCCAAGCACTCTATCAAGATGTGCAATACTGACAATTGTACCCCACAGTAGATATATTGAGGCAGTGCACCTCTCATCATAAGATACTCGTGGGTTATTCTTGTATGTCCTATCCTTAGGTGGGTTAGCACTTTCTCGTCTCTTCTTGAAAGTTGGAGGTCAGCTCGGCTAGTTAGTACATCTGGTTCTGCTATTCTTAATTTATTTTCATTTACTCTAAACCAAATGTACTGTCCCTTTCTTATTCTGATTGAATAACTTGAAAGAATTAGAAAGTTAAGCATGGAAAACAACTACAAAAATAATCTGAGGTGAAAAATATCCTGTGGGTTTGCAGATGTAAGTGAGCACTTACTTATCTTCACTTGGGTTCTGTAGATCCCTTTTCGGGCTCTCTGGAGCGATAGATTTTGACACATGAGGAGTCGAAAGACAGAGAATTTCATAGAGTAGTGACGAATCCCAATTTCGATTCTAAAAGTCCGACTAAAACTTTAATATAAGCCAATAAATAAAGTCGGAGGTTTCAAAACTCTGTCAGTGATAAGTAGACGGTTCGAGACGGGACAGGAGGGGATTTGGAGATTTGGACGCGGACATGAAGACGCGAGGGGTCCTGCGTTTTAGAGTTCCAAAATATACTCTTCTTGAGATAACTCACGATATAGAGCCGCACGGGCCCTATGCCAGCTTGGGTATGTGTTGTTCATACCCAATTTCATACCTGTGGAAGAAAGTTGACTACACAAATTTTTTAATGGGCGTGAAATTATTATATGAAAACGTTATTTTGTAAATAAAATGTGTGGGCTCGGAATCCCATCCTCCATTTCAAGGCTTTAAATAAATTTTGTGAGTTTAGCCGTGCAGGATAGATCGAAGTTGATAAAAAATGAGTTCAAGTAGAAGAAGTTGTGAATATCATCCTTATATGTTTTGCTACATATGAGGTTAATATACATTAAAAGATAACAGAAAGACTATTAGTGACCTTGTACAGAGAGGTTATCATGGATACTTTGGTGTTAAGCTCGGTGATCAGGATAAATCCTGGTCATCGCATCAGATTTGTAAGACTTTCACAGAACATTTACGCCAGAGGACTAGATGGAAAAGAAAAAGTGTGAAATTCGGCTTACCGATGGTTTGAAGAGAACCCAATAAGCATATCGATGTCTTTTGTTTCTGTCTAGTAATTATTACTGAAATCAATCAAAACAACAGTAGCAAATGGATTTATCCTGATTTAGTCTCTCCAAGACGCCCGATACCTCACACAGAGGAAGTACTGACCTTTCACCAGCTTCCAGAGCTTTCTGAGGATGGGTGTTGTCCCTATGATCACCCTTCTGATACTAATGAAGGTGACAGTGATTATGAGTGGATGTCACCAATTCCTCAACATTTCAAACAGGATGAGTTAAATGGCCTCGTCTGAGATCTTAACCTATCAAAAGAAGCTTCTGAATTACTGGCTTCCAGATTGAACGACAAAAATTTACTGGAACAAAGAACCAAAATTGATTTTTACCGTTCAAGAGAAAATGGTCTGCTGCCATTATTCTCTCAAGAAGAAAAACTTGTATTTTGTTACGATATTAGAAGACTACTAGAAAAAATGAGTCTTCCTGAATATTTTCCGGATGATTGGCGCCTATTTATTTATAGCTCAAAGCGAAGCTTGAAATGTGCTCTTCTATATAGCGGGAACGGACGTGGTTCAATCCAAATTGCTCTCTCAACGGCAATGAAAGAAACATATAGCAACATTGCATGGATCATGGCGAAGATAAGGTATCATGAACATCAATGGGTGATTTGTGTGGACTTAGAAATGGTAAACTTTCTCCTTTGACAGCAAAGTAGCCACACCAAATATCTTTGTTTCTTAAGGCTCTGAGATAGCAGGGACAAAACACAGGCTCTGGGTTAGAGAAGAGCGACCCAAGAGAGAAGACATGATCGTTGGAGAAAATAAGATTATTAACGAACTCTTAGTTGAACGAGAGAAAATAATCTTTCCTCCAATGCATATAAGTTGGATCTTATGAAGCAGTTTGTAAAGGCTCTTGATAAGGACGGAACATGCTTTGAATTTGTAGGGAAAAAATGCCTCACCCAAGTAAGGAAAAAATTAAAGGAGGAATATTTAATAGCCCAGAAATAAGAAAATTTATTAAGGACCAAGACTTCGTAAATTCTATGAATGAGGCTCCACAAAAATCCTGGACTTCATTTGTTGCAGTTGTCAGAAATTTTCTGGGCTAACGAAAAGTAGAAAACCATGTTGAACAGATAATTAATATGCTTAAAAATTTTAAATCTCTTGGGTGCAACATGAGTATTAAGGTGCACTATTATTGACCGTTTTCTCAGGAACATTGTTCTGATAGGAGACAGCAGTGAGGAGCAAGGCGAAATATTTTATCAAGCTATCAAGGAAGATGGGATTCGAACATGATGGCAGATTATTGGTGGAATTTAGAAAGGCACTGTTCCAAGATATATTCAAGAAGGTCACGAAAAAGAAGCTCTGAAGTGTGAATGGCTAGTTGGTTCCATCCATGACTTGGTACTATCTTTATATATACAATAATATTAGTGTATACTAATAACATTTTAGATTTGATTCATGGATTTAACCTAATATCACGTAAAACGTACATTTCACTAAAACTATTAAGTGTACAAATAAGTTTCCGCCGCTGTTGAGAAATGGCTCCACTGACAAGATTATGTTGAAATTGTCAGCTGGACAACGGCACATGGCAAGTTTGGACATTTGGCAACAATATAACCTTAAATACTCGTGACTTTGTGTTAGCAGTACGTATATTTTTTCGTGCGAAAATGTCAAGTTTTATTCCGATTAAGTGTCATTTGCGGGAAGTTTTGATTTATTTATTTAACTTAAATCTATTGCTTGTAGAAGCATACGGGGGTGCTGCTTTAAGTCAGAGAAATTGTCATGAGTGGTTTCAAAAGTTTAAAAATGGCGAGATTGAAGTGGAGGACAAAGAACGAGTGGCCGGACGAAAGTGTATGAAGACGCAGAATTGGAAGCCTTATTGGTGGAAGATTCGTACCAAACGCAGAAGAACTTGCTTACATTAGGAGTGAGGCAACAAGCAATTTCACATCGTTTAAAATCGTTAGGAATGATACGAAATGAAGGAAATGAAGCTAAGAGACATTGATCGCCGATTGTGTACATCTGAAATGCTGCTTGCCAGGCATAAAATAAAAGGTTTATTGCACCGTATAGTCACTGGTGATTGAACTGATTACTTGTTCCGGTCGATAGCACATGGTCTGTCTGAGCAGCGCTTCACATCGTATGAAGATACGAAAAATTGGATCGATTCATGGATAGCCTCAAAAAATGAAAAGTTTTTTCGACATGGTGGGCAATATTGTAAATAAAATGTAATGTACCGTTTGTTTACAATAACTTCGTAATTTTTTATTAAAAACGGCGAAAACTTATTTGAACCCCTAATATCTTAGAAATTTGACCTCATAGGCAAAAACTAATGCCATATTTGAATTCAGGGCACCAAATTCATATGAAACCAAAACTACTATTGGCCTGTGTAACTTATATTTAGTTTCAAGATTTTAGACCATTCTGAACCCGAAAGTATTTACTTTTCAAAAATGTATCTGTTCGCATTCGATATCTCTTAAAAATTGCGAATATCGATTCCCTGTCACCTGAAATTAGCCCATTCTTCCAAAGAACTATATCGTAGCGACTGTTGTAGAGCTCCTGTCCCTGATCAACGCCCAATCTCTCCGCACATTCGGCAATCTCAATAGAATAATCGAATATAGATTGGAACAGGACATCTGGCACCATCAATATAATTACTGATTCCATAGGCATACTAATCCTGTAACCGCATAGTTAGATTTTTTTTTTGCAACTAATGATATAATAATGAAAAAATAAATTACGAAAATGTTTTGAAGAATATTCTAAATGAAGGTGATCCCCATCACAAGGTTGGTATGTTTATGAAAAATAGATTTTAGGCGTCATAAGGACAGAAACAACAAAAGCACATTTCACAGCAACAGTTTAAAAAACATTATACTCCGTAGCATTCATTGACATGGAGTGATGTAATCTATCTAGTTAATGCATCTTTTTAGACTGTTGATTTGCTTGATGAGATATGCTGTAATTGGTCTCCATATTTGCAGGGTCGGATTAGCCACGTAACAGAAGTAAATGCTACGAGTCCCGCGCCTAGAGTAAACCATTTTTAACTTGTAAAATTTTGTAACAGGCCCTGCTACCGTTAACAGATATCTTTGCCCCGAATAAATATTTTTCTAAAAAATATTTCAAAAACTAAATTATTTTTGATAATCTTGACTCTCAGTCGCCTTGGATATACATACAACATACATTTTTAATTATATTATCGCGTAAATTTAACCTATTATTTAACTTATTATTTATTTAACCTATTTAAATAAATAATAAGTATATACAATGCTGTGCGCTGTTGATCTTTTCTCTGATGGTCTGTGACCAAGAGTACAACGCTTTATGGATACAGAAATAATACTTTTCAATAAACTCGTTATATCTTTTCAATATACTTATAATGTAAAGTATATATCTTTATATTATATCTTTTCAATATACTTATTCATTATAAGTATATTGTCATATCATAAAATGCTGTTCAAACGCCCAGCATTTATAAGTGATATAAGTTGGAAGTAGGAAGATCCCATTTTATTTTTAAGTACATTTTCCTTCTACCCACAATTTTTTTTTTCTTTTCTTTGTCTTTCCTCTACTATTTCTGGCATACAGGGTTTCGGCTGCAGTGGGGTGTTACGCTTGTGATATTCGTATGCCACTTCTGCCAATAAAACTCAGCTTTATTTATTATTCTTATTGTATATAATTTAAGGATATCTTTAATTATGGGAACAATAATTGCTTCATCTATGGTGCAGCCCGGTGCATGGCACCTTTTTCTGACCACTTCTACCGAGACCGGAATAGTCATTTTGAGCAACAGAGCCAAAAATACGAGTCGAAATTACGCTTCTGGAAGTGCAAAACGTGAGGGAAAAATTAACCAAGAATTTACCTATATCAAGAACTCGCAAGACTGAATCTTTTAAGATCGTGCGTAACTGAATCCAAAAAAACCGAAGTAGAAAATACTCAGCCATATCAACCTCAAGCCAAAGAGAGGTAGAATGCACAGAGCATCTTTCCAATATATCAACATCTTCCACAAGTCAAAAACAAAACTAAAGTAAAATATATCCCAACGATATTGGTGAATGATCCAGCGACTCTTATCACAAACTGCACCGGAGAACATTTTTCGACATTAAAGTGTGTAAAAAGTGAATTAGGAACATCAGTGGTTTACGCAGGGAAGATATGATTTTCTTACCAACAATAAGTTTGTATTTGAGTAATATTTTTTGTATTTTTAATAGTAATTTTTCATTCAATTTTCTTTCTTATCCATATGACTTAGACCCCATTTGGCGATTATAGACACTTAAGTGATTACTTGCCTTCTTCTTATTAAATCTGCCGCTTCCCTCCCCGAATAAAAATTCTGCATATACCCCTGAGACACCATCGATGATGGGTCACCATCGTCTTCTTAATAAATATTGAATGTAACTTACATAGAAAAATTGATTTGTCTTATCTCATATTTTACTCACATTAAATCGAAAAAGTTTGTTTGTATAAACTGTTTTATTTTGTCATACAAAATCTGGTAACCCTGGTAACATTTGCTATAGACCCAGCGCTGGCTTCATCCGGCTCTGCATATTTGTGATTTTGTTTTTTCTGTCCTGTATTGGCGAAACGTTGACTGGTTACTTAATTACTGATATTTGAGAGACTATAGTCTTTGTGTTTGCAGTCTTTCAATTGTATTCTATCATTTAATTATTTTGGATATTATGATTGAAAGAAAAACTTGATTGTGGATAAATGAATTTTATTTAACTTAAATTAAATTTAATTAAATATACATAATATTTATGAAATAAATATATTAAAGTCTTATTTTTCGTGACAGTATGTCAACTTTAATTGTATTGTCAATCACTATTTGAGTGCTGTTTCTTATGAAGGAGGAGGGAAAAAGCTTATCTGAAAAAAAACATAGATAAAAGAAAATTATTCATATGCAATGTAAAGTTAAAGGTGAAATAAAATTTAATTTAATAAAAAATAAAAATCCCGTCTTCGAAATTAACTTTTATATCTTACAAACCTATGCATCCCAAGGGACGTAATATACTTGCATATCTACTTAAACGCAGTCATAGGTTGTTAGTGAAGTTGAAAAACATTAATATTGAAACTGGGTGTTGTAGTCGGGTGCCTTCCACACCCAAATGAAAATGAAGACTCTTCTTTACTCAATAGATTAATTTACTTTTTGTATGCTTGCATGCATAGAAGCAAGGAACTTTCTTTGACATGCACAGATGAGCCTTGTGGCTACGCCGTAGTCGGATAAAAAGTTGCCAATAATTAATAATATATACATAAAATAATAACGCAATATTGTACAAATATTACTTACGTTATTTCCATTCTTGATGAAGCATTCCCTAACGGCCTTTCCTAGACCACACTTATCCTTACCTGGTGAAACTAAAATTTAAAAAAAGTTATATTATAATTAATATAATATTATTATGATTACTTATTGAAATTTATTCGAAAATTAATCCATAAGTAATAAAATTTCTACTTAATTGCTTTACAGATTATTAATTTTAATATTATTGCAATTTTTTCATATAAATATAAAAGGTTGGTTTATTCACCTTCCTTGTTGCAGGTAGCGATGAGTTTGTCAGCGGCTGTCTTCTCAGCTGGGTCAGTAAATCTCTGGATTGCGATTTTGTTAGTTCCATCAACGCTAAATTTGCCATCTTTAATCTACAGGAATTATTTATGAATAAGTTAAGGAAAATTATTAATTAATTGGTGGTATCATTACATTAGCGTTTGACTCATAAAGATAAATAATTCATCCTTACCACTCCTGCCCCTTTGTAGATACATTCCATGTAGCACTGAAATAAATCGAAATGGTTATTAGTAAAAATATAACCTTGCAAAAGATCAAACAATGAAGATGTGCTTAACTGTTTAATCAAATTAAACAGATCAGACATATTTATGCATCTACTTACATTTTCCTCCTCAGTCTTTGGGGCCACCACGGTATATGCTATCTTTGCCTGATCTGTAAATTAGAAAATAAGAATTCTAAACATTGGAATCTGATATTTTAAAAAATAAATAAAGTTTGTCTTAAGTACCTGCTGAGACTTTTGTTTCGCCTGCACATTTCTTGGCAACGGCGGCCACTTGGTCATGAATCGTTCCACTCTGGAAATTTATAAGAGTTTATGTAAAATATAATATAATAATTGTGTATTTGTTGTAAATAACGTTTAATACTCTTCATTACATTCCTTTCTGAGAATTAGAGACCAGAATTCGGGTTCATGTTATAAGTAGCATAGGAACAAAACAATCTCCGGTTTTCCAAATTTTTTCCTGAACGACAAAAAACTTTCACGCTCCTATTTTGCCGATAACTTGGCCCATTACTAAAATTAGGCAATTCAAAAAATATTTGAATGGATTGAAACGTACGAAGTGTTTTTTATGCAAGTTAAATTAACTGAATATTTTTACAAAAGAGATTAAACTAGATAAAATATAAAACTTTTGATGAAAACCTGAAATATTGAACAATGCTACTATTAGGACTACTTTTAACGAACTACTATAACTAATACTAGTTTATTAAGTAAATTAGATTATTGACTTTGAGGATTCAATTTTTTTTCACAATAGAACTGCTTACTCACCACAGCTACATTATGAAGCACTGATGGAATAACTTTGTTGCTATAGGCCAGTTAATTAACATCGCTGTTGGACAAAACGATTTTCTACATATCTGATTTTTAAATTGCTCAAAGAAATTTTTTCGTCAGGATTTTTTAAGCCTGGATTAATCGGTTAACCTTAAAAACTCGAGGATATTGTTCGTTTTGATCCTAAATCTAATGATAACTCGCGTTTTTCGTTAGAATATTACGGGTTTTCGTCAAAATAAACCACTCCATCAAAAAGAGCACGAAAAATCTATTAAAATGGGTGTATTATCTAGTTTTCGTCAAAAAGTCCAGATTGTTTAGATCATAATCACTACTCATATTTACATTAAAACTCCGGAGCTGAAGCCACACGGCTGCCTTACTTTTCCGTAGGGCTGTCCAGCATCCAATCCCTTTAAGGGGAGGTTCACAGATTTAAAGTATTTGCAAAAAAAAAAAATTAACCTAATTGAATCTTTATATTCCGCTGTACGATGTTAATACCATTTGTCAGCTAACAAACAACATTCTAATCTAAATGTGTTAAAAATTACGAAATACGTATCATTTTTTCCATTCAAATGATATTTTAATATCCTCTTTGATGGTTTCCCTGTTGAACTCATAAGTTGTAGAATTAATTTTCAAATATACCTCTTCAGTTGTTTTTGTAAGGAAAAAATTAGTCAAAACCTAGAGATATTTGTTTTTTAAAAATAATATTTTGTGAAGGGCAAACTGTTTGCTATTTTCTTAATTCTGATGATAAATTATTGCTTCATAGAGGAAAGTTCTCTCTCGCTAAACATTAAGTGACTACTGCTAGTGATTTCTCATCTGTTTAAATTAATTTACTTTTCAGTAGGATACTCATAGTTAGTTTTTGTTGTTTTGCACATTTTATGTCCCGGCTCTAAAAAATTGATTGGTGAAAAATATTATTTAAATTTAGACGAGATCCAAAAAATGGATTAAAATCGAAGTAATGTTGTTACTCGGATTCCTTTTGACATTTACAAAATATAATTATTATTGTATCAAGTTATTATTATATTCTATATGTATGTGTCGTTTAACTATTTCAGATGAATATGTTGCAAAGCTCTGAAAGCTTCATTTAATGCAATAATACAATATTTTAGTCTGTTAACCCTAAGAGGGGTAATAATGTTTTATCAAAAATACTATGTTAGATTATTATTTTAATTGTATTTACGATCTAAGTTTAAGATGTATTAACTGAGAAATTATAGGCCTGTTAGCAGACGACTTTAGGCAAATTTTATTAAAACCGTTCGGACCGTTACAGTCCACAGAAAAACAGATTTTTCAGCAAGTGCGTTGCCGTTATTGCGCACAAAGTTGTTTAATTATTTTTCATCATTAGTGAAGATAATATGTAAAATGATTGCTCAATCGTTCATCAAAAGCATCTTGAGAAATAATGGTTAGAGATTATGAGATACGATTAAATTGAATTAATCGAATGAAAACCTAGAATTTTAAACATAAAATAAAAATATAGTCAATTTGAACAATGCAGAATGGGCTGAAACTCTATAGCCGAAAAATATACATGGATGGTTGTAAATTTAATGAAAAAATAAAGTTGGAATTGTTATCAATTAATTATAAAATGTCTAGAGCGAGGAAATTATTAAATGCCCATTATTATTCGTCAAACTTCTTATAAGAAAATGCAGTAGAATAGTGTCAAAATTATTTATATTGGATATAGTAAAGCAGTTGTTCTTATGTTCGAAAGTAATTCTCTAGTTTACATGCTAAATGGCGATTGCAATTATGTCTTGACATTTACGTAATCGTATTAAAAAAATAAATGCATGACATCTTAGCTATCCAAGAAAGCTGGGAAAATTGAGATTTGAGAAGCTAATTCAAATTTCGAAAATAGTGGTAATACATTTTTCTCAAAGAGTTACTAAAATTTTAAACCAATACCAACACCTTTTGAACTAAGAAAATGGGTTTTTGTAGAATATCAAGTGCAATATTCGCAACAGGTAAGTTAAATGTTCGAATTCAAAAGAGTTGGAGTTGGGGTAAATTAAAATATTTAATAAAATAGTTGGAAAAATTAAAGTATTTAATAATATAGTTGGAAAAATTAAAATATTTAATAACATAGTTGGAAAAATTAAAATATTTAATATAGTTGGGAAATCCGGTCAAAATTATTGGAAAATTTTATGTTTTGTCCCCTCAAATAAATTGTTGTCGCAACGTCTTTGTTCCCAACCGATACTATGAAAAGACCAATAGAACGGTTCGTTCTATGCTTTTCATAGTGGTGAACTATCTATAATTCCGTTGTTCATAGCGGAACAGGAATGTATTTCTCAAAGGATCCAATCAGTTATTTTCGCAAGGCTGAGTAGAGACAGTTCCGAATTGCTATGCGGTTTCGGAAATCAAATTTTTATTTGTAAAGTTCGTGAGCAGAATAAAATAGATCAAGATAGAGCGTGAAATAGATCAATAAAACTGTTAACGAATCGAAAAATATTTTTGTATTTGCTGAGAAGGATCAAATGAGGGCCTTTTAGCTAATGGTACTTAAAAACTTATATTTCCTTCCTCAAGAATTGAAAAGAAGGGAAATGTATGGATACTGGATTCATGAGGACTTACCTGTGCGAGGGCGACGCAGGCTACGAAGACTATGATGGAGGAGATTGCTTGCATGTTGGTCGACTGCGAGTTTCTGCCATCCCGGCCCGGCGGGGCGCCTTATATAGCTGTCATCTCCCTGCCCTTGGTATACCGGTTCCGCTCCTCCTCTCCAGCCATGGGCCCGATTCCTCCTCTAGAACCGTCTAACCCTACGGAAGAATCTTCTTGTATTATACAATTGTAGATGGGACTATTTCTAAGATTTGGATTTTTATGAAGCGTAAATAAAATGAAAATGTATTGACGAATATAGAAAAAAAAAGATTAGTCTGTGCCATATAATTCCTAAACTACTTACCTAAAGTTTTGGTCCACTTTCATTCATTTTTTATATTAAAAAAATGCTCTAAATTTGAAAAATACTAATCAATTCATTAATATACACATAATATACAATCAATCAAAATTTGTGTTCTCATAGTTATATAAATTCAGTAGCTTCCATTTTAGCAGAAAATTTGTACTCAATGTTGAATATACACGTACTGAGATAAAATACAAGACTTAATTGTTTTTGTTTTGACTTGTATTGAATCATAAGTGAGAACAATCGAGGCTAATCTCTCGGGTCCAATGTCACTAACTAGTCTAGTTTGGATACGAACTATTTCCATTTAGATATTAAATATTCAAAATTTGAATTTCTTCGTGTTAAAGTCGCTGTTCGGCCCACTGTGCGACAATGAACTAATTTTACGTACTCCTGAAGTTTCATCCACAAAAGTACTTTAGTTTAGGTGTTGGGGAGAGCTTATGTCATAAATAAAAAAAACGAACATAAATTCAATTAATAAAAAATACTTTTAATTTTTGAAACGAGGAAATTACATATGATGCCTCTTCAAAAATTGGCAAAGGTAATAATGTAAACTTAAAGCTAAACATAAATTAAAAAATTAATTGTTTTTGAAATCCAAATAATCACAATAATAATGGAAAAAAAAAGGAAACTGAAAAATTTATTGTTTTGAAATATAAAATTTTAATCAGTGTAATAATTAATAGACAACCAAACAAATAGATATCTATTGAAACATTTGAATAGTTAAACTAAAAGATAAATATAATCCTTAAAGAAATTATTTTTCAGAGAAATTTTTTCGGTTTATTACTACATTTTTTTTGTTTTGAACTTTTTTATTGAAGTATTGATACAGTCTGCCACGCTTAAGATCAATGATTATTAGGGCTGCAAGTTTTAACTCACAGCATATTTATAAAGTTAAAAAATAAAATAAAAATATATGAAGAAAAAAAAAATTAAAAATATAAATCATAATGAAAATAAATATATAGTTAAATTGAATAATAACAAAATGAGTAAATAACCAAAATCAAGAAAATTTGTTAAGTAAAAAATAAAATAGGTCATCTTGAACATATTCATACCTATATACATTGTATCGTAGGAACTTTGAACCAATTTTTGCCTTTCACAAGTAAAACAATAAGACTTCAGGAGATCCAAGCGCTTCTCTCCCAGTCGCGTCATTGGTACTGTAAGCCAGTGGAGACTGAGTGAAGGCATTAGAGCCGTAAATGTTCAGAACTTGAATAGAGAAGCTGGCCATTGCCAGAACTCCAATAACAGATTTAGAAAAGGTCTCCGCGCAACTGTCTCTTCAACCTTCGATGAGGATTATACGAATGTCTGAGTGGTTGGAACTAGATAGGGATTGTACTAAAGGATTAGGAAAATTGGCGTGAAAGTTGGAGAATTTGTATGGAATAAGGTCAAGGACATATGGTATATTGAGGTAGTATGTAAGGTCTTGTTTGTAGCATAATATGGAGCATTATGTATAATATGGACTTATTGTGCTTTTATCCTGAAAGGATTGGTACATTTGATGTTCGAAAGTTTAACTGTCCCTCACAGTTCAAGTCCGTAGGTCCATACATGTTTCAGAATGGTCCTGTAGATTAATTGTTTGTTGTCAATTGAATAATGAGATTTTATGTAGTCTGTATTACTGATTTTTTGTAGTCTGTATTACTGGCCACATAGTCGGTTCAGCTCTTGTCTTTTAAGTCTATTATGTGGGTTACATTAGTGAAGATACTCCATATTATTTGTCTGAAAATGGAAATAGTATGGAGTTAAAATGGACTGACGGACAGGATGGTGAAAGTAACATGCTTACATTTTAATTAGTTGGTTTTGATGCACCAATAGTTGCACCACTCTTTGATCAGGGATAAGTGCCTTTGTAGATTTTGGGATACCATTTCAGGGTCTGAAATGAGCGTTACCATCAGCAAATATTACCTGAAAGTTATCGGGATTTGTTGGAATGCCAATGGTAAATAAAATATAGAAGATAGGACCAAAGACGCTGCTTTGTGAAACACCGGTCCCTACAGTACAACAAATGGAAAATTCAGTACCACATCGAACTCTGAAGGAACGGTCAGAGAGGTAGAATCGAAGGATTAGATATAAGGATTGGAGTATATGGATTTTGAGCTTGAAATGCGAACCATCGTGTACCGCTCGAGAGCTTATGCTACTTCCAGAAAGGTATCTTTCTCTTCTTCTTCTTCATCTTCCGCCTTTGTACCTCTCAGCGTGGAGGTGCCTCAGCCCAAGTCAGCAAGGCATCACAATCCTGAGCCAGCGCTCTCATGGTGTTCAGACTCTTTCCCTTTTTCTGTCCTATCCTGGAGATGTGATCGGACCATACATAACAGTCTGGGTCTTCCTCCAGGGCGGCGTCCAGTGGGCCTGGGTTCAAAAACTTTCGTGGGTCCCGGTCTTCATTCATTCGGCATAGATCACCGAACCACTTCAGCTGCCTTTTTTTGACAGCGCCTCTCAAGGCGGGTACCCCAAGGTATCCACGTATCCGCTCATTTCTGACCTGATCCCCCCAATGAACCGCCTGTCTAGCGGGACCCAGCTTTCTCTGCCATAAAGAAGAGTAGGTAGGTAGATAGCTTTGAATATGTGTAGTTTCATACTATTTTCTATCTCCCTTCTTCCCACTACTGAGCTGCAAAGCTGTTAATTAATAATAATAATGCTTTTTTGATCCTGTGAAAAGCTCTTGATCAATTTTTCCATTTCTGCTGAGCACAATCCCAATATAATTGTAGTCCTCTACTGTTTCCAATACCTCATCTTTGCAGCGAACTATCACTTCGACCAATGTACATCACCTTACTTTTCTTTGCATTCAGTACCATGCCCTTTCTTTCCAACTCGGCTTCCCACTCAATGACAGCTTGCTAGAGGTTTTCATGGGAATCAGCAATATTGGTCCAGTATTGTCCTCATATTCCACTTTCCCATGACTGTCCGTGTCGTCCTCTGCCATATTCTCATCCATGAATATGGTGAAAAGGAGAGGACTAAGGCTGTCACTAAGGATGTCACCTTGTTTAACTCATTTAATTATGTTAAAATACCTAGATTCTGTTCCGTTTATTCTGACTAGACCTTTAAAATCGTGGTAGGTAGATTTTATTGCACTAATCGGAACCGAATCAAAGGCTACCTTTATATCGAGAAATGCGAGATAAATGCAGAGGGAAGACCCTCTGTCCCATGGCTTAATTGACCTGAGCGAGAAGCGAGATCTTGTGTCTGTGCGGTGGAGTCTAAATGCAGCTTGCTCCTCTTCCAGCTGGACTTAATATCGAAAATCTTGATACAAAAATGATAAAACTTTATCAATCAGATTGGTCACTAATAAAAAGGCCAGCTACAAAAGGATAAGACCGCTTTGAGTGATTGTCATGCCTTCAACAATAATACTATTTAACGGTGGCGTATCTAGGGGAGGAGGCAAAGGGAATTTTGCCATATGCGGTAGAATTGAGGGGACGGCAAATAAAGATTTTGTTTTTTAATTTGTTCCTGCTCCATTTTAATTAATACAAAAGAGCGAATATCTTCTCATGTATCTAAATGTATTTGAAGCTCTAAAAACATGTACATTTCTTGTCTTGAATCTAAATAGATAATAAACAATACAATCAAAAAGCGATACAATTCAATACAAATATTTTATACTCGAATTTGTCTCATCGTTTGGAATGGATGAAACGAGACAAGGCCTCCAGTTATTCTCTGCGTTTCCTCCTCCTGCTGGAAGATTACATATTTAAGACTAAGAGAGATGGATCGACTTGTCTAATGAGCACCTAAAGATGAGAAGTCCAGAAGATGGAAGAAGATTTTCTGAGAGGACATCGTTGAAAAATGCATCCGGCGGTAGTTGACGATCCAGAAAGGGGCTCCTCTTATATTAGAAAATACTTTCTCACCGTTAGGCCAAGGTAGGAACCAGGATGGGCTCTCCAGGACTACTGGGGCACTCTAACAACTCCTCATAGCTTCGAGTGAAGCTCGTAAAAGATGGAAAGGATATTTATTCACTATGACCCAGCTGCAGCGTCCCGGTGACCTTCGCACAGTAGGAAAAATCATCTATTTAGATGGACAAAAGTAAAAAAAATATTAGAACGTAAATAATTAGAGCTACGCATCCAGCGATCCCAACAAGGTCAGCGATATTTATCAACTTATTGTTATAAAAATCTTTTATTCATTTTTTTTCATAAGCGTCAACAGTTTCAACTTTCTCACATTACTATTGTAGAAACATTGTAGAAATAATTATGAGTCGTAAAAAATATATATTTATTTTTTATACTTGGACACTTATTTTTTTTTTCCTTTATGACGAAGATACAATCGAGTAATCACTCAATATAAGCTTAATCTCGATAGAGCTCAAACGAGCTGCTTCCATACATAGACTATGACGAGATCATAAACTTTTTTGCTGCAAAAAAGTTCGGAAAGTGAAATTTTAATGTTAAATGTATGTACATGGATATAATTTTAATTACGTTTTTGCCGTAATTTAGTCATTTTAATGTTATGAGATTATAGTTATTTCAAAATATATTACCTAAAATGTAATTATAAAACTGTTGACTGTTATTGAGGAGGAGGGGGTGAAAGAAGGGACGGGACAAGAAGTTGATTACACAGGCCAACGATGAAAACACTTTTGTACTGAAAATACCTTATTCCTATAGTTTTTAGGGTGCTGAATCCAAATATGATATAAAAAAGCTGTATCACCTACAATTTAAGAATTGTGATTCTAAAGAAAACTATGAAAACCTAGAAACAGTGTTAAATCGAATAGGCTATTCTGCTCATGTTTGGATGATATGTGGTGATTTAAAAATAACATGCATGCTACTTGGTCAGCAAGGTGGTTTTACCAAATTTCCATGTTTCTTGTGTGAATGGGACAGTAGGGCTAGAGATCAACATTGGTGCAGAAAGAACTGGACTGTGAGGAAGTCTTTAAAGCCTGGTGAGAAGAACATTCTACGCAAAAACTTCGTAGATCCTGTAAATACAAATACATGCTTATGATCTAACATAGTGTTTCATTAATTCCCCCGTATACCGTATAGGGGTTTAGATAAGGGTTTATACTATATAATACAAAGCATATTGCTGGAAAACTATGGTTGATACAAAAAAACTAAGGCCAGATTTAGATTCAGCTCATAAAAATCTAAAAGATCAACTATTAAAGTTAAAAAGTTTTCAAAAATTTTTTTTTGTTGGCCTTTGTTATTAATTGATGTTAATAAAATGACATGAGAACAATATTTTCCTTCTCTATTCTCATACCTGAAACAACATGTTGAGTAGGCTAAACTAATATTGTAAAAGAAAAATGATAATTTTCATCTCGTATGGATACTATAACTGCACGAAAACAAAGAGGAAAAGTTACCTACAAAAATTATAAATTTCCCAAACCACAACATTTGGAACAGTTTGCAACATAACTTACTGAAATTCATTGGTTTTATATGCGAATTATTTTAGCTGTTCCTTATATTTATATTCATTTTCTTTAAATTTTCCTCTTTGCTTTTGTGTAATTATAGTACTTATTAGAGATAAAAATTTTTCCATTTAAATAGTCATTTAATCTACTCAATGTGTTGTTTTAGGCTGTGAATAAATACCAGTTTCATTTCAGAGAGTGTGACTGAAAAACTACAATATAGATGCTTCGGTGTGTTCGAAAATAATCAAATTGGTGTCAACTAAATGGCTTATCTCAAATAAATTGCCACTTTGATGCCCTGAATTGTTAAAATGTTGTAGAGAGAATAGTTCTGTATTTTTTTCTGTCACTTAATCTATATTAAGTTGGTTTCAATGCAATAGACATTTTAAGGTTTGATTTGTTAAAAAAATATTAGCAAATAAAATTAGAAAGCGATTTATACTCTTGAAAACCTAACGAAAGCAACAGTCCGAAATATGTTTTTTTTTTTTAATTCTCAGCAACTTTATTGGCACTAAAAAGATTCAATAGAAAAAAAAACGCTGCAAATGATTACACAATGGTTTATTATTTACACTTAGTAATATTTCAAAAATATCTATTTCATTCAAGTAAAAAAAAGAAGCCGGAGAATTAGTCTACGAAGTTCATTACGCTATATCTCAGCTAATATCTGAGATGGTCCGATTTAAATGATTTTTTTTTCCTTTTGTAGGGAATTTCATCAGCTTTCGTTTGAATACAATGAAAGCACACAAAATTTTGCGGACGGATTTTTTTTATTTATTCGATATTTGGATTCTACGTATCTTGAAATGTAAAACCTCATTTTTTTTTTTTTTAATGCCTCATGCTGATTCCAAAACACCTTAGGTTTCCCCTCTATCTTTATAAATGACGAGTTATGGGCATATAAGATCTGTAATCGGCCATCATTTTGAATCCAAACTGACGGATGGAACGTCGAGTTCCGAGGATCATCCTGTGGTGACCTGTGACATTGGTATCGAATCTCATGAAAATCGGTCTTGCCGTTTTGGAGATAAGCCGCGGACGGCGTACGGCAGATGGCGGACGGACGTTTTTTTTTTATTCGATATTTGGATTCTACGTATCTTGAAACGTAAAACCTCAAATTTTGAGATAGAGCGGATTACAAAAAATTTGTCTTTCTTCGGTTCTAAAGGTCTATTATTGTAAATAATAAACCAAAATATGGGTGGTGCTTAACTTTGTACTTACCTAAAGAATAAACTGGTGGCACATAATATAAATTATTTACAGGGAGGATAGTTTATAAATGATTAAAAAAACTTTGTCCAGAACATTCCTAACGCGCATAACGATTTGGCAAATTGGCTATTGGTCTTTGCAACATGATGGCAGAAAGGCGGTGGATAGGATGGGCATCTCAATAAGTGAATTTCAGTTTAGATGTGTTTCGGGTTTCTGTCATACCATGTAGTCTCGGAAAGAACGTTTTCATGAAAATGTTGCATAATTGTTTTTTTAAACTAACGCGCCTAACGCATATTATTTAAAAAAAGAAATAATTATTTATCATTTTGCACCAAGTAACATTTTGAGTTAAAATGCCGTATTAATTCATTTTGAGAACGTTTTTATAATAATAATATTTTTTGGATTTAAAAAAAAATTACATTTACAAGTAGAAAAAAAATGAACAAGTATTTTACAGTAATGGAAGGCATTCCGTCTACTGGAGGTCTAGATTACTAGTTACAAACAAAGTAACAGTCTAGCAAGAATAGAAATAATAAAAAACACAATTTATAGTGATTAAATATATAAAAATCAAAGGAAATAAAACGTTGATACGACAAAAATAAAAGAGATGATTAGAAAATTACTTGTAGTACTTACGTACTAATACAAAAATAAAATAACATAAAAAAGAGACTAGCTCAATAGTTTAATTGTACCTAGAATTACACATTGAGTAAAATTCCATATCCCTCTTCATAAATGGAACAGAGTTCAAGTACAGGAGTTCACCGTGGATTTTAATAAATAACCAGCGAAGATATCTAAACTTCTACTTCCTTGGACTCTCTCCTAACTAGTTAAATGCATTTAGACTTCTGTCAAGCATTTTGTAAAAAAGAAACCATTCAGAAGAACGATCTTTCCCTAGTCATCTTCTCTATTACTTCTTCTTATGCTTGAATTCCACTCTTTATACTAGAACGTATTTTTATTGATTACCTCACGCGCTGTAATTTTTACGAAGCGATAATCAGTGAGTTTCGTGACATAATTGTAATGGAGTCTCAAGGTATGCAAAAATAAGGGCTCAACACTGGACATAAAATAAATCATATTTTTTTGGATTAAATAAGGCAGGGAGAACAATTTTTTGATAAAAACAATAGTGATTTTTCAATCTGATAATAAGGTTGGACACTCCAAACTTGGCTTTCATAGGTGATATTTGAACGACAAACAGTGTTAAACAATTTAAATTTAGAAGATAAGAGTATCAAATCTTGAGTAATGACCACATTGTATTAAGTTAAATTCTTTTCGCCGAAACTTTTGTTCCAAAAACCCCAATTAATGACAGACAAGATGTTAATGTCACCCCAAGATGAGAACGTTTTTAAGTTATGCAATATTTAAAATTTTAGTTTGAAAATTTGCGATCGTAACTCTAACGTGTGTTACAAAGTGGTAGTTTATTTGAGAATGACCCAAATACTATTTTAAACACTATTGATGTTAACGCCAAGACAAAATCGTTCAAAGCGGCTTTAGCCGTTAACAGGCTGCTATTTAATTACAATAGCAATTCAATTACTGATTTGTTTATTTATTGTTATTTTTTGGACCCTTTCAATTTTTTTGGATTTTATGATATACTTACTAATTTTATTAATTAGATGTTTGTATTTCGCCATATTACCGTTGATTTATTTTGTTTTCTTTTTTGAAAAGTATGAAAAGTTGTTTGTGTTTTTACTATTTTTTGTCGATTTCTAATTTTATCCTTCATATTTGCCGTATAACTATTTAATTTATAATTGATATTATGCATTCCTAATTTTATGTTATTATGGTATTCATTTTTTGATGTTTTTTTGGTTTATTATTTTTAATTTCGTTTTTTAATATTGAAATTTGCATTCATTTATCAAATTTATTTTCTTCATTATTTCATTTTGATTATTTTCTCCTTAATTGCTACTTTATTTATTTATTATTTTTAAATAATCCATAATGATCCATGATGGTTCTTTCGAAATATTTTTTCATTTTCTGTGTTTCTGTCATTATTGGAAATTTCCAATTTGTTTAAACTCGTAAAAAATAAATTATTTATTAGTCTGTATGGATAAAAAAAATTAATTAAAATGTAGTAAATTTTATTTTACATGTATCATGTATAGAATGCAGCTGAACATTTTTTATTCTATATTAAATAAGCATTGCGCTGTCGGTTGATAAATTAATGTTTCATAATACTATCTCATCTTGAAAACAATGGGTTCTTACAATAGAAAAGAAGGTCTAAGACGGAATCTTTCTAGAACATCGCCCCTTACCTTTGTAAGGTATTGTGTATAACGACATATTGAACTGATTATTAATATTAATATATTTATATATATATATATATATATATATATATATATATATATATATTTTCTGTTGGCACTATAGACCATGAAGATCTTTGGCCGCGCGATGTGGTATTCTTACAAACATTTATTGCTTGCGGGAGCACTGACAGCTTGGAGGGGGTCACCCAACCGCGCGTTGGGTTTACGAACCATGGTTTCCATGGTGCAGCGGCAGGCTATCCATAACTCCATAACCGGGACCAATGCGGCTGTGTCCTTCCCACAGACTCCCTCGGGTTCAAGGACAATGACAAACCGGTCATGATCCACGGATCATAGCTGGAGCACGAGGACCTTTATTTCTTTCCCGGAAGCAGATCGTCCATGAACCAAACTTCCGGGCGACTATTTTACGTCCTGGAAAACCACAATGCGATTCGCAATTTAGGCGCACGGGGTAGGGTTATCACTCCTACGCCCGGTGAGTTGCTTCCAGTAGACTGACAGTCCTCACTTACCCGAGGAAGGGGTGATAAATTGCTTGAATTATTAATTAAATTAAATTAAAGTAATACCGGCACTGGAATTCGAACTCACAACTTTTGGGTTCGTAAGTAGGTGCACTTTTGAAAGCGCGTTAACTCGCAATAACAAATATAAAGATAAATTCTTTTTTTGAGTTTTAATTTCCAGATTCTGATATTAGTAATCTACTAAAAAAAATGACACCATGAAAAACTGATACCATATCCGGACTTTAACGCAGACATGAGCCAATTGTATCCAATAGCTGACAGACTATTTTTGCTATTTGTGGAACTTGGTGCCAATGTTGAGCAAAAATATGGTATATCAGGTAGCAGGATAATTCCGCAGACAACAAAACTGTCATTCACGATTCCTTAGCCTTTATCTAAAGAAGCCAAAAGTCAAATCGACTATGAATAATGCCATATAATGTTCTCGGTTTGCTTTCAGATTTTACAGTGAAAACACGTATCTTCTTCTATTTGGCTGCAATAAAGAAATATTGATCCGGGGAAACTATTATATTAATTTCAAAGTAATTAATTCAAAACTATTGCTTTGAGAAGGAATCTCTGAATAGAATGTATTATCCCTTCGATTGTTGCACAAATAAGATCATCCGTGAAAAAAATTTCTGCTCTGAAATACCGAGATCTGATGAAATTAATGGAGTAGTTACCTTCCATTTGCCTTAATTTCTATGACAAAATTCTTCATACTGAAGAAGAAGATGATATTATTCTTGAACTTGAATGAAAACATGCTCGTTCAATCAGATTTAGTTTCAAGAAAACACCAACAAACTTTTTTTAATTTAATTTTTTTTTGCTTGAATTAGTTTTTTTCTGCATTATTTTTCTGTATGTTTTTCTCATTCATTTTCAATACTTAAGATACCCAAATTGCTTAGTCTAGGTGAGCCCATAGTACTCCTCAAGTAACTTTTTATCATTTTAAGTTTTGAAATTGATGGCACGTGGTAGTCAGAATGAATTAGGTTTACGAACGGAAAGACCATTAATGAAGTATTGGCATTATTATCTATACGGTTTTATTTATCCTCAACAACTATTCCTATTTAGAATAATATCGAGTTTATTTATTTTTTTAGAATTTTTCGATAAATTGAATAATTACCTAAATATATTTTTTTTAAATAAAGATTTAGCTATGTCCCGATGTGCCTCGGTTGCCCTGGCGTTATTTGCCTCTATGTTAAAAAACATTTTACTTTGTTTACGACTGGTTGACAGTTTCAGTCAGGTGTAGAGCTGGTCGTCCCTAGCAACCATAGATAAGATAGGGAAGGAAGATAACAGAAACATGAAGGTTGATGGCTCCTATTAACCAAAAAGGATATTTTAGTAATTTCTATTGAAATCAGTATTCACATTATTTTAATAAGTCAACCTTTATTTTTTAATTTCAATTAATTAAATGGTTTAATTTATAAACATGTCTAATGTCAACAAAGAAATTAAATGTAATTAAATGTTTTATAATTTCAAAATAAATACATATTA
Source organism: Rhaphigaster nebulosa (assembly GCA_948150685.1). Classification (NCBI taxonomy): domain Eukaryota; kingdom Metazoa; phylum Arthropoda; class Insecta; order Hemiptera; family Pentatomidae; genus Rhaphigaster; species Rhaphigaster nebulosa. The sequence continues at coordinate 39,609,761 of OX411306.1, forward strand.
CCTAGGTAAAATATCCAGTAGGTTATTGTTTAAAACATTTTTCATTCATCTAGTGCTGTATGTATAATTCGTGGCGTTTTCTGGTATGTTTTAATAGATTTTGGCATCCTTATGTAGTTTTCTGATTTTTTGGTCAGGGGTAAAAGATTTGAGTGGAGCGGTGTAGCTCAGTAGGTACGGCACTGTGCTACTAATCTCAAGGCCCTGGGTTCGAGACCAGCTGAGGCAGATAATTAATTATTCTGTATCGACCCTCGGGATCGGGAACCCTCCTCATGGTGTCCTCTCAGCCTCTGTAAAGTTGGTACCAATAATCGAGGGAAAGACCTGGCGGTTGAGCGTGATCTCGACCGAATCACCTCCTTGTACAACCGTTGGCTTAGACACAGTAAGGCCCTTACCAAGTACTGAATCCAAGACCCTTCATGGGTTGTAGTTGTACAGGTTTTCAGGTTCAGGTAAAAGATTGGAAGTCCCTTAAAACTTGGCGATTAACATTGCTCTGCTTAGTAAGAACGCAGTATCTTATTGACCAAAAGTTGCTGCATTTCTAATTATCGAATACATAAATAACCATTTGCTAGGACTAAATATAACTGCATTTTAAGACTTCAAAATTAAGACAGTTATATCATTTACTGAATTTTTAACAGTATAAAATAAAGAAGAATTTTTTTCTGAATATATTGACATGAAAATCTCAAACATTTATTTTTGGAAGATACTGCTTTCTTACTAAGCAGGGCAGAACAGTTTTCAGGCATTTGTATAAGAAGTATCAGAAGTCCATAAAAATCCACATTTTTATTTTATAATGATTTTAATTTATTGAAATATTTTGTATATTTATTTTTTGAAATTAAATATTTTGAAATATTTATTGAAATATTATTGAAATATAGTGTAAATATTGATCATTCCGAATCTGGTACGTATAAACTAATTTATGAGAAAATTATAAATTATGAGCTATTTTCAAGGAAAAACCACATTTTCTCATCTCCCGCACAATTTCATAAATGTAACACTCGACTTTTTACCTCTGAGGTATGTATATACATACTTTCCCCTAGTTTTGGGCACTTCCAGCGTCCCAGATTGTATCAAATGAGTCAGAATGTATTAAATGAGAATTTACAGCTATTTTCTAAAAAAACAACAACATAGAAGTGGGAGCAAATTTCTCTCAAAATTTCGGCCACTGTTACGGCTTTAACCGGTTTTGCACGACTCTACAGTCCCTCTGAATTGAGTTAGAGAGTTGAAAACTCGAATGTGAATTGAGTTGGCGTTAGAGATGTGCCCTTTGGGGCCTCAACTTTTTTCTCCCACCCCCGCTATTATGATATTTTTAATGAGGTATTTTAGTGAAAATACGACTTTAGTGACGAAGGTTTGCTTTTTTTTTTTTTTTTTCTGTGAAACTTAACTTGGTACTAGTTTTACTAATAACAAATCTGTGGATTTAATCGGACAATCCATTGTGAATAGAAATACACGGAATCACAGTATTCATTTGATACTTAAATTTAATTAGTAAGAACCAACAAATATATATATTAAATTCAAATTAAAAAAAAAAGTACATAAAGACTTTTTGTTCTTTCCTTACCTCCAAGTTGCCGCGAGGTATTTTAGACTCGCTCCATTTCCAATTTTCGCGATCATGTTCTAGTCCATAAAGAAAACCAATAAAAAGGGGGAAAGAAAGGCGTCGAACTAATCTATAAAAATTCAAAGGAATATGTTTCAAAACAAATTATGGACAATATTCAATATGTACTGGGTGGAACAGTTCACTTCTTCTTCTTCTTCTTCTTTCGCATCACCCTTTTAGTGGCTTTCAGCGTAGGGGAGCGTTTGGCCTGGACTGCAACTCTTCTCTGGTCCTAGTTAGGTTCTTGGCCGAAGGGATGCTTTTGCCTCTCCTTCTGCACAAACGCTCGACATGTTCCAGGTATGACATTTTAGGGAGTCCTCGTGGCCATCGTTTTCAATGAGTCCCTATAGTCCTCCATCCTCAGTACATGGCTCACTCCAGGCCAAACCATTTTAATTGGCGGGACTCCAGGACCTCCTTCATTGCTGTGATCAAGAGTTTCTCCCTGATCGTCTCATTACGGAAGTAATCTCTTCTTGTTTTCTCCGCAATCCTTCATTTCATTTCTGCAGCTTCGACTCTGCTCTCCAGTCTGTCCGTTAATATCCAACTTTCGACACCATACAGACGCGGCTAATCACCCGCGAGAGAATATGATTGACTCAAAGTAACCTGGGAAAGGACATACGGCTAGGAATCTGGAATATAAGATTTTTTACAAGTAAAGAAGTAGAAATTATTGAGGAAATGATAACAGGTTGGATATTCTAAGCAACAGCTTGCACCAACTGCAATAATTGACATTGGATCTCTGAGGTAAATAATATTCATATATATTTTGATGGTCATCTTCGTGTATAGATATGACGATGTTCTTACTTCTTAGATCTCCAGGGGCCTTTGTATTAACCAAATGATACTTTTAAATTGTCCAAGTTGTAAATATTGTTTCATCCTACTTATGATTCATGCAGGCTAGATCTTGTTGGCCTTCAAATGTTTTTCTACTTTTAGCATTTATTATGTAACTAAAGCTACCGGCGCGCCAGTAACCAGTTCTTTGTGAATCTATTTTTTTTTTCCGAACGCTGACCAAATGCACTACAATCAAGCTTTAGATACACTTTCAAAAGCGCTGATTGGACCGCTTTTCGCTTTCGTACTAGTCCATTTGCATATGACTCGTCGAGTAGAGTATAGTAGTCCAAGGCGGAAATTAAATAAAAAGTTAAGAAAAAATATGAAAATTAAAAAAAGAAATGTTTAATGTTCTAACGAAATAAAATTAAACAAAACTGGTATGTTCTGAACTAATAGAAAACAAATAGTGATAACAAATAATGAAGTAGTTGTAAATAAATGGAGTATATTTTGTATGGAGGGGGTTTTTGTAGGACGCGGTAGGATGTTTGGAGAGGGGTATCATTTTAGGACGATCGGGGAAGACTACTAACCTTCTACAAGCTCTATGCAGTCCTACACTCCGTTCACTAGCCAACGATAGTCCGATATCTAGTTGAGGTCGTGGTGGCTGAGAGTGTTAAGACGTCACGATATCATTCTCGAGTCTGCAGCGACGCCATACTGAGTGACGAAATCATCATTTTTTGGACAAAATTCGGTAAATGAAAAACGACATAAGATAAGTAACAATTGATTATTGATTTTTACATCTTTGGATTTTTTTTTTTTTTTTTGCGTGTATATAATTCTTTTAAGACTGCTTGAATTTGTCTTTTAATCATAATAATAGATCTGTTTGCATAATTTCAATTCAAATATTCGGTATTTCGTTGTATTTATTGTACTCTCTATAACGTGTGCATACCTTAATCAATACTGCAGCACTAATATTCGGAGTAAACATCAGGAGGTAATTCTCATGAAGTTAGTGCCCAGTTGTAATCCTGCATGACATAGCTCAAAACCGTACACTCTGTTGTTGCTTCTAGAGTGATTTTTGTATCCTTCCATCCTTTGAAGGATATGATTGAACGAGCATTGGGGTACCTACATAAACTAGCCACATTTAAAGTTTATGCTTCCACATCCCTACTTTGGGACTTCACTAAGTACATGATATGGTGTCTGCCAGTTCTTTCTCTTTTATAGGCTTTGTCTTTATGTTTTTATTAATTTTCAAGCTCGAGGTGGTATAGCTATTTAATAAGAAAGTTTATTTACTATTCAAGCAAGTAGATTTGAGGCAAGTCCGTTTAAGTCCAGTCCGAATTAGGTGACGCCGCCTCCTATTAAATACATGATACAGGACACAAATCAATTCAAGTCCATAGTCGGTATAGTCGCACCTTAAATAGAGATGTTTTGTCGGGTAGTCGGAGTTTTTAACAAAAAAAAAATAATCATAAAAAATAATCAACTTATTAAACACTTTTCAAATCATCGCATGATCTCCTTATAATTGTTTTTTTTTTTTTTATGGCTAATGACGCTGTTTAACACAGGAGTATGATTTAATAACCAAGAAGTGTTGTTTTTCCCACAATTATCATTGGTGTACATTTTAAAATAATTTAAGCACAATAGTAATGTTTATTCAGTTGGATAAATTCCCATCTCAATCTTTTTATGTTCTGCACACCTGGCCTATTCGACCTTGTCTACAATATATTTACGTTGGAAAGCATTCAATGAGTCGTAAAATCTAAAGAAAGGATTTGACGAATATGTTTGATAATTGCAAGTTTTGGTCATTGATTTAGTAATTAATGCTGAGAAGAAAAGTATTTATATCTTGTTACGAAGGTGCATACAAATATTAGGAAGGTCTTTGGTTGTTAAAGGGAGCAAAAGAGTATAATTAACTTGAACGAATTTTCCTGAATTGTCACAAATTAATAACTCTTTTCTTACAATATTACACACCGTTTTGTATTACAGTAGACTGTAAACAAATAGGTATAAAGTAAAGATATTATTAGTTTATTGGTAACCAAGTTCTCTTCATCCTTCCTCTAATTTTCTTTCTTGAAGTAATTCTTCGTTCTTATCCGACGGAATGCTTCAAGTGCAAGCAAGTAAAGATATACGTACGTAGATCTGGAAATATTGAAATTTACGGAGAATGATTTCGGGAAGTTTCTCTCATAGAATGGAAAATAATAGTCTTAATGAAATCCAAAGTCCAAGTCTAATAAAAAACCACAATATCTACCAGCCCAGACCTGATAAAACGTTAAAATTTGTTTTAAAATACCCTAAAATATATGGCCTATTAGGTAAATAAAATATATAGGTGGCTTTTAATCATGTTTAGTAACTGTTCACAACTGAAGGAAATCGCACCTTTAACTCGCACTCACCACTTTAAAAATATTTTACTTAAAAACTATTCAAGAAATCAGTGGCGTAGCCAGACAGAGGATTCAGGGGATCCGGACCCTCCTTCCCTAAATTACAAAATACTATTACTTATTCTTATCTGTAAACAAAAATTGTATAAACCAATTTGAATGCTATTTCATAAATAATATACCTAGACTTTGAAAATATTGCATATAGAGAAGCCCCCTTACATCCCCGGTTGGGATAGTTTTCTTTATAGTAGGTGCTTGGATGGACCCTCCCTCCCCCCGAAACGAAATCCTGATCATGCTATTGCAAGATATCATCATGAAGGTTTAGAAGACGTTTATATGTTATATCCAAAAGCAGCAAAATGCGCTCTTATTAACATATCTCCATCCCCTAAAAAATGATTAATATAATTTTTTAATCATTTAGAAAACGGGTATTTTGTTTAACAAAATCCACAATATTTGGAATCTCAAATTTGTTTTAAAATACTGTTATATATATGGCCTATCAGATAAATATTGGTGGCTTTTTATCACGTTTAATTACTGTCCACAACAGAAGAACATCTTTTATAATTCAAAAGATGTCGAATGCTTACGTTAAACAAAATATATTTTTCAAAATACACATTCGATAATTCGAGTTGTTTGTCTTTTTATTTAATTTTAATGCTGATTGAAATATTTTTCCACTTCATCCAACAGCTTTCAGTTTTTTTAACATAGTTTTTTTTTAAATATTACATTCTTTCGGTGCTACTTGATCGAGGTGCGTCAACTATACGACGATGTGTTCCAAATACACTGTGCACGAATGTTCTCTTTGAAACCAACAAAAAAATGCAGTTGCTCCTTATGGGTGGAGAAAAAGAATTTCCGCATCTTTTTCTTCACTGAAGGTTTTCCTAGTCCAAATTACCGCTTACCATCATTCAGCCACGCAGTTATTTAAAAATGTTTGGATACAAACCCACTAGGAAAAAACTTAGTAACATAAGATCAATCAACAAAAAATGCTCTAATTAACCTATTTCAATCTGCTACCAAAACTAAAAATATTTAAATATATTATTTTGGAAATTTAGAAAACGTGTGTTTTCTTTCACAAAAAACTACTATATCTACAGAATGTTGACAGAATGTTGAATTACCTGATAGAATGTTCCAATTTATTTTAAAAAACTCTTAATTTATAGAATATTAGATAAATAAAATATATACCTACGTAGCTTTTTTAAAGTGTTTAATTACTGTGCACAATAAAATTAAATCGCGCCTTTAACGTGTGGTCACAAATTTAAAAATATTTTCTAGAAAACTATGCAAGATAAAATCACGAGATTTCGCAGGACGTTTGTGTGTAATTAATATATAATTAATTAATAATTATAATAATTAATTATAATATATATCTTGTTTTGCGTATTTGGCATCTTTTGAATCATAAAATATATACTTCAGTTGTGCACAGTAATTAAGCATGTTAAAAGTTTTTATTTATCTGATAGACCCTATATGTAAGAAAATTTAAGACTTTAGATATTGTGAGTTTAGTAAAACAAAACAGCCGTTTCCTAAATGTCTAAAAAATTAGAAGTTGTGAAAATCTAGCCTTTGTAAAATTAATAACAAATACTACGTATTACTACTGTAGGATGATTGTATTTTGTATTACAAAACGGACGATAAATGGATTAAAAAGGTCGATATGTTACAAATAATTAATAAATTTATTATCTAAATTAGTTTTTTGGTGGGATTAATTAGGCCATTTTCCGTCCGCCGTACGCCGTCCGCGGCTTTTCTCCGAGACTACTGGACCGATTTCTTGAGATTCGGTACCAAAGTCACAGGTCACCCCGGGATGATCCTCGGAACTCGACATTATAATCCGTCTGTTTGCTTCAAAATGACAGCCGATTAGAGATATCATAAGTCCATAACTCGGTCATTTATAAAGATAGAGAGAAAATGTAAGCTGTTTTGGAATCAGCATAACGAGAAATAAAAAAAAAAAAAAAAAAAAATCTCTACCTGTAAATGCTTTTGGTTTATTATTTTCAATAATAGACCTTTGGAATCGACCAAAGAAAATTTTTTTGTAACCCCCTCAAAATTTGATGTTTTACGTTTCAAGATACGTAGAATCCAAATATCGAATAAAAAAAAAATCCGTTCGTCCGCCGTCCGCCGTACGCCATCCGCGGCTTTTCTCCGAGACTACTGGACCGATTTTCTTGAGATTCGGTACCAAAGTCACAGGTCACCCCGGGATGATCCTCGGAACTCGACATTATAATCCGTCTGTTTGTTTCAAAATGGCGGCCGATTAGAGATATCATAAGTCCATAACTCGGTCATTTATAAAGATAGAGAGAAAATGTAAGGTGTTTTGGAATCAGCATAACGAGAAATCAAAAAAAAAAAAAAAAAAAAAATATATATATTTATATATATATATATATATATATATATATATATATATATATATATATATATATATATATATATATATATATATATATATATATATAGCTTAATAGCTTAATAGCTTAATGAACTTCGTATTTATTTTTTCCTAGTGAAGTGCACATCAAATATTTCCTCTGTATCATTTTACATCACAGCCTACTTGCGTTGACGCAGTTTTTTTAATTAACACAGTTCGGCACTCTCATGGCGAACATCTTGTGACAAGCTTCAAATTTCTTTTCCTTTGGTACCTACTGCTTCATATTTTTTACTTTGACAGAATAGATATTTTTGTGGAATAATAAACAAGTGGAATAAATAAGTGGAAATAATAAACCATTGTGTAATAATTTGCAGCGTTTTCTTAATCTAATTTGATTATTTTTTTATGAAAATGTATATTTTAATATTTTTAGTTTTGTAGGGAATTAAGTTAGATGAACAAGGGATTTATTTGCTACACACAAACTTGGTATAACCTGCAAACTTTCATGATGATATCTTGAATAGTTTTCAAGAAAAGTATTTTTGAAGTTTAAAGTGCACGTTAAGGGCGCGATTTCCGGGGATACGAGCCGTGCCAAATTAAAAAAAAGAAAAAAAGCATTAATTTAACGAAAACTATAGATGATATGGGACAAAATAATTTTACATGTGTTATCAGAATAATAATAAGTAAGGGTGTTCCAAAATTAAAGCAAGATTTGAATAAAATAAAAAGCTCAGTTTTTTCTCGTTTTTTTTTTGTCAATTTAACAGCTGACAGTTTAGGGTTTGTAAAAATGGAGCGTTACTCGAGCGAACGTGTAATTTCATTGTTCAATAATATTTCAAAAATAATGAAAGTCTAGCGGCCACAGTTCGAAAATTTTATACCATACAAAATATGGTCGGAATAGTGATTTAACTTTGTCAACTGTGAAGAGAGTAATTAAAAAAATTCAGGCAGACTGGATCAATTGGTGATGTTAAACACACTGGTCGTCCAAAAACCAGCCGTTCAATTGTCATTATCGAAGCAGTGCGTGACGGTGTTGATGAAAGTCCAAGAACATCAAATCCGGCGTCGTGGACAATCCCTTTAGAATCTATCGCTCCAAGTTTCTTCAAAATCTGAGAGGGTGAGTGTCATGTCTGGGTGATTTTGACATGGAATGACCCTGATTAATTAGAAAGCACGGGGTTAGAAGCCTGATAAATTGATAAGCGTTTAGAAAAATAATTTTTTGGTTAGTGATTATTTTGATCTCGAATAAAAGCAGTTAAATTCTGCTTGCCGAAAGGAGATTTTTTTTACAATTTAAAAAGTGGTAATATATTGAGATTGGATCGAGGTCAAAAGGAATGATTAGGAATTAGTTAAGAAGTTGGACAGGAGGGAAGAACATATTTTTTCAAGTTCAATTAAGTTGCCGACAAACAAACAACTTGCCGTAAATAGAAAATAATGGATGTTATTAAATAAGAAGAACCTGGTAGTTTTCTGCGAAATAATTACAATTGCATCATAATCGTTCTTTTTATTTTAACTTCAGATAAATAATTATTCAAAACTAAAATGAATAATTAATTGTTGTTTGCAATATTTACTATTTTACTTTTTTCCTCATAGTTTGTATTCATACTAAATAGGATATCTCTGGAAGTCATTTAATTTAGCTAATTTTATTTTTAACTAAAATAAATTAAAAATTAAGAAATAAACAATTCTAAAAGCAACAATTTTTCATCAACAGAACATTTGAGGAGTTTTCTATCAAAAGTTAATGTATTAAAACTTAAAATATAATATATAATTTATAATAATATAAAATATAATAAAACTTATTCGATATTAAAAAAATGTGTTGTACGAAATGTGCTCATTTTTTTCAAAACGGTGGTTGTTCCGTATTGTTACTCGTCGAAATACTAAAAATGTTGAGTATATTTACTTTTGGTTGAAAAGAATAGATATGTCGAGTTTTGAAAGAAAACGAAAAACTTAAACATCGAAATACTTTCTGATATCTTATTTTTACTTCCCTATTTGAATCAGCCGAGCTGAAAATATATAATATTTCATTTGTTTTCCTCTTATAACCTGTGAAAGAGTTTCCGACTATTTAGAGGTAGGCAAAAAGGAAAATGAGTGTGAAATATTTCCACTTTTCATTGAGTTTTTCTCTCATATCTCGTGAACGGGAATGGATTTTCGCGGTTTAATCAACTTTTCCACTATTTTGACATCTGCTATTTAGACTAAAAAGATACAAGTGTGAACATTTTACAAATTTCAGTCGCTTTTCCTTTTATACCCGGAGTAGAATAAAAAATTTAAAAATACATTTTTGATTTGCAAATAAATGTTTAAATTCACCAAAAAATCAGCATCCAAATCTGTGATTTACAAGCCAAGGCCTTACCTCCTTAATAATGACCCTAAGGCTGAACTTTCCTAACAAATATTCGAATTTCTCACACAAATTTTCGTTTGAGTCTGTAAACTATAAGAGGAAAAGTGAATGAAAAGTTGAAAAATTATCATACTCGTTTTCCTTTTATTTATTTCCTTTTATTTCTTCTTTTAAACCTCTATATGGTCGGAAAATCGTTTGAACCGCGGAATGATAAAATATACTTAGGAAACTACTCAAAAATTAAAAATGAAAATTTTGCAACATGCACCACGAAATATTGCAAAAAAAACAACAAAAACATGAATATAACTGCGTTTGCAAAGCATTGTACAACTTACAATCATAACTTTGATTACAAAAATAACTAAAAATTAAAACAATCATAACTTTGATTACAAAAATAAATAAAAATTAAATCTAAATTAAATAATTTATTTAATCATATTCGTTAGTTGAGCATCGGAACGAAGATCTAAGAGAGGGAATCAAATAGATAAGCAAAGATTAGAACAAAGTCTAATTCATAATATTAGTACTCTGTGAAGACTGTTACAATGAAATTGATATAAGAATGTGGCACTGCCATTATAAGAATTTAATGAAAAAATATGGTTTTAATAATGTAAAAATCAAGATGAAATAATAGAATTTATAAATATTATCATGATATAGAGCGTGAAAATAATATGGTAAAATTGTACCAGAAGATATGGATATTTGGTTTACTAATATAAATTTATTGGTAATTGTTAAGTGTTACAAAATGTTTTAAATAAGTTCTTATGAATACTAATTGAAGATCAAGTGGATAAATGTGATAACTGACATTTTGGGAAAAAAATTAATTATAACTATGGATAAGGGTATAAAGTGATATATTTTTAATATTTCTTCCAACCGTTCATGTATCCAGTAGTTGGCTCATAACTGAGCTGATAAAGCGGTCATGTGACGATACATATCTGCCTTATATTGGATGAAGGTGATTTGAATTCGGTTTAGTCAGAACTCGTAAAAAGGTTACTTTCACCTACAAACTATTGACCCTTCAATTATTATTGCTGTTCTATAATTCAGGAGTTTGTTGCGAAGATGGAGAATCGCCTCGAAAAGTTGAAAATGAAAATGTAAGACAAATTCTAATAAAGAAACTTCTTCAAGTTATCCATAATATAGTTAAATATAATTATTCCAAAAAAAATAATATTTTTTAAAAAATGATCAACTATTTTTTTCGGTCAATGGATTCGATTCAATAATTGAAGAGATATTTTATTTAGAATGATTATCGATTAATCTGAATCGAAGTTTAAAAAAATCGATTAATAAATATGTATATTATTTTATTAGGGACTTGAATAAGTTCTCGCTGTTTCCCAACAGATGGTGTTATCTTAGTCTTTTTGCGTCAGGCAATACTATAGCCAACTTTATCGTGAAGCTCCACCATTAGACTCGAAATCACAGTATATGTTATTCCACCCAAGTGTGAACAACATACTTTTTCATAGCGTTAAACATATCGAATTTCGTTCCAAAAAAAGAGTATTTGCGGGGAATTTTACTGCATTCCTTTTTCAAAAAAAATCTGCGAAGCACATAGAATTCTTGTGGAGACTTACGGCGACCATGCTCTGTCGGAAACAACATGCAGAGATTGCTTTAGACGCTTTAAAAATAATGATTTGAATATTGAAGATAAAGGACGCTCGGGCGAAGACCCAAGTCAGACGCAAAATGAACTTGCAGAATCATTAGGAGTTGATCACACAACAGTTTCCAAAAGTTTAAAAGGAAATTGGGTACCGTACGAATTAAACCCGAGAGACATCGAACGGCGGTTTTTCACATGTGAACAGCTGCTCCAACGGCAGAAAAGGAAAGGGTTTTTGCATTGTATAGTGACGCGATGAAAAGTGGATACACTACGATAACCCGAAGCTTAAAAAATCGTGGGGTAAGTCCGGCCATGCATCAACATCGACGGCAAAGCCGAATATCCATGGTTCCAAGCTCATGCTCTGTATTTGGTGGAATCAGCTGGGTGTAGTGTACTATGAGCTCCTCAAACCTAACGAAACCATCACGGGAGATCGCTATCGACTACAATTAATGCGTTGAGCCGAGCATTGAAGGAAAAACGGCCTCAATACGAGGAAAGACACGACAAAGTAATTTTGCAGCATGACAACGCTCGGTCACATGTTGCAAAACTGGTTAAAACCTACTTGGAAACACTGAAATGGGAAGTCCTACCCCACCCGCCGTATTCACCGGACATTGCTCCTTCCGATTACCACTTGTTCCGATCGATGACTCATGGCCTGGCTGAGCAGCACTTCCAATCTTATGAAGATGCCAAAAAATGGATCGATTCATGGATAACTTCAAAAGATGAGTCGTTCTTTCGACATGGTATTCGTATGCTGCCAGAAAGATGGGAGAATGTAGTGGCTAGCGATGCTTTCAATGACATGTTCTTTACTATTTTTTTAAAATAAAGCATTTATTTTCACGAAAAAACAGCGAGAACTTATTCAAGTCCCTAATAATATATTTAACTAGCGCTGATCTTTAATGCTTAGTTTCCAGGCGTGTGATTAGGAGCTATCAACCGGTTCCATCACTTTTGACGGCCGGTGTGAGCGAAAGTCATAAAGTTCACTCCGGACTAGCGTTTACTTTCTCAAAGGAAAGTGATCTGTCAATGTCACATATGATATCGAATTTCTTCACACACAACACATTTTAGGGGCCATCGCTGTATATATCTGTCTTATAACAAAATTGAATATAATTCTTCCAAAACAAAATAAGCCAGTCAGCCATGAGTCATGAAAAGAGCTCAATCAAACCAGAACAACGTCTCGGAAGAGACACTTTAATTGTTCTTATATTCTAGTCTCAAAATTAATGGATAACATTCAATTATTTGTTAATTGGTATAGCTTTTTGATAATAAATAATAATATATTTAATAATTCAGGTTTTGATGTCCCAGATGAAACATTCAGTTGAGTTGATTTCCTAAGGCCACGATTGGAAAAGGACCTAAGTTAGATTCGTTAACAATAACCTTATTTTATTGAAATGCCAATGAACTGATGGATTAGTGCAAGCGATTGATAGAATGTAAAACAAATCAAATCCTTTTTAAAAAAATTGGAGATGGTATATTTGACAATATCCAAATCTTTATAAACCTGTCAATCCGTATAACAATTTGAATATTACATCCGTATATTACAATTCTCATGCATTCGCATTGATTTCTTTTTATATTTTTTTTGTTTTGGTCCAAAAATAAATAAATGCTCTTTGAATAACATAAAAAACTATTCGGCGTGAATTGGCATAAAAGCATTTGAAGAGGTGAGAACCCAAGGATATATATTATATGCATTAGAGCTAATATATAAATATGATATAAACTTAATCGTCTTAGGTTTTATCAAAATGTTTTAAGTTTAAATTGCGTTTTCAAACTCAAAATTATTAAATTTTCACTTGTACTCCACGACTTCTCACTCCCTTGATTATGTTGATAATAGAGCCTATTTTGCTAACATATAATCATGTTTAAAATAGTTTTAATTTTAGACTCTATGCCTGGCTTTATTTCCTTAAAATTAAACAATTTGATAAGGGTAACAAATATTTTTAATTTAATCTCCTTTATTACTATTTTTCATGACAATAGTCTTATTGTTAAAGCAAATGACATAAACATTTGCCTAAATTTAAATAATAAATTCAACAATAACGAAAAAATGTTGGAAAATTTTGTGTTTTATTTAACCTTATTGCAAATGGTTTCAACTATATTGGTTTTTTATTACTTCTTCTTCAGACTCAAAATTAATATCATAAGTTGTAAGATGCATTTTTGTAAATAATTGAATATGAATACTGTCAATCCTATATGCATTTAAGTAATTCACTAAAGGTAAAGTGAACTGGATTTGTGTGTGGGCTTTCTTTTTCTTATATATATCTTACGATGTACACTTTAAGGGGTTTGGTCCTTAAGAAGTAGATGGTCCGGATGGCAGTCAAGTATGTTGAACTATTAAGCTTTATTGAAGTTTAGTCGAAAACCGCGGCGCGCCGGCTTTTAATAAATAATTTTTAGGTTTTCTTATCCGCTCCCCCTCTCTCTCCTCCTGACCGTCTTCTCCTTTATTAAAATAGCTGTTGTTTCTTATTTATGTTTTTTCTTTATAATTTTCAAGTCAGTGTATATTGAATTCATAGGGCCTTTATGTCCCTACATTAATCTTAAGGAGTAAAAAAGGAAGAATTCGAAAGAGGAGAAGCCAACAGAAGTCGACCCATCCCAAATGGATAGCTGTTTCTGTATTCAGATATAAACCGGTAAAGAAAAAAAAGAAATGTGGAAAGCATCAGAATGGAAATGCAGAAGAAACAGGTTTCCGGTCAACCAGTGGTGTTGACCCTTTAAATACAAGATTTTTATTGTTATATATTTGTCATTACCGTACAGATTAAATATAAAAGAAAATTTGTAGTCAGGTGTAATGTTTATTTGGTGGTGACCTGAAGAAGATGATACATATAGAATGTGTTCGTGGACATTAAAAAAATATTTTTAAATACATATTCTAGTGACAAAGAATATCGCTGAGATCTCCTGGTCTCTATTTCATAATAAAGTACAAAAATAAGTGGGAAAAGTACGAGTGTAAGATTTCAGATTATAGAGATTACAGCTTATTTATCATCATTAGATAATAATAATTTTATTATTTTTTTTTAATTTATTTTTTTTTAATATTGCTATTATAAATGTTATCGTGTTCCAACATTATAAAAACATTGTAAAAAATATAACAATATTGGCACACCCTGTTTCTTAGTAAAGTACAAAAGTACAAGTACAACTTTTGTAAACTGTGGAATGTTAAAACACGAGAACATTTAAGATAGTTATGTTAAAAAACAGTGAATTACAAAAATATATAAATAAAATTATTATTATCTAATCAGGATAAGTAACCTGTAACCTCTAAAAACGAATATTTTCTTTTTTATGGTTGTAATTGTTCTTTTGTACTTTATCATGAAATTGTTCCCTGTGACGTAACTTTGTCTTATAGCCGAGGGAGTAATGAGGATGTGTGAATATTCCATAGTTATTAACATGATTGTGTGAATGACGTTTAATCCTTGAACATTATACATTATTAAGTATTAAACTACTATTCACTGCAAGGAAGTCATAAAAAAAATAAAAATAAAAAAAAATCGGTTTGAATTTAATTATTTCATCGAACATCAGTGATAAATAATCAGTCAGTTTTAAGTAAAAGATCAAATGGAGGAGATTATCTTCTGGTGATCAACTATATATTCTATTGCAGTGCTAAGTGGAAGAAAGTGATATTTTAGGGAAAAAAGGATTTTTCTTGGAAGAATATTTTGAATACTCCTTTCTTCATAGCTCCTTGGTTTAAATATTTAATCCTTAAATTTTGGTAGCTTTGAGAAGTTGAAAATTAAGTGATTAAGTCTACAATAGGAATAAAAATCATTAAATTCAATTTTTAAATTCTCAGATTTAGATTATTGCAACATGATACTTAGCACTCCATAACTGCCTAGCGAAAACTTTCCTATTTCAAGAATTAAAAACATCAAATGAGCACGTAACATTAAAAATTAGGTTCAGGAATGTCGCTTAAATCGATAGTTGTAAAACGACAATTTTTGCCAATTTTGCTAACAAATTCAATAAAGTGACTTTCAAAAATTTTCAACATGAAAACTACTGTTCTAAATTAAAAATTGTAGAATATCAAATTTCAAAATATCAAAATAGAGAGCAACTTATATTTCTAATCCAAGTGGTATAACATCCCTTGCGCAATTCATTCACTCACTCATATATACTAATTCTAACCTACTTTCTGATGAGCTATAAACTTGAAAATTGACAAACTTTTAGCTTATAGGCTGCAATCGGCAATATCTATCAACAAACGTTTTTTTTTTTTTTTTTTTTTTTTTGTATTCTATCGGATATACCTGCCTTAGATCCTATAGGATACGGCAAACATGTATAGGAGCAAAATTGTATTTGTCGCAATATCAGTAACTGCTGGTGCGATATGTATTACCGTTTAGTCACAATAGGCCTTCCAAAATACATCTTACCGGTTTTAAAGTTGTGTCTGCCATTTTTATTTTTTTGGAGATTAAACATTAATAGTTTTACTTTATGGAATTTTACCGTCGGTTAGAGACAAAAAAAATATATAAATTTGCCAATTTACATGTTTATTTATATTACAAGTTAGCTCATCACGAAGTATGCTAGATTTTTTTTTCAGATTAATGAGTTAAGGAGATAATCCGACTGACTGTGAGTCGTGCAAGGGGTCGTTTCTCTTCAAATTATTATAGAGAGCTGATACGAAAGACAGAATGATTCTTGATGTTAACTTGATGGCCACTTATCGTTTCATTTCAAATGAAAGCTCCTACAAAAATAATCAAATAACAATTTTATTGAATTTACAAATCTAATTGGACAAACAGATGTAGGTTCAATCTGTTTTAATATTTTATTAGATGTCTTATTTTTATAAAAGAAAAAAAAAGATTTTAAACCTAAGGTTGGCTACATTCAGAAGATATGGTTTTAACACAATTTTTTATATATATATATTTTTTTTGGTACTATTCGGGATATTATTGGTTTCAAAAAACGATAAAATATTTTTTGTTTCACATAGTGTATAGTGTGATATAGCTATTATTGAGTGTAAAGAAAAATCGTACCAAAAAAAAAAAAAGAAATGAGGGGCAATAACGATTTCGACAATTATAATAAAAAAATTATTATTCATTAAAAATAAAAAATTATTTCATGAATAGATTTGAAAAAACCGCTACAAGTGTAAAAATTAAAATATTTGCGATTAAATTGTTACAATATTTTATGAAACTAATATATTTATCAATAGTAAAAACTGAATGATTTTTCCAAACCTAGAAAAATAGATTTATTTACCTTCTAATTTATAAAATTTTAAATTTTTTCACTAGACGGGACAATATGATGAGAAGTCGCACAGAATGCCGAAAGGAAATCCAAGGAAATCCACGCATGTGATTTGAATTCCGGGAATTTCACAGAGAAAAAAAATTGCATGCTTATTTTTATTTTTTTCTTATTCAAATACATTTTTTTTATTCAAATACATTTTTTTAATTTCAAGAATGATGAATAAATTTATTCAATCCATAATAGAATGACGAACCCATTAAATTAATTATTCATGAATAAAACATATTAGTTTCATTTATTATTTATTGGATTTTTAAAATAAAATTTGTAATAAAATTGCTTGACAAGACGGTGACATTCTGACTTTTAAAGTAGAAAAGTTTTTTTTTTTTTTTTTTTTTTTACAGTATACAAATTATAAATTTTGTCTTTGTTTTATCTCATTAATTAATTAATTCGATTAATTAAAATGAGAAAGTAATGATAAATATATTAATTCTCTTATTAAAATAACACTATAAGCAAACCGTTTTTCTTTATACTTAAAAATGGCCTATGTGTTGCTGAAATATCATATCATGTAAATAAATAAGCAATATATTTTTTTGGGATAGTTTTGGAATACGAAGAATTATATGTTTAAAAAAAATTTGGCAAATGGGTGGTGATAATAATAAAATAAAGAAATAACTTATAAAGGAAACTAAAATCTTCAAGGTTTGCAAGTATTAGCTAGGAATGTCGAAAACGAAAGCGCACGGAAAATTGACCAGTGTGGACCCAGCTTAAAAAGAGAATTTTTTAAGAAAATAAAAGGAACGATTGCCCTTGAGCTGACTGCTATTTGAGCAAGCACATACTTTACATAGACTTAAGTGTTTTTAATTTGGTTTCAGTTTATGTTTTTGTTTTTCCAAGGTATTCTGTAATTCTTTCAGATCCTGTATAATAGATTATTATAGAAATTATTATAGATATATTAGCTTCACTTTACACATTAGTCCATTTGAAATGCCGATTCTGACTTCTTTATAAAAATCTAGCTTTGTGGCTGTGTTCGACATTATAATTAGAGAATGGTTTCTCCTTTAGGATCGTTGATTGTATGCTGTTGAACTATCGTCATTTCCCATTTTTTTTAAAGTTTATTTTTTTATCCACATATGTCAAAACGTGCACTGACAATCTGCGGATTGTTTATGGAAAACTTGAGCTTGATAATGGACGTCTAGGCATCAGAATGAGAAATAATCAGATTGAGCAATGTCCCTTCCGAGGCGTTCTGGTTTGAGACTTTACGGAAGATCTTTGAAAAAAAGTATCCTCTGTTACCCAGGGCCTTCGAATTGAATTTTTGTTTCAGTAAATTTATATTTCTGGAAGTAATATTTTACATAACCGTTTTAAATAAAATAAAAAGAATAAATTTATTATAGTAATTGTTTTTTTTTCTAATTTTTAATCTGGTAGCTTTCGCTTTCGCTATCTAGTGAAAGACTAGTCATTATCCTCTAAACGGTGGAAAGATATTGGCATCGTGAAGAACATTTTTCATGCGGCTTCCGCTAGAGATAATCATTGATTTAGACGCTGGAGGCAGCTAATTTTGCATGTCAGCTCTCTCCGCGGAAACCGGTCAAACATTACGGTAGGCCAGCTATGAATATTTATGAGCAATTACTAAACATTAGCAAAAATCGAACTGAATTGTTTCTCGCGTGACAATTTAGCATATAAATGGGAAAGCGCTTGAACTCAAGGCAATATTAATCAAATCACTGGATTAGTGTATATAAAGGAAAACTAAAAAGAAAAAAAAACAAACGAATAAAGGAAATGGCCAAGTTCTTAAAATTATTTTTAAAGATGGTAATCAAAATAGTACAATAACAAGAAAGCACGTTCTTAAAACTCTTTAAGTATTAGAGGTAAACATTAGGCATAAAACTCATATTTGAACTTATTTTATGGTACGCATTACAAGAATTATGTTTTTCGTCAGTAATAATATATATACGAGTATATATATACATATATATATATATATATATATATATATATATATATATATATATATATATATATATACTATAAGTATATATATATATATATATATATATATATATATATATATATATATATATACTTATATATATATATATATATATATATATATATATATATATATAAGTTATAGTCTGAAGCATAGTATTATTGTATTTAATACCAAATCTTTTATGTAAACAAGAACGGAATGTATATAAGTAGGATTACTAAGAGGAATAAAGCAGTCTTGATTTTGTCTCTGAACGTGTTGTTTCTTTAACCTCATCCTTTTTTTTATCTGTTTTAACCCGCTGTCACTTAACTGGTGCCGAAACCCGGGACGAAGTACGGTCGGAGCTTTCCGAAACCCGATTTTTGGTTTATTTTTTTTTTAATTTCGGTTGCGTGATTGAGAAAGAGTGAAGATATGGCGAACAATGAAATACTGAGGCCACCAGTGTTAAATATACAAGCGAATGTTCCACCAATGCCGGAGAACCCACCAATGCCGGAGATACCACTTCTACCGGAGACCACCTTGGCGGCAGCGCATGCGAACGCACTAGAGTGGTTGAAAATTAAAACAGCAACGTCACAGGACCTGAGGAAGGCGGTATCGGACCTGGAAAGATTCACCGGAGAAACAGGTGAGCTCAATCATTTTTTAAAAGGAGGAGATCGCTTAATAACGAGAATAGAAGCGAAGGCGTCGGAAAACCTGTTGGGCCGTGAAGACGCAGAGGCGTTGAAGGCAGCCCTAATATGCAGGATAAAAAGAAGTATCTTGAATCAGATACAGGCAGACGAAGAAACACCGTGGACGATAGTTAAAGAGAGGTTGAAGAAGGCGTTCGGAGGAGGCAGGTGGACTCCGGAAGAAGACATCTTCCAAATGTTCCGCGAAGTCAAACAGCCACGACAGTCGAGCGGGCAATATGCAGGGACACTCTTAGCCTGGTACAATAGGATTACAGAGAAAATGCGGGAGACATGGAGTGTGGAAGAAGTAGAAGCCAGGATGGCCTTCCTGTCGACGATACTTAAGGTGCAATTGGCCAAAGAGATAGGGAAGAAAGAAGGCCTACCTAGAGAGCGGACCTTCGTTGAATGCGCTCAAGAAATGGTAGATATGAGCGCGAGAGATGAGGAAGCCCGGATGGAAGTCGAAGAGACCGGATGGAGCAGAATGGTATATAGACGACCCAGAACTGCACAGACCAACTGGAAGAATAGAGATTTTGGAGATAGTGGAAGAGAGAGGGCTACACTGGGGGAAAGAAGACCAGGACCATCAAGACCAAGGAACGGCGGT
This sequence comes from Rhaphigaster nebulosa, assembly GCA_948150685.1. Classification (NCBI taxonomy): domain Eukaryota; kingdom Metazoa; phylum Arthropoda; class Insecta; order Hemiptera; family Pentatomidae; genus Rhaphigaster; species Rhaphigaster nebulosa. The sequence continues at coordinate 39,629,937 of OX411306.1, forward strand.
AGGAAAGAAGATCGGAAGTGCCACGGTTGTGGGAGAACAGGACACCTGGTAGCGCAATGCCCACGCACCAGATGTTTCGAGTGCGGAACCGAAGGGCACATCGCCAGGCAGTGCCCCTACATCTACAGGAGGAGAGAAACAGCACAGCCGGAACTAATGGAGGTAAACGCCCAAAGGGTTCGGAGGAGAAGTATCTCACGGAGACTCAGCGGATCATCAGCTGATTCAACTGGAACATCCGAGAATTCTGAATCAGAAGAGGAAGTAGACGATCCGGACAAGAAAAGCGGACAGAGGAGCGGGAGGAGCAGTTGGAGGCGAGTTGCGGGAGGAAGAAAGCACCGAGAGGATGTCTGAGGGGAGTGGCGGCAGAGAGGCGACCGCAGGTTGGTAAGTTACAACGTGAGAGGAAAGCACAGCGGTCTGCCTATAATCAAGGTGGAGGGCGGAGTGAGATGTCTGGTTGACACCGGGAGCTCCAACACAATCATGTGCCGGGAAGCGCTAGAAAAGCTGAATGGCGGAGAGAGGACACTCCAGATCCAGGTATGTTGCTGTAAATTAATCACCCTGGGTGGCCCATGTGAAGTAGAAGGGGAAGCAGAGATAGGGTTAGATAGATGGGGATCTAGGAGATCTAATTTAAGAGTACATATTGTAGGGGGTATGCCGCGAGACTACCAGGTCATTATAGGGTGTGATCTGTTAGGAAAGGTAGGCGCGAGGATTAAGAATAACAAGGGAAAATGGAACGTGAGGATAGGGGGAGAAAGGTTTAAATGTCAAAGCCTCATAAGGGACCAGAAGGCACGGGTAGGCGCGATAAATCGAACAGAAGACTGGAGACAAACGTTGACAACTGAATACGGGGATGTCTTCTTCAGGGAGGGCGACATACTGGGAGCAACGGGAAAGACAGTGCATGAAATCCCGCTAAAACAAGAAAGAGTGACCTACGTCAAGGAAAGGAGATATCCTCAAGCGTTACGTCACCATATCCGGGGAGAGATAGAGAGCCTAAAGAAACAGGGAATAAGTATAGATAGCACATCCCCCTATAATAGTCCGTTGTGGGCAGTGAGGAAAAAGAGCGCACCGGGCGAGGAAAAATACAGGGTAGTGATAGATTACCGAAAACTAAATGAGAACACTATCGATGAGAAATACCCTATTCCCCGATTCGAAGACATTTTAGACAGGCTCAGCGGGGCAACTATATTTAGTACATTGGATTTAAAGGCTGGGTACCACCAAATAAAAATGCATCCGACGGATCAACCCAAGACGGCATTCACGTTTGAAAGAGGTCACTATGAATTCACTAGGATGCCGTTCGGATTGAAAAACGCTCCCATTACGTTCCAGCGCCTCATGGATGAGTTCTTAAGGGGTATAGATGAAGCGGTGTGCCAGATCTATATGGATGATCTCTTAGTTTTTAGCAAAACCGAAAGCGAGCACATAGAACATTTGCAAAGCGTGTTTAATAGGATGCGACAATTCGGACTAAAATTATCCAAGGAGAAGTCACTATTGGGTCAGGGGCAAATCAATTTTTTAGGACACACCATTTCAAAAGAGGGAGTCAGACCTGATGCGAACAAAGTTGAGGCCATACGGAAGATAGCGGTGCCCCGGGACGTAAAAGGTATTAGGAGGTTATTGGGGACGCTGAACTACTACAGACAGTTCGTACCGGAAATGGCAGAATATTTAGTTCCCCTCAATAATCTACTGAAGAAAGGGCGGAAAATAATAGTTACGCCTGTGATAGAAGATAACATCCGGAAGTGTATGGAGAAGCTACAGATGGAGCCAGTACTCGCGTTCCCTGATTTCGAGAAGTTATTTACCATCACAACAGATGCGAGCGAGTACGCGCTGGGGGCGGTATTATCTCAAGACGGAAAAGGGGGGGAACGTCCCGTAGCATACGCCAGTAGGCAACTTACGGAGACAGAAACCAGGTACAGCGCCCTCGAAAGAGAACTGTTGGGGATAGTGTGGGCCATTGACCACTTCAGACCCTACGTATTCGGGAGAAGATTCCGTGTACATACGGATCATAGGCCACTGCAATGGATTGGGAAGTTAAAAGAATCCTCCGCGAGGGTTACTCGGTGGAAAGAATTCCTAAGTCAGTACAACATGGACATCGTGTACAAACCGGGGAAAGAGAATGTGGTGGCGGATTGGCTGTCCCGAGCGTTAATGGTCAATGTGATAGAGGAAGAGGAAGGGGAATCATCCAGGGACGTGAGGCAGTTTCTGCGAGAGTGGACACCGGAAGGGGAGGGTGAGCATGGTACGACGGACGACAGACAGGATCTTTCAGAAGATGAGAACCCAAGCGACGAGAGACCGACGGACATGGAAGAATTAGAAGAAATTGTCAACGACAAGCATCGACAAATAATCTGGAAAACCAGGACCTCAGGGTTGATGAAAATCGAGTATACCCGGTATGGAAATAGTCGCATCACGATCATTTGGTCGCAGCCGGGAGCTAGGGACGACCAAATCTGCAGAGCTCTGAAGGATGCATCCAAACCTGGTAAAACCCATCATCTATATGTCGGGAATAACACGATTTGGGAAAAGATCAAACGAATATGGCGATCCGAGCGAATAGGGTGGATAGGACGTTCGTTTGATGTAAATTTATGGTCGAAACGCTCAGAGATGTCGAACAGCAGAAAGAGGTGACGCTCGCCTATCATCAGGGTAAAACGAACCACCGCGGGGTGCACGAAACATTGCAGGCGTTGCGAAGAAGGTACTTTTGGTGGGGGATGAAAAAAACGATTGACGAAACCATAAGGGGTTGCGAAGTCTGTCTCAGCACGAAATACGACAGACACCCACTAAGAGGAAGACAAGAGGAGACACCCACCGCCAATACTCCGCTGAGCGATCTCCAGATTGATACTTTTACCTGGAGGGGTTATAGGTAACCATGATTGATCTCTTCAGCAAAATAGCGATGACATACCAGATTCAGGAAAGATCGTCAGAGGCAGTGTTAGAGGCCCTAAAATTGTGGTTCCAGTTCTACGGAGTTCCAGATCGGATCTAGTCCGATGGAGGGCGGGAGTTCGATAACGCCAGCATCAGAGCGGAGATGAAGCTGTTGGACGTGGTGTGGCATCTCAACACTCCCGGTCATCCCAAGAGCAGGGGAAGTATCGAAAGGCTACATAGCACATTAAGCGACCACCTGAGGGTGTCCCAAACGGATAAGGGGCTAGAACCGGACGTGGCGATGGCAAAGGCTATTGTGGCATACAATCATTCTATCCACAGAGTAACGGGTTTTTCCCCATTCGAGATACTTTTCGGGCTTCGCGGTCATCGGCGGGACTATCGGGGCACGACAGCGGACGAGGAGGAAGTGGTCAATAACACGATTGAGCGGAAGAAATTGTGGCTGAAAGTCCAGGAAAAGATAGAGAAAGAAAAGAGCAAGAGGGTTGCTCGAGACAATCTCAATCTTAGGGATATGATGGGAGAGGTGAAAATAGGGACGATAGTGTACAGGAGGCTAGGCACTAATAGGGGTAAAGAGTTACTGCGTTACGAGGGGCCATTCAGGGTGGTGGTAATTAGAGAGCACAATATTGTCACCATTGAGAGTGTTAAAAAACCCCTAAAGCGTAGAACAGTTCTTATCGAAAAATTAAAGCTACCAGCGATAGAAACACCTTTGTAAGCTGGAGTATCCTCCTCTCATTACATAAACTTTGTATATAACAAATTGTTCAACATTTTTTTTTGTTGCTTTGTGTTTTGTTTCGTAGTATTATTATGATTTTGCTTTGTGACCATAAGTGCGCGAGAGTGCGTTAAGTGTGCCACGAGAGGTTTCTTTTTGTTCTTTTAAGTTACAGATAGCTGTAAGTAGTTTTTTTTTTGTTGTTTTTGTATGTATACATATATATATTTCTTTTTTATTTTTGTATTTATGACAAGACAAACGAGAATTGTTTTATAATTTTTTTTGTGTGTATATAAGGAGTTTACGAAGAATGTCCGTAAACTGGTGGGGGGGAGTTATAGTCTGAAGCATAGTATTATGGTATTTAATACCAAATCTTTTATGTAAACAAGAACGGAATGTATATAAGTAGGATTACTAAGAGGAATAAAGCAGTCTTGATTTTGTCTCTGAACGTGTTGTTTCTTTAACCTCATCCTTTTTTTTATCTGTTTTAACCCGCTGTCACTTAACTTATATATATATATATATATATATATATATATATATATATATATATATATATATATATATATATAATATGGATTTGGGCATCACAGATATTGACAGTTGGTATTTTTCGGCATTCTCCGATTCACAATATCCAAGCCATACTGAATTTTGATAGCGTTGATAAGTTAAACAAAATGTTTAAGTTATCACTTGATAGGTGTTTATAATGTACTAAATTCTACCAAATGCAATGTTTCAAATGATTCAAATTATATAAAATGATAATTAAATAACGATACTGCCATGATTTTGCAATTATATTTTCAATATCTTATGTTTATTAATTATTTTTAAATATTGTTATCATATTATTATTACATTTTCGACTTTTACTTTATAGAATTTATTCGAGCTGTATTAGCATTATTTAAATATCCTTTATATATGTACATATGCTGAATATTAGATATATTCATAATGCATATAACATAATATTGCTGTTTAATGATTAACTATATAATATTTTGCTATTAACTCGTTATTGTACCAACAAGAGACTAAAATAGTGTTATCGGATCGGATTAGATCGGATCTTTAGATCGGATCCAAATCTTGACAGTTGAATTTTTTTTTCATAATTTTCGCGCTCAGAATTTTTTTCAGGTAGAATATTATGCAAGTTTGATGTGTTTTATTATTCTTTACGTGTTCGAAAACGTATTTGGTGTATTTTCCGTTGCGCTGGTAATATTACTGATATATTTTATTTTTTAAGGTTTCCTGTACTTTTCATCTTTGTTCTGTAGTTTTTCATACATCCGGTAGCAGTAAAAACTGTAAATTTATTATGATAAAATATGCTATATAATTACATATAAACCCTATCTTGTTAAGTAATCCAACCACACAAGTAGGTTCATCAATAGTTTATTTATTTATTCGGTTTAGTACAATCATTATTTTATCCCGATCCCCAGAATTGTCGCTTGCCATTTTTTTCTGTCCGACCAATCCTCTTCTCATAGTCCTCTAGCTGTCATTCCTTCGTTGACATCAGCCAGCCATGTTTTCCTTGGCCCCTCTCCCCACTCTTTTTCCTTGACTCTGAAGGAATTGACTCTAAGAAAATCTTTCTTGGTCATCTCCCCTTCCCCATTATCATTAAATGGCCAAACCATTGAAGTCTCCTAGTTTCAGTAATGTACAATACAGTCTGCCCCTGACCTATTATATTCCTAATAGTGTTATTTGATATGTGCTGGAGTCTTGAAATGCCATTTCTTCTCAGGGGTCCATCTCCAGTGCCAGCAATTTTTGGGCCTCTTGATGTTTTATGGATCACATTTCGGCACAGTATAGTACGGTACCTAGTATAAAGGAATGATAAATTCTTTTTACCTTGCGAAATTTTCTTGACATATCTTTACCTGGGATTCTACCTCATTTATCCACACACCTAAATATTTTAATTCACTGCTGCGTGGAAGATTCCAATTCCTAACGGTTAATGATGTGCTAAATGAGTTAAAAGGCATATATTCGGTTTTATTCAAATTTATTTCTAAGACCCATTTAGAGTACTCCTCTATACGTTTTCTGAGCATGTACTGCAGATCGTCTTCATCTGACGCGATTACTAGTGGGTTGTCTGCAAATTGCAAGGAAAACAAATTGTCCTCCCCGATCTTTCTACCTATATTTCTCCTTCCATTTCTTGAGAGCTTGTTCAATAAAAACGTTAAATAATGTAGGTGATAGGCAGGTTGTAAATTATCAAGGAGTAAATGGTTGGAGATACGTTCATAAATGATACGAAGTGTAATACTAAGACCAATACTAAGTGTATTTGTTAAAAATTGCTTATTTTTTAAATAAGTAATGTGTTTATCAGCATTTAATGTTTCTATATAAACTATGATATGAATTGCTATTATACCAATAAACATTGGACCGAAAGATGCTCTGATCTAGCCAGGAAAAAATATATAAATGTTAAACTTCTCAGTGTAAAGGTTAAACAGTAGCCCATGAGAGAGGTATATGGAGTTCCTATCTCTCTCTTACTTTTGGAGCTCCCTTCCTACCACCTTTTTCCTGTGGAGTTCGGTCTGATCACCTGATCAGTAATCCTTACTCTTGAGGTGGACGGCTTGACCTCCGGTTCCCGGATATCTCTTCCTACAGTATCCGGTAGAACGCCGGTACTATTGGATCTCGGAGACTATTAAATAAACCTAAACGAGTTGGGAAACTGATCCTTTAACTCGTTTAATATCTCAGCAGTGCGCCGTGTATAATTTGAAGGCTGAGCACACGACATTGTAAGATATGGCCCATCAGCTGACATTATAATTTTAACAATAGTTTTTGATCCAATTTTCATACTTATCCTTAACACTTGCGCCAAATTTGGCGATTATAAACATTTAGGTTCTTAGTTGCCTTATTAAGTTTCCCCTCGAAAATATTTTTAATCTTTCTCCGAAAAACAATTCTCCATACGTCCCTGGGTCCGAGTGACGTCGTTCGGCTCTTTACTTTATATAGAAAGTTTCCTTCCCTTCCAATTACAATATTAGTTATATTAACGTCAATAATACAAATTGGTAATGAAAATATAGATTCCATAATCGATTAAAACATAAGTACATTATATAAAACATGGAGAGTACATTAACAGAGGGCCCAATACATACCATATGACCGGGAGACCTTTCTTGTAGGTTATAAAGAGCTCATATAAGATATTTGTGAGCGAAATAAATTAGTCCATCTCATATTAATTATGAAGTATATTTTCATACCAACTGGAATCCCTGAAGGGGCAATAATGTTGGTGTGTTAGTTCGTTTGATTAATTACTTACTCTATTGACAAAGAGAGAGGATCAGGCCTCATATTATAACTGAACATTAGCCTATCTCTGGCCTGGGTTTCCCGCATTGCTCGCTTTCTTCAACCTTTCGCCCGCGAATTCGCCGCAAAAGCCCGAGCTGTTCAGCTTTTCATAGCGAAAGCTTTTTATTTTCTGATAATGTCTGAAGCAATGTTTTATCTTGGTCCAATATCTTCGAAACGAGTACAAGGAGAAAGCCAGGGTATACCGAAGCACGTTGCGCTACCAGAAGCAGACATCTTGTGTTGATTTTTTTGTTTAGAAATCAACCAAGAATCCCTGGGATTTTCCATACAGAGTTATGAGTAAGGTTACTCCACAGCTGATCTTTAAAACTCGGAGATGTCCATGTTACCACTCTTGAAGAGGCTGCCAGAATATTCGTGTTAAAGGAATAATGAAGGACTATAGAATGAAAATTTAAAGGAAAAATCTAAATTATGAAGAATTACAGGAAGAATGAAGACTAGTGTTGGTAGGCATTGCTACTGCTTCCGAAACCCGTATTGTCGAGAGACAAGGAATGTTGAAAATAAATAAATACTAAGTATTTACATAAATAAAGTTTCTTTGAAACTTTTATTTAAACCATATAAATAATTCCAATACTTAGTGGACGATCTACGAACTTTATTTATGTAGATAGTTTTGTTTGACATTAAGGCGACGATTGTAGCTTTCCTCTAAAATAGCCTTCTTTCTAAAATTGCCTAGGTCCACGGACCCTTCCTATGAATCCAATGATGCCGAACAAGTGGAAAAAATATTTATGAGGCATGTGTTCATCCCTTCTATAAAAGAATAGAAGTACGACGCTAGGAAATTTAGGATTGGGCTTAGTTCGGAGCCAAAGATCCATCTCATGACAAATAACCGAATACTGTAAAGAGGTTAAAAGTGGATTTTAAAGTATGGCAAAAAGTATAATCCTTGGCACATTTAAATAATACATCAGCATATTTATGATAGGAAAGTTAACGATTTTCCCCACTTCCCGTTCATTCTATCCTTGTTTATTTATTATAATTTTATTTATTATAGTTTTTAGATTTATTTTCAAAAAAGGTATTACTGATAGCCAAAAAAATTAGCCAGAAAAATTGTTTCCCTCTACAAAAAAAGGCATATTTTTATTAGAAAATTAATAAAATTCACTTTTATTTATATTGCTTGAAAATGAAAGGTTTTAATTTGAATGACTGAAAATTATAATGTGGAACAGTAAGAAATACGATAGGTAAGGAATTACAATACGGTAAGTTCGATACGAAAGAAATACAATACGGTAAGTTAATACGATACTGGAAAACAATATGGACCTTGACCGTTCATCTGCCACCAATAAGCTAGTAGGTAGCTGTTCATGACCGCCGTCAACCTTGTTTCAGATTCTGGTTGACCATTTAGCAATACAAATTTACATATAATACGATTTGATAAACTTATGAGATATACAGCGCTAAAATTAGCATTTTAGAAATGTGGTGTTTAATTGGAAAAATGTTAATTTATTTAAGTAAATAAGATACGTAGATATTTGAATAAATGTCAGTAGTAATATTATTCTATATCTTATATGCTGCAATATTCTTGCACATGAATTTACATTGCATTAAGATTTTTTAAAAGCTTTAACTCGAAAAAAAAGCATTTGTAAAAAATAATGACGTTCTTTTCACTGTTATACTATTTTGCATTTTTTTTTATGATTGCTGCAATAATTTGCATGTTTTAATGTTCCATAGAAATAAATTGAATTTCTGCATAATTCGTCGTTTCCGTAACATTTTATAGCAGAAGTTGGCCTTAATTGGGACGTTGGTTCCTACAATTCTTTATTAGAGGAGGTAAAATCTAAAATTTCTCACCAATTTTTTTGACTAGACTTCCTAACTGTATTAAATATTTTAATTTCTCCAGCTATGCTATGAAATATTGTAATTTTCTCCAAATCTTTTAAATTTGATTTTTTTGCTTATCTGTTGCGAATGTTGATACTAGACAACAATAATTTTTTCTCTCTATTCAAACACAGCATTGCATCAATAATATTCCAATTTCTTGACTCAAAAGGTATTGGTATTTGTTTAAATGTTAGTAACTGCTCTAGTAAAATTTTTTACAGCAATTTACGGAGTTTGAAGTAGATTTTCAAATCTGAAATTTCTCAACATTTTGGTTTTTCAAATTATTGGAGGGAAATTACTTTTTAACTCTAATTATTATTTATTTATTTTTGTTCTGTACAGTCTTTTTTATAGAATTTATACAATGTATTTAAATTAAAGAAGTTATTTCTTGGCAAAGAAAAAGTGAATAATTTCTGTTTTTTGAAAATATCTCTGCGAAGAGAAAATAAAACAGTTTGTCAGTTGTACATACTTCGGGTTGTTTAAGATCAATTGTGATGCGTTATTGTTATAATACAACGGAGTAAATGGTTCTCAAACTTTTTTGTATGATGGCAAACTGAAACAATCAAACTAAATTCATGGCACCCCTATTATTATTATTTTTTTATTATTTATATAATGGCAGCAGCCACGAGATTTACTGTAAAAAAAAAAAAAAAAAAGTTGATAATTGACCAGCTAATCTACTCTTCCATTTAATGCTCTTACTCAGTCTCCACTAACTTTAAACATCAGTGATGTGGTGAGAGAGGTGCATTGGAATCTCCTGGAGCTCTGCTTTATCTCTCACGCATGGGAGGGAGAGAGTCCTTGGCTGGATTTATACATTCTAAATAAGTATGAATGTGATTTTACTGTTTTCGATTTTTTATTTCTATGTTTTCATTTATGTTTATAGGCATATCTTGTATACAAGGAATGAACTTATTAGAATATTTGTCAATAAATAAACGAAGGTAAATAAAAATATAAGTAAAAATATAAGTAAATAAAAAAATGATTTATGTATTTTGAGCTTACAACCCTGAATGAGCTTTAAGTTTTATAGAAGAGAGTTCAGTATTTAAGGAGACTATTCAGTTGATAATGGCGACATTAGAGCTTTAAAAATTGATTACAGCGACAGAACAACATTTTTAAATAAATGTTTTTTTTTTATTAATGGTACATACATCGTCAAGATCTCGAAAAAAAATCGTTAAATGATAAAAATGATGCTCATAATGTCCTATTGCACGGTGTTATGTAGCTCTCCAAAATAGTCTAACGTGGTATTGGTAGATAAACCAACTTGGCATATAAACCAATATTATGCATGTTCGCTTCGGATTATGGATTTATTGATTGTCTCAAGAAAAAAAAATGCCTCGACGACCCCAACCTAACTGCATTCAAATATCAGATCTAGCATTTCCATTAAAAGGAACACTCTCTTTGAGAGACCTCAACATCTATTATACAAAAGGACATGTAAGGCTTACCAGTTGCCTGGCAAATCATCATGGGCAACTACTGGATTTGGCCTTCCACTTGAGGCTTGATTTAATCTGTTGTCATTGGCCTCTTGTAACGATTTATAGCTAACATACACGAACAGAAGCCGTACCTTACCATATATAGCTATTAGTTGTTGTTTTCCAGCTCTTGTTGGGATCAACTTTAAACACAGAAGTTTGCTCTTCTCAGTAAGAATGAATATATATTTTGATTTATAATTTTAAAAATACTGTTATAACTATTTTACAAATAATCGTTTATATATTTTCGGTCCTTAATCCCCAAAACCACGACTTTCTTTTAGGAAAAATATGACAAAACACCTTAATTCTTCATAATTAAATACTCTATAAATACTCTTCTTACCGAAATTGAATGGGTTAAATCACATTCAGGAATTTTAAGAAATGAAGCGGCTGCCGATTTAGCAAAAATAGTATCACAAAATCTTAACAATAGTTTTAGTTATACACAAACGCCTATTCCTTTGTCAAGCGATATTTAAAACAAAATCTAGAGCATTATATTAGCTCATCCCATTCATGTCGGAAAAATACTTTAACAAAATAAAGTAATACAGAAATGAATACAAAAAAAAAAAATAAAGATTAAAATTTAATTTTTTGACTGATGACAATGTGGTTGCTGCCACCACCAGACTATACAAAATTTTCCTAATGCAATGTACGACGAGGACATATACAAACTCATTATAAGCCTCTTCCTGAAATATGATATTTGACAAACCACACGTCATGAATCATTTAATAAACACAAAACAGGATTTAAAAGGTTTCTTTACAATATTGAAGTGAAATTTTATTTGTATCTCTTTAAATAAATTTATTTTATTAATTTATATAAATTAATATTATATGGATGATTTTTTTTGCACATTTTTTTATGTTATTTTGTGAGGAAATGGTTCATAGCTTAGAAAATAAAAAAATACTGCCCTTTTAAGACATGAAAATAGGATGTTTTTAAAGTTACTAAATGCGAATTGGAATCTTTTTTGACAACAAAAAATATTTTTAAAATAAAACTTACGAATGTTACTGTCACCAGGCTATTGGCCAACTTTCTGCCATTTCAAATATAAGTAAAAAAAAATATTACCGCCGGTTTAGGGACGCATTTAAGCGAGAGAGCGGGTAGACTGACACAAATCAAATGTTCAAGTGTCTAGTTTTATCCTTTAACTACTATTATTTTTGTATCCAGCCAGATAAGATACTTCGGGGTGGAAGGTTGCTGATCCTAAAATCACGGTAAGTATTTTTATTTATTCTCACGAATTGCCATTGCCATTTTTTCATTTACTTTAAAAGTAAGTAGTTCAGATCTAAGTGCTAGACAGCTACGAGTGTAACTTCAGTTTCTACAAATCAATTGTTTTGCTCTAGGAAATATTAATGCACAGTTATTATATGAATACTTCATAATCTCATCAATGTTACTACTCACGAATGTTACCTAACGTAATATTCTTGAGAGCATTCAAAGATTCTTGTAATTCTACATTACTTAAACCTATCTCAGGGTTGACATCCAACAGACAGACAAAAGAACTACAGAGAAGAAAAGGAAATATTATCAAGAAAGGGATACAAAATACAAAGAGGAGGAGAAAGACGTATTAAATATTTATAATTTAATTTTATCTTTTACTCAAAGTAAATGAGAACCGCTGCTGCAATCTTCATTCTGCAAACGTTATAAGCTAACCTACGTATATTTATTTATCTTTATATATTGTTTTAGAGAATCTAGAGAACAAAGACGAGTTTGAAAAAACTGTGTTTGTTCAAAATAGAATGTTGGTATTTGAGTAACTTTAAAGACTTTTACCTAAGTGAATTTAGTTACTTTTTTCAATAAGTGCTCATTGGCCAATGCTTTACCAATATTTTCTCTATTTAATTTTATCTGTATATTTAATAAACCATTATCCAGTCAATTTCATGTTTCTTATTACGACACGTTCCCTACCTACGAGCGTAGGTTTGATTAGCTAATCGTGCACATGTTACCATGTCCCTTACTTGAAAATCATATTGAGAATTCATTAGTTGTTAGATGATCAATTTTATACTTTGACATGACTCTGTCAGATGTCGTATTGGTTTTTAATTATTTGAAAAATGCTTTCGAATTCGAACAGTTTTTAAAAAATTGAAAATTTGATTTTCTGTTTGTTCCGTAGCAACAGTCGTGAGTGTGGTTTACATTTTAGTTATTTTTAACAGGCTTAAAAGCTGAAATTTTTAGCCATCTTGGTAAAACGTGATGCAAAAACAATGTCGGATAATAATAAAATTCCAATTTTACCATAGAAATGCAAAAAATTATTTTTCTGAACGGTAACATTCGCGAGTGATATAGTCGTTAAACCTCAAGCTCATAAATCACTATCCTTTAATTGTCCAGGAATAGTCAGAAAATGCTAAATAAAAATAATTAACAGTATATATGTAACTTCATTTTTTACAAATTAAGTAACATAAAAACACTGTTTGTCAAACTTAATATATACCATAAAATATAATATAATAACATTTATGAATAATTAATATCTAAAAATTCATAAATGGAAACAATACGTGAGGGCCGCGTTAAACGCTGACTAACTATTTCCTAATTTGATTATATTCAAGGACAATTATTTTCTGTAGACAGTAGTGCCAAAACGGCTCAAAAGATTTTGATGAAGCTTCATTATTGCTTTAGGTGGAAAATTCAATACAATTTAATTATCCTTCAAATCAGCACCTAATTTGAAAAACTATTTAAAAATGAACGGGTTTCTAAGGGAATGAGGAATACTACGTGAAAACCGCGTTAAATATTGACAAACTCTTTCCGAATGTGATTGTATTCAAGGGCAAGGAGTCGAATTTATCAACTTTCAGTAGATCTCGGTAGTCAAGATTACTCGACCACCTTGAAACAAATTTGTGAAATCGTGCGACAAATTCTTTTTACTCAAAAATATATCTGATGATTTCTTTTCCACATGTTAAACATTTCACAACGTTAATAACGTGAAATTTAATACAGTAAATGACATAATTATGTCTTCAGATTCAGTTTGAATCTCGCTGACGTAGGACAATTGCTTATATGTATTTCTAATTTATATACATGTAAATATATTTTTTATATTTGTACATATTTAAAGTATAACCAGGGCCGCCGTCAGATGAGTCCGGGACCGGAATAAAATAACACAGCGGGCCCTTCCCACTCAGTATTTCATGTGTTGTATTTCTGTCAATAATATTAATACATGAATTAACGAATTATGAAAACGAAAATCATTACTAAATTATAGTAACAAGACTTTATTGTTTTACATAAAACACTACACATTTTTTGTACAAAATTACTTAATAATGATAGTATAATTTAATAATAATTACTCTAATAAAGTGTTCATGTAATAGCAGCAGAAGAGATTGAAATAGGTTTTATTCACAACAATTATTCATAAAACTCTTCTTGCCTTCTTTTCCGCGAATGTTTCAGAGCTTGCCAATCTTAGCCGCTAACTGCTACTGCTTCTATATTTCGCTGAAACTGCCCTCCGCAGCGGCCAACTCTTGCATAATCTTCGTTCCTCATTGTGCATGACCCTCCTATATTTATAATCATACTATATCGTTATAATTTAAAATTAAAATTATGTGTTATTTAGATACTACAAATTATAGATAAATGAAAACGTTTATTTACAAGTATTTACAGATATACAACTATATATGTACAACATACATATCGTTATGTTATGTACAACTAGATATTTGTTAGGCATTCTGTAAAGTTGGTACCCTTAATTGGGGAAAAACCTGGCGATCGAGCGTTATCTAAACCAAATCACCTCCTTGCACAACAGTTGTTCAGGAAACAGTACGTCCTTCCCAAGCACTGAACCCTTCATGGGTTGTAAGAGATACGGATGTTTTAATCTATAATAACTGACGCGAAAAGAGGTTAATATTAGAGAATCGTGAAGTAAAAAAAAAAACTGAAGCCAAAGAGGGTGAAGGATGAGATTGCCAAAGAAAGGTTAGGATTTGTCATGTCCTCGACAGCGTAGATCAGAATGGATGACATTAAGACAGTTTCCTCTAAGATTACTCTATTTAGTCTTGCGATGGCTGTAGGTAAGTTTACTATTATTCCGGCGTATTTTCCAACAGAATAGGAGTCTATTCCAGTAGGCCAAGGCGCGAAAGGTGGACGGAATCAGGAAATTTCCCTTCGTGATATAGAATAATATGGAAGTGATGTAGTTAAAAATAAATTCAGCCAAAAATATTAATAAATAAAAAAAGAGTTCTTTAGAGTATTTTAGTCACAATTTAAGTTCTGAAACTTAGTGACATAACGTTTAATATTCGACAAAATAATACTATTGTATTAATCTTCTTATTTCGTATAATAAATAGAAATCAAACACAGAAAAAAGTTTATTAGGTTTTTGATTTTTTAAATTCTTGCTTAACTTAACTTTACTTCAAAGTTTGTTTTATAAGTCATCTATCCTATTGTGAGGTTTTAATCTTCTATGGCCTTGGCTCTAGAACTACCAATCAAATAGTCAGTTACCTTCCTAGTTCAAATTGATGGATTGCAACCTGGACAATGAACAAAGTTCGTCTGTCGAGGTTTCTTTATTGTTTATTAATACAGTAATGTGTGAATATAAAAATAAAAATAAAATAACACAGAACATTTTAAGATTTTTTATATATAACGCAATATTTTTTCATTATAAATAATTAATTAGTAATTAAATTCTTTTTTAATAATTTATTTAGGTAGGAATTGGCTTGTTTAAAATATAAATATAATTTTTCATAATCAAGACCATTCAGTAATTGCGATGTTTCATCTGTCAAAGTTGGCAGTTTAAATAAAATAATTGTCACCTAGCTCTTGAAATAATCCATATACAAATTAGCAAAATGGACCCAATTCTGGGTTCGAACTTTTTTATTAGAAGAGGAAGAAGTCGTGTTTTTAGCTCGATCTAATGTTAGCAGTATATTCCAAACTCGGAAAAGTGAAGGATTTTATGCTACGCTTATTATTCCGCCATTTGCGGAGTGATGAGGAGAAAATCAGAAACTTTTTTAGATTAAATCCATCCCAATTTGAGTTTTTGTTAATCTTAGTATAACATTAATATAACTTTATGTATATCTTAATATACTGTTAATATACTGTTAATATAACAGAAAAAGCTACTAATGCCGTGCAAGCTCCAATCGAAGCTGAAGAAAAACTGGCAGTCTGTTTAAGGTAAATCAAACAATAAATCGTCGCCACCAAACATAACCAACGAACGTAAATATGTGAAATATCTATTTTTCAAAAGAACAAATTCGCCATTGCGTATATTTTTTTTTTTTTTGTCTCTCGGTCACTTTAACTTCCCTAAGTTCTATTTTTGTATTTATAACATTTCCTTTTGCAAATTTCTAAATTCTGGTAAATTATTAAAAGTGAGGAATTTCAAAAATGCGATTTTTCACATTCATTAGTTATGCTTGGTGTCGACGATTTATTTGTTAATATTTCTTTGCATTTCTGTTAAATAAGATAAAATCCTGGGAAGAAAAATGGCTGATAAATAAACGACTCTGTACTTGAACAATTTGTTTAATTTTTTTCAAGCAAATTTTAATAATAAATATACTTACCATCTTTATTTAAAGCCCCTCTCCCCCATGTTTTTCCACACATTATTTTTTACTATTGCATTTCTGTAGTCCTTATGTTTGTGGTCATAAAGAACCTGAAACTGATTTACAAACTAAAGACTAGACGTTCGTCGTCATAATCACTAAATTCCTTTTTGTTAAATGACATTCTGTTTAAAATGACATGTGGGAGCCGTCGCGGCCGTGGCAGTATAAGTCCTTCTGAAACGGTCAGAGACGCAACAGTATAGGTATAGGTCATACCTGGACTGCAAGGCAGTGCAAGCGAAATATGTCTCTACCTATTCAGTAAAAGTAGTAGTAAATCGCCAGAAGACTTTGCCAGTCGCAACCGCGGGCAGTGCCAGCGAAAGTCTATCTATCAATAAACCTCTGTAATTGGTGCGAAGCAGCACTTAGCAGAGAAAGAAGCCAGTCTTCTTTTTCTGCTAAGTGCTTCAGGAATAATATGAAGGATAATGATGAAGGATATGCTGAAATATAATGAAGGATAATGCTGAAGGAATAATATGAATCATAATCCCAATAATGGAACACTTTATACAACTTCAAATATATCAAACAAAACACAATTATTTGATAAATTTCATAGACATAACAAAGATTACTTCCAACAAAAGATAATTTACTAAGAAAATTAAAATACTTCAATTATTGTCTTATAAACAAAATTATTTACTGTTTTTGACTTGTATTGTTGAAAATTATAAAGTTTACACTGGAACTGTAAACCACATGGAGAAGATTATGGTGTGATATAGATAGTAAAGAATTATCAATAGTGCCAACATGAATAAGATACCCCAATACGAAAAAAACAGATCTATTAAAATAAGATAGAAAGATATTTTTCGGGTTATTTATGGAGGGTTGAAGCTTTGACTAACAAGGGGAATGCAGGATGTGTCCATCACCAATTTTGATCAAAATATTTTGGGTCCAATCGACTCTAGGAGCTGAGAAAAAAAATAAAACATACTGAAAATGCTTTATTTTTTATCTCGTGTTTGAAAAATGATGTTCTAGTGTTTTTTCAATTAAACATTTTTTAGAGTATATTAAAGGAACAATATAAACATTAAAAAATAATTTATTTTTTGTCATATAAATTAAAAAAAGTGTTTAAATTATTGAGTAAACTAACCTCAGAGATTTATTCACTCCAAAAATGAAGGAAGATTAGGATTCAGCACAGCAAAACATCTTAATGTTGAAAAAACAATCGAAAACAAATTTTTTTTTCAGTTCCTAGTATGCTCAAAAATTTTTAAAACCACAAAATTACGTTTGGGTTTGAAGTTCTATACCTCATTTTCAGTTTACCCGATATCAACTTTTTTAGACTCGTTAAAAAGAGGAGAGTTTCTTCTTTCCATTCATATAAAAAACTATTGCATTATCTTAGATGGTCTGTGTAAAAAAGGTTATTAGTATATAAAACTTTTTAAAGTTTTTTGCAGATAACGTTGGTTCTAAAACACGAAACATCACGGCTGAAGGAAATCGCGTAGTTTAAGAACCTTTACCTATGCCCCAAATTTGATTTGAATTCTTCAAAGGTTTCCTGATTTATGAGCGATAATTTAAATATTTTAAAAAAAAATCTTGACAAAATTTTTAAGCCAAAAATTTTTATTTTTAGATTCGCTCTAAAATTTATTGAGGTTTTTCACAGTGATAAAACCAAATCTGACGCCAATTTCGAATAAAAAAATTCTGTTAATATACATTAGTCCGTAAAGCATACCGTTATCATTAAATATAAGTCAATATATCCTTCAGATCGCTCAAAAATTCAATTATTTCTTTTAAAAAAATTGGATCACTCTAAAATTTATAATTTGTTTTTCTCAGCTCCTAGGGCCCATGACAGCTCCAGGACAAAAAGGTTAATTAATAAATAATATATATTGAATATAATATAATTGAATATATATTGATATATATTGAATATAAATTGATAAATACTATCCCAAATGATCAGTCTACAGCAACATGGGTAAAATTAATTCTGGCCTTATAAGGAGGGTAAAAACACAGCCTATCCTGAGCAATGCCGTATTCAAAAAGTCACGAGTGTCACCTACCATGAGCCACTTTAGAATATCGACACTTGTGACAGACAATTTAGATCAACAAAATTATTGAATACCAAAATAGTTGAAAAACTGGGAAATTTGATAACCCCGCTATAATTGTATTATTGTTTATTAGGATCATTTTTTATAGATTTGGGAGCAACGTATGATTCTGATTTTCTTTGATTCTTTCATCCCTGTGAATGGATACGATATGATATGTAGGATACCGCCAATTGCCTGAAAAAATGTAACCATTTATTACATTGTATGGAGTTGTGAATTACTTATTGACCAAAACAAAAATGCATACGTAAGAATAAATGTGATCATTGTAACCACAATTTAGTAATTATATACCAATATTTAGCTGGGTTTTTTTAAAAATTGTATCGTTTATTTATTATGAAATTGTATTTTATTTTTTTAAGTCATTTAAAAAATATTTGGTGCTTTTTCAGTTACTAGTGGAACGATAATCGCCAACACCGCCTCAGTATGTACATCCAACAGCTCAGATAAATGTTGCTCTTTTAGTACCTTCAACTGGAATGACCTTGAATAAGACGCCAATAGCTTGATTTTCAAAATCATGGAATCAAAACATTTTATGAAAAAACAAGTACTTGGCTCGTTGCCATATTGATTCTAATAATAGCCCTCCCCATAGTTCTACCTCTTTGTCCATGTTTGAACAATGACTTGCTAATTTATCGTATACAATAAGGAAGGTCTTGAAGGTCAGTGAATAAAAACCAACGGTGATTGGAGCAGGTAACTGATTGAAGTTCTAAGAGCTAACCAATAAAACCTATAACTGTTATTGTTGTCCAATAGCCTCTCTCCTTGGGGTGCTGCTCATCCCCGATGTTCCCAAGTTTAATGACCCTCCTTTCTCTGGATAGACAATATAACCCTATCAATACAGATTCAAGGTCAAGATCCTTAATGAGTGGGGTATACTCTAAAAATAATATTTTCCCATCTTGATAATTTATTGTTTCTATTAGAATCTTTTCATTGCCCCATAATATTACCCTATGGATTTACATTTAGCTGATTAAGAAAATAGTTAGAATATCAATGGAAGATTCCACTCACGAAGCCTAGAGTCACTAAAATAACGGTAAACAACTAACCTGTCGATATTTCGCCATTTTCAGGGTCCGGTCGCTGGCATCTTCAGGACAGAAGAAATATAAATTGAAAAATAAATATGAGAATTTCTTCAAGAAATAGCCAATTGCAGTTCTGAAATTTTGCAAACATTACCCTACAATTATTCTTCCAAAAAGCATTCAGAGATATCCTTTGCATATTGTAACATAAATTTATTAACCCAGTTGCATGCGTATTTCTTGAATGGAAAATTTTCGAACAAATGACTTCTATCGGGAAGGTAATAGTAGTTTTCACAGGACATTGACAGGTTCCTCTCTTCAAAGCTTTTGGGAGTATTACCCAAAACGATTTGTGGCGGTTGAATGACGTACAACTTATCTTATAAGGAATTATTTTCAAAAGCTTTTTGTGCAGCTTGGTAATATCAGCAAGAAGCATTCATTTTTGTTTTTTCTCATTTTATTTAGTTATACAATCTTTTTACCCTGTGGTAGATGGTCACCCTCTTCAAAAAAAAAAAAAAATGAATTAGTCCTTTTGAACATTATTGTACTGAGTACATTATTGTATTTGAGTATTATTGTACTTCTAAGACGACTCACGTTTAAAAGGTGAGGAAATGAAAAAACTGCAGTTTTTTAAAAGTCACTTTATAAATTATATAAAAATGAATTGCAAGGTACAAATCTATAGCCGTTTTAAAATAAATCTGAAATACCACAAAAGTAAATTAAAAATAAAATTACTCGCCTTGCTTAGTTAAAACAAGGAATGAAATAAAAATAGGTGATAAAATCTATACCGCCCCGAACACGTTGAGGCGTGCATGCTGTCTTTTATTTGGAAACAGCGATGCTTATGACCGTCATTTGATATTTTAAATCCTCGCTAGAACACAAATTACAATTTTAGAATTTTCTAACCATACTGTCTAATCCCTGATAAGACTGAAATGAAATAGTCATCCACCGTGCCTTAGTATTTTTCAAAACGTGGTTTAGGACATAATGAGGATATAATTAAAAGATTTCTGAAATCTTTATAATGGTGTCATTTTTTGTTGTTAATTATTGCTCTACTAATCATACATTTATTCATAAAAAAAATTCTGACATGTTCCGTTTCCAGAGAAGCCATAATAGAGAGGAAACGAGGACACATGAACACCACAGTCTCAAAAAACACAGCAACTAGAGGACAGTACCTCACTAAAAGACATGTACACACATACTTTTGCATTTTGTCTTTATTTACCTTATCTCTATTATTTTGTCTTTATTATGGTATATGATCTTTTATTTATTTTATTATAATTTTTTGTTATCAGTTATTTTTCTTCTGTCGTCATGATGCCTGAATCGGGGAAATAGACTAGTTGTTTTCCGTTATTTTAGGGAATCTATGCTTCGTGAGTGGAATCTTTCATTTATTTATATCCTAATTATTATTTTATATCTATTTTTGAATTTTTGTTTTTCTATATTAATTTAATTGCTGTGTTAAAGTTAAAACACCCGAAACAGCATGCGACTTATATGGCGCCGTCAGGTTGATCCGCAGATAAGTCAAAATAAAAAGAAAATTATAATAATAAGTTGTTTTATTCAGGAATGTGCTTCTTAAACTACGATAAATTTTAAAATTTCTGTTTTTAATATATTTTCTTATGCTTACCTTTTCTATAAACTTTTTATTATTTCTTATTACTCATTTATTTAAAAAGACCCTCTCAGGTATATTTTGCAAATACTTTTGATACTTACAGTATGACTTACTAGTATGAATCATAATAGTTAAAAACACCATAATTCGATTTATATTGGAAATCAATAAATGAGTAGGAAACATTGAGAAAAAGTTATAATTAGTAATATGGTCACTATGGCTATCTCTGTTAATTACATATTAGTTAAGCAATAAATACAAAAACACATTGTTTGTTTGATGTTCGATTTCAGCATTAGTGATAAAAAAAGTTTATCAAAGTAGAAATGATGTATGAGGGGAATGATATAGGAGGCACATATCGCAAGAATAAAAGTACAACTAAAAAATCGAAATTGTTGAAAAATCTTATTTAAAGCTTTTGTTCTTTTGAATACATTCCCATTACAATACACTGAACATTCGTTATACCCTATGAATGGGCACTGCGAATGTTCAGTGTATTGTAATACTGAGTTATTAAAAATTGCAGAAAAAACTTTAAATATAATTTTCAAGCTATTAACACATTTGAATAGTACCTTTATTATACGACAGGTGCTATATATAATTAAGTTAATGTCGTCTATTTTTCCAGCCTCAAAGTAGGACAAATGAAACTTTTTTTATTGTCGTAATAGTCTAAACGTCCTTATTGTGCTAAATAGTCACTGACTACCGCTAAGGTTTGCAAGGCTGCGGTCAAGTGGAGCTAAGAAAGGACACTAAGATATGGGTCATAAAAGGGAAGGAGGAAGGAATTTTCTTCAAATGGAAATACAATATAAATTGTCACTTACTTACTTTCTTAATCAAAACGAATCTGTTTATTGTAACCTGATTATTTATATATTGTGGTAAATCTAACTTTCATTGATAATTTTAATTTTTAATAAATTCATTTTTTATCTTTCGCTGATTATTATCGTTTTAGTTAGAGCTGCGGTAATCGATGAGGATTTTGAATTGAATAATTGCTTTTATAAATTATTAATCAGTGATGCTTAAAGAACATGCAGTAATAAATTGCATTAATGTAGTGTTATTATTATCATATTATTTTGAGATGAAACATTGTTATATTACATTTAATTTATGTTGAATTTTATTTGAAAATAAACCTGATACCATGCGCGGACAAAAAAAATTAAAAAATTAATTAAATATAATAATATGTGGATATTATTATATTTAATTATTTTTTTATTTAGTTAGTAGACGTGATAAAAAAGTTGACGGATTAAAAAAATTCTAATAACTGTAGTCCCGGAGACCAATCATCCATCAGAGTTTGTGAAATTAAAGAATTTTTTTCAAAGGCAGTTTTTTTAATTCAGCACTTTAATTAATTCATAACTATAACTTATAACAAAGCCAAATGACTGCGTATAATAATTTAAAAATTATTATAAAATTATTAAATATTTATTATATATATTATATAATATATATATTATTATATATATATTAATATTATATTAAATATATTAAAAATTATTAGTTTTGTTTTGTTACGATTTATAAATTAATTATTGTTTTTTTTCATATACTTATTTCATTTTATCTATTATTTTTAATTCCATTTCAAAGTTACATGGATCTCGGTGCTGAACCGCTCCCCAAAAAAATGAGAAAGTCTTTTTTCTTTTATAGATGTAAGAAGTGCATTTCTTTGGAGTGCGCTAAGAAAGTGCATGTTAATTGCGTGTAGAGAAAAAAATATTCGTTATCAATGCTTTTTTCTTTTAAATTATAGTTTTTAATTGATTTTGTATGATGATCATGTTACATTGTTTAAAACATGTTTTTTATCATTTCTAATAAATACGTAAAGTTTTATGGGTTTTTTTTTCCAAACCTCCTTATTTGATTATTATAGAGATTAAATTGAAACTATTTCAAAAAATTATATTACTAAGCATTTATGGTCATGATATTTATAGCATTAGAGTAGTTTAAAACAGAAATCATAACACATCCGCTGCTTTTTTAATCGTCCAAAGTTCATTTTATTGCCTCTTCATTTTACTAAAATATGAATTTTTTTAATTTGAATATGAAAATGAAGGAACAATGAAATTGAAAATACGATAATGAATGGTGAATTGTTAGTAAAAAAAAAATTTTTGAAGGAGGTTTGATTATAATAAATACCGTGGTTCTTTGGTTCGGTTAAATGGCACGCATTTAGCTTTTTTTTATCATTTATGCATTCCCTTTGAGGTCTGTTTGGTTTTTTTTTACTGAATAAGAGTTTTTATGGAGTAGAGGAATTCCTCAATCCATTTCGGATGCCAAAAAAAAAACCTTATTTTAAAAGTTTAAACAAAATCCTTTCGTGTAATTTTGAAATCCGTTTTGCAAACAGAACGACAGAAATTGCTCCAATTAGAGTATAGGAGTAATTTTGTAAAGATATTAAGAGTCGGGAGAGTTAATAAATCTGCAAGAATTTATCGTCATAATAAGGTATGTTGAAATAGACGTTTAGAGGGGTTGGAGATAGTAGTGTCCGAAAAAATTATATCTCCATATTTCTCTAAAATATTTCGGAAAAAACGGAAACTAATGTATCACTTTGACATTAAAAATTCGGTAGTGAGGAAACAAAAAATGGAGCAGCCATTCTTTTAGTAATATTAACTTCTCTTGTCCAGAAAGAGAAATTACTTGTTGTAATAAATTTCTTTACTTGTTGTAAAGAGTCAACTAACAAAAAATTGTTAGACTACTAAGGATTAGTAACCAATACTGCATAAAATATTTACTAGATGTGCCAGAATCTTAAAGTAATGTAGACAGGCCATTTATTACATATTATATTATTTTTACAAGAGGTTTTCTTTAACAAATAAAGTTATTATCTATCTATGTAGTGCCATTAATAGATATGATCAACTTGTAATAGTGTATTGTATGTAATGCTAGAAGGCTATGGGGATTGTATGTTGTTGGAACATGATTGGCGCTGTCGAGCCAAAAGTATTGCATTAGTCCTTGGCGTGATAAAAGTTATATCGTGGCTAAACCTTGGAATTAACCTCAACCCTTCTCTTCTCTCTAGAGTTTGATAGAACATACGCTTTCCTTGTCCTGATTGATGTAAATAATAGTGTAAGTCCGATAAGTAAACCCAAATTCTCATCTGTATCTGTAGCCAATTAGTTACGATACTAAAAAATATTACCCAACTACAGTAGCTAAGGAGCAGCTTGGACGGTCAGTTTTGGGTCGCCAAGTGACGGCTGCTTCATGCCTAATCGACCGGGATGAAATCAATTATCAGACCCCAATGGGCCTAAGGACAGCTCTAACCATCCGCAGAGAACCTTACCCTCTTAATGACAATTACAAATATAGGTCTTATCGCATTCTAATAAATGAATATGTATGTGTATATAAATATGAAGAAGAATATGTTCATGAAATCCGATAGATTCTTTCTTGTTTTTACAGCTGTACATCTTTAATATCAAATCATGAGCCCATCTTTTTAAATAATTCACACCACCCTTTTATTTGTTGTTAGGAGCTATTGCAGAAGAATATATTTATTATCAGGTGTCTCCTATAGAACATCAAATATTCCTTGATTTTTGTTTAACCTCCTTTTGTTGCCATCATGCTGCTAATTAGAGTAGAGGAATAGCCTCTTTCCATCTTGCCCAATGAATGGTCTCCATTGGTTACTCATCTTCTCACCTTAAATATGACATTTCCCATGGCCCTATGTAGTCCCACTCTGTCCCTGATATACTGTCAACTGGAGTAACTTTGAGACTGACTATAGGACAAACGTCATTTCAAATTTGATCTTTTTAATTGGGCTTGTTGTTATCACCTTTCATTTAGTTTCAGATTTTAATTTGTTAGAAACAAAAGCCGGTAAAAATGAGGCCACTTAAGAAGTTCAAATTCGAAATAACGATTATCTTAAACTTACTCCAGCTTACAATACATCAATCTGTGCTTTCCTTTGGGTTATTTGCAGACAGTATTTTGAAACGAATTCCAAAAGCATTTAAGTATTTCATGAATTCATATGAATAGCTAAATAATATGCTTGATTTAATCTAGAACCGATATTCTTGATTTCTGTATCAATGTTGACTCCTTGAAGTGAATAAATTCTTTTTATTTTATTTTTATTTCCAAACTCTTAACTTAACCATTCAGCAGAATTCTTAATTAACAGAATTAACATGTTTACCTGCTTATTTAGTTACTTTACAACAAGACTGTGATTTAGAATGGGATTAATTTTTCTGCTGTAATGGCCTCCAAATCTGAGAAGTAATTATAATATCCCCATACAATATAAATAAAATATTCTGATATTGTTTTAGTTCTCTAATTTCTGCTTTGAAAATAATTTTATTATAGTTATATATATATATATATATATATATATATATATATATATATATATATATATATAATATAGGCGTTCCAGCTAGAACATTTCCCTTTCTGGGTGCACACAGCTTCTTTAGGACACGATTCTCTAACCCTGTTGAATCCCAGTGTACTATCAATGCGCTGGCAGCACCTATCCCATGAGGCATTCTTCTCATTCAAAATTTATTTCCTTGTTGAGTCTTTTATAGGCAGCCCAATCCTCATTAGTTCTTAAGAAAATTAGAAAAACCTGCATGCCGCTTTTTTCTGGCCCACGAGTTGTGCCACCTCATCCGACCACCATTCCAGCTTAGGGCGCCTCTCCTCCAAGCCAAGGGCTTCAGCAGCTGCCGCATGGATGCATTCCTTCAGGTGCGCGTAACTCTCCGATGAACTCACTCCCACACATATGTCGGTTTTCGCTTCCAGTCTTCTTTGATAAAGGTCCCAGATGCTTGGGTTTCTCAGTAAATCCAGCTTATAGTGAGGAATGATGTCTTCCTCTGTCGTCTTCCCGCCTTTAGGCCGGTTCTTTCTTCCCAGTCCAAGGGAAGTAAATCTTAGGCCTTAGCATATGGTGGTCACTTCCACACTCCCAGCCTCTGGAAACAGGAACATCTTCAACTTTGACTGTGCTTTCCTACTTGGATATAATGTAGTCCAATATTGATGACTATAATCCTGGCTTGTTCCTGGTGGCTTGGTGGATCCTATTGTGCACAAAGAAGGTGTTTTGAATCTTGAGGTCAAAGGATTCACAGATATCAAGAAGCAGTCTTCCATTATTCGTCACGACTTCCTCTTCATGTCATCCAACTACTCGGTTTCCAATTTCTCGGCCAAGTCGTGCATTGAAGTCCTCCAAGAGAATGATGTATTTGTTGCCACACACCTTCTCTGCGGCAGCTCTCAGCTCTTCGTCGAAGGTGTTTTTCACGTCTAGATTTTCGTTATTTCCTGGTGCATTTACTCCAAAGACAGCGATTTTACGCCTTAGACAATCAAAGTCCACCCGCATGATCCTCTCTGAAATCTCTTCAGAATGGTTTATTTTTCGGCTGTGTTTCTTTATGACCAGAAAAGATATCCCTACCCTAGCTCTCTTATCCCGGTCAACAACACTCCACATATGTATATACTCTCCCAGTTTTTTCCTTTGACCTTCGTTTCGGTCAAGACCACCATGTCTAGCGCTGAATGTTCAACTTCTCTTTGTACTTCAGTTCACTTGTTGTTGAGACTGTACATTCCAGGTTCTAAAGTAAATAGTCCGTGTCCGTTTCTGAAGTCCTCTGTCAGAAAATCTGTCCGATATATTCAAGGCTCTACTCTAGCTACTTTGAGCATGCTGAGTTTTCTATTGATGAGCAGCTAACCCAAATGAAAACTCCCAACCTGGAGGACCAAGAGTTTTTGATCAGGGTCTCCTTACCCTAAACGAGCTGCCAGTCAAAGTTAACAAGTCAAGGCCATCCTGGTGTTATCTTCGGAGTTTTACTTCTCTTAGGCTGCTCCCACAGTGTGGGGAGTGGCTGCGCTTTTATAGAGGTGGCACAATCTCACCTTGTCACAGTACACCGGTGTCAAGCCCGTAATTGACAACGCCACTGGCCACCCTCCCTTGCTCTGCTGGTGACTGCCGCTCTTGGTCCAACTATTTATTATAGTTGGAATATGTACATATTTATTTAATGGAATCTCAATATGGCGGTGTAATTTTTACTTCTGATAATTAATTCTATGCTGTAATAAATATATTATGCAGAATAAAGTTCCAAGAACAGCAATTCCTTCAGGATCATTTGTTACAGCATCTGTTCTATTGCCATAGAATCACCTGTAATGGACCAAATGAGCTTCTATGGCATACCTTAAACAAAAAATATGGTATACCAGAATGAGTATACATTTATTTTATCTGTTAATAGAATAATTATTATTTCGTAATATAATTTAATCATGCTTGTATTTAGTTTATCTCATGATAAATAATATTTCAGCAATTATTTTCTTTTATCAGATTAAATAAAGCCACACAAAATTTGGCTTTATTAAACTGTGCAAATTTTATAATGATACCATAATGATAGATAAGTTTTTTAAATAAGGGTAAGCAATCTCAGTTTTATTGAATTTTTCATAATTGTTTTAATCTTTATATAATTAATAACTAAATAGAGAAACTAATCACCTATTGATATTCCCAATACCATCTTAACTGACTTAAATGCTAACATTTTATCCTCCCCTTAATTACTATTATTAGTGAAAGAATGGAATCCATATTTTGAATTAACAAATAAGTTTTCCTTGACAAGAAGGAGTACTCATTTCTTTCTCTGGAAGTGGTGGAGTAAATCTATCCTTTTATTATAATATTATAGCTTTAGACAACTCTGTAGTCTTTTTTATTTATTTTTTTTTTTTTACTGTAACCAAAACTTATAATGTCCTTGATGATTGGTATCAGGGTTCTTGTTCCACAATTGTATTGTTAATCAAAGTATCCTGCAGCATTAAATATTTTTCGAGTATTTTTACTTTCTTCATATATTCTTCATAGATTCCATCTTGTATTTTTTATGAAATGCAAATATTTTAAAAGTTTTCTGAAAGGAGTAACTGACGGTGAAATTTGAATGCTACACCTAAGCATTTAAATATTTTCAGCCTATGTCAAAATATTCATTTGATCACAACCAAGTTTAATTTAATTTTTACACAGTGTTAGTTTTTTAAATTTCAATAACAAACCAAACAAATAATCTAACATTCTGTGCTAGGAAACCATGTTTTTTCTACTGTTTAGTTTTGGATTGTCTAGTTATTTTAATAATCATATTTTGTCCACCTTTTTGTCTGTTTACAGGTATGAACAAGAATAACCTATTTATTCCTACCTATTAGGATAATTAAGAACTAAGAATTTTGAACCTATGAATTATTCTGTAAATTTATCTGTGGTTTTGTCTGTAATTAAGATATCATCATAACCCATACATCAGAAAGAGCTTCACAAAATTTCTTCTCCAAAACCTCAATGGGGATCGTCAACTTCTGGATTACATACTTAAGTTTCCAACTTAGCAATCAGTGATTAAGATCTTACCTATTCATGACAAGCATGATAGAGGTGTTTATTTTCTAGAAAAAAAAAAGGCATATTTTAAAATTAAAAATTATATGTTTACAAGACAATAAAGATGGTTAAAAGGAAAAAAAAAGGGAATCAATCACATATGTCATATCCGAGGCATTGAAGCTCAGTTGAAAGATCAATTATATTTTAATTTAATTAGTATGTCAATAACTTTATATTTAAGTTCAAAATTTTTGTTACAATTGGCAATACAGTATCATAAATTGTACACTATTAAAAAGAAAAAAATTGAATGGTCAAAAAGATGGAATTCAGATTAAGTGAATACAAGGATAAAAAGTGAATAAAAGTTTATATAACAAGATAGTATGATGAAAAAAGAGAGGAGTACTAGCTTTTCAATGAATACATCAATTTGTTAAAACAAAATACTATTGCTATGTTTCTGACTTTCAAGGAGAATACAAACAAGGGATTCACATATTCCAATCACTTCTGCATATATTATAGGGTAAGGTGCTCTCAATGCTTATGTAAAGTGGTAAGACGCAATTCGCTTTCATTCTCGAGAAATATCGATTTGAAGTTCTTGGCGTTAAGTAGAGGTGGCCTTAACAATAATTTAACAGTGACAGTACTTCTGACGTGGTAGTAACATGTCTACTTACAGTAATAAAGATCTTCAGTTCGAATCCCCAGAATTGTGATTCTTTTATATTACTGATATTTATAAATTATTTAATAATGGATTCATTACTATTATTTTTTTAAATTTAATTAAACATAGATGAAAATTTATTCAAGTAAGCTGTTTCTATGGTTATAATTTATTTTTTATTTACTTGTTTTTTTTTACAATAAAATATTCAATATTCAAAAGTTAAGTGATATTGAAATGAAATCAAATAAAATAGTAACAATTAACATAGTTGTAATCAATATAATAACAAAGTGATTAGTATCATCAAATATAATTAGTTAATTGAAAATTAAAATATTATACACTGAAAATAATTATAATAATTTAAAAATGATTGTTAATATCATTATTATTGAAAGTAAATCACATTGTGTTTTTTTTTTAATTAACTATTTTCCAATGGGACATTTTAAACTTAATATAATTATCTGATTTTTTATATTATCAGTTTTTAGAACCAATTACCTGAGCGACCTTCATAAGAATGTTTACCTTTTATGCTCACAATCAGCAACGGTCTAGTCACAATTTGCCTGGTCATTAAATTTAGGTTACTTAAATTCACAAAGATGAATCAGCATGCTTGGTAAACATTTCACCAATTCAGGACAGAAAAAAAAAATTCACAAATATGCAGAGCCGAATTAAGCTAGCCCAAGGCCTGTAGCAAATGTTACCAGGGGCCTAGATTTTGTATGAAATCAAAATAAAACAGTTTTTACAAATAAACTTTTTCGATTTAATGTGAGTCCAATATGAGATAACATTAGACAAATCAATTTTTATAAGTAAGTTACATTCAATATTTATTAAGAAGACGATGGTGGCCATCATGTGCCTCAGGGATATACGCAAAATTTTTATTCGGGGAGGCGGCGGATTTAATAAGAAGAAGGCAAATAATCACTTAAGTGTCTATAATCGCCAAATGGGGTCTAAGTCATATGGATAAGAATGAAAATTGAATGAAAAATTACTATTAAAAATAGAAAAAATATTACTCAAATACAAACTTAATGTTGGTGAGAAAATCACATTTTTTCATATAGCGGACAGTGACAAGTCGTAAAAACTTTGGACAGGGAGCAATCACTGATTGCTAAGTTGGAAACTTAAATATGTAATCCAGAAGTTGACAATCCCCATTGAGGTTTTGGAGAAGAAATGTTTGTGAAGCTCTTTCTTATGTATGGGTTATGATGATATCTTAATTACAGACAAAACTACAGATAAATTTACAGAATAATTCATAGGTTCAAAATTCTTAGTTCTTAATTATCCTAATAGGTAGGAATAAATAGGTTATTCTTGTTCATACTTGTAAACAGCCAAAAAGGTGGACAAAATATGATTATTAAATCAACTAGACAATCTACAACTAAACAGTAGAAAAAACATGGTATCCTAGCACAGCATGTTAGATTATTTGTTTGGTTTGTTATTGAAATTTAAAAAACTAACACTGTGTAAAAATTAAATTAAACTGGGTTGTGATCAAATGAATATTTTGACACAGGCTGAAAATATTTAAATGCTTAGGTGTAGCATTCAAATTTCACTGTCAGTTACTTAGGGAATTCTTCCACAAGTCAAAAACGAAACGAAAGTAAAATATACCCCAACGATATTGGTGAATGATCCAGCGACTTTTATCACAAACTGCAGAACATTTTTCGACATTAAAGAGTGTAAAAAGTGAGTACACAGGGTGTACGCAGGGAAGGAGAGATCAGGAGGACATATTTATGAAAAAATGTGATTTTCTCACCAACATTAAGTTTGTATTTGAGTAATATTTTTTCTATTTTTAATAGTAATTTTTTATTCAATTTTTATTCTTATCCTTAATACTTAGACCCCATTTGGCGATTATATATACTTAAGTGATTATTTGCCTTTTTCTTATTAAATCCGCCGCCTCCCCAAATAAAAATTCTGCGTATATCCCTGAGGCACATGATGGGCCACCATCGTCTTCTTAATAAATATTGAATGTAACTTACTTACAAAAATTGATTTGTCTAATGTTATTTCATATTTGACTCACATTAAATCGAAAAAGTTTGTTTGTAAAAACTGTTTTATTTTGATGTCATACAAAATCTAGGTCCCTGGTAACATTTGCTACAGACCTTGGGCTGGCTTAATCCGGCTCTGCATTTTTGTGAATATTTTTTTCTGTCCTGAATTGGCGAAACGTTGACTGGTTACTGAATTACTGATATTTGAGAGACTATAGGTTTGTGTTTGCAGTCTTCCAATTGCATCCTATCATTTATTAATATTATTTTGGATATTATGTTTGAAAGAAAAACTTGATTGTGGATAATTGAATTTTATTTAACTTAAATTAAATTAAATATACACAATATTGATGAAATCAATATCTTAAAGTCTTATTTTTCGTGACAGTATGTCAACTTTAACTGTATTGTAAATCACTATTTGAGTGCTGTTTCTTATGAAGGAGGAGGGAAAAATCTTAGCTGAAAAAAAAAAAAACATAAATAAAAGAAAAATTATTCATATGCAATGAAAAGTTAAAGTTGTAATAAAATTTAATTGAATAAAAAATAAAAATCCCATCTTCGGAAATAACTTTTATATCTTACAAACCTAAGCGTCCTAAGGGACATTATGTACTTGCATATCTGCTTAAGCGCAGTCGTAGGTTGTTAGTGTATTGGAAAGCAGCCGATCACTACACCAAGTTTTAATATACATGGACATCAACTTCACTAAACTACCCACCAATCTGTTTAAGTAGATATGCAAGTACATTCCGTCCTGGGATCTATTGGATGTTAAAATATAAAAGTTATTTCCGTAGTCGGGGTTTTTATTAAATTTAATTCTATTTTAATGTTTTTAGTTTTTCAAGTATTGGCTATTTATAATTTATTACCAAATGATCATGAACTAACAAATGATATGGTAAGAAACATCAACAAAAATGCAAAAATACTTAAAACATATTGAAACATTTTGTTCAGTATTTTGAGCTCACAATGTTTCAAAACATTGACAGGAATTCACTTAGTAATTTGAGCTATCAATGTTTATAATCGGTCGTGCAGTTCGCTAAAAAAATCGTTAGATACCCTCTAGCGGACAGATTAAACACATTCAACACATTTCTTTAGCATTTTGGGCTCAAAATGTTTCAAAACATTCAGAGGATCACAACGAATAATTGGAGCCATAAAATTTGATAGTTCGCTAATAAAATCGATAAATAAAACCTATTAATAACGGCCAAGCTAAACACATTACAATCCTTGTGGCTTCAACTTAGTCGGGCTAAAATTTGCCAATAATTAATAAAATATACATAAAATAATAACGCAATATTGAACAAATGTTACTTACGTTATTTCCATTCTTGATGAAGCATTCCTTAATGGCCTTTCCTAGATCACACTTATCCTTACCTGGTGAAACTAAAATTAAAAAAAGTTTAATTTTAATAAGTTCTAATTAGTATGATTATTGCTTATTGAAATTTATTCGAAAATTAATCCTTAATTAATACAATTTTTAGTGTATTAAAAAATGGACTGCTAAGCAATTATATTCGTATATTATGAAAATAATTCTCATAGTTTATACTCTATCAAGTGAACTGCTGGTAATTGCATTACTGATTATTAATTTTAATGCTATTGTGATTTTTTCATATAAAAATGAAAAATCGGTTTATTTACCTTCCTTGCTACAGGTATCGATGAGTTTGTCAGCGGCTGTCTTCTCAGCTGGGTCAGTAAATCTCAGGGTTGCGATTTTCTTACTTCCATCGACGTTAAATTTGCCATCTATAATCT
This sequence comes from Rhaphigaster nebulosa, assembly GCA_948150685.1. Classification (NCBI taxonomy): domain Eukaryota; kingdom Metazoa; phylum Arthropoda; class Insecta; order Hemiptera; family Pentatomidae; genus Rhaphigaster; species Rhaphigaster nebulosa. The sequence goes on from OX411306.1 coordinate 39,663,102, forward strand.
ACAGGAATTTTTTATGAATAAATTATGGAAAATCATTAATTAATTGGTGGTATCATTACATTAGCGTTTGACTCATAAAGATAAATAATTCATCCTTACCACTCCTGCCCCTTTGTAGATACATTCCATGTAGCACTGAAATAAATCGAAATGGTTATTAGTAAAAATATAACCTTGCAAAAAATCAAACAATGAAGATGTGCTTAACTGTTTAATCAAATTAAACAGACCAGACATATTTATGCATCTACTTACATTTTCCTCCTCAGTCTTTGGGGCCACCAGGGTATATGCTATCTTTGCCTGATCTGTAAATGAGAAAATAAGAATTCTAAACATTGGAATATGATATTTTAAAAAATAAATAAAGTTTGTCTTAAGTACCTGCTGAGACTTTTGTTTCGTCTGCACATTTCTTGGCAACGGCTGAAACTTGGTCTTGAATCGCTCCACCCTGGAAATTTATAAGAGTTTATGTAAAATATAATATAAATATTGTGTATTTGTTGTAAATAACATTTAATACACTTCATTACATTCCTTTCTGAGAATTAGAGACCGTAATTCGAGTTCATGATATAAATAGCAGATCGACAAAACGATCTCCAGTTTTCCAAATTTTTTCGTAAACAACAAAAAACTTTCACTCTCCAATTTTCCCTCCTTTTTACATTCTGCTTAGTTAAAAAAATGAAGAAAAATATATATTCTTTGAGACTAGCATAGTTTCGTACATTAATTTTGAAAAATATTTTATAAATTTAAGATGTTCATGTGAGCATTGTATGTTTTGATCCATAAAATTGATTATGATTGAGATTTGATTATCATAAAGTAAAAATAAGTCTTCGTTTTTCTAATAGTTAAAAATTCTTTACCAAAAAAAAAACAACAATTCAATGTAGTTTTATTGAACCAACAATATTTACAATATCAATGAAAACACAAAGAATGAATGATAAGTTGGCCTATTACTAAAATTAGGCAATTCAAAAAATATTTAAATGGATTCAAACATGTGAAGTGCTTTTTATGCAAGTTGTAAAATTAATTGAATATTTTGACAAAAGAGATTAAACTAGCAATTTAATAATATAGTAAGTTATATACAATATAAAACTTTTGATGAAAACATGAAATATTGAACAATACTACTAATTAGAACTACTTTTAATGACCTTCTATAACTAATACCAGTTTATTAAGTAAATTTGATTATTGAATATGTGGATTCATCTGTTTTTTTCAGAACAGAACTGCTTCCTCTCCACAGTTACGTTATGAAGTACCGATAGAATAACTTGGTTGCAATAGGCCAATGAATTAACCATCGTTTCCAAATTGTTTGACTAAACAATTTTCTACATATCTGATTTTTAAATTGCTTACAGAAATTTTTTCTTAAGGATTTTTTAAACCCGGATCATTCGGCTGAATCTTAAAAATTTGAGGATATTGTTCGTTTTGATCTTAAATCTAATGATCACTATCGTTTTTCGTTAGAATATTGGAAATTTTCGTCAAAATAAACCATTCCATCAAAAACAGCTCGAAAAATCTATTAAAATAATTATGCTATCTAGTTTTAAAAACTTAAAAGCTCCAACTTAAAAAAAAACTTAAAAAGTCCAGATTGTTTAGATTATAATCACTACTCATATTTACATTAAAACTCCGCATCTGAAGCCACACGGCTGCCTTACTTTCCCGTTGGGCTGTCCAGCATCCAACCACTCTAAGGGGAGATTCACAGATTTAAAGAAATAGCAAAAAAAATAAATAACCTAATTAAATTTATATATTCCGCTGTACGATGTTAATATTATTTAGGGATTGATAAATTATTTGCCACTTCTATAAATTTGTTTTATTGAAAACTAGTTTCGAATGTTATACATTCATCCTCAGTTCTAAAAACACACAAAAAATTCAAAAATAAGCAATTCAAAATATAGTTTGGTATTATTATACATATTTAATTAGATGTAATATAAATCAGTATTATAAAATATTTATGAATTATGAATTTAATTAAGACAAGAAATCAAATACATGTTGGTACTCACCAAGGTTTAAATGGATTTAAACCTTTTAATCCATTTAAACCTCGGTGAGTATCAACATGTATTTGATTTCTTGTCTCAATTAAATTCATAATTCATAAATGTTTTGTAATATTAATATTTTATAATATAATATGTATAATAATACCAAACTATATTTTTAATTGCTTATTTTTAATTTTTGTGTGTTTTTAGAACTGAGGATGAATGTATAACATTCGAAACTAGTTTTCAATAAAACAAATTTATAGAAGTGGTAAATAATTTATCAACCCCTAAATGATATTAACATCGTACAGCGGAATATTTAATTAGGTTAACGTTGAAAACAGCCTCAAATTAAATATATATGAAGCACTTGAAATAATAAAATCCTTCAAATACCAATCCAGCTTAAATAACCAAATAAATATCTCCAATAGTCCAATCTTAAATTTATTCCCATCTATAAGAGAAAAACCAATTACTCACCGGCATTACTGAAAAAAACCCGACCCTTAAACCGTTTATCTATAGCATCCTACCTACCTTTCGTTCATTGTTAGTTCAATGCGAGAAGAAACCTGTACAAACTTTTCTGTTTGATATAATCCATTAAAACCTTGGTGAGTACCAACATGTATTTGATTTCTTGTCTTAATTAAATTCATAATTCATAAATGTTTTATAATACTGATTTATATTAAATCTAATTTAATATGTATAATAATACCAAACTATATTTTGAATTGCTTATTTTTTTGAATTTTTTGTGTGTTTTTGGAACTGAGGATGAATGTATAACATTCGAAACTAGTTTTCCAAAAAATAAATTTATAGAAGTGGCAAATAATTTATCAATCCCTAATTAGATTGATCCTTCTATACCATCATGGGGATGTCAACTGATTAATACCATTACGACATGCATACCATTTTTTTCCATTCAAATGATATTTGTTTTTTAAAAATACTATTTTGTGATGGGGAAACTGTTTGCTATTTTCTTAATTCTGATGAAAAATTATTGCTCCATAGAGGAAAGTTCTCTCTCGCTAAACATTAAGTGACTATTGCCAGTGATTTCTCATCTGTTTAAATTGATTGACTTTTCAGTAGGATACTCATAATTAGGAATTGTTGTTTTGCACATTTCAGGTCCCGGCTCTAATGATGAAAATGACAAAAATCATTGATCGGTGAAAAATATTATTTAAATTTAGACGAAATCCAAAAAATGGATTAAAATCAGAAGTAATGTTGTTCCTCGGATTCCTTATGGCATTTACAAAATGTAATTATTATTGTATCAAGTTATTATTGTATTCTTTATGAATGTGTCGTTTAACTATTTCAGATGCATATGTTGCTAAGCTCTGAAAGCTTCTTTTAATGCAATAATAAAATATTTGAGTCTGTTAATGGGTATTAATGTTTTATCAAAAATATTATGTTAGATTATTATTTTATCTGTATTTACGATCTAAGTTTAAGATATATTAACAGAGAAATTAAAGGGCTGTTATCAGATGACTTAAGGCAAGTTTTATTAAAACCGTTCAGGCCGTTTTGGCACAACAATCTACAGAAAAACAGATTTTTCAGCATGTGCGCAGTCGCTATTGCGCACAGAGTTGTTTAATTATTTTACGTCGTGAGTAGTTAAGATAATGTGTAAAATGATGACTCAATCATTGCTTTTGATGAAGTATTATGAAAAATATGTCGTACCGAAAAAAAAAACGCCTTTGAGAAATAATAGTTAGATATTGTGAAATACAAACAAATAGAATTAATCAAATGAGAATCTAGGATTTTAAACATAAAATAATAATATAGTCAATTTGAACAAAGTAATGTATCGTGTTCCTTAATACATTAATATATTTAAATTCATTGCAATAGCTATGTCGCAAAAAAAAAGTTTTTTTTTTTGTTCCCCAGTGTAATTGGCCTTTTGAGCTTTCATGTAGTATTGGTGAGAGATGTGTCTGCTATCAAAAAAATATATAACTGGCATATTTCAGAGGAGCAGAATGGGCTGCAACTTTATAGCCGAAAAATATTCTTGGATAGTTGTAAATTTAATGAAAAAAAAATTGGGATTGCTATAAATTAGTTATAAAATGTCTAGAGCCAGAAAATTATGGAATGCCCATTATTATTCGTCAAACTTCTTACCAGAAAATGTATTAGAATAGTGTCAAAATTATTTATATTGGATATAGTAACGCATTTGTTATTATGTTCGAAAGAAATTTTCAACTTTACATGCATGATTGCAATCGTCTTGACATTTACGGAACGGTATGAAAAAAAGAAATGCATGGCATCTCAACTATCCAAGAAAGCTGGAAAATTGAGATTTGAGAAGGTATTTCAAATTGCGAAAATTGTGATAATATATTTTACCCAAAGAGTTACTAAAATTTTGAACCAATACCAACACCTTTTGAAGTAAGAAAGTGGGGTTTTATTGAATATCAAGTGTCAATATTCGCAACAGTTAAGTGAAAAGTTCGAATTCAAAAGAGTTAGGGTTAATTAAAGTATTTAATAAGATGGTTGAAAAAATTAAAATTTATTATAATTGGAAAATCCAGTCAAAATGATTGGGAAATTTTATATTTTGTTCCCTCTAATAAATTGTCCCTCTAATAAAATGTCTCTGTTCCCAACTGACAAGACCAACAGAACGATTCGTTCTATGCTTTTCATAGTGGTGAACTATATATATATAAATAACTAATTGGATACTTTGAGAAATACATTCCTGTTCAGCTATCAACAACGGTAGATATATTATATATATATCTACCGTTGTTGATAGCTGAACAGGAATGTATTTCTCAAAGTATCCAATTAGTTATTTTCGCAAGGCTGAGTAGAGACAGTTCGGAAATCAACGTATACGGAATCGGAAATCAAATTTTTATTTGTAAAGTTCGAGAGCAGAATAAAGTAGATCAAGATAGAGCGTAAAATAGATCAATAAAACTGTTAACGGATCGAAAAATATTTTTGTATTTGTTGAGAAGGATCAAACGAGAGCCTTTTAGCTGATGGCACTTAAAACTTATATTTCCTTCTCCAAGAATTGAATTTGTATATATTTGTATATTTGTATACATTGTTTGTATTTGGAGGTGTATGGATATTGGATCCATGAGGACTTACCTGTGCGAGGGCGACGCAGGCTACGAAGACTATGGAGGAGGAGAGTGATTGCATGTTGGTCGACTGTGAGTGTGGGGCTCCTTATATAGCTGGTCATCTCCCTGCCCTTGGTATACTGGTTCCGCTCCTCTCCAGCCATGGGCCCGATTCCTCCGCGAGAACCGCCTTACCCTACGGAAGAACCTTCTTGTTCTATACAATTGTAGATGGAACTATTTCAAAGATTTGGATTTTTATGAAGCGTGAATAAAATGAAAATGTATTAACGAATATATACTTTCTAAACCAAGGTAAGGAAGAAAAGGAAACTTCATGTACAGAGTTATGATCTACGGGAGAAATGAACGACGTCACGTAGACCAGATACGTTCAACAAAAGTGACAGAAGAGCGAAGAGTGGAGCCTTCAGATCAAGAGAGAAGACTAGGATGGCCATCTCAAGAACCGTCCACAGACTCTCCTATCATTGACTTTCTGATTAATGTGGGAAGTACTGTTATTTCAATATGACCTCCTTGTTAACCAAAAATGTCACATATTTTGTATTCAATTTTCAATCTATATTTTTTCATTACCAATTTGTATATGAATAGTAATATAACTATTTCAACTGAGTTGGAGCCATCTGATTTTGAAGACCTACAGAATGCCTTGTTGTCCTTAAATAATAATAAAGCCACTGGCCCCGACGGTCTACTAGTAGAGATCTTTAAATATGGCGGTGGCGAGCTGACCAAGTACATGCACGACATTATCATGAAGGTGTGGGAGCTCGGTAGTATATTATGCCACATAAACAAAAAACGAGATTTCCTAGAATGCCAAAACTATAGAGGAATCTCCCTACCTCCATGCGCATTGAAAATCTTCTCGCGGTTATTATATAAGAGACTGATACCGTTTACAGAACGCGAGATTGAAGAATATAAAGCAGGCTTTACGAGGGGAAAATCCATTACAGACCAAATTTTCTCACTCAATCAGGATCTTACTGGAACGTAAGATACAAACACACCACCTCTTCAGCATCTACAGAGTTGAACTCTATAAGGACCTCTTTGAATTGGGCATCCCTCAATGATCACTGTAAAGCACACCCAGAAATCAAAGTAGGGGACAAAACTATTGAGTGGGTGGACGAGTTTGTATATCTTGAAACGCAAGTGAACTAATTGGCGCGAAACAGCACTTAACGGAGAAAGAAGACTGCCGGACGAAGCTGCAGGCTGCCCTAACCCTTCAAGAGTTGTAGTGCCAGCGAGGAAGGATTAATATGAATCATAATCCCAATAATGGGACACTTAATACAACTTCAAATATATCAGACAAAACACAATTATTTGATAAACTTAACAAAGATAATAAAAAGACATAACAAAGATCACTTCCAACAAAAGATAATATACTAAGAAAATTAAAATACCTCAATTATTAGCTTATAAAAAAATTACTGTTTTTTACTTATATTGTTGAAAATTCTGAAGTTTACACTGGAACTGTAAACCATATGGTGAAGAATATGGTGTGGTATAGATAGTACTGAATTATCAGTAGTGCCAACATTAATAAGATACCTCAATACACAAAAACGATCTATTAAAATAAGAAAGAAAGGTGTTTTGGGGGCTATTTTGGGGATTGCTGGGATAAAGTGGGTTAAAGCTTTGATTAACAAGGGGAGTACACGATGTGTCCGTCACCGATTTTGATCAACATTTTTTTGGGTGATTCTACATTGAAAAAAGTCGACTTATATCCTACCGTTTAGTCCAATCGGTCCTAATAAAATAAAACTTACTGAAAATGCTTTATTTTATATCTCGTGTTTGAAAAATGACATCGACATGTTTTTTTTTTTCAGAAATCGCGTAGTTTAAGAACCTTTACCGATGCCCCAAATTTGATTTGAATTGTTCAAAGGTTTCCTGATTTATGAGCGATAATTTAAATATTAAAAAAAAAAATCTTGACAAAATTTTTAGGACAAAAAGTTTTATTTTTAGATTCGCTCGAAAATTTATAGAGGTTTTTCACAGTGATAAAACCAAATCTGAATAAAAAAAATTCTGTTCATATACTTTACTCTCCTCGCGCGGATCTCATTACCGCGTAGGGGAGCGTCCCACGGGTGGCGGATGTGGGGATGGTCGGTGGAAATTCCTTGGAAGTTCCTCCCGGCTAAGTCCGATGGACTCGCTGACCAACAATGAGAGCGCCCCTCCAGGCTTGCTGGAGGGTGTGACGTAGGTTTGAACGCCCTACTCACATATTTTTAGTTCACAAAATACCACAAAAAGTCATGGATCTCTCTGAGGTAAAACGCTCATTATCCGGAAGTAAACTAGTCCCCCGTTCGGGTCTCCGGGTGGGGACTGCTTCAGGGGATTCATGGCGCAAGTTGAAAATTAGAGATTTAGGTATAGGGCCGTGGAACGTAAGAAGTTTGAATACAGCGGGTGGGTTAAAATCGGTGGCAAACGAGGTTAAGAGATACAATGTAGATATCGTGGCACTGCAAGAGGTTCGGTGGCCAGGGGAGGGTTCGTTATCAGAAGGGAACTATTCTATTTGGTACGGTGGGAGCGGTAATTATTGTTTAGGTACTGGATTTCTAATAAGGAATAGATTGCTCTCCGCATTGAGGGACGTAAAATTTTTTAGTGATAGGATATCTGTGGCCATATTTCAGAGGCGGTGGTTTAAAATCGCGCTGATAAACATACGTTCCCCTACCGAAGACAGTGATGATGAAGTTAAATGCGAATTTTATGATACACTAGAGTGGGTATATGATAAACTACCTCGAAACTGCATGAAAATAATATTAGGGGACGCAAACGCAAAGGTGGGAAGGGAAGAAGTATACTATCCGACGATCGGTAAAGAAAGTTTGCACGAACATAGCAATGATAATGGGATCCGTCTAATAAACTTTGCTATCTCGAAAAACCTAACAATCAAAAGTACTACGTTTAAACATAGGGATATTCATAAGTATACGTGGACATCGCCGGATTCACAAACACGCAATCAAATTGATCATGTTTTGATACAACAAAGATGGCAAAATAGTATAATTAACGTGAGGTCTTATCGTGGGGCAGAATGTGGGTCAGATCATGAATTAGTAATCGCGAAACTTCGACAAAAACTTAATATAAAAAAAAGGAAAGAAAGCCGTATTTGTTCCGAAAATTTTGATCTAGATAAATTGAAAAACCCTTCAATTAGAAATCAATTCGCGGTAGAAATCAAGAATAGGTTTGAAGCCTTGGAATCTTTAGATGAGGATCGCGAAGATGTAGACAAGCTATGGATCGGAATTAGGGATAATATTAAAGAGGTAAGTAATCTGTGTCTTGGAAAAAGGGACAATAAAAAGAATAAACCGTGGTTCGATAATGATTGTCTAAACTTGTGCGAAAAAAGAAGAGCCGCGAAACTAAAAGCTTTGAATAATCCAAGCGATAACAATGTTGCTAATTTCCGGGCCTTGATGAATGAAACGTCCAAATTCCTCAAAAATAAAAAAACGAGAATATCTTAAAAACAAAATAATAGAGATAGAAACTAATAGAATTGAAAACAACGTAAGAGACATGTACAAGGGTATAAGCAGATCGCGTAAACAGTTTGAACCAGCAATGAATGGAATTAGAGATGAAAATAACAATATCTTGGCCGATCCGAGGGACATTGTGAATAAATTTAAAAAACACTTTGAAAGTATTTTGAATTCGGGAAATAATAATCAATCTCCTCCTTCTGAATATCAGAGTGCTGAACCGTTAATTGAAGAACCGAGTAAGGAGGAAGTCGAAATAGCCATCGGAGAATTAAAATCTCATAAAGCAGCGGGAATCGAAAACATTTCCAGTGAAATAATAAAAGCGTGCGGTGAAGCTGGAGTTTCTAAAATACATTTTTTGGTTAAAAAGATCTAGGAAAATGAAAAAATGCCCGAAGAATGGAAAGAATCTATCACTCCTCCCGATATGTTATAAAATATTCTCGTTGATCCTAACTAGTCGAATCACGGAATATGCCGAGGAAATTATCGGAGACTACCAATGTGGTTTTAGACGGAACCGATCAACTATCGATCAAATATTTTCCTTATGGCAAATATTAGAAAAAAAATTAGAATTCAACGGTGTAGTTCATCAGCTTTTTGTGGATTTCAAAAAGGCTTATGATTCCATTGATCGCCGGAGACTGTATAACATTTTGATTGAGCAGGGAATACCGAAGAAGTTAGTAAATCTAGTAGGGATGTGCATGACCGAAACATTCAATAAAGTTAGAATAGGTAATTATTATTCGGAGAAATTTGAAGTTCGCTCGGGGTTAAAACAAGGCGATTCCCTTTCACCTGTCCTATTTAATTTAGCATTAGAGTATGTCATTAGAAAGGTAATGCTTACCGAAAGGGGTTTAGATCTGGGTGGTAGAATATCCGTGCTGGGGTTTGCGGATGATTTGGTATTATTAAGTGAGGACGCGGAAACTATAAAACTGAATACAGCAACGTTGATGACAGCTGGGAAAGAGGTTGGCCTCAAAATAAATACGGATAAGACGAAATATATGGTTAGAAATAGAAACAGAGGAGATTTTGAGGATATAGAAATAGGAGAAAATAGGTTTGAACACGTTGAGAAATTTAAGTATTTGGAGTCTGTGATTACTAGAAAAAACGAAATTCAAGAGGAAATAAAGGCGCGGTTAAAGGCGGGAAATTGTTATTTTTCGGTGTCAACATTACTTAGGTCGCGCATTTTGTCCAGAAACTTAAAACTTAGAATATACAAAACTATTATCTTGCCTACAGTTCTGTATGGGTGTGAAACGTGGCCGCTAACCTTGAAGGACGAACAACGCCTTAAGGTATTCGAGAATAAGGTACTGCGTAAAATATTTGGTCCGAAAAAGGATGAGTCAACTGGAGAGTTTAGGAGATTACACAACGCGGAATTGCGGAGCATGCACCCTGTTAATATAATCGAAGTGATATCATCGCGACGGTTGAAATGGGCTTGCAAAGTTGTTGGGCTCAGTAACGAACGAATTCCTAAAAAGTTAATAAACGCTGAGCTGACTGGTAAACGTCCGAGGGGTAGACCGAAACGTAGGTGGGAGGATAGTATTAAGAGTGATCTAAGGAATTTGGGTTTGGAAGGTAGTCGGTGGACCGAGATTTGTAGACAGCGATTAGTGGTATCGGCATCGAACCTCCGGGTTCGCTAAGCCTTTTATTATTATTATTATTATACTTTACTCTATAAAACATACTGTTATCATTAAATATAAGTCAATATACCCTTCAGATCGCTCTAAAATTCAATTATTTCTTTTAAAAAAATTGGATCACTCTAAAATTTATAATTTGTTTTTCTCAGCTCCTAAGCTCCATGTCAGTTCCAGGAAAAAAGGATATGGAGGATATATCCCAAAAAATTTTGATTAAAATCGGCGACAGACAAATCGTGCATTCCCCTTGTAAGTAAAAAAGAAAAAAAAATTGGCAAAAGAGTTTTAACCAAGTATTTCTTTTTAGTTTAATTTTTCATGGAGCCTTAAAAGTAGACCTTATTGAAAAATCGTATTAACTCAAAAAGTCTATACGTATTACTACTAATTAATGAAATCTATTTCAACTAATAAATGAAACATGATTTTCAATAGTATCCTGCCTTATATTTTTCATTTCTCTAACTTATATTCTACGTTATATCTATCACGTCATCTAACGTAGCTCATACACAGTGTGCTGGTTCCCAGTGGCGGATTTGTATCACTAGCCCGTACTTGCCGCCCACAGGCCATGACATATTATGCCGCCGCCTCCAGCCACTCCAATATACAAAAATAATTTTTACGTAGTGAAGATAATTTTAATATTTATGTATGCTAAATTGTGCTGTATTTTATATTTACGAATGAGTTTACATCTAACAATATAATTTCACTCAAATTTCGTCGCTTCCGAAAAATTACCGCCTATTACAAGTTTCTAGTATCCTATGCGTAAATCCGCTGGTACCTCAGCAGCGCACTCTATTTTAATAAGTATGAAGAGCATTGTGCACGATATTAAATGTTAGGAATTACCATTTCCTTAAATAATTATCAGTTAATAACTAAGGAGCAATTTTGCAAATATTCTCACATAAAATTCCTTTTTTATTTCATTCATCCTGTTTGGCTGAACACGTCACATTCACACGAAGATCGCACTCATGTTTGTATGCTTCCTACTTAATGGACTATCAGCATTCATTATCGCTGTCCTTGTTATGGTATATGCAAATTCAAGATGATCTTTTAATTATTTTAATTGCTTTTATTGATTACCATATTCTATTCTTACCCAACGGAAAAGTTGCAATTGTAAATGCGAATGGTAAAATAACAGGCAATAGTAAACACGTAGGGTTTTATGTTGTTGTTTTTTCCAAAACCTCCTTATTTGATTATTATAGAAATTAAATTGAAACTATTTCAAGAAATTATATTACTAAGAATTTATGATCATGATATTTATAATCATTAGAGAAGTTTAAAACAGAAAACATTACCCATCCACTGCTTTTTTAATCGTCCAAAGCTCATTTTGTTGTCTCTTCATTTTACTAAAACATCAATTTTTTAAATTTTAATATGAAGACGAAGGAACAGTGAAATTTAAGATACGATAATGAATGGTGAATTGTTAGTAAAAAAAAATATTTGAAAGAGGTTTGATTGGAATAATTTACCGTGGTCCTTTGGTTTGGTTAATGGCACGCGTTTAGCTTTTTTTTTTATCATTTACGTCTTCTCTTTGTGGTCTGATTGTTTTTTTTTTACTGAATAAGAGTTTCTAAGGAGTAAAGGATTACTCCTCTGTCGTTTTCGGATGCCAAAAAAAAGTCCTTATTCTAAACGTTAAAGCAAAACCCTTTCGTGTAATTTTGTAGACGGAAAGACAGAAATTGCTCCAATTAGAGTATTGGACTATTTTTTTAAATATACTAAATGTCAGAGGTGTTAATAAATCTGTAAGAGCTTATCGTCATAATAAGAAATACAGGAGTTGGAGATATTAGTTTCTGCAAAAATTATATCTCCATATTTCTCTAGAATATTTTGGAAAAAAGTAAACTAATTTATCACTTTGATATTAAAAATTCGGTAGGGAGGAAACAAAAAAAAGGTGCAGCCATCCTTTTAGTAATATTAACTTCTCTTGCCCAGAAAGCTACTTCTTGTACAGAGTCAACTAACAAAAATTTGTGATTAGGGATTGATAAATTATTTGCCACTTCTATAAATTTGTTTTATTGAAAACTAGTTTCGAATGTTATACATTCATTTTCAGTTCTAAAAACATACAAAAATTCAAAAAATAAGCAATTCAAAATATAGTTTGGAATTATTATATATAGATGTAATATAAATCAGTATTATAAATTTAAAATAAATAAATATAAAATTATGAATTTAATTAAGACAGCAAATCAAATACATGTTGGTACTCACCAAGATTTAAATGGATTATATCAAACAGAAAAGTATGTACTGGTTTCTTCTCGCATTGAACTAATAATGAACGAAATGTAGGTAGGAAGTTTATAGGTAAACGGTTAAAGGGTCGGGGTTTTTTCCAGTAATGCCGGTGAGTAATTGGTTTTTCTCTTATAGATGGGAATAAATTTAAGATTGGACTATTGGAGATAGTTATTTGGTCATTTAAGCAAAAATCTGGATTGGATTTGAAGGATTTTATTATTTCAAGTGCTTCATATATATTTAATATGAGGCTGTTTTCAACGTGATGTATTAATTTAACTCCTGAGTCTTTGATGAATTTATGATTTCTTTCATTTAAATGCATTGCAAAGTTGGAATTCTCTGTCTTATTATTATATGCACGTATGTGTTCCTTTAATCTCTGATTTATCGATCTTCCAGTTTTTTTTAAATGCAGAGTTTAATCCTAGTTTTTTCAATTCATTTCCGACTTTGTTGGATATAGGGCCGAAAAATGGAATCAAAACATAGTGTTTCGGGATGGGCCTATCTTCGGAGGTTGTTGATTAGATATCATTTTGTCTTTTTTACTTCATTGTACGAAGTAAAGGAAGTATTGTCCATCCATTTTGACCATCCTGAATCCATTTTGACTAGTTTCGTCGTGGCGTCTGTACGTTCGTAAGTTCGTATCGCGCATAACCCTAAAACGGTTGGCTGTAGAAAGTTGTAATTTTGTATTACGGATTGTTGTAAAATGTAGTTGTGAACCTCCCTTTTTGGTCACTGCCTGATTACCGGAAGTGGTACTTTACTTGAAGGTCATAATTGATTTCCATAAAAAATTACATTAAAATACTATGCAAAACTTCTCAAATTTAGTATTTATAATTTATATATCGATTTAAATAACATAATAGATTTTGGTCTAAATTGGAAAACCGGAAGCGGTACTTTACTTGAAGGTCATATTAGACTTTCATCAAAAATTATATTAAAATATAATGTAAAACATCTCAAATTTGGTAAATAGAACTTTTATATCGATATGAATGTATTTACTATATTTTGGTTAAAATCGGTGAGCCGAAAAGGATACTTTACTTGAAGGTCATAATAAGCTTACATCAAAAATTATATTTAAATTAAATACATAAATCATATGTTTCGGTAATAAAGGTTACAAACGCGTTAAATCCAAGGTTAATAAAGGTTCCAATCCAATTAAACAGTTTATTACTTGTTTTAATTGTTAAAATTGAGTGTAAAATACTGGTTTTCCTCCCCATTTGTGTGTCAATAGATGGATGTCGCGACGCCGAGTGTCGTTTTTGAGATACTGAAATCTTTGGAAACTAGTAACCAAATTCAGGATCACTTTTTGAGCCACCGATTTATAGTTTAATAGGCGTACAAGGAAGTCATGTGTTGTCCTCATCAGATATTTTATAATTACTTCAGAGTATAAATAGTTACTTCATAGCGTCCTTATTGTGGTTCGAATATATGCATTTACAGCTTATCTTAATTATGTTCTAATTCATGAATATGTATATTCTTTTGTATTGAAATAAATATTTTCACTGTATTTCTTTCGTATCATAAATTATTATTTACACATTAAAAATTTAAATAAATATCGCATATTCAGATAATCCTCGCTTAACGTCGTTTTAATTAACGTCCCTGTTTTCAAACCCCTAAGTAAAATGTTAATAGAGGACTTACTGTACTTGTATTGGAGCCCAGATATTTGCAAAACGGTACTTGCAAGCGTTTGAGAAAGCGAGCAGGCTGGGCCGGATTAACCATTGGGTCAACCAGAGCTAGACGCACGCTAAAATAAAATATTTGTTTAAATAACAAAGAAAATGTTTGCGATGAGGTGAGAAAAGTTTTAGTTTTCACAGGTCATGTTATTGTGCTATAAAATTATAATTGTCATCATAAAGGTGATTTTCTTGAGATAAATTGTCGGACTGATCGCTACACTGGAGAAGGAGCAGCAAAAACTCTTGGGCCTTGTAGCATCCGAACTTTAAATCCTGCCCTGAATTCGTGTTGTTGGTGTTTTCGCTACCCAAGTCATTCGCTAACATTCACAAACGTTTTCAAACATTTAGTAGACTTGATGGAAACGCACCTTCAACCTAATTACAACATGCCTTGTTAAACGTATCTGCTTATCGAGGGGATCCATCCTTGAGATTCGTTGACGGTCATTGCGAGAGACCGGTTCTTTTTTTTTGCAATTCACCAGCTCATTTTATAAAAAAATTCGTGTATAAATCAGAATTAATGTAATTAGAAGTATTTAGACCCATTTTTATTTTATATATTTCAGGATAAATGAATCTGTTTAAATTTGTTAATAAATGTTTTGTTTTAAAGAGCTATGCCTAGGTAGAAAAAACAGCAACTTTTTACCGGAACAGATTAATTATATACATTATATAATTATGTTAATCCTTTAATGGAAAACAAACATAATTTCATCCTTGATAACTTCACGGAAAAAGCCTGTTTGAATTCGTTACCATCTATCTGTCTTTAATCTAATTAAAATTACTATAATCTGCACACACATCTTATATTTTTCTTATTATTTGTTTTATTATTTTTTAAAATTAATTTTTCTAAAATCTACGCGGTCAATTTGATATATGATATTCGTTTTATTTTATTTTTGATCTTATCTTTATTATTGGCATATACAGATTGCGATTTATGTATTCATCTTTTACCAAATTTCAAATCTGCTAGCCATATTTCTTAAATTTTTCACTTATCGAATCAGTTAATCTATAATAAATCGTTTATTTAAGTTGTGAATTATAATGTTGTGTTTGGGGTGTTCATTAATTGTATTTATTCAACAGTTTGTCAATTAGTTTTCATGTGTGAATGTAAGGTTGGAAACTGAGTTTAGTATTTTTAAGAATTCTTCAATATCATTTTTGTCAATTATAGCTAAAATGTCATCAATTATATTTAGTAATTAGCGGTATTTTTTTTACTACATTTTTTTATAATCACATCCAGTATATTATTCATAATAATGCCAACTAAATAAATGAACTTGTGGTGAAACATTATCAGCCTGTATTTATTTATATAATGACATTATTTTTTGTTATTAATTATTACTCTTTAATCATGCCTTTATTTATAAAAAAAAAAACACAAAAAAAACCCTGATATATCGCATTTTCAGAGAAGAAATAAAAACGAGGGAAAAGGATTCGCCCTTTCTAGGAGAATGACCCATATAGTTACTTGAAAATGCACAAAGCCAATGTTTGTTTCATATTTCTATTATTTCTTAACGATTTCCCTTATTGTTTTTAATTTTCCATTTGGTTTTTAATTGGAGCTTTGTTCCACTGTACGTTGTTAAGGACTTATCCCTCATTTTCTATTAGTCTGGATCTTTATGTATTACTGTATACTGTATCATTCTTGTGAGATCATAGTTATAAAATTAATTGCATAATGAACTTATTTTATTTTTACCCCAAATAATTATACAAAATTTGTCAAAACATACTTGCTTCCAAAAGCATCCAAGATGATTCTTGTTTCTTTTTGCACCCAATGACATCCAATTTCATTTCATTCAAGAACTATTATGCTTTTTTTTGTGGTTAGATAGTTTTTATTTTAAATAGCATAGTAGGATTTTCTTGATATGTGGCTAAAACCAGACAAAAATAAACGTCAATACTCGGTTTTGGAATTTTGTTCACAAAAATTTGATGCAAATGATCTCTCCATTATTTTGTTATTAGATATTCTGTTACAGTTGGCAGAAGATGGAAGATGTCTCACAGGAAGCAGGATTTTTTAAATAAGACATTTTCTTCCTAATTAGATAAAGAGGATTTGTTTTTCTTTTAGGATGATAATAATGCAATTCTACTTGTTCCCACACTCACTCTCTACTGGCTTTCAAAACCAGTGGACACCGCTGGAGAAAACTGCTGTGATCTCCTGGAGTTCTGCTTTGTCATCCATATGAGAGGGGGCAAAGCATGGTTTGGAGTTATAAAGTGCAGAATAATGAATATTTTATATGGGAATGGATGTGTATAAGATGATAATAAGATGATGATAATAGAATAAGATGATTTATTTTATTTGTACTTAACTTTAATTTTCTATATCTTGGTTGTTTACTTATTTTGATAGTATTTATATGTATACATAATTTACCTATTTATTTTTATTTGTGATTTCCATATATTATTTTACTTGTTTTTATCATTATTTCTGTATTTTGTTTATTTTTCTGAAGCTTGTATAGATATATATATATATATAGTGTGAATAGATACTTACAGCCCTAATACCCTGTTGCTCTTGTCTGTGGCACCTTGTATTATTTCTCAATTAAAAAAAAAAAAAATTCAATTCTGTCTTTTTCTCTTGTTAATGGGTAAAACCAAAACAATAATTCGTTTTGTTCTTTACTGATGTAAATCCTTTTTTATTTTTCTAATAAAAGCTGTTTTATAAATAAATCATTAATGCCCTGATCTGTTGTGAGTTCTATTTAGTTTGAGTTTGTAATATATTTCGTGTAAATTACTCTCCTAAGAATAGTGTTGATGGGTAAAAAAAAGAAGAAAAACAATTGCAAGTTAACTTGATTTGGAAGTGAAGTGAAAGAACTACATTACAACAAAAAAAATACTTTGTCTCTAGAACAATTGATCCTACTGTTAATCTGAATACTTTTTATGTTTAAATTATTTTATTAGATATAGTGTGCAAAAAACCTAAAAGTAGGGCCCGATATAATTTTTTTTTCGGGTTGCGATTGTAAAGATTTTGTCCTCTTAAATTGGAATATTGACATGGTTGGAGGATCCAAGGTCTCTACATCCAAAAAAAAAAGGCTTTTGATAAATATTCTTTGGTTATCATTGTGTTTCAATTCTAAGGACCTTTCGTTTTCCTAAACTAGTGATTTCCTAACGGTGTCCGCTGTCAGTGAGACATCGGAGATATCCTCGGAGTGGTCCGCGGGAAGAATCGACAGCACCCTCAGGTAATATTTTTGTGAGAACTTATTATTTACTGTTAGTTGAAAAGTTTTAAAAGGAAAATGTACTATAAATGTGTCTCAAAAGTATCCTAATTTTAGAGTCGGGAGTGGAGATGGTCCATACATGGTTCAATTTCTGGCTTTGTGGCCCACAGACATCTACGGGTTGGGAATCACTGTCCTAAACCAATTAATCGTTTATGATAAAACTTTACGATTAGTGCAAGGTTATGAGGGACACATATTTTTTAAAACAAAATCTTCGATGGCGGAGTTATTAGTCAAAGTCTCATCCATTTTACAATGGTAACTGGGGTATATCAAAGCCTATCTTAAGCCACTTTCTATCTTGAGCCAATTTGGTAAATAGTCTATGTTATCACAATCATCACGTAGAGTAAATTTAGAAGGTACAAAATAAAGCCTGGCGCTCCCCCCTCACTCCCTTACGGCTGTCCCACACTCCTCGCAAGGCTTGGAGCAACTACGTTTTGCATTTGCAGTACAAACTGATTGAACTATTTCCAATCTAATTTTACAATCCTCTATTGGAGTAGTTTTCAACTTTTTCATCTTCAACTCCCCAATCAACTATTTTCTTAGGACGATCCACTGATTTTTTACGTACCCAAATAGGCAATGACGTGAATCTTTTAACCTTGATAAAATCGGTCTCCGACCGGTGTCTAGTTTAAAAAAAGATAACATTGGCTTTTTCTTTCTGGCGCGTACTTTGAGAGATATTGATCAGAAACTGAAAATAGTGCCAAAATGTCTTTGTGTTTTGGCTGCTACGCAGTTCGCACAGATCTTTCAAAGTAGAAAATTTTGTTTTTTATTACTGGCTTAAATCCTAACAACATTTCAAAAAATTAAAACTACTTGACGCAAGGTCGGATGTATAATTTGACTAGACTATTTCCCAAAGTGTGGTTTGCGTACCCTCAGGGGCACAGGAAGAGTTTGGTGGCGCTCTCGGCTTTGAACATAGAAAAATAATAAAAAAGCTTCGTTACTTTTTTAGTGTTGTGTATGTGAAGTTTTCATATGTATACGTGAAGTTGCTTTTCCAGCATTTGTATAAACCAAGTCGATATAAAGGAACAGCCTGTTGGATGTTGAACCGCATCTCAGATTAAAATTAACAACGAGGGAACCAAACCATGATGATGTGTCGTCTCAACACAAAAAATTACATCCTTTTCATTGATCTTAATAAATTTAAATTATAATATAACTCAAGGGCTTCAGTTGATTGATAATTGTAGAGTTTTAGGATCTTGCGATGACCTCTGTGATGTTGGCCCCTCAAAGTCAAATTTTTTTAGAGTTTTAATTGTCCTCCCAAAGAGTTTTAGAGTTTGAAAAAATAGTTCTGTTGATTAAACCACAAAAAATAGCGATTAAAGATAGAGGGGGCCAACTTGTTTATTTTTTGTTTTGTTTATTTATTTTTATTGATTTGTTTTGTTTACTTCTCGCAACTTTGAAGCCCTATAACATTTTTGATATTAACTATAGCACAGGAGGAGTTATATCGATAATTTTTTTTGTCGAACATTTTTGTCAAAAATTTTCGTCTATAACACTTTTTTTTGTTGAAAGTTCTGTTGGGCCCTTAAGAGTTCTAAAATTTATCCTTATTAACCTCTAATGTTGATGATAAAGGAGTTATAAGGCCTCTTCTATCTTTAGCTGCTATTTTTTTAATTTTAACAACAGAACTATTTCTAAAAATTATGGAAAATTCTAAAACTCTTAGGGGGCTTTCAGAACTCTAATGAAAATTCAAATGAATTATAATGAAACAAAGCGATTATACTTACTTATCGGCTGACTCTAAACAGGAATTATAACTGATTCACCTATCTTTATTTGACTAATTTCTAATGTTACCGACAATAGAAGGTTATAATAAAAATAATCTTTTTTTATTATTCTATGTTTCAACAGAGAGGAAGCAATCGAAATTGTTGGAGGCCTTGACTCTTCCAGTGCTGTTGAAGATGCAGAATTGTAAACATATTATATTCTTCTTTCTACATCATGAAAGGATTATTTGTTTATGTTTAAGCATTCTCCAGGCATTTATAGGCATACCCAATTATATACAATAATTTAAAAAAATAGATCAGTAGCTAATTTTAAATACATTTGTTATTAGTTTCATAAATCTAAATAAAGATAAACAATATGAATTCCCAAGTACAAAAATAACAGAGAAGAATAAATAAATTAAGAAGTAGAAATAAAATCGTTGAATAAGCCTGAACATATGAATTTATATGAATAGTACATCATGCCATTCATTTAGTAAAAGTCAGTCACTCTTGTAATAAAAAAAACAATAAAAAAAAAACAGGCAGTATGAAAAAATATGAATACTTTATAATGAAAAACTTTATTCATCTAAAATATGCCATGTACATTGTGCGCCAATAAAGGAACTGCCACTAATATATTTGCTGAACTTTGTAGAAAATTAACTTCGTTCTTAAAGTCTTTGTTGAACTCCCACCTCTCAACTTCTCGTCCATTTAATGGATGTACATTCCTGTAGGTGTTACGAACTTTTTCAGGGAAAACACTCTTAAGATTATCAAGCTGAAAAAAAAAAATTTATTATTTATTATTTATTTTATATTTATATATATAATTTGTATTATTAAATTACAGTATCAATACTGCACAGTAAAAGTAAGCATTTTGTCTTTAATGCTCGTTAATCCTATTTTACAAACATCCAAAATATTTTATTAATGTTAAATAAAGTGGAGATAAAAAAAAAATCATTATGTAATTACACTGTAAATAGTAGTTTTCATTGCTTACTTGGAATATACAACAATTTAAACATCATACTCACTTGCTGTTTAGACACTGATGCCCTATTTTTAAAAACAGTCCATACCACAGCTTCAGAACAGGGTGGTGTTGTCAAGGATCCTTGATAACGATAGAAGTCTAAGTCATCTGGTAAGAAATCTCGAAAATTCAGCTTTACATCTTGGCCATTTGCTCCTTCAATCACCCTTTGCAAATTAGAGTTCTTTTTGGATTGCTGGAATCAACAAAACAAATATCTAAATATTGAATTGCACGATTCATCATCATTAGTTGAATTCACCATTAGTTGGATTCATCATTGTTAGTTGATCAACTTCATTATCATGAAGTAATATCCATCATAAACTATGCAATTTTACTGTTTTTTAATAATTGGAACGTATTAAGAACTGGGTAATGGTTAAATGTTATTTCCAAAAATACAATATCACCAATTTAAAAAAAAATGTGTACGTGTATATAATATATCCGATTAATTCCTTTCTTGTTTTTATACCTGTACATCTTTAATATCAAATAATGAGCCCATTTTTTTAAACAAGCCACACCACTCTTTTATTTGTTGTTAGGAGCTATTGCAGAAGAATATATTTATTATCAGGTGTCTCCTAAAGAACATCAAATATTTCTTGCTTTTTGTTTATTCTCCTTTTGCTGCCATCATGGTGCTAATTAGTGTAGAGGAATAGCCTCTTTCCATCTTGCCCAATGAATGGTCTCCATTGGTCACTCATCTTCTCATCTCAAATATGGCATTTCCCATGGCTCTATATAGTCTCACTCTGTCCCTGATATACTGTCAACTGGAGTAACTATGAGACTGACAATAGGACAATCGTCATTTCAAATTTGATCTTTTTAATTGGGCTTGTTGTTACAGTCTTTCATTTAGTTTCAGATTTTAATTTGTTAGAAATTAAAAAAGGTAAAAATGAGCCCACTTAAGAAGTTCAAATTTGAAATAACAATTATTTTAAAGTTACACCAGTTTACAATACATCAATCTGTGCTTTCCTTTGGGTTATTTGCCGATAGTATTTTGAAACAAATTCAAAAAGCATTCAACTATTTCATGAATTCAGATGAATAGCTAAATAATATGTTTGATTTAATCTAGAGCCGATATTGTTGATTTCTGTATCAATATTGACTCCTAGAAGTGAATAAATTCTTTTTATTATATTTTTATTTCCAGCTTCTTAACTTAACCATTCAGCAGAATTCTTAACATGTTTTCCAGCTTATTTAGTTACTTTATGTTTACAACAAGATTGTGGTTTATAATGGGATTAATTTTTCTGCTGTAATGGCCTCCAAATCTGAGAAGTAATTATATTATACCCATAGAATATAAATAAAATATTCTGGCATTGTTTTAGTTCTCTAATTTCTGCTTTGAAAATAATTTTATTATAGTTATATATAATATAAGCGTTCTAGCTAGGGTTGCCTTTTCAAGTCAGGGATGAGGTCGTGGTCAAACCAATCTTCTTCCCGAAGACCTCGGCCAGCTATTTCCTTTTCCACTCCGTACATCCACCTACTTCGGGGTCGTGCTCGTCGTCTTCTCCTAATTATTTCAAGAAGGATGCTCATCATCTTATTTCCTCCAGCCTTCAGTTGCTCCAATGATATCCCACTTCCTCCAGGGGCATTTCCGTTTTTTGAGTTTTCCACAGCTTTAGACAGTTCTTCCATTGCCACCGTTGCTCTAACAGCCAGCGTTCTGATCCTTCTCTCCTTGGTCATAAACTGAAGCTGGCTCTCCCTAAGAAGGTCTTCGAAGTACTCCTTCTAAGCTCTGTCACTAATCGGTGAGAGAACATTTTGCTTTCTATGTGCACCTAGCTTCTTTAGGACACCCCACGATTCTCTAACCCTGTTGAATCCCAGTGTACTATCAATGCGCTGGCAGCACCTATCCCATGAGGCCTTCTTCTCATTCACAATGCTTTTTATTTCCTTGTTGAGTCTTCTATAGGCAGCCCAATCCTCATTAGTTCTTGAGGAAATGTATCTCTGGTATGCCACTTTTTTCTGGCCCATGAGTTGTGTCACCTCATCCGACCACCAGTCCGGCTTAAGAAGCCAAGGGCTTTCCTCACCTCTCCTCCAAGCCAAGGGCTTCAGCAGCTGCCGCATGGATGCATTCCTTCAGGTGCGCGTAACTCTCCGAGGAACTCACTCCCACACATATGTCGGTTTTCGCTTCCAGTCTTCTTTGATAAAGGTCCCAGATGCTTGGGTTTCTCAGTAAATCCAGCTTATAGTGAGGAATGATGTCTTCCTCTGTCGTCTTCCCGCCTTTAGGCCGGTTCTTTCTTCCCAGTCCAAGGGAAGTAAATCTTAGGCCTTAGCATATGGTGGTCACTTCCACACTCCCAACCTCTGAAAACAAGTACATATTCAACCTTGAATGTGCTTTCCTGCTAAGATATAATGTAGTCCAATATTGATGACTGGAATCCTGGCTTGTTCCAGGTGGCTTGGTCGATAGTCTTGTGCACAAAGAAGTTGTTTTGAATCTTGAGGTCGAAGGATTCACAGACATCAAGAAGTTGTCTTCCATTATTCATCACGACTTGCTCTCCATGTTGCCCAACTACTTGGCTTCCAATTCCTCAGCCAACTCGCGCATTGAAGTCCCCCAAGAGAATGATATATTTGTTGCCACATACCTTTCTAGGGCAGCTCTGAGCTCTTTGTAGAAGGTATCCTTCACGTCTAGATTTTCCTGTGCATATACTCCAAAGACAGCGATTTTACACCCAAGACAATCAAAGTCCACCCGCATGATCCTCTCTGAAATCTCTTCAGAATGCATTATTCCTTCGTCTGTGTTTCTTTATGACCATAAAAGATACTCCTGCCATAGCTCTCTTATTCCGGTCAACACAACTCCACATATGTATATACTCTCCCAGGAGCTCCTGGCTTTTTCCTTTGACCTTCATTTCGGTCAAATCCACCATGTCTAGCATTGACCGTTCAACTTCTCTTTGTACTTCAGTTCGCTTGTTGTCGAGACTCTCAACATTCAAGGTTCCAAAGTTTCTGAAGTCCTCTGCCAGAAAATTCATCCGATACATTCGTGGCTCTACTCCGACTACTTTGTGCATGCTGAGTTTTCTATTGATGAGCAGCTAACCCGAATGAAATCTCCCAACCTGGAGGACCAGGGGTTTTTGATCAGAATCTCCTTCCCCTAAACGAGCTGTTGGTCAAAGCTAACTAGTCTAGTCAACCCGGGTGTTATCTCCGGAGTTTTCCTTCCCCTAGGCTGCTCCCGCAGTGTGGGGAGTGGCTGCGCTTTTCTAGAGGCGGCGCAATCTCACCTTGTCACAGTATACCGGTGTCAAGCCTGTATTTATTGAGAGTGACCACACCACTGGCCACCCTCCCCCTTCTGCTATTGACTGCCACTCTTGGTCCAACTAGCTATTAAAGTTGAATAATGAATTCCCAATTTACGTATTGTTTTACATAGAATTCCGGGAGCTATTTTGGCAACTATTTTTATTCTGTATTTGTTCTCCATTCTTTTATTGCCTTCTGTAAATCTTTATAGAACAGCTCATTGCCGTCCTGAGATAAGTCCTCTGCTGAGGCATCGACTTGAATAATGGTGAATATCCCAATACTGAGTTAGATATTGCTACAGATAATAGCTTCTCAGGTTTTATGAAAAGCTAAAAAAAATTAAGTCTTCGTAGCAAGCAAATTTCCATATTTAATCCTTTCACTATTAATATTACAACAGAATATATGATCATGGATAAGAATCCATCACGAAGAATCAAGAATCATGGCTTTACTTCTCAGTTTTACGAATGTCAATTTATCTCCTATGTGCTCCAGTATTCTCAAAGTAGATGCCGCAAGTACACCACAAAGGTGATACAAAATTTTTAAATAATTCAATTTAAAAACTATATAATTTTTTAATTACAATTCTATGTTATTTATGTTTCTATTTTCATCCTTCGTATCTACTAAGTATAAAAAGGGAAAAAAAATTATAATTGGTGTGTTATGAATTTTGTTTAATAATTTCAGCACCGCCAGACAAAAAAGTTTGAGAACCATACATTTCCTTTTCCTTCTCTTATTCTATTTATTTCTTTACCATAGAGCCTTTTAGTGTTCCATTCATTAAATTGTTAGATCCTCTCTTTTCTAAATTTGTAAACATTATATCATCTATCTTCAAGAGGATTCGTCAAAGCTCCTTTAGTTTTGGCCAACAGTTTCCAATGTCTAACAGATGTTGATATCCCTACGTAGTTCATCAGCTAGGTCAGGACTGTTCGATTTTTGATTCAACATTGCATACTACATGTTCTCTTCCCCATTCGTTGTGTTGAATCGAAAGTCGAATAGTGTGGGTATAACTGTAAACTGCGGGTATAACTGTCATGACGGAATGTCATGGGTTGAGAAATCTCAAGACTTCAACAGAGATTTGTCTAATCTTCTGGTTGTGAGTGAAGACAAGTGTAAATAGAATCTATTACCTCTTTTCTCACACTTGAAACCTTCTGATTATTACTAACTCAAAATAAAAACAAACTCTGTTAGAATTCTTTAGTTTTATCGTGATAATGTAATACACATATTAATAAACTATGTCCTACAATTGAGATGACAGAAGAAAAAAATTAGGTTAAAATAAATTAAATTAAATTCATTGTTTTATGGACTGTCAGGAACATGTACATATTTATTTTATAGAATCTCTATATGGCAAAGTAAATTTTACTTCTGATAATTAATTCTATGCTGCAATAAATATATTACGCAGAATAAAGTTCCAAGAACAGCAATTCCTTCAGGATCATTTTTTGCAGCATCTGTTCGGTTGCCATAGATTTCTCTGTAGTGGACCAAATGAGCTTCTAGGGCATACCTTAAACAAGAAATATGGTAGCATGAGTATCCATTTATTTTATCTGTTAATAGAATAATTATTATTTTGTAATATAATTTAATCATGTTTGTATTTAGTTTATCTCATGATAAATAATATTTTAGCAATAATTTTCTTTTATTAGATTAATAAAGCCACATAAAATTTGGCTTTATTAAACAGTGCAAATTTTATGATGTTTTACCATAATAATGGATAAGTTTTTTAAATAAAGATAAACAATCTCAGTTGTATTGAATTTTTCGTAATTGTTTTAATCTTTATATAATTAATAACTAAATAGAGAGAATAATCACCTATTGATATTCCCTATACCATCTTAGCTAATTTAAATACTAAAATTTTATCCTCTCCTTAATTACTATTATTAGTGAAAGAATGGAATCCATATTTTGAATGAACAAGGAGTTTCCTTGACAAGAAGGAGTACTCATTTCTTTCTTAGGAGGTGGTTGGGTAGATCTATTCTTTTATTATAATATTATAACTCTTTAGTATTTTTTTTTTTTACAGTAATCAAAACATAGAATGTCATTGATGATTAATATCAGGTTTCTTATTCCACAATTTCATTGTTAATCAATATATCCTTCAGCATTAAGCACTTTTCCAGTATTTTTACTTTCTTCATAGATTCCATCTTGCATTTTTTATGAAATATAAATATTTAAAAAAATTTCTGAAAGGAGTTTGAAATTTGAATGCTACGCCTAAACATTTAAATATTTTCAACCTGTGTCAAAATATTCATTTGATCGCTACCAAGTTTAATTTAATTTTTATAAATCTATTTAACATGAAAACTAAGTGATATTTTTACACAATGTTAGTTTTTTAAATTTCAATAACAAACTAAACAAATAATCTAACATGCTATGCTAGGAAACCATATTTTTTCTACTGTTTTGTTATGGATTGTCTAGTTGACCTGAGGTTTGTCATTCTCAAGAAATATCGATTTGAAGTTCTTGGCGTTAAGTAGGCGTGGCTCTAACAATAATTTTTAACTTTTAAAATAATTTAACTCTTTCCCTTTTTCTGTCCTATTCAGGAGATATGATCAGTCCATAACAACCTGGGTCTTCCTCGAGGGCGACGTCCAGTGGGCCTGGCTTCAAAAAACTTTTGTGGATCCCGGTCTTCATTCATTCCGCATAGATGACCGAACCACTTTAGATGCCTCTTTTTGGCAGTGTCCCTCAAGGCGGGTACTCCAAGGTCTCCACGTATCCGCTCATTTCTGACCTGATCTCTCCTTGTACGGCCTGCCACTCTCCGGAGATACTTCATTTCAGTGGCTGTAGCTCTACACCAGTGCCTATCCAGCTTTCACTGCCATAAAGAAGGGTAGGTAAGTAGATAGCTTTTAATAATATTTACACTATTTTCTATCTCCCTTTTTTCCACTACTGAGTTGCAAAGCTGATAATATATATTATTTGCTTTTTTGATCCTGTTGGAAAGCTCTTGGTCAATTTTTCCATTTCTGCTGAGCACAATCCCAAGATAAGTGTAGTCCTCTACTGTTTCCAATACCTCCTCCTCGCAGCGAACTATCACTTCTTCTTCCTCATGACTAATGTGCATCACCTCACTTTTCTTTGCATTCGGTACCATGCCATTTCTTTCCAACTCGGCTTACCACTCAATGACAGCTTGCTGGAGGTTTTCATGGGAATCAGCAATAAGGACAATATCGTCTGCAAAAACTAGAACTTGGGCCAGTATTGTCCTCATATTCCACTTTTCCACGACTCTCCGTGTCGTCCTCCGCTTGCATATTTTTAAAATTTCATCCATGAATATGGTGAAAAGGAGAGGACTAAGGCTGTCACCTTGTTTAACTCCTTTAATCGTTAAAAGTGCTAGATTCTGTTCCGTTTATTCTAACTATGCCTTCAGAGTCGTGGTAGGTAGATTTTATTGCACCAATCAATTCCTAGGGCACATTTTTAGCAGCTAAAGCTGCCCATATTTCTTTTCTCGGAACCGAATCAAAGGCTGCCTTTATATCAAGAAATGCGAGGTAAATGCTCTTCCCTCTGTCCCATGAATTCTCAATAATTGACCTGGGTGAGAAGATGTGGTCTTGTGTCTGACGGTGGGGTCTAAATGCAGCTTGATCCTCTTCCAGCTGGCCTTCAACAATTGCCCTGAGCTTCTTTTCCAAAATAGAGGAGTAAAGCTTATAGACTACTTGCGAGAGACAAATAGGCCAATAGTTGTCACAGTTACTTGGACTTCCTTTCTTGTGGATCGGTATGATAATATTATACTCCCATTCCTTTGGTATAAATTTAGCAGAAAATGTATCTTGGAAAAAACCTTGTAAGCTTTTTGAAGATCTGGACCTCCAAACTTTATAAGTTTTGGCGCATTACCATCTCTACTGCCCTCTTTATCCAACTCTCATCTGCTCTATAGCACATATGACACCATCCTTCCAGATTACATCGTCATATTCTTCCTCTGTTGTTCCTTGCTCTTCCTCCATTCTCTCTTCACTGCCACCAGAGAATATTGCAGCATAATGGCATCGCCATCTCTCCAATATTTCCTCATCCCCTGTGATTAATTGTCCTCCTTCATCCCTCACATTTCTAATAGGTTTCTTGATCTTACCTTTCAATGCTTTTATCATTTTCCAGAAGATTTTTGTGTTTTCTTTATAATCACTTTGCAGGCTCTAGCCAAACTCCTACCAGCTTTTTCTCTTTGCCACTCTGACAACCGTTTCAGCTTATTTTCTTCTTCTGACATAGAGCTCCCAATTGGTTGCAGTCTTAACTCTATAATATTCTTTCCAGGCTGCCTTCTTTCTAGCTGTTGCAGCTTTCACTCGGGCACTCTTTCGGGCGCACTTTCACTCGGCAAAATAGTAACAATTACCAAAGTATCATCAAATATAATAAATTAATTGAAAATTAAAATATTATACACTGAAAATAATTATAATCATTTAAAATTATTGTTAATATCATTATTATTGAAAGTAAATCACATTGGTGTTTTTTTTAATTAACTATTTTCCATTGGGACATTTTAAACTTAATATAATCATCTGAGTTTTTATATTATCAGTTTTTAGAACCAACTATCTGAGCAATCTTCATAAGAATGTTTACCTTTTATGCTCACAATCAGCAAAGGTCTTGTCACAATTTGCCTGGTCATCAAATTTAGGTTACTTAAATTTAAAAAGATGATCCAGCATGCTTGGTTCCCCTCCAGGCTGATTGATGAAAGAGGAATATTCATGAATGTCAATGAATTATGTTTCTCATTAACCAATTTAAAAAAAAAAATGTAATTTCAACAATGATAGTTGTATAAAAGGTCGGACTAGTCGCAAAACTCAATGTTTCAAATGTATTCATGATGATTATCATCTGAATGAATGTTTTAAATGTAAGTTAATCTGATAATGAGAGCGAGTGAGAAAAATCTATCATGATTATATTTGGCTATACTAATCACTTTATTATTATATTAATTACAACTCCTATTTTTAAAGTAATTCTTTCTATTTTATATGATTTCATTTCAATATCATTATCAACTTTTGAGTATTGAATATTTTATTGTTAAAAAACAAGTAAATAAAAAATAAATAATAACTAAAGAAAAAGCTTAAGTGAATAAATTTTTGTCTACATTAAATTAAATAAAAACAAAAAAATTATTCATTTATAAACATCAGAGATGTAAAAAAAATATAAGAATAAAAATAAATTCACAATTGCGGGAATTCGAACTGAACATCTTTAGTTCTGTAATGAGACGTATTCTCAGTCAGCCACAGTCTCTGTTTAGCTGTTGTTAGAACCACTTCTACTTATAACACTAAGAACTTCAAATTGATCTTTTTCGAGAATGAAAGCGAATTGCATCTTACCATTTTACATAAGCATTGAACGGACAATACCCTAAAACATATATAAAAGTGATCAAAATCTGTGATTCCCATGTCTGCTACTCTCCTTGTTAGTATTAATTTGAAAGGATTGTTATCTTGAAAACCTAAGTGATCTAATCTTTACCATTAATAAGAATATTATTATATTTTTTTATTTCTATTTATTCTAATTTATTTAAAAAATTTACTTTTAAAATGTTATATAACCTGAAAGGTAATCTTACCCATCACAATCATTGGCTTCCAAGCCCTTCCACTTCTTCTTAATTTGCTAATTACATTTCTTAATTTAAGCCCTTTACTTCTTTTTATTTCAGATTTTCTAACATACGCAATATAATTTAGATAAAATTCAACCAATTTATGATTGTATGCTTGTATTAGCATATTACACCATATCCCAAAAATTAGGTTAATTATAGCTGCTGCTCATTATTTTATTCACCTATATTAATTACTATATTTCTGGACAAAGGAGAATTCACATACACATATCGTTTTTGTGGTCAGTACCTCTGAGAGTCGATGAGATGTTCTGACCCAAAATGAACATGGAATTGTTGCAGCACATAAGTGCCTCGAAGGCCCCCTCCAGAAATGGCAACTCTGCAATTCGGATCTGGATAGACTCTTACTATAACAAAGAATTACAGGAAATAGTCACAGGTTGGTAATTTAAACTAATAAACATTAATTGTAATATAGACACTTCACATTATAAGAGACATGAGAAGAAGAAAATCTTATACAAAATTTAAGATTCATTGTTGAAGATGTGGTCTGCAGGTGAAGATAAAAGCCTAAACCATTGATCAGGTGGAATAGGATAGAAAATTAGAATCT
Organism: Rhaphigaster nebulosa; assembly: GCA_948150685.1. Lineage (NCBI taxonomy): Eukaryota > Metazoa > Arthropoda > Insecta > Hemiptera > Pentatomidae > Rhaphigaster > Rhaphigaster nebulosa. The sequence goes on from OX411306.1 coordinate 39,693,413, forward strand.
AGCTTTTCAAATAGATCCTGGAGAGAAGCAGATTTACACTAACCTTTTTTCTTTCCTTCTATTAGGCCATTTCTGGCATACAGGTTTGATTCACTCCAACCAGAGTACTTCAGCCTATGTGGATATGAGAAAATATTAACTAATGATGGAATAATCATATTAATATTTATTAGTGGCATAATTACTAATTAAATTTTTGTTGTTTGATAATTAGGTTTCAATGTGCTTAGCATCCTCGACTGATTTACGTACAGTCTCCTGGCCAGTTGGTGCTGGCTGTACCCTGCTTTCTAATAATTTGTTAATTTTATATATCAGTGTATTGATTCCAAAGAGTCTTAAACCAAAGGTGGCAGTCGATGGCAGCTGAAATGTAGACCTTTCACGGAAGATTTTCATCTAATTTGTAAAGACTCGGAAGGATCTGGAAGATCTGCAATACAGCAAATGTGCAGAAATTCCTTCAAACTTACACAATTACCAAAAATTAGAAATGGTAAGGATGAACAGAAAAAATCTTTAATCATTCAATTGACTTTGATTTGTATCCTCTAAAAAATGGAAAAACATTATTTTAAAACAAGAAGAAGATGAAATCACAATTCTGTTGGAAATGAAATTGATGGTTGGCCAAATTCAATTAGCTAAATACACGTTTTTCAATAATATTATTTTACCTATAAACTTACAAATATTCTTAGCATCTTGAATGTGGTTCTGAATTTCTGAGATCCATAGCTAAGAATGGATATTGGTAGTTTCAGTCTGGAGAAGAAGTTGAAAAATAAGATTATGGCCTGTTTTTCCCATGGTGCGACTCTGCGACGGATCAAAATCAGACATCCATAGTAGTACAGGGAAAGAACCCATTTTTTCAAATTATTAACATTCGTCTGAAAATTCTCGAAAATGGGTCGCTTCCAATCTGGAGATCGGAAAGCACGTCAATTTAATGATGCACTAAAAAGGTATGAATAAGTCTTTGCTTTCCACTTGAATCGTAAGATAAGTTAATAAAAAATAGAAAAAAAAGGAGGCCCACTAAAATCTTTGGTCATTTGGCGTTTTTTCAGACCTACGCTCTAAGCTTGCCATTGAACGATAACAATTTTACTAATTTATACTTGTACTAATTTGTACAAAGCACACTGAGTCGTTTATTTCCAAAATGAACCCTAAACGATTTTTTTTGGAAATCGCGGCTATTTTAAATTTAAATGCTGCTTAATAATTATTAATGTAATCAACGATTTTTGGAAATATGTGTTAGAATGAAGATTTTTCTGATATATATTTTTTTTGTAAAAATGGTTTAGATGTCACAATTGGAATAGAAAGATATTTTTTCGTGGTATCTGAAAATTTTTCAATAATGATTAGGGTTAATTTTGGAAATAAACGATTCACATGACCTATTTTGTGGTTAATTAATGCAGTGGCCAACAAAATATTGGGTCTTATCGCTTAACCGCCAAAAATGAAACGGTTGACGGCCCTTTTTTTTTTTAGGTTATTCGCTTATATTTAGGATACTATGGGTTCTAGCGATAAGACTATTCTTTCCAAAATTAAAGCCAAAAAAATGTGCCACAAGATTGATTTCATTCATTTTTTTTCTCTATCGCGTATAGTTTTCGAGATATCCGCTTTCATATTTCGTTAATTTTGAAAAAAAAAAAATTAACCATACGGTTTTTTTCTTTATTAGACTAGGTAACTCCACAGTTTTTTTTTCTTTTCAGATTAACGAAATATGAGCGCGGATATTTCGGAAACTATACGATATAGTGAAAAATATGAATGAAATCAATCTTGTCGACTTAAATTTTGTACAGTTTAGTCTTATGGCTAGGACATAATTGTTTTAGGCATAGTAAAAATTTTGGACGAGTGTTAATAATTTGAAAAAAGAGCTCTGTTCCCTGGACTACAGCATCTGGCTTTTTTACTCCCTATACAATCCACAGATGTAAGTTACATCATCTTTGCAGTGTCTACACAGCAGAGATCGCAATGACCTTCCGACAAGCCGTAAAATCGGCAGTTAAAAATGTTGTAATTATATCAAATTTATTGAGTGCCATAAAAGCCATGGATAAAGCTAACTACCCAGAAATCCACCGTATTATTGTAAACAAATGCAATACGATGTTTGAACATCGACGTATTTTGTTTAGTGGCCTGGTCATTTAGGAATTAAAAAGAAAATTAAATGGGTGATAGGAAGATGCTCTTCTCCTTCGACAGTCTTCAAACTGATTGTGAGTGTAAGTGTTGTTAATAAGATTTTACTATTTTTATTTTATTGCCATTCTTGTATTTGTATTTATCTTTCTTTCTTGTAAGTGAGGTATGAATGTGTAAATGTATCACTATTATTTATTAGTATAACTATTACTCACATTCAAGAACTTGGAACAATAAATTTCTTCTAAGAAAGGGAAAGAAGTGGCGGAAGGAAACCGTTTACCCTTCAAATTAGCGATTAGTGGAAACAGGCCAGTCCGCTGTTGTCATTAAATAAATTTGGATCAGGTCCAGTTTGTAACACTACAGTATGTAGTGCATCCGGACCTCTTGAACTTTAAATAAATTACATAATTTGGAAATTCTCCAATCTCACGGTCTATTTTCGAATTGTTCATGGGTCTGCAGGTCAATTTGAATAGGACTGCGTGGAATAGAACTGTCTCAATATATATTTGTTTAATGACCACGAAGAATCATGTCGGTAGAAACCTTTTATATGAAATGGAGCTATTCTAACCGTTTATTGAAAATTTAAATCACTCCGTTCATGAAAATATTCATTGATATTGTTCTAACCGCAAAGTAGTAATTAGTGCATAAAAAAAGTATAGGAATAATATAATTATGTGTAATATAGGTAATATAAGTATATCTCCTCCATTCGGTTAGCAAATTAATTCAAAGTCTAGAAAGTAAACAAAGTCTGTTCGTTTTTTATCTCTACATCGAAAAATTAGTAGTTTATAACATATTGGCCATTATTTCCTATCAACTGAACTCATCATGGTGAATGAATTCATTAGCAATATAGAGGTTCCTTCTCAGTCGATGGCAGATTATCCTGAACGACAGGGATGTACGCAGAATTTTATTTCAGAGGGGAATTTAAATTATTTTTCGGGAATGGAGATTTAACAAGAAAGCAAATTATCACCTACTGTCTATAATCGCCAAATTGGGCGTAAGTTTTAAGGATAAGCATGAAAATTTAATAAAAAAGTATTGTCAAAAATTACCAAAAATATTAATCAAAGTATAAATCTCAGTGGGTGAGTATGAAAGTCCTATTTTTTCGTACGTTTCGGGGGGAGGAAGGGGTGTAATCTTCCGATCCCTTCTCTGCGTATACCACTGCTGAACGATACCCACTATCAAGGCTCAAGTCACCTTTTCTTCTATTTTTTTTTTTAAATCGAGCTTATCCATCACCAAACGGCATTTGTGGCACCAAAGCCTTCTTTGTAATAATGTAACCAAATAGCTAAAATTTCAAAAACAACTTAGCCATTTCGAAAATTTTACAAGAAATCGGTTAGACCTGTCTTTAAATCTATATTTGCATAAATTGAATTTAAAATACATATAATTTAAAATACATATTTATATTTCAATATTTTATGTTTAAATAGCATTTCCTAAAGTGAGTGCCATTTTTGTAAATTTAAAAAGCGACGCCAGTGACCAGAGATACTCGTAAATTAGGCCATTGATAAATCAAGCCTTGTCAGTAGTCATTAAGCAGACAGAAACTTTAGTGATTGATAATTATCATGGAAGGTGAGATGAATACATATAACTGGAATACTTCTGGATGTCGTCCAAACATTCGACAAAGTCAGGCATCAAGATCTTATTCAGATTTAAGTGAATCCTTCCACCCATACATTAACTGGTTCTTCCTTCATTCCTCTCTTAATTTTTCTCTATTCAGCATACTGCAGGCCTTTGTTCAATTCACCCGATTTCGGCTGGCGTCCTTCAGGATTCATAATTGTAACATTACAGTACGTACTTTAAACAAAGTTTATGCGTTCCAACACAACATTCCTCATAATAGCAACCCATAGTATGCAGACGACAAAGCTATAGTAGGATACCAAAATTCTACTCAAGTATTACTGAATTTACACCACTTACAATGCCTACACGAATGGTGCTAACTTGGGAAGACTTGACTAAATCATGAAACATCTGAACACATCACGTTTACTCTTAGACACGAAACATGCTCTTCTCCCCTCCTTTCCCTCTCTCCGTTTACCTTGATTGTTTCCCAATACAATGAACGGACCTAGTACAATAATTTCATTAGATATGGGGGTTATCATCCCATATAGATAGGGCGCACAAATTTTATGCAAAAGAGGACTCATTAACTCTGAGAATAAAACTAAAGCCACTAATAAAAAAAATATTCTAAATGAAAAACTATTCAGGCAATTACTAATAATGTACACCTATTAAAATCTCTAGGCTCTTAAATCATTACAAATATACGTATAGAGAAATGTATTAATTACTTAATAAATGTATAGAGAAAATGACAACGTCTCTGATGCCCCAGGATGAAAAGGTCCTGGCTGAGAAATTTACTTAAATAAACATAGCAAGTGAAGGGGTTCCCAGAGTATAGCTTCTGCTCCTGCCAAACGCCATTTTCTTAGCCAGTTTTTAAAATTCAGTTTATTTGTTAAAAAAAAAAAAGAAGTGAAGTGGGGAGGACATGTCCGAAACCCTCAAAACCGTATCCTATTGGTTATGAAGCGGGTTTTAAATGCATCCCTACCCTCCCTTTGATGACTTTCGATGCAGTAAAATGTCCATTTTTGGGTAAAATATGACTTAAAAGGTTTGATGAAAATCTCTGTAAAAAAAAAATATTCATAGGAATAATAAATGCAGTTCTTTTTTGTACAATGTACTGTCAGTGATTAAAAGCATCTTGTTAACACCCTGTTATAATTTTGAATAAATGCTTAAGGTAAATTGAAAATTAGATTGAATTCCTTTTATTTTTTCTCAGTTTTTTCCTATTCGGATACTAAGACCCGCATTGCTTAACTGCTATACCCTAATGTTATTTGTAACGGCAGTAATTTTAAAATATTTATTTAACCATATGCTATTAAGAATTCCTGATCACACTGTGTCTTGCTCTTATTCAACTTGTAAATATGTTTTTATTAGCTTTTGTTGGTCTCTAAACATATCTCATTGCCACTCTTGGAGGCTTTTTTAGATCAGTATGAGTCACTGAATATAGTTTGCGGATTCAGCTCACTGCATTAGTTATCTGAGGATTAATAAAGCAAGTAAGATCTAAAAATTTGTCATTTGTTATTTTTAAAAATAGGCCAAGATGCACTCCGAGAAAAATATTGTCTTATTTATTGTGTTTTACTGTTAGTTGCAAATTATGCCGTTCACTCATCAAGGAGGAAAACGATGGTGAGTGAGTCAGAGCTAAAGGAAATGAAAATATATATCAAATATCTGTACTCAATGTGTCTAGAAATAGAGTTAGTAATACCTTTATTAGGTCAAAGATGAAATGCCTAAAAATGCAAGTGACTCTTGCTAATAACTTCTATATCTATAACTACAGCCCATAAAGGGCCCTTGGACTCAGTACCTAATAAGGGCCGTACTTTTTCTAAGCCAACGGTTGTGCAAAGAGGTGATTAGATCGAGATAACGCTCAACCGCCAGAGTTTCCCATAGAGGCTGGGTGAGCCCCAGGAGGGTTCCTTGAATCCACAGGGTCGATCCACGGCTGAAAACAGAATAATTATTAACTGCTAATTATCTGCCATAGCCGGTCTCGAATCCGGGATCGGAAAAATGGTAACACAGTGCCTTACCACTGAGCTACTCCTCTCACTGCAACAGGCAGTATCCTTACATAAATAAAAACACCTTCCGGGTCTATATGTAGCTCACAATATCGATCATACGGGATGTGAAAGCATTGACCTATAAATTGCGAGGTTTTATAGTGATTTGTTTCGATTATTAATTATTATTAAGTCGGCAAAACAGCATAGTCTTATTTTTTGTATAGATAGATACACATATATATTCTGATTCGTTAGTCTCAAAAAACATCTAGTATTGAAGCCAAATGGTTGATCTAAAATTTATATCGGTGTATGGAATCCGCCATTGATATTTTAAAATGTTACTCAAAAATTATTATTAGTGAACCAAACACTTTCTACTTCCTTTAACATCTTTAACAACTATCTATCTTTTCCTAAACACTTCTTCGATAACGCTTGACGCCATACTATTCATGCCATTATATTATCTGAAAAGCTAGATTACTGGGAAATATATCCATCACAATCGTTTATTTGAGATCAGAAACATGTTTTGTACATATTTGATTAAAATGGTTGAATCTTATTTTAGACAGTTTTGAAAAAAAATCTTTCACCCATACATATACGTATATATATATATATATATATATATATATATATATACTATATATATATATTTCTTTTTTTTTTCTGTTGGCACTACGGACCATCCAGATCTTTGGCCGCGCGAAGTGGTCTTTTTACAGACATTTTTGTCGCTTGCGGGAGCTCAGACAGCCAGGAGGGGGTCACCCAACTCAGCGGCAGGCTGCCCATTGCTCCATTGCGTCTCTTGGGACCAATTCGGCAGTATCCTTTTCACCGACTAACTCTGGTTCAAGGACAGTGACAAATCGAAAAATCGGTCTAGACCCACGGATTATGGCTGTTCAGGGTCAGCAGGCGCACGGGGATCTATATTTATATATATTCAAGTAATTAAATGTATTCAAGTAAATGTACATATATATATATATATATATATATATATATATATATATATATATATATATATATTATATATTTATATATATATATTATATATATATATATATTATATTTATATATATATATATATATATATATATATATATATATATATATATATATATATATATTATATATATATATATTATATATATATATATATATATATATATGTATATATATATATATATATATATATATATATATATATATATATATATATATATAATAAAAATATCGAAAACAATAAAAAAAAAATTTGGTGTCTTGCTTTATAAATTCTTCAAAGACGTTCTGCTTTATAAATATTGTTAAATCTGTTTTAAATAATAATGAGTGTGCGTGTTCATTCTATGGACCATTTCCTCGTATTTAATTTTCTTATTACGTTAATGGATTTTTCTGGAAAAGAAATTATACCTGTATAATCGGTTTGATCAATGTGCACTCTAACTGGAACTTCTTCGTCGTAATTTATCAATTCTAAAGGTGTCGCTGCGTGCTTGTAAGAAGTCCATTTCCTGATTATGTCGATTGGTGACTGACTCTCTCCTTTTTGACACACTCCTTCCCAATCTGTTGAATGATATTTTTATTATAAGCTATTTAAATCTCTGAAAATAATCCTTACATTTTTCCTTAAAAATGAATATTATCATAATATTTAGAATGTGTATGCTTAAAAAAATCAATTAATTGCTAATTAAAAATAACCACTTCAAAGTTAAAAAATAATTCGAGATAGTTAAAATCAACCAGCTTGCTTTTTGGTTAATATTAAATTTTGAACGGTAATTTTTTATGTTCAATTTATGACAATCCTAATTAGTCATCAAAAGCGTATAATAATTATCATTAATAGTTGATTAATTCAATGATTTATAAATTATAATTTTAACATCTAGATCAGCCTTAATATGTATCTCATTTTTCAAGAAAGAATTGTATGGAGGAAAATAAAAAGAATGGGATGTAAGAGTTTCTCTGAAGGGGAAAATTCCTATTTTATTAAATTATTTGAGTTGGAGATGTTGGAAGACATTTCGTGTATATTTGTGTATATTTTAGTTTTTAATGTAGTTTGAGAATAAGTTGTTTTTTTTTTGTTTTGTTTTTTGTTTTATTATTATAGATAGTATTTTAGTTTACTTTTTTTTTTGTTAATGTTAGGTTATGTAATGATGACTAAAAAAAATAGGTAGGCCATGTAAATTATTCGTTTTTGATAAAATAGCAAGATAGAGAAAATTGCTAAAAACATCTTACCCAATAATTATATGGCTTCACAATCATTAGTATTTCTTATTTTGTTTATATATATATATATATATATATATATATATATATATATATATATATATATATATCCTCCTCTTTAACTCTAGAACAAGCCATCTTATCTAAATTAAAGAATATTATAAGCAAGATATAATTTTCTTACCATCTCCATTGAAAGCGTAATCCCAATGCTCGCTGCTGCATTTGACTGCTGAAACTAAAACAAACCGAACTGTTACAATCCGTAAGCATGCTACATTTTAAAAATGATTTTGCAAGTAAATTTTAAAAGGATTTGTAAAATTCTTAAATCACAATGAAAAAGGTTGTTTCGCATAAATGCATTCTCAACTACTGGTTAATTTTAGTAATGAATAGATTTAGCCTGATCATAGAAAAAAAAATCTATTTAAATTTTCATACATCTATAAATAATAGTTACTAAAAATCGTATAGTAAATTTCTATTATTGAAAAGTGTCAAATTTGTGTGTGTCGTTGTCATGACAACTGCATACCCGTGGGAGCAAGCTGCTTACCAATACTTTTTAATAAATGTGTAATTGCAGTGTGAAAAAGTTATTTTGTAGATAAAATCAGACGATAAGTTATAAAAATAAATAAAAATTAAAATGTGTGAAAATCTGAAACTAATTTAAGTGAAAACTTATTGCCGTTTAGGCAACTTTGTAGTCGTAGTGACCCGGTTCATTGAAAATATCAGCAAAAAATTACACTATACATCTTTTGTGTTATTATTTTAAAGATTATTTTGTCTCTTAGAATATAGGCAACAATAGCAATATCGGCGAACATGATAATAATAATCAACTTTCTCGAGTTAATGAGGTGTGCACCAGTAATTTGCGCTTGGATGGTACATGCAATCAGTTCCTGTTACAAAAGTCCTATATCTTGGCTTTAATTTTCTCTCAGCATAAAGGATGATCAGGAAAAAAATGCCGGTTGGTATGTGTAAGGTATGTGAAACACGAACACGCAATGACTTTAAATTGATTATCCTGATTCTTTGTTGTTGAGAAAATATTTCTTAACATTTAATATTTTTCTGAGTTTATTTTTGCATATCATAAATGCCACCTTGTAACCTCTTATGTGACCAAAAATCCGTCATATGATTTTGATTTTATTAGAAATAAGATTTTATCTCCTTGGAGCACCCAAGCGTTAAAAAATCGCAACATAATTTAAATGGATAAAAAATAATCCATCTTTTGTTTGTATATATAACATATGCAACAGTAGCCGCGTGACACTTTCCAGACAATCTTCATGGGTGGTTTCACAATTATTTATCTACCATGTACGAATGTTCATTATTAATTTATAAAATCCTATTTTATAAACAGTCTCATATATCGGTTTTTCGTTTATCCTATAAAATCTTTGATTAATAAGAGATTTCACTGCGGCGACGACGATATATTCATCCGTCACGGTGGAGTAGGGTAGGTGGGGTAAAATTTTGTAATTTGTTTATATTTAGAACAATTGGTCATCAATTTCCCGAATATTGTGCATGAAGTTCATACATTAAGATCTTCACTAAGTCCTATCCAAGAACCGCTTCCATTGGAGAATTATCATATCAAGAGATATCCTAATTTTTCTAAGCCCTTCCTATGCAATCATTTACCCCATACGATAGGACAAAAGTTGTCAATCTTCAGCCTCTTGGAATCGGCATGTGTTGGGCACTAGTTTGTAAAATACTCTATCGTAGCCCTCATGATTAAAATAATTAATATTGAAAACATAAATCCGAAAAGTTTTGTTTTTCGCTTGTATCTTTACGACAGAAAAGTTAACTTTCTGGAACAAGGCAGAACCTTTATCATCATGATCTAATTCTGAAAAGCGCATATCAAGGTCAGAGATACTGTTTCGCTGGGTCATATTTGTGTCTGGCTGATTACTGGAACTGGAAAGTATGTTTCTTTTTGGTTTGAAAGGTACCGATTCCCTTTTAGTTTTTTCAACAGCTTCCTGTGTTTTCTTTGCTGCTTCAGCTTCAAGTCATTCATTATTTGATGTTGATGTCAGCATCAAAGATTTTAAACCATAACTTTTGTGCTTTCTTGTAATTTTAATTTTCGACAGATGATAGATATTAAAACGTAGAATAGAATAAGAGCTAATAGTGGTATTTGGAATTGGCGATAAAGTCTGCTAGCCCATGACAAAAAGTTAATCATTTCATTTTTTGGGCATATAAATTAACATGTTCACAGGCCTAATATGAAAATACACGCCTGTCGACTTATAGCGGCTGAAGTCTAATGAGTAACGCAACAAAATAATTGGTACACTGGTGTAGAGGAAAATCACGATAAAACCCGGCGATCTTGTCAAAAATAGTGACAGAGTACTATACATGCGTCTTAAGCTCGGAAATAAGCACTGTAAGAGAAAAACTTGTAGAGAAAAACGAAATTAGCAATCCTCCGAACTCCGACAATTGGCATTTTAATCCAGTTTGGTTTGCAAAAAATGAAGTAATTTTAATTTTCAGATATTTTGTATTTGTAAAGCATCCAAGTTTTCTACTTCCTCCTTTTTGTACATTTTTCGCCGTCTTGAAAAACCGCAAAGAACAACATTTTTTTCAGTTTTCCAAAATAGCTCGCTTCAAATATTAGTCATAACCAATTTTAAAGAACGTTAAATATTCTGCAAAAATATTCAAATAGTTGGATATGTCAGTGGTTTCGTATTAGATATGATTTATTTCAAGCACACATAAAGCTATAGACACTCCAGTTGTAAAAGAACTTAATTTAATTATATTTCAAAATGGTTACCAAAAATCTCAAATTTTTAGAACTTTTTATTATTTTTCACCTGTAAATCCTAAACGGTGCATTCTATCGAAAAAATTAAATTAAAGAGCATCAAATTCTGAGTCTAATGAGTACCACAGCATAATAAATTGGGTAACTGGTGTGTTCGAAAACTTCGGTCGCAGACTAATAAATAGTACTCTGTCGTTTGTCGTTTTGTCGGTAGTTTTCGACCACACCAGTTTTCCAAATTAATATATGGTGGAACAGAATGGACCTTTAGTAATTGCAGGTGAAAAGACAAAAAAGTCCTTACAGTTGTTTTGGCCACCATTTGGGAATCCGCCCACTCCTAATGCTGGGAAACTAAGTTTTCACTAAGTTACACATCCAACTGTTTGAATTTTTTTGCAGATTTTTATAGTCACGTGAATATTCATTAATATTATACACAAACTTGCAGGAAATTTAACATTCTTTTTAAATTGGTAATGAAAAATATTTAAATTAAATGCACCGGAAGCGTGTTATTTTGGAAAAACTGAAAAAAAGTTTGTTCTTATCGGTTTTTCAAGATGGCGAAAAACGCACAAGAAGCAGGATTTCGAAAACTGGGATTATTTATAAGACAGACAACATACATGTAAATCAAAATTACTCCATTTTCTGAAAACCAAACTGAACTAAAATGCCAATTGCCGGAGTTTGGGAGATGGCTAAATAACTTATTGAATATATTACACCAAAATTTTTAAATAGTGATTTATCTCATGTTTGTGGCTCACAGCTATGCAGCAACACCATGGAATTCCGATTCACAACTCCCACTGATCAAACACACACACACACACACACACACACACACACACACACACACACAGACTGGTTGCGGGCTCATAGCATAATGTTTAGATTTTCAAAACAGCACTTCGTACTTTTGTCCCACGCGTATTTTTAACCACAAATACCCCATATGTTAAAATTGCTTTACCAAATTTACTAAATATTTTTTGGCTTTCCTATATGATCCGCAGCTATTGCTAACAAGAATATTTGTAAGGATGAAGGCCGAAAAGATCTTAACAAAGCATAATGAAGTTTGAAACATAAATTAAATGTAAGGTTTGACCTTAGATAAAGAATTTTATTGTTTGACATTCACTTACAGATGCTAAGACGAGAACATCCACTCATTTAAACTGTGGTGCAAAATAAGCTTCCTAGACGCTGAAATGCAACGACATCTTATAGAATCGGCAGCCTAACATAATCTTTTCTTCCATATTTTGGATGTAGCACAGAAAGAAATTATCAAAATATCATTTATGTCGCTTATGTTATGCATAGAGACCACATTATCGTTGTTTTGTTTCTCAAATTAAAGCTTGTTTCTTGTGTAAGCTAAGATTCAAAGATTAACAAGAAAAGGATAACCTATCCAACATATGTTTTCAATATTTGATAAACGAATAACTTTGAGCTTTACAGTCAAATATATTGGAAAGACAAATTTCCTAAAATAAAATACAGATTAATAGTCACTTCTGGTTAAATTGATCGCGATGTTTAAAATCACTTAAATTTTACATACGTCAAATGTGTATTGAAGAAGAAATGATACAAAAATAAATGAATGAAAACTCCAGGTGAAGTTAGGTAAAATGTTTTTAATGAATCTTTGTCGTAATGGAGCAAAAAATGTTTAAGGGTTTAAATTAGAGAAAAAAAAAATAATTTTTAGAAGTTACGATGTTTAAAAATAAAATTATTAAACTTTCAAATAAATAAATGCTCTATAAAAATTGAAGAAAATAGCAAAAAATTGTGTAATCAGATGAAGTCATTAGCGCACTATAAGAGGAAAGGAGATCAAGCTTTATATTGTATATTTGTTTTCCCTTCCTTTCCTTGCTTCTCGGCAAAACAGAGTTTCCATGCAGTACGTCCAGTCTATTCTTCCCTTTTTTATTCCTCAATTGGTTTTTTCAAGCTCTGTTCATGGATCGACTTCGTCTCCTTCCTCGTCACGGTCTTCCAGGTACATCTCCGTCCTCCATTCGTATTTTGGGGCCTTCCTAAATAGAAGTAGGCTGTTCCCACCAATGTTTTCCACCAATAGATGAAATCTACAAAATGAGGGTAGTTTCTTTGACTGCCAGCTGTGGAAATTTTCCGTTAAGACTAATGCCCCGTGTTCCTGGACAAATTGACCTAAGGTGCCTCATAAGCAGTGCAGGTCGTTACCAGGGCATTCTCTAGATGTTCTGGCACCCCAAAAACCAAAATAAGGTCAACCCTGAATTAATGTAAAGGATTATAAATAATGATTTCAATAAGTAAAACATGTTTTTTTCCCCCATCTACGATTAATTTGCTCTTTTGATCTTTCCGACCAACCCTCCAATCCCATTTTTGTTGGATTAGCGAGATTCTACTGCTAATTATTAATAGTTAGTTTATTTCATCTTAGTTATTGTTGGCCACTTGATGTGCCGGTTTAATTCTCAATAGTTATTACCTAGTTACATAATTATATTACTAACTACTCCCTCGAACTCACCCCGAGTATACAAGAAGAGATGGCAGCAAGAAACGGCGACAGGAAGTGGCTAGATTGTGACAAGGGCAGCTTCATTAGCAAGCTCCTAGTTATGCTGCCCCTGTCTTCTTCTCCAGCCATCTTCCAATAAACTGTCGATTTCCTTGTCTCTCTCTCTCTCTCCGCCGGTCTGGAGGATCTCCCACATACTGGAATTGCACAGTATTCTATAGAATGCACATGGAGAAACATGTATAGAATATACACAAATATGGAACAGCACTTTATTCTACTTAATTATTGACTAATTTAAAATTGTAACTATAGATGTATTAAATATAATATTTAGTCATATTTTTTAGATATAGAATTTTTTACTTTAGTGAATGAAGTTTCCTCTTGAAAACTAGTAACCAAATTTGTTTTACTTTCCTTTGCAATATGTTTCCAAAATATTTATCATAGCCCACTTGTCACGTACCAAATTTAGAAAAACTCTAATATAGCTAATGAAAGTAAACCCCCTCCTCTTCCCAAAAAAACTTTATGATTAGCTTATTATTGGAAGATTCCAAACAAAGCTTCTAGTATCTCAATCAGCCGCATATAAGTAACTCATTTATTACACAGGACAACAGCTATTGTGCGGCAAAAGTTTCTGAGTCGTTTCTGGATAATTTCATTGTTTTAAATACGAGAAAAATGTCAGATTTGCTTAATAGACACCATTTTTTTTATATTTTACACATTCTTATTTTGAAAGAAATACGAAAGTTTTATTTATTTATTTATTTCAAGAGAGGGAAATTATTGAATCTAAAAGACTATTATTTTTTGTTTAATTAGAGCCTGATGAGGAAAAATAGTGTGTTTCGAAGTGTGTAGGTTGGAAAGCTCAAAATTAGTTATTTGTTTATTCAAATATAAAGAAACTTTTTTATTACAATAGGAACAGAATTATGAATGGCGATTAAATAGAATTAAAAGTTACGCATTATTAAACGCAGAAAAATAACAACGAAATTTTATCGACACTTGAATGTTTTTTTTCCGACACGATGATAACATAAACAAGATAAATAAACAAATTTATTTTCGATAGATTGTTTTCTAATGAGAACTTAGTTTTTCTATTAAAAATAAAAAAAATATAGTCAATTTGAACAATCTAACCATACGTCGTATAACTTCGTACATTAATGTATCTAATTCACTCCAATACCAATGCCAAAAAAAAAAAAAGTATTTTTTTGTTCCTCAGTGTTATCAAAGCAGTTAATAATCAAATTGTGGCCAATTTAGACTTCATCAGTACAGATAATCTACAAAATCATATCCATGCGACATCTCTTATCAACAGCCTAATAGTCGCTAAGAGGCAGTTCATCACTCGTAAACATCGATGAAAAAGAAAAGATTGGTAACATTATCTTATGATAGACTTTAATCGTTGTCGCACTTTTTCGGCGGTGGAACTATTTAAGAATGATTTACGACCTTTTTCTGGCTGATATGATATGAGTGTGAAGTACGTACTACTCAATAAATGCGTTTTTTTCACATTCTACACTCTATAGTTGTCACGATTGTTATTAATAAAAGTCCGCCCCGTCCAAGCGATTGTATATATATATATATATATATATATATATATATATATATATATATATATATAGAGAGAGAGAGAGAGAGAGAGAGAGAGAGAGATAGAGAGAGAGACAGACAGAGTGAGAGATTGACAGAATTTTGAGAAAATCAAATTTAGCTCATACTTTTAGTTTATAGGTATTCTTCAAACGCATCTAGCAAACCGATCATCCTACATTTCCAAGTATTTCTTATTACTATCTTATCCTACTGAACGATATGGACGTAAAATGGGACTTTCTCCCTTTCTTCCGTGTACTATTCTTTTGCGACCGACTATTATGTTTTTCGAAATACAAACAATCGTTAACGTTAATGTTCGATTGTGATACCGCAAGGAATAAAACCGCACGGATCTCCTATGAAATACAGTCTAATAGTGCTCTATGATTATCGTTGAACGACTCTAATAACTGAATCGTTGAACGATCATCGTGGTTGTACCCCTACCACGTACTTAAAACGTAACTTAAATGCTATGTCAAACTATAGAAGACCGATTGAAGTAGAGGATTCCTTAGCATCTTCTACGCCGAAGGTGTCTGTAGTAAGTTTCTTGCGAGGAAATATACACTTGAGGGTTAATAAGCAGATGTCATGCTTTTTTATGACGTATTCATTTGTTTGAAACTGAAGTATAGTGGAGCCCTTTCGTCAACTTTGAGAATTCATGGACCCAGAAAAGATCAAAGAATTTCCTTAAGGCCAGATAGTAGAAAAGGGAGTATTGCTTCGGTAAAAAAAAAAAATATATATATATATATATATATATATATATATATATATATATATATATATATATATATATATATGTATATATGCGTGTATATATATATTTTTTATTTTATTGTAGATTTGTATGCGGCCTGAAAAAGGAACACAGCATTAGATGTTCGTTTCATTAATCTCTTGGAATGAAGACAGCCGGAACACAACCATCATCAATTATTCACTTGTGCTGCACAGATATCACAACTAATTTTCATCTTTCATTTCTTCTTTTTTCTGATTTCTCTGCATGTTTAGTGATAATATTTTGTTTACAAAATAATATTTCTATATGTTATTTATCATATAAGTTTTATATAATTCGATTCATGCTCAAAACCTGTCTAGTCGGGATTCCCATACTTAAATGAACTTGATTATAGAAAAAGAAGAAAGAAAATGTTTTGGAAATGGAACTCAAACAAGTTTTTCACTAAAACTATTTCACTAAAGCTATTCACAAAATGTAAAATGATAATTTTTTTTCAAACATTTTTCTGCGTAATAATCTGACGAATTGAAATGCACGTTTTGCGTTTTTCTGGAGAAAAAGATGGTTTAATTTTCGGTTTAACTTTTAAAGTGTATGTAGTGGGCCCTTCTGGTAGATTTCGTATGGAAATAATTTAAGTAAGGCGACTTGGATTTTTTTTTTTTTTATTTAAGTTAAAGCTTTATTTATTTAAGTCGCTTTTTTATCATTACAAAAAATATACAAATTTGTTCGTAAATGTAAATATATGTCATTAACCAGTAACTCTTCTAGTTTACAATTATCCGAGAATTTCACCCATCCCCCCTCATTCCAGTGTTCAATTTCTAAAACAATTTCACTGAAAAAACGTGTACGAAATATGTTTTGTCCGTTTTCTCTACGAAATTGTATTGTTAATCCGTGGCAAGAAAAATATAAACCAGGCAATATTGTCAATTATACAATTGATGGAGGCTCAAAAGACCAGAAATAAGGATTTTGGGAAATTTTTGGAATCTCACTAAAAAAAAAAGTCGAGGAGCTCCAAACGAAAGACGTTTTAATTGTCCCAATAAAGTTTTTTCAAAAACTAATTTAATGTATTTTCAAGATAGAAGACTTGAAGAAGTGCATTCTGCTGAATTTATTTTAAGTAGTATTTATATGAACTCTTTAAAATTATGTTAAAAAGATTATTATTATATCGTGGTATGGGAAAGATGTGTATTGCGCGCACCACTCCAGATTTTTCTATAATAAACTCAAAATCATGATTATTTTTATTCAATATGAGAAAAATAAGCTAAACTACCCTTAATAATCAAATTCCTTAATTTTATTAAAATTTTAAATTTATGGCATATACGTATAGCACAATATAATTATCAATTAATTACATAACTATGATATTATTAAATAAATTAGTTAAAGTATATAATTATTAATATGTTTTAACTTATTTGTTATAATAGGTATTATAATATACGTTCACACATAAGCATACATATATTTATATATTTATTTAACATAATTATTGAAGTTTGTAATATGGGGCCTAGAATATTGTACGTAGAGGAAGACCTAGAACATTTAGATTGTAAAATTGGTCTTTATTATATTCAAATTCTGGGCTGAGCAATTTCTTAACGTGATATCCTGTTGATGAAGGTAGAATTTACCAATGAACCTTCTGCGTTATAATTCTCAATTCGATTTGTGTTTACTTTTAAATCTTAGAGAGTATTATTTTTAATTTAATTAAATAAGAAGATGGATATATTTTAAAAGGGATAAATGATTATGAGTATTAAAGATAGCTTCAAATGAAAATTTAAAACTACTGTTTCGAGTGAGGACAAAGTTGTAAATTACAAATACGTAAGTTGGGCCATTTTTTGCATTTTTAAGAACTTTATTTCGATGGCCTACATGATGATGAACCTCGTAACTGACTTTTTTGACGCATTGTTTTTTTACAATTTTAATGAAAACCTCTTACCTATTGGATTAACTCTGTGACTTAAAACTTGGCGAAAATCCTCTAAATAATTTTGAAACCGATGTTTGCCAATTTTTATACCATACAGTTAATCATATAAGAGAGTTTCATTCAATTGTGAAAAATAAAATAAACTGCAGCAAAAAAGTCAGTTAAGATGTTATAATGTGAGGTCATCGATATGGAATTAGACGATGCATAACAAATTGATGTTATAGAATTAATAAATAAGTACAATTATAATCATAAAACCTATTGAAATTCAAATTTTTAACTTCTCGTAGTTGATTTTTTTTTTTCATATTATCAAAATTTTCTTTAAATTGTTGTTGAACGATGTTGTTGAGTTTAACAGCTCAAGGAGCGCCTCCCCGGATTGAAGATGGCGACGCAAATGATAAGGCGAGACACCATCGGCCGTCTTCGACTCGATGATGACCCAAATCATCAATGAACACAGGGTTCGGTTAGAAGACATCAGAGCGTGGGACAGGTGAAGTCCCGGGCAGTTCCCTTTAAACAAAACCGATGTCCTGTTCAGTGCCGCTAGTGCCAATGGTTTGGGCATACTACCGAGTATTGTGGCAGGACCTGCCACTGTCCATGGTGCGGGGATCACCACCTGCTGTCCGAATGTCCACAGAGTACCAGCCAGCTCCCGAAGTGCGAGAACTGCGACGGTGAACACCCGGCCTTCTCCAAAGATTGCCCCAGCCGGCTGAAGCTCCTGAAGAGCCGGAGGTATAGAATGGAGGCGACCCCTACTGCAGAAGCCACTTCAAGGAAACCCAGCAGACTAGTCCAGTGGGACACATCCTACTCCCCCCTTCCTAGGTGGAACCCCTCGGCTCATCCTCAAGAGCCAGCCTTACCGTCGCAATCAGCTCATTCTACAGCCAGCTCTGAAGCTGAGAAGAGGGAACACCTAGACATCCGGATGGACATGATTACCCAGTTCATGGCACTGGTGATGAGGCTACTCCAGAAACATGACTGAACAGTATTTACAGTATGTTGTAGTAGTAAACTACAACATCAGAGGGTTGACCCCGTAGAAGGCCGAAATTGAGTTTCTCCGACTTCCAGGTGTGCACTGTATACCGGAAGGCATACTCACCAGGGTCACTTGGTGGCGTTGCCGCATTGGTCAGAGGAGATGTCCCATCCAGACTCATTTCGACCCCAGTGGTGTCTACTCCTGGCACTCATCTAGTCGCAGTTGACGTGCGACTGAAGCATCGGTTCACGTTCATCTGTATCGATAGGAGACCTAAGGCTGTACTCACCGCTGCGAAGCCATTGCTGCAACAGGCGAAGGGTCGGTGTACAGTCCGTGGAGATCATTGCTCGACACTCCGGAGGACTCGTGATGATCATCGCCAGTTCTGGAGACTTTTCAAGACCCACGTAACTAAGAGGAGGACTGTGCACTTGACTTCACGAGGTGACCTGCTGACACGTGGGGAAGAGGCTGAAATTCTGGCTAAGAGCTATATGGCGAGAGAAGAAATTCGGCTGGCAGATGCTCCTAGACTATCAGAAGGACCACTGCCGTGCCCTAACAAAGAGCCCATTTTTTCCTAATTTAGTCAGCTTGATTCGGTACTACGCCGCACTAAGGGAAACATGGCGTCAGGAAAGGATTGTATGTCGTATGTGTTGAAGATGCTTTCTAGGAGGGGTAAAGCCTTCCTTCTGAATATCTTTAACTCCTGCATTTGGATCTCGTACTTTCCCAAAGTCTGAAAACAAGCGATCGTAGTGCCGCTACTCAAACCGTGGAAGACGAGAAACCTACCGGAGCACTATCGGCCGATCGACTGATCTTGCACATGAGAAAGATTTTTGAGCGGCTTCTTCACCATCGTCTGATGAAGCACTGCAGTAAGGAGCCCATCATTCCGCAGAAGCAGACTAGTTTTCAAAGAGGGGTCTCCTGTGAGCACCCTCTGGTGAAGCTGCAGATGAACAGAGCAACAGCGTTTATATCCACGGACTGCACAAAGGCCTTTGACTGTGTGGCGCACACACTCCTCCTCCGCTGTCTGAAGGAGTTCGGGTTCCCTATCTCCTTATGCCGATTGATTGAATGCTATCTTAGCGGAAGATCTTTCGTTGTAGAGGTCGGCGAGAGCCTATCACCTCCACACGATATTTTCTATGGAGTACCTCAAGGGTCTGTACTGGGACCAATACTGTTCGTCGTATTCACGACACCAGTGTTCTCGGTGCAGCATCCAGGGGCAGTAGTAGCAACATATGCGGACGGTATCGTCATCTACGCCACCAGCGTAACACTAATACCACTAACACCAGCAGGGCCCTCGAGAAGGCACAGGCAGAATCAGCGGCCATAGTGGAAGACCTCAGACTGAACGGCATCAGGGTGAATCCGGCGAAAACGGACGCCATCGTTATGTCGTTTCAGAAAGGAAAGAAGCCACTACCCAAGAGATTTAAGATGGAGACAGCAGACCGGCCTCTCTCCAACTCTGTTCTCTACCTTTATACAGGCACCTCACCTTCTCCAGCCACGTCAGAGAGAGAATCAAGCTGGTCCGGCTGAAGTCGCATAGGCTTCACTACCTACTCTCGTCGCCGCAGCCATTATAAGGCCATCCATGCTCTAAGGTGCACCGCTGCTCCGGCACATATATAAGTCCACCTTGCAAAGACTGCCAGAACTCTGTTCTTCGGTGGATCGTCCGTGGGACCTCATTCCAACGAGCGAGAAACGCCACGATCAACGAGGAACTCCAGCTACCCTCAGTGCCGGAATATATAAGCCGGAGGTACATCAAATTCTTTGAGAGGGCTCTGTCCCCGTAGTCGACGTGCTTTTCGGGGAAAGGGGTCAGGACTCTGCAGTCTAAACCCATTTCTCCATATTCCTTAACCAGCAGAATGGTTTCTCCCCATTCTCTACAAAATAGTGAGGGCCAATGCCTGACTGTGAAACCCCTGCATGCAGGGACATTTAAACAGCTTTGCCTTGAAATGTCTGCGGATAATGTAAGGACTTGAGAAAAAAGAAAAAAAGTTAAACTATACATAGTGAGGCTCAGCGAACCTAAATCGTCATCTATAGAAATTCTTCGAACAACAAATCCAATAGATTAGACTTAACATTACCCACTCTCCTACATCTTATTCAACCCGTCCTACAGTGGATCGTTAGTGGACATAAGTAAAATATTTTCTAAATAGTTATCTAAATACTGGGTATTTTAAACTGTTCCTTAGACCATTGATTCCTACCATTATCCCCTCTTTCACATTTCTTTGTGAGTTTATACTATGACCAAACTTGAAAAATTAATTCCTTTTGAAGTAGCCACTTCATCAGTTACAATTTTTTTCTCTTTCCCATTGTATCTCTTCTCTAAGGAAAAAAAACATCGCCAATCATGGAATTTACTGACCAAGGAATGTACCTTAAAATATTACATTTGAATTAATAATATTCAATCGTTACAGAACGTTGTACGACTCTAAAGTGTGTCAATCAATCAATTTTATTTAAAGTTATATCATAGCAAAATTTCGTAAAATATCTTTTTTTACTTTTTGTATATTCATATTGTTGAGAAATTACTTCAATTTTTATTAATATACAACCAATTTTGTATATTCATGATAGCGACTATCATATTTATATGATTTTGTTTAACAAACGAACAGCTGGCGGAGATATGTTTCCTTCATGAAAAGGGCGATTGAATACTTATAGTTTTTAACAAATATCGCTGTTGAAGGTGAAGGAGTCTAATGAGCAATAGCAAGAATTAGCAAACATTAGTCGGCTATTTTGCCTGGCTTTCAATAGTAAATTGTACAGTATAGCTAGGAACCATCAAACATTTTGTAAGCTAAGCTGCTTTAGCAGAATGTTAAATTGTTATATTAAAATAAATAATTGTTGTAAATAGTTGAACTTGGTTTTGATTGGTGAAAAAACTGAAATTTCGTTATTTATATTATTGCAATCATTAGTGCTCATAATTTTTTTTAAAAAATCTACTTAAACTGTTGTTTTTTTTCTAGAGTTTTTGGCTATTGTTGGTAAAATTGTCTTCTTATGGGATATATTCATAATAAGGATGCCATTCCCTCTAAGAATCCACAATCAATAGATTTTTGCCTTGCGAATGCCCGGCGGTTTACCCTTAGTTTCTTAATTGGTTTTTGAGTTTTATATATTTTATATAATTCTTTTTTTTTAATAAATTTGTTGAATGATAAATATTTTCAATATTTTCTATCATTATAAATCTTTATAATTATAGATTTTTTTTTTAAATTACTGTTTTTAATATTTTATTTGTACAAAATTCATAAATATTTATTAAAGGAAACTATCTGTATTAGAAGCCTATCAACTTCTAGAAATGATGAAGAATATCATTTCTGACTAAAGCGTTGCTCTTTCAACGCTCAAGATATCAAATTCAATATCAGATAATTCTATTTAGTTGATCTTTGGATACTGCTGAATTATTCAAACAAACTACGATGATCACTAAATGTCCTTGATTCACTAAATGATAAAGCAACCATGATTTTTCATTGATTGTTTTCGAAAAATCATTCCATATCTGCAAAACTGATAATTAAATATGGTTTAGCGAAAGGAGCCTTTGCTAGTTACTCCCGCCAGTTACTCCCTCCAGTTACTATCGCTGTTAAAGAAATGTTAAAAGCGGAACCGCGGATGAACTCTTGGCGAAACCTTAGCTAACCAATAAGAAACCTAACAACCAAGTAACCCAACATTTGCTCCAAATACATAAACCCAGTAAACATTGAGCCGTAGATACACAGTTGTGCTACAAACAATCGAATGCTTCAAACAAAAACCATTTGTTGAAAAAGTTGCACATCTGGTTGAGCCAATAATATTTGTATGGCGTATATCAAATAACCGGTTATGTATACACTTTTCCAATAAGAAATAGGTGAACAAACTGTAATAAAAAAAACAACGGGCTGGTCTTATTTCTAATGGACAATACCTTTAACGAAAAATTAAGCTTCGATTACAATCAAACAGATTGGTAAGTCGATTTCAATTTCAGACCTATCTGTTTTTTTTAAGTCAGTTCTTCATACATTTTAAAACAAAGTAGGTATCTAGAGAAATTATAGTATCTAAGGTTTTCCAATTACCAAGAATTACGAAATTTGAAAAGAAATAAAGGCAAGGTTAAAAGTGGATAATAATTCAAATTATCAGCGACTTACTAATTTCGCACCTGCTTTCCAGAAAATCTTTAAAGTTAAAATTCATAAAACTATTCTTCTATTTACTATGCTTAATGGGTACGAAACGTTGAAAGAAGTATGACCGCTTAAGGTCTTCGAAAATGTGGAGAAAAGTGGCCACTAGTTATGCCTCCTGAAAAATTCATATAGTTCTTATATATTAAATTTTTTAAACTACAAATATATAGTATGGTTCCTTTTGTAATATATTGATTCAAAATTTATATGCGGCAAAGTTCTTTCAATAACTATTGTTTGGTGAAAATTCAATTTCTCTTAGAGTGGCCACCTTCCCCACTTAAACTCTTTTGGTGTTCTACCTTAAAGATCATCTATATTTTTCTTTTTAACTTAACGTTAAATTTTAAAGGAAATCAAACTGTGAATCGTTACCATTGCTTGAAATAGCATCCACACTCTACATTATTATATTAATAATTTCATTTTTTTTTTTTTTTTACTAAATCTTATTATTTTTTTCAGTTATGTTATCTATATAATAAAAATATTGCGTACGTAGATAGGAAGGTATCCGTTATAATCCTAACTTTATATCTGTGGAAGAATGTTCACTACACAGAATTAGGCTAATAATAACTTTAGATTAATGTTTATTAACTTCATTTATTAGGTTATTTTGTATTTATAGGTTACTTTTTATTATAGTTTATTTAGTTATTTGGTAAATAGCCTGAAAAAATACGGTTATATCTATCTCTATTGATCATGGTATTTGATTAAATTTGTGCAGCTGTTGTTTGCTTTAATATTTTACTGATATTTTTTACTGAAACGAAGAGAAATATATTAATATAATATTTTGTATTGTTTTCCAATGATTTAACCTATATTTGGGACGGGCCCTCCCACTAGTTAAAATATATGAAGTTAATATGGGATGAGCTAAAATTTTTAAATGATTGTGTTTAATATTAATTCCTTATAATATTCTAAACTCTTATAATAAATTCGATACTCGTTTTTGAGCTAACTCGATGCATCCTATATTATTTATGTATTATGTATTCATTAACTCTCAGATCTGCTTCTATAAAAATATTTGAAGGATAAATATTTTTTTTTTTTTTTTTACATACTTAATATATGGAAGTGCTTCAATCCCTGAAATATAACGGTATTAACGATAATGTACAGCTTTCACATTTTACACAAAAATGACGATCAGGCACAATACGTCCCATGAACGGCACAATGAATCCTTGATCTGCCATGAAACGTTAAATTTTTTGTAGTATTCCCGAATCGGCCTAAAAAATATATAATATAATTTGAAATTGTATTTTATTGTTATAAAGTACAATTCGAGGCCTGCCTTGGGACTTGGACCACGGCATTTGCCACATTGCCACCTGCAATTTAAGGAGTACTTGATAAGATTCTAACTCCGAATTCTTTTTCTAGATACATGTTTGTAGTGTACCCAAATTAGTCTAAAAAATAAACCTTTTTTATGATATTAGATCTGGCTGTATAAATACAACAGGCCTAATCTGGCTATATGGATACAATTATTGGATTCAGGGCTTTCCAATGTCATAAAAAAGGTTTATTT
Source organism: Rhaphigaster nebulosa (assembly GCA_948150685.1). Classification (NCBI taxonomy): domain Eukaryota; kingdom Metazoa; phylum Arthropoda; class Insecta; order Hemiptera; family Pentatomidae; genus Rhaphigaster; species Rhaphigaster nebulosa. The sequence continues at coordinate 39,718,131 of OX411306.1, forward strand.
TTTAGACCAATTCGGGTACACTACAAAAATGTATCTAGAAAAAGATTCGGAGTTAGGATCTTATCAAGTACTGCGTAAATTGCAGGTGGCAATGTGGCAAATGCCATGGTCCAAGTCCCAAGGGAGACCTCGAATTGACCTTTATAACAATAAAATACAATTTCAAATTATATTATATATAGTAGTATAATTAATAACTAGCTTTGTATTATTATGTATAACGCACAACCACATTGTCAAATTTTGAGGAAGAAGCTTACGGTGCCTAAAAACATGTCTGCCCCCGGCCGCCAAAATCATATTTACGCCATTGGGTCAAACTGTGATTAGAGCGTAATATTATAAAGACTCTCTTGATTAAGATAACAATAAATTGTTTTTAATGTTGTAATAATATTATTCTTATGCTAGTTTGATGACCAAACTAGACATAAATTTTGCTTTTGTATGAATATGTAATTTAAAACATCATTATTTATGTTAAAAATATTATTTTGTATGTTAATGCATTAAATAAAATATTTTAAGTTGATTTAAAAATTGTATTCAATATTTTATTTTCAAATTCAAATTATCGTTTAATAAAAAGGGTTTCTTTTTTTCTAAAATGAGTTTATATTAAAAAAATGAGCTTGAACTGCTTTTTATGAAAAAATAAATATTAACTCTTTAAAAAAACAAAAAAGATAAATAGAATTTACAAGAAAAATATCCTACAACATTAAACCTAATTAGGCAAACTTTCCTGATGCAGTGCTCTTCTCCTAAACTATCGATTTGTTGAACAATTTTAACTTAATATGCTCTACACGTTCTGCATTTATGCCATCTTATGTTTTCCAGTCCTGAAGATGCCTAGGAAAATGGCGAACATTTACTGGTTAGATATTTACTGCGTTTTGAGGTCTCGAGACTTTCCGTTTGAATCTTCCGATAATATCCTGCAGAGAAAAAATATTATATTCTTACTAGGCAACTCTGGAATGATTTCTACTTGGAGAATTCGGACAGAGCTCTTTGGTGTTTTTATGAATTTTGTTGAAATATAAAATATATTTCGAAACCCTAGATTAAATTGGGCCATCACTGTGTTTATTATTAACGATAATTGTGGATATTGTGTTGCTTTTACTCAATGTTTTCGCATCAATACTAGTACAGTCTAAATTTAGTATGGAAGTTAAACGGGCGGAGATGAGGACACAAAAGCTTTTACAATAAATCATTATATAATCAACGGGGATCAGCGTAGCTCCCTGCTGTTGAAATGGAACATAAGCCGAATATCTATACCGATAACTAAACCATGGTAGAAAGACAGACTAAGCTCTCTCACTAGCTTGGTCTGTCTTTGTACCATGGTTTAGTTATTGGTTTATAAATACATCTGATCAGATATAAAAGTTTTTGATGGATGATGTGGTGGATTCAATATAGACAACACAAATTTTCCTGCTGCGCAACACATTTCAGCTGCTTCATTTTAGAATTTAAATTTGTTTGCCTCCACTGTCGATTTACGTAAAACGTAAAATGTTCACTAATGTTCACATAACTTGACAAACATAAAATTTGTTTATAACTTCACTAAAGTGCTATCTATCGGGCCCTAGCATAGCTATTAACTATCGTCTCGAATACACAAATATATTATGTGACTATGGCATTAATCGGTCAAGTCGTTCAGAAAAACAAACGCATCAACGATTATTTAAATAAAGAATACATAAACAATAAAAAACAAATTATGGAGTTGATTATTCTTCATTATATCAATTTTAATTGGGGAAAAGAACTTAAAAGCTAAACATAAACGAATTAAAAATAGACGAATGAAATTAAATCTGTCCGTTTTATAAGCTAATAAAAGATTTCTTCAGGTTTTATAAACGACTTATTGGTTCAATAAATAATTATTCGAATACAGAAGAAACATTAAACATTAATGAAGTTGTAAGGGTAAATTATTTTCTTGAAATTATAAAATAAGATATATTCAAATAGTTTTCAGGCTAAGTGATTTATTGGCTATAAAAGGATTTTTGACTGCTATTCATCACATCGTCGGTTTTTAAAAAAGGTGTGAGTTCCATTTAGCAAACTTTACAGGAAACACATGAAACGTTTTTTCCCCCAAATAACCATTTTTTTTTTTTAATTTTATTATTTACGTAAACAGTAGAAGTTTATTAAGGAGGCAAACATTTTATAATTGCAATATATTTTTAATACTTCTAGCACTGGTTAAGGCCAGAATAGTCGATCATTTTCATTTTTTTTCGACGTATCATGAGCTGGAATCGATAGAGATGGGATTTACGCTCCATAATAAATTGAAACCTAAATTTCTTTTTCAAAAAACGATGTCGATATCACCGGTCATAATGCGAAACCACATAGCTGTCGAATCAGAATTGTAGAAAATGAAATGTTTTATGTAGTTTTGAAAATATCCCTCAATCATGAACGATGCTATATTTCATATAAAATTGGATGTTTATCCAAGGATGTTTATTAGGGAATCCGACTTGGAAAAATGATTCACGTTGAGAGTTCAAAGAGAAAAAAAATCATGATTATACCTAAACAAAAAAAAAAAGAAAAATTGTAGAGTTTTCATAATAATTCAGTAAGGTGTCAACCAAAAACTATTAAAGATTATAGTTCACACAATAGGTGCCAAAACAAACAAGAATGCAGAAGTTGTTTAGATATTGGTTTTTATTCACTCAAGTTACCGTTATATAATTTATATCCAGGCTCTGTATAATATTTCCTCAAACTTTTTCTGATCTCCCAGACTCAAAATATATCCCTTAAGTTTGTCAAATAGGAACCAGTTGTTAAGCAGAACAAGGCAATCATCGAAATTAAATTATTTTTTAATATCCATGATACATATAATAATTTTACAATCAGCCTGGGACTCCCCGAGCCAGGCTTGTCCCTTCCTCCCTCCCCCACTTACCTCACAAAGGAACCCTCCTCCGGAATAATTTGAAAATTGGAGACAAAATGGCAGAATTTGATGCCACTTATGCGTTTTAAATTTGTTTTCAAAAATCATGTATTCAGATTATGATTTTGCATTTTCGTTTCAATATTTATGATTTTTACTTCCTTGTACGCAGTAATCGCGAAAATTTTCGGTTTTCAGATTTCAACGGAAATATCCATTTTGACTATCCCTGAATCCACTTTGACTAGTTTCGTCGTGACGTCTGAACGTACGTTCGTATAACTCAAAAACGGTTAGCCGTAGAAAGTTAAAATTTTCTATTTAGGATTACTGTATAGTCTAGTTGTGAACCTCCCTTTTTGGTCACTGCATAATTAACGGGAGTGGTACTTTACTTTAAGGTCATTACTGATTTTCATCAAAAATTATATTAAAATATGATGCAAAACTTCTCAAATTTGATAAATTAGACTTTTATATCAATCTAAATTATATAATAGATTTTCAGTTTGAGTTCAGTACACAGCGCAATTACACATAACAGAACAGAACACTAGTCACAAACACTGACACTAAGGTCAAACACAGTACACACCCCAGGATCAGCTCTCCTGGGAAGACTCAATGTTGGGAGTATAGCCGGGAACCTGTTGTCCCTGGGCATGGAGCCTCCATCACTGGGCCAATCACCCGTATGGAGTATAAATGATTCAAAGGAACTTATGCAGCCTCGGATTTGGACAGTCTAACGGTTACGGACAAGGCAGGGACAAGGAACTACGATTTGCCACTTGGAACATAAGATCGCACACGGGAAAGGAAAAGGAGTTAGTGGAGGAAATCAAAGCGCACAAAGTTGACATAATGGGGCTATGTGAAGTGAGGAAAAGAGGAAGTGGACATCAAACACTGCCTGACGGGAATAATATGGTGTACTCTGGTGTTGGTGTGAGAGATAGAGCAAAGGAGGGAGTAGCGTTTGAGATGGGGGACGAAATGTATAAGAGGGTAGAATCCTGGCAACCAATTTCATCAAGGATTTCTGTATAGTCTAGTTGTGAACCTCCCTTTTTGGTCACTGCATAATTAACGGGAGTGGTACTTTACTTTAAGGTCATTACTGATTTTCATCAAAAATTATATTAAAATATGATGCAAAACTTCTCAAATTTGATAAATTAGACTTTTATATCAATCTAAATTATATAATAGATTTTCAGTTTGAGTTCAGTACACAGCGCAATTACACATAACAGAACAGAACACTAGTCACAAACACTGACACTAAGGTCAAACACAGTACACACCCCAGGATCAGCTCTCCTGGGAAGACTCAATGTTGGGAGTATAGCCGGGAACCTGTTGTCCCTGGGCATGGAGCCTCCATCACTGGGCCAATCACCCGTATGGAGTATAAATGATTCAAAGGAACTTATGCAGCCTCGGATTTGGACAGTCTAACGGTTACGGACAAGGCAGGGACAAGGAACTACGATTTGCCACTTGGAACATAAGATCGCACACGGGAAAGGAAAAGGAGTTAGTGGAGGAAATCAAAGCGCACAAAGTTGACATAATGGGGCTATGTGAAGTGAGGAAAAGAGGAAGTGGACATCAAACACTGCCTGACGGGAATAATATGGTGTACTCTGGTGTTGGTGTGAGAGATAGAGCAAAGGAGGGAGTAGCGTTTGAGATGGGGGACGAAATGTATAAGAGGGTAGAATCCTGGCAACCAATTTCATCAAGGATTTCTGTATAGTCTAGTTGTGAACCTCCCTTTTTGGTCACTGCATAATTAACGGGAGTGGTACTTTACTTTAAGGTCATTACTGATTTTCATCAAAAATTATATTAAAATATGATGCAAAACTTCTCAAATTTGATAAATTAGACTTTTATATCAATCTAAATTATATAATAGATTTTCAGTTTGAGTATTGATGTAGAACTGTCAATCGGTAAAACTACTGCTATACAGGTATACGCCCCGGTGGAAGACGCAGCCGCATTTGACAAGGTTCAGTTCTATGAAGATCTCCAGAGGACAGTAGATGATGCTAGGAACAAAGGCAGAATGATAATGATAAGCGGGGATCTTAACGCTAGGACTGGAAACGATAAAGTTATTGCGCATGGAGTGAATGGTCCGTGGGGAGGAGAAAGTATGCTCAATAGTAACGGCCAAAGACTCATAGAATTCTCCATAGAGAATAATATGCTCATAGGCAACTCTTGGTTTAAACACAAAACGACACACAAGATCACCTTTGAGAGTAGAGGAGAACGAACTATGAGGAAGAGCATCATTGATTATTTTGTGATCGATCGGGACCTAAGAAGGCTCTTCGCTGATATAAAGGTCAGAAGGGGGGCAGAACTAAGCACAGACCACAAACTACTTATAGCGGATACAAAAATAATCAAACCAGGAAAGAGATTCAACAAATCATATGATCGGATTGATGTTAGTAAGCTGAAAATAGAAAATAAACAAGAAGAATATCGGTCACTGCTCGAAAGTCGCCTCCAAGAAGTAAACGGGGAGAATACGATGGATAACCTCTGGAATGAAATTAAGAACAACATACTCAATACAGCAAGTGAAGTATGTGGACAACAAAAAATAAGGCCCTATACCAAGAAAACAAAATGGTGGAACGATGATGTCAAAAGAAGTGTCAAGATCAAGAAGGAGTCCTGGAAAACTTATAATAGAACTAAGTTACCTATTCACTGGGATGAATATGTCAGGAACCGAAAAGAATAATCAAATTAGCTAAGACGATAACTTGGGAGAAGTTTGGTCAAGAGCTTGAACAAAACTATAGAGAGAATATTAGGAAGTTCTGGCATATTACGAAAGCCTTGAAGGGTAAGAGGTCAAAACCGGCCAGGAACGTTAAAGACAAGCATGGGAAGTTGATGACCGAAGAAAAGGAAGTGCTGGAGGTCTGGAGGCAGTTCTTTCAGATGAAATTTAGGATGGAAGAACGTCTTCATCATAACTACAGGGACTGCAGAAGAAGAGGTAGAGTAGATGACACTCATCCTGAAGATATGGACGATGCGATTGGGGAAGACGAGGTGGAATTGGCAGTCAACAAAATCCAGCTGGGAAAAGCTCCAGGACCAGATGGCATAGCTCCGGAATTTATAAAATATGGAGGCAATGAAATGATTAAATGCCTTCAAATGCTGTTCCAGAAGATTTGGGACCTTAAGTTGCTGCCGCGAGAATGGGAAAACAACATCATAATCCCAATACATAAGAAAGGTAACCAAAGCGAATGTGGCAACTATAGACCAATTTGCCTATCCTCAGTAGTGTACAAAATATATACTAGGATATTAGAGCAGCGACTACGGGGTATTGTGGAAGAAGATATCGAAGAGGAGCAAGCGGCTTTCAGGCAAGGACACATTTTTTCCTTAAGAATGATAATAGAGAAAGCGTGGGACAGAGGAAAGGCAGTCTATTTGGCATTCCTGGATCTGAGGACGGCTTTTGACTCAGTCCAGAGGCAGGAGATATGGGACACACTAAATACAAGAAGAGTGCCAGTAAACTTGGTGAGTGCAATAAAATCAGTGTACCAAGACCCAAAGGGCATTGTAAGACTTAATGGTCAGACATCGCGGCCTTTCCACTTTTATAAGGGAGTAAAGCAGGGAGACAGCCTAAGCCCACTACTATTTGTCCTCCTTATGGATGAGATATGGAAGGTGTGTAAAAGGAGATGCCCTAGAGCACTAGTAGGTTTTTGGAACCTAACTCCAGTACTGGCTCAAGCGATGATATACGCGGATGATAGCTGACTCTGAAGAGGATCTCCAGGCATCCTTGGAGGAATAGAATGAGGAGCTGAAGATTAGGGGTTTACAAATAAACCCTAACAAAAGTAAAATCATGTATGTCGGAAGAGAAAACGCAGAGCCTAGGATTGTGTGTAATGGTGAACCCCTTGAACTTACGAATACGTTATACGATCTAGGAACCATAATAAGTAAAGATGGTAAAATAGACCAGGAGGTTCTGAATCGAGTGAAGAAGGCCAATGGAGTGTACCATCAGATCTCCAAAACTGTTAAAGGCAAGCAATAAGTAAGTAGAGATGCCAAAATACGAATTTTTAAATCTGTGTTCCTCCCAGTTCTCCTGTATGGATCAGAAAGTTGGACGGCCCTCGATAAGCACGTAAGTGGGATAACATCTGCAGAAATGAGATTCCTCCGTAGAATAGTTGGCAAGACCAGGAGAGACTGCGTCAGAAATGAAAGAGTTCGGGAGGATCTGGATGTTAGATCAGTGCGCGACACCATGCAAGAGCGGCAACTAAAATGGTATGGACACGTCTGTAGAATGGACGATACCAGAAAAGCCAGGTGGTATTTGGAAGCTAGGCCAGAAGGAAGACGGCCTCGTGGCAGACCCAGAGGCATGTACTCTGATTACATTGAAAAACTGGGGGCAGCTAGAGGACACACCATCCCGGAGATGAGAAGATTAGCCAGGGACAGGGACCAGTGGGCTAGATGGACCGAGACTGCAACTCCACGCTTCACGGCACAAAGGAGGTAGAGGAAGAAGAAGGTTGAAATTGAAGTTCCGTAAGGGGTCCGTTACTTGAAAGTCATAAGAAACTTAGATCAAAAGGTATACCGACATTGATTACAGAGATCTTATGCTTCGGTGATAAAGGTTATAAACGCAATTATTTTTTACACTCTAATTGAACAATTTTATTACCTGTTTTAACTGTTAAAATTGACTGTAAAATACTCTTTTCCATCCCCATTTGTGAGCTGAACAAGTCTGCTGTAGAAGAATAAGATATTTGAGCCACCAATCAATAGTTTAATAGGCGTACAAGGAAGTCATGGGGTGTCCACATCAGACATTTTTTGTTTTAACACATTAAAATTTTTGTTTTTGTTCAAATTTTATTTTTGTATAGCTTGGGGCCCCGCGAATAGACAGTTAGGCGAAAGGCTCTGTCATTTAAACTGCATTCGTCTGTAATGTATAGTTAATTTATTTAAATTTTGTATGATCGCTGTTTTGAGTCGATACTTCTCTGGATTCGCTACTGGAAGATTCGGCCAAATTCTACCATTCTGAAAAAAATCATTGGGCAAATGATTTTTCTGATTGCCTTGATCCCTCTTGATTAAAACGAACCTTTTTTCTACTCTCAAAACCAGCTTTTGATCAATTATTAATTTTCATTGTAATATTATTTTGTTAGATGTTTACTTTTCAAAGTACTAGAATGAGGAGAAAAGAAACTAGTCCTGCATCATAGATGCTTAGACCGGAGTAAAAAGTATTTGATGTATAAAAAAACTTATATGTTTTCAAATAAATGTTTTCGGTCCAATTTTATATGAATTAGTTTGATGAGTTTTCTTGAATTTTATATTCTGTCTCATGAAATGTCTGCTTTTGTTTTTCAGCACGTTGCAACAACCCACTAGTTCCCATTAAATACTGTTCCTTCAGGACTCAATTGTGCGAATGTTAACTAATTACTACATTTGGTACCCCATAATCTTTCAAGATGGTTGGGTTTCATACATTTTCAATAAATACCTACTATTGAAATTTTTTATATTGTGAGCTTTACAGCGTATGTATACTGGCTAGGTTATTGCCTATACATCATAGAAATATAATAATAGAAAAATAGTTAAAAATCAATATTTATTATATTTTTTTTTAAATGTAAATTTTCTTTTTTTTCCAACATAATGTCTATTAGATTATATTTTAGAAGATGCCTCAACGTTGGAACAGTGCCTTGGTAGGGGTGATTTGTCTTCCTAAAGGACGTAACTTAAGGTTGTTCTAAAACTGTTCCGATCTGTTTCAGATCGTTGGTGAGCCCCTTTTATAATTTTATAATATAAAGAACTATAATTCTTTGGTAATGCTATTGTTCTAGGAATTATCTTAGAAATATAACTTATAATTTAGCTCTACAATGAACAGGATTTCAGGAAAAGATGCCAGTTATATACTTCATTAGATACGAAAAAAATAATCTCCGATCAAAAAAATCGCTATTAGGAACCAAGATAAAAGTAAAGTTTATTAAGAAAATCAATAAATATATTAGCGAACTTTATCAATAATTAATGGAAAATCGCTTTTATTATTTATTTTTTTATGATTAATTTTTAAATATTTTTAAAATAATTGCAGACAATATTTATAAAGAAATAATTATATTATTTAAATGTTTTTTAAATTAATTGACTGAAAAAAATGAAAGCAATAGAAACATTAAATGTTATTTTTGGGTTTAAAATCTTTAAAATGAATGTATTATATTTATTTGTCATTAAGTATATCTACCCAAAGTATAAATCAGATAGCTTGCTGAAAATAGATCCCGAGACAGTTCAAGAATAGCACCTCGTGTAATATTCAAAAAATAAGAACTGTACAGAAATAATTTTCTTGACCACTGTGTTTTTTTATTATAGTGTTGTTTCTCAAACCAATTTGATACTTTAAAACACAACTACAGTTATCGTTGCATTTCCAATGTTCTTACATTTAAGAAGGAGAGATGGAGTGGGGTGGTCAACTTGATGAAATCGGTTTACTGATAAAAATAAAATTTAGATTATTACTTACAGCTTATTTATAGAGCCCATTTAATGTTCAAATATGCTAAAATTTTCAACTTTTAACATGTTAACTGTCAAAATTATTAATTATTAAATCCTTATTAAGAAAAGCAACTTCACAACCAATTTGCGCAAAGTCTCACTACATATTCATAAGTGAAAAGCCAGTTTATTAATATGAATAATTCTCAGAAAAAAAGTAAAAAATCGTGTCCCTCGTACATTACGTTCAGATAATGAAGTAGGGTTTGTTTTTCCGACTCAATGACAAAAACCATGATTTTTCCCAAAATTATCAATTTTTTTATTTAATCAAACATCCCAATTCTCATTATCACCTCGTATCTTTTTATATCTCTTTTTTTAGTTAAACGCACAATGAAATATAATTGCTTCATTGTTTTCTAAAAATGAGTTTCATCACCAAACGTTGATCGTGCACTCTGTTCAAAACTGAAGTCTTTTGAGTTTTATTTGAATTTTGTTGACTATAGAATAATTCAAACTTTTTCCCTGGTGTTCGTTATCATTACCGCCGCACTATTGATTTCTTCCCATCCACGGAGGAATAATGCATTTTTTTTGGGGGGGGGAGGGAGGGGAGGGATTTTCTCCTTAGATGGGATGCCTTATTAATAAGATTCCTCCCAAATTTTTGCCCAAACGGGCAACCCTTCAGTTCAAATATAACAGTCACATGAAACTCATATGTGAGCGGTGAGGATTTCTATTCATACCATTACCGCTCCTTAATGTTTCTTTTACAGTATTGATTAGAGGTATTTAAAATGAATTACTCTTTTTCTCTTTAAAAATTCTAAAAGAATGACATTTTTGTTTTTTATATAGCTCTATTAATTTGACATTGGTAGGTTCTCAAAGTTCGAATTATCATTTCCACTCTTTAAATCTTTTCATTACTATAGTGAGGTAGGTAGTAGTGTGCTAATGAAAGCCTTACTTTAAATCAATGACTTTTTCGATTTTATCAAGGGTGCAATCAATTTTAAATTACATCTCTAGTTTCTTATTTATGATCCTTAATATTGTTAATATGTTGAAATTAATTTTTATCACTTCCAAAAAATTCATTTTCAAAAAAATTACCAACATGCAGGAGATTTCAAGTTTCGAATAATTCTTCATTACAGGATTGGAAAGTGTGTTCTTCATTACAGCCTACAAATCATACTTCATTACCACCTCACCAACAAAAAAGTTATTATCATTACCGCCACTTCAAACACTTATAAGTTTTGATTCCATGGCCCAAAATTTTGAGTCAGTTCAAAACTATCTCCAAAATCATTTATTGATCATTGAAGTATCTCTAGATCACTCATGAATTTTTTTCAGATTTTTTTGGGAAGATATCACCTACTGACTTTTTTGTAGGCCTATTTTTGAGATTTTTCTGAGAATCACCTTTATCGTCAAAAGGCTGACGAATAATTTTAGCCTGGCAGTAGAAGCTCTAGAAGAATTCCGCTATGGAAGGAAAAATAATTAAATATACAATTTCTTTCTCGGTCATAGTGTACCCCAAATAATTGAATAATGTTATATTAAAAAAAAATCCTACTTTGTATTTGTTATATTGAGTTTGGAGCTACATAACGGATTCGGTAAATCGCTGATAAATATTTATAAGGACGATTATAATATACTGCGACAATAGCAAAATAATGGAAAGAGTATCGAAATAGAGGATTTCTTTCAAAAAGTGTCGGAATAACTCACAATCAACCGATGAGAAACAGAATTCTGATCGTCTCGTTATTCGATTTTTGTTTATGTGAGCACCTTGTCGAAATTGGTTAATGATGTTAATTACATAATCACTTTTCCGAGTATCAGAAGTACCAGAGATCGTATGAGTGCTATCGTATTTTTTTTTTTTAGCTTCAACAGACAATAATTACATAATCGTAGACTCTTGGTTCAATCAGTACCCCAATCCACGAATCTAACTTATTTCTTAAGTAATTTTCTTTAGAATTCAAGAGACAAATGATTCCGATTCCTCCCATTTTTCAATTTCCGTTGTATAATTTCTAAATTAGCAGCGTTTCATAATTGGGTAATTTTATGTTGGATCTGCGACACATGATACCCAATAAGTGTACCTATTTATATTTTATAAAGTATTATGCTTAAAGAGTTTGGCTTTAATAAAGTGTATTAGCACAGATGATCTTACTAATCCAGACCTATGTAGGGATTGGTAGTACCGGATTATCGAAAATACCAGATTAGTGGAGGTACATTTTAAAAAATCCGGATTAACGCGAACACTTCATATAATTACCTACGAAAGCTATTTACAATATTTTATTCAAATAAATGATGATAATTTGTAATGTAAAGTATAATAAAAAGCTCCATTACAGCGTTAATGTAAGTTATTCGTTTTTATAACATCGCACTACACTTGTATTATAACTGAACTGCACAGAATATTCACTCGTGGCAAGTTAAATATGAAGCACTACAATCAACGACTGCTGGCGACAACGCATTAATTTTGTATCGTAGTAAAGTGTTTTGTGTGTATCTCTCACTCTTTGTGTGTTTTGTGTTTTGTTTTTGTGTTTGTATTGTGCGTATATAGTATATAGTGTTTTGTGTGTATCTGTCACTCGTAAAGTGTTTGTGTATCTCTCACACTTACACAAATGTGGAGACATGAAAACATCTGATCCTGCGGTGCCCTCATAGTGCTGGATTACTGGACGTAACAGACTAGCGAACGGTCGGATTATCGAGACTATACAGTATTGCTATCAAATATAATATTATTATATTTTTAACCTTCGAAAGTTTTCTTTTAACAGAAATTCGGTGAGCATTGACAGAATAAGAACCGTGGTTTCAAAGGCATTTAATAGCTCTACCCAGCTCTAAAATGAAACATAATTACAATATTTCATTAAAATCAACTTAATCAATAATTCGAAAACTCAAAAAGTTGGGATACATGAGATTTGAGAACCAACTTCAAACTGTGAAAAAACATTTTACTGTTATGTTACTCAAATTTAAAACCAATACCAATATATTTTAAGTTATTTCAGATATTGTCAGATATCTACCTAGTTTAATCAAAATCAGTCGAGTCGGCTTGAAGTGCTGATGGCTCTCCCAAACTTTATGAAACCGTTTTTCGGAATCGTTAATAAACACTAAACTGTCATCTTAGACCAATTTGTCTTTGTAACATTTTTCTGTTCAAACATGATGTGCTAGGTTGTATAGACAAGAACTAATTAACAACTTCAATCTTTTGACTTGAAAAATTAATTATGATTATATGCTAAACATTATAGCCTAAAATGTTTCGAATACATTTTCTCATTACTGATTACTCACTACAGCTGAGAGTGCAAAATGTGTTTCATTGAAAAAAAATTAAAAATCATGTTTTGTAAAAAACTACAGAAAAATCCTACTAAAAAAGAATATGATATCGGTTAAAAAAAAAAAAAAATGGTGGCCGAAAAACTGAAAGCTTTTGCAGTGTTTGAAACCTAAAATTTTAGCTCATTTTTCATTCAGTGCTCAATATCTCGAAGCCTACCAACCGCGGGAAAAACACTATGAATACATTTTTTAAAGTAAAGTTAATTTTCTAAAATTTGAGCCATAATAAAGCTCTTTATATTTATTACTTTCCGAGATAAAGTTTTAAAAAAATAAAAATTGTCTCCAAAAAAAACGAGAAAACATGACTTCGTTAATGTGTATTGAGAAATATCGTCCTACAAGGATAATCATTATAAATTACTTTATGTTGGATTTAAATTGCTCCAATTTGAGAGGTAATTAGAACTAGTTAGAAGTAGGTAATTAGGTAATCTGTACGTAAATTAGTTCTCGAAATTAAGTTGTCAAAAAAACAATTTTTATTTTCCAAAAAAACTGATATCACTATTTTGTGAATTTGTTTTGGCAGATATCATGGAAATTGTTTTCCCTACCATGGTAATCATCACGGACTAGTTAATACTGAATTTAACTTCCTCTAATTTGAGTGGTAATAGTATGTATAATAGTTCCCGAGATAAAGTTTTCCAACACTTTTATTTCCAAAAATCTTGTTGTTTCTACTATAATAACTATTCTAAACTAGTTAATGGTACATTTAACAGGCTCTAATTTGAGTGGTGATAGACATATGTACAAGTTTTTCAAAAAATACATTGTACACGAATTTTACATGCAACTGAGTCAAATCTTGAGAAAAGTTAAATATCTCAGAAACTGTTACCACTCATTATCCAGTTGTCTATTACCACTCAAATTAGAGCGAATTAAAGGCTCTTATAAAGTGCGTACATTATCTTCGTAGGAAAAACATATTCCATGATATTTGCCAAAATAAATTCACAAAATGGTGATTTCACGTTGTTGTTTTTTTTAACTTTTATCTCGGAAACTAATTAACGAAAATACTTCTATTAGGACCCAAATTTTTAGAAAATTTACTTTACTTTAAAAAAGTATTAATAAATATTTTTCCCGCGATTGGTTCTTTTCAAGATATTGAGCACTGAATGAAATGAATTTAATGTCTGAGCAAAAATTTAATGTTTCCAACAATATAGCACTGCTTTCAATTTTTCGGCCACTATTTTTTTTAGCATACAATTTCCTGTAATTTGATACAACACATGATTTTTGATTTTTTCAAGATGGCGGCCAAACTAACGCAGTCTGCACTCTAAAACTTTTCTAGACTTATAGTGTGTCAAAAAGATACCAACTAAGAACCTAAAAATTCAAATCCCGCCTTTGTCGGAGTCAGTTCCGATATCATCACCTATTTTTTCTCATATATCTCCTCTGCTATAAACAAATGTAAAATGGCATGAATACGACATTAGACAACATATTGGTAGTCTGATTGTATTGTCTATTTGATACGACAATATAATGTGACAAAATTATTATCACACTCCAAGTAGGATTATCAGGAAACGATTGGGAAGTTTAAGTGATTTAGTGTAGAAACGAAGTTATACATCACTAAGCAAACAATTCGTAAACATATAAAATGGTATTAAGATAAAATTCGATGGTTTGGTTGTAATTTGCATTTTTGACAAACCAATCCATCGGTCCCAACTTTAAAATAAAATCTTAATAAACCGTCCCCAGCGAAAATATAGCGATTTCTCAATCAACATCGATGATTCTTTGAAAATACCACTTATCATAATTTAAAATATCAGTGATAAATCGAAATCGAAAATCTAAAACGAAAATCCAGTGGTGAGGTACTTATAATCGTCAATAAACCAATCTAGAATTTCCAGCAAATTGTGACTCCAGAGACGAACTATTGCCTGCATTTTCAAAAAGTATTATAAAGTTTTTATGACATTTATGGTTTAAAAAACAAGCCAGACATTGCCGAATTTGAGAATTCATAGTAGAAGTAGTTATTCAAGTCAGTTCAGTTGATAATTACGAGCGTCACTCACCCTTAAAATGTAGCTTTCAGTTCGTCATGCTGGATCGAAATTTATCTTTTAAAATTTCCTATTTTTAAAAATCATGCTTTTATGTTACCTGTTACAAGTAGGAGCGTTAAGACTACACTGAGCGAAGGCATTGAGGCGGTGTGGCGATACAGTAGCGGAGGGGATTCTTGGCGAAGGACGGTCGCTAGCGTCGGCTAGAACACTATGTTTACTAAGGATGGGGAGGGATCGTGGAGAACGTATCATCCCATCATATCTACATATATAAGAGGGGGCCAGTTGATATAATAGAAAAATAAATAAAAAAACGTACTTAATCCCTTTATTTTAATGCTTAAGCATACACAAATAATTACAATATAATGAGCACTTAAAATTATAATAGAATAGATTTCTGTTTTATTATTTATTAAATATGTTCGTAATCAAAATAAGCCAATTATAAATGTTTTTTATTTATTTTTACAATAACTAACACAAAACACATATGATTTAATTCTAATTAATACACTTAGGGAAGGTATTATTAGGCTATATCTCAGTGTCGCCAATCCTAACATCTCCTCCCTCAAGCTAACAATATAAAAAGGTAAACTAACCAAAGTTGATTAATCTAAAACTACTGCACAAACTGCTAAAACTAAAAATATAAAAAAAAAAGTACACGAATTCCAATCTTAATACAATATTCACAAGATATTATTTTACAAATTAAGTCGTTGAGGTTTTCTAATAATACGGTCTGATCTGTTTGTAGTCAAATCAGGATCTATTTCTACGTCACAATCATAATTATTGAAGCTGTTTATTATCTCTAGTTTCACATACAGGTTCATCATAGTTGACATAACTAAATATTTTACTATAATATTTATTATGTTTACCAGTATAACATTTAAATCACCCTCGTATTTTTTTATGAAAACTGAATTTCTCCTAAATGATTTTCCTCTAATCCTCACAACGTATAATCTAAAATTTAGTTTTTTCACAACTACTATTAACCATAATTTACTAAACTTGTCCTGAACCAGAACTTGCACACCCACCACACATTCATCAGGTTTTTTACTATGTAGGTTGTAGTAAGCTTTCTGACTATCCTTGTCACGAACTTTAGGATCGTTAATTACTAGCGACATTTATTTAAGCTTTGATCTAAGGATCCTACTTTGCAGGAGTTGAGAATGAGAGTAACTAACAAGAGAATTCCGGTAATTAAGCAAATACAATTCTAAATCATCTTTCTCATAACTACACTTTTTTAACATTGATTTCACCACACCAACTGCTTTTTCAGCGAGGCCATTGCTTTTAGAATAATAGGGGCTAGAGGTGCATATTTTGAGATTCCAATTATCTGAAAAGATTTTAAATTCAAGAGAGGTAAAAGGATTATTATCAGCAATGACAAGCTTTGGAATTCCAAATGAGCAAAAAATAGATTTGAGGCACTGAATTATTGTTTTGGACGATTTATCTTTTAGCTGTTTCAATTCAATCCACCGAGAATAATAATCTATCACAACCAAATAATAGTTACCACCAAATTCAAGAATATCCATTCCAACCTTATTGAAAGGGATTGATGGGATTTCATGAGGAAGCAGAGATTCTTTGGATTTGGATCTTTGGAATTTCTGGCGCACATTAAATGTGTTTACAACATTAGTTACATCTGACATGAACCCAGGCCAGTATAAAAATTTCTTAACCGTGTCTTTGATTTTAGGAAGTCCTAAGTGTGTTTCATGAAGCAGTTAAAGGATGCGTTTTCTATAAGAAGGGGGAATAATTAGTCTATCTTCAAAATAGGTCACACCGTTTTCAACTATCATATCATTTCTTATTTTATAATAATGGTTGAGGTCTCACGTAATAAATTGGGCCACCCTTCCATATAAAATTTCAGAACTTTACTTAAACCTGACTTAGATTCGGTTTTCAAAATTTTCATCAGCGACACGGAGCAGTCTAACTGGATCCGTACTGTATGAATAACATCCTTCATTGACTCATTATCCTTAATTACTGTCACTAAGCAATTTCTAGATAGCAGGTCAGCAATTACCATTGATTTTCCAGGTAAATATTTTGGTTCAAATTTATAGGGTCAGAGCTTTAGTCTGAGACGTTTAAGCCTATTGTTTGTGAATAATTGAAGTTTTAGAGGAATGATCAGTGAAAAGTATCACATTAGTGTGTCCATAAATATTGCTATGGGAAGAACTAACCTCTTTGGTAGAAAGTTCTGATAGAATCATATGTGCAAATATGTGGTTACATTAAGCATTTCGTGGTGTGTGTATACTATTATTAATGTAGTATAACTAACGTTAAATAACGTTTATTACAGAACGTTACACGGTGGCAGCGTAAAAATTTGATTTAAAAATGCATTTGGATAAAGAGATAGTTGAAGCCATGGCCGCCGTAGTTGCGGAAGTTTTTAGGCAACGTTCTGCTACCGAAAGGAATTATTCGACCTATTATCGAGGAATTAACCTCCTAATAATTTTAATTTAAGTGAGACAGCAGAATGGCCCAGTTGGCTTGGGCAGTTTGCATTGTTTCGGAGTGCATCAGGCCTTAGTAAACGACCTGAACCCCAGCAGATTGATATGTTGATATAGTCTAGGGACCCCTGGCCTGCATTAAGAAGGTACTGTCGATCTTCTTAATGCGATTGGT
This sequence comes from Rhaphigaster nebulosa, assembly GCA_948150685.1. NCBI lineage: Eukaryota > Metazoa > Arthropoda > Insecta > Hemiptera > Pentatomidae > Rhaphigaster > Rhaphigaster nebulosa. The sequence goes on from OX411306.1 coordinate 39,735,900, forward strand.
ATACCAGCAGAAAAGAGGGAATCGTATGAAGGTGTTGCTAAGGCTTTATTAGAACATTTTTGTTTAAAGAAGAATTTGTTCTTAAGAAGAACACGGTTCATAGCTCACCAGCAAACAGCAGGTTTTAGTACACGTATGTTACAGTGAAGTAATGATTTTTTTAAAGGTTGTTACAGGTTTGTGTGATCGACAGTTAAGTTGCACGAAATGACACTGAAAGAGGTGATCCACAGGATTCGCCAGATGGAGAGGCTTCGGAGTTCCTCCTCTTTAGACACAAGGGTAGAAACAGGGCCCTCCCATGTTGAGGCGACCTTTTTTTTTGGCATACGAGGTTTCAGCAGCAGTGGGGTGTTACGTATGGGATGTACGTATGCCACTACCGCCAATAAAACTCTGAATTAATTTTAAACTATTTATTTATTATTGCTATACATAATTTAAGGGCATCTTTAATTATGGGAACAATATTTGGGTATTCTATGGTGCAGCCCGGTGCGCGATTGCACACCGTTTACTGACGGGGCTGTACCTTTGTGCCCTTCCTTCCTGATTCGTGTAGTCAGGGCTGGCTTTGGCTTGCAGCTCTGAGCCTCCTATCTGCACTGCCCAGAGCCGCCACTATACTTCAGCTTCTTCCTGCGGTTCCTACTCAGGCTGTCTCAACGGCGGCAGCCTCCTCTTCTTCGGGTGGACGGCTCCTATCAAGAGTGAAATGTGTGGGACCCACAACCTCTCTCCACCTTCCTATGCATTCCATGAAGAAGGTGTAATTTTCCTTCTCTACCGACCTTGGGAAATCTGGAATTCAAAGGCATAAAGTCCGGTTTTCCTGGATAGCCAGGGTCGATGTCCATCAATGGCGGCGCAGGATATTACTGCGTGCACGGCTGTATCAGGCACACCCCACCCCGCGCCCAGTTACCTGTGGTGTTCCCCAGGGCTCGGTCCTTGCGCCAGTCCTTTTTAACATATACACAGCCCATATAGTAGGGCAAAAGATTGACGATGTACAAATCGCTGCATATGCGGATGACATTGCTATATATACAGCAAGCATGAATGCAGATCACGCCATGCGCAAGGCCGAAACGGTAGCCCAAAAAATCACAGACCAACTTAAAAACATTAATATCCACATAAACACACAAAAAACTGATGCAATCACATTTTCATACAAGAAAACACTCAAACAACAACCAAAACTGAATGGACAAACCATACAGAATAAAAGACAGCTAACATACCTCGGTATGAAATTGGAATCACACCTATCATTTACAGCTCACACAAAACACAGGATACAGATAGCCAAAGCCACTACACACCAACTAAATCACTTACTCTACTCACCAGGGCTGTCACTCAGACTCAAGATCCTGATCTACAAAGCCATCCTTAGGCCTACACTGCTTCACGGTGCCCCCATCCTGCACTACCTATACCCCTCAGCCCTGAAGTCTCTCCAAACATACCAAAACAGCGTCCTACAAAAAATCACAAAACGAACATCTCTCGAAAGACGGAACATGGCACACATTCATAGTGAATTACAACTCGACACTGTTCAACAGCACATCACAAGAAGACACATAAAGTTCTTTGACAACATCCCTGCCTCATTCAACCCACTCTTCCGGGCCGTCACCCCATCCCCCCCTTCCTGCCAGATGGCAGGGCCGAAAGGGACCACTCAACCCGGTCAACACCATACTTTAAGCCGCTTCTAAAGCAACCCCCACTCCCAATATCCTATCCCATCGCCCCGTCCTGCCTATTTCCTAGTCCCACCCCAGCACCACTCTCTTATATCCATCCTTTGTAAATATAACCATGTAAATATTGTAAATATTATCATTATTAATCTTGTATATAGCTTTTAGTAGTAGGTATTTTTATTTAACAAACAACTAGAAGAGGACCCTCACCTCTAAATAATGAGAAAATTCCCTGACTGGGAAATATCATTCCAATTGTAAATAGCCATCAGACCTTCAAATACCAACAGGTAGTAAAAGGTAAAGTACATCAAGTTTATAATTTATCTAATTATTTGTTTTATTAATGTTCTGTTTTGTTTGAGGGATTGGAAAAAAAAAAAAAAAAAAAAAAAAAAAAAAAAAAAAAAAATCAGGCACACCGCAGGTGGGGCACCTGGGATCGATATTCTTGCCATGATTCCGCAGTTTCTCCTGGAAACACCCATGGCCTGTCAGAATCTGTGAGGACCAGTAATCGGCATGGACCCACTTCGCCCCTAGCCTGGAGTAGACAGTAGGAAAGAACTTCTTAAGGATTGCACCTTCTTCACAAGTGACCCACCGTCTGTTCCACTCATCCAGTGAGTCCTTCCTCAACACCTTCTTCCACCTCCCAGGCTCCTCACCTATCCTCTGCTGCAGTCCCTGCAGAATTGCATCAAGCCCTTGCCAATTAATATCGAATTTGATGGTGTCCTCTCGTAGCCCCTCTCAATCCTTCTCTCGATCTCGTAGAAGCAACCATGCACTTTTACCCTCCTATCACTGAGATAACTACTAACGAGTGAGTACAGCTTGCTGGGAGCATCAAAATCCTGCATCCATTGGAGTACGAAAGGCCACCAAACAGTATCGAAGGCAGAGGATATGTCGAATAATATCATCGACACACACTTCTCTGCCCTCTCCTCAGCGTCCCTCCGCACTCGCATCAGCGTCTCTTTTCCTGTTGTTGATCCAAATTGTCGTGGGTGGCTCGCCGCTTGGAGACCTGCCCTTATGCTAGTGATGATCAGGTATCCCAGAACTTTACTAATAACATATACTAATAATAGCATATAGGCCGGTACGCCTTAGGTTCTTTCTTATCTTTATCTCTCCATTTGAATATAAGTCGCTGGTCAGCGATCTTCCACTGCCTCGGGAACTGCCCCCTGTCCAAGCATTGATTGAAAATTCTAAGCAGCTCTTCTTCGATATGGTTGGCACTATTCTTGAGGATTGCCGCGTCGACACCATCAAGTCCTGGGGCTTGTCCAGTCCTCTGTTTGTCTAACGACATGCGAAGATCCCAAATGTCCCAGGGTGGACACAAGTCCCTTCCCGGTGGATATTCGGTGGTACGCCTTACCATTCTATCCTCCTCTGAATCCTGGGACGGGTCATCCCTGGGGTATGTGTAATCCACATACATTATCGCGGTCTCCTCCAGAGTGTTTACCTGGTCATCCCCTACTCTCATAGCTGTCATCATCTGAGACGGCTTCACTTTGTCCAGTGCCACTCTGTTGAGTGTAGTATGTTGAGACGACCAACACCCGACCCAGGGAACGGCAGTTCAGGACAGATGCCAGTAAATGAAAAGGTAAATTTAAATGTTTTCATTATGGGAGTCAAAGGCGGCATTCAGCTGATAAATTTTGGGCTAAAAGGGCTGAATGTCACGAATGTCATTAGACGGGACATATTAAGCTTATTTGCCATAATCGTCTGCGTGTCAGTGAAGTTTCTGACACTTCTTCTACGTCTTTCAGGTCTTCTGCAAGTTACCTGGGCATTGATAGTATTCTGGTATCAGAACGGCGAATTTCAGAAAATATAAAGGAATCTAGTCGCAGTAAGGGAATTTTCGTTCAAGGAGTTCTCATAAAATTAGTATTCAGTTGAAGCCTAATGCCAGATCCTTTTCAGTTAGTTGTCCCGTCTCATTCCTATCCATTTAAGAGAAAAAGTTAAGAACGAGTTAGAACGAATGTTAAAGGATGAGGTTATTACGAAAATTGATGAACCTACCGAGTGGTGCTCACCAGTAGTCCTCATTCCGAAGAAGAATGGGAGTATTCGACTGGCTGTCGATTACACTGAGTGAAACAAAAATGAGGGGAAAACTCCAGTTGCCCTCAGTTCAGGAGTCTCTTTCATTTATAGGCAAAGCAAAATATTTTTGTTGTCTTGATGCCAATAGTTGCTTCCGGCAAGTGCCTTTAGAACCTTCGACGGCAAAGTTCACAACTTTTATGACCCCCTTCGGGAGATTTTAATTTAATCGCATCGCTTTCGGGATAACTTCGGTCCCTGAACATTTTCAAAAAAGGTCATCGATAGCTATTGGAGGATTAGAGGGGGTCGTCCAGATGATTTTTTAGTCTATGGAGGGACAGAAGAGGAATACGTTAGGAACTTACGATTACTACAGCGACTGAAGAGTAATGGTGTGACACTTGATGCTGATGAATGTGAGTTCAAACTGACTAGCATATCATTTTTGGGGCATTTAATTACGCATGGTAAAGTTTTGCCGGATCCAAACAAAGTGAAGGCGATTAATGATTTACCTTCGCCTAAAAATCGTAGTGAACTGCGGCGTTTCATGGGTATGACGAATTATTTGATGAAGTTTATCCCCAACCTGTCTATAGTTGTTGAATCGTTGAAAAGCCTTCTCAGTGAAAAGAGCGATTGGGTCTGGTCGAAAGTACATATTAGATGTTTTGCAGACATTAAGGCGAAGATAAATGCGGCGACAGCTTTGGTTCTATTTGATCCCAATTGTCCACTTCGAATTTCGGCTGATGCTTCAAACTATGGACTAGGGTCAGTGTTAGAGCAGAAAGTACCAGGAATATGGAGTCCAGTTCAGTTTGCTTCACGAACGCTGAGTCCAGCAGAACGAAGATATACCCAAGTGGAGAAGGAGGCATTAGCATTAATCTGGGGTTGTGAAAGGTTCTCTCAATTTGTTCTCGGGGTCTGTTTGGAGATAAACCCATACAAGATTTAACTGCTAGGCTCCAGCCCTTTCGGATGAGGTTATCTAGATTTGACTATACTGTGGTGTACGTTTCCGGAAAAGTTATCGTAATTGCAGATGCTTTGTCAAGAGACGTACTTGATTCAGAGAGGGTGCATCAAGACGTCTTAGATGATTTGGAATTAAATGTGGCCCATGTTATTCAGTCTATAGATCTTCCCGATAAACGTATGGAGAAAATCCGTTTATCTCAGAAAAAGGACCCATTATGCAGGAAATTATAGGAATGTATTGATAGTGGTGATTGGCCGGATTTTGAGCACACCGATTTTTACAAAGAGCAAGGAGACGTAGTGTGCCATGATGACTTTATTTTGAAGGGTCATAGAGTGTTTATACTGAAGGATTACAGATCAGAAATTGTGTCCCACATTCACAGCGGACATTCACAGTGACCTGTTTGGCACGTGCTAGGACTCGGTGTGGTGGCCGGGAATTACAGTCAATTTTAAACGTAAAATGGAATCATGTGCCAAATGTCTGGAGTATAAAGCGAAAGTTACAGATCCCATGCAACTTTCTGAACCACCGGAGGGTCTCTGGCAGATGGTGGGTGCTGATATATTAGAGTTTAAATCAAAGTATTTTTTAGTAGTTCAAGATTATTTTTCCAAATTTATTGAGATGTCTTCACTACCTAATATTCGATGCTCTACGATTATCTTCATAATGAAAGAAACTTTCGCTCGATACGGAATCCCTTTTGTTATAAGCAGTTTGCCTCAGCAGAGTTCCGTTAATTTGCTGACTCTTGAAACTTTAGCTGTGTGACGTCTAGTCCAATGCACCGTCTAATGGTCAAGCGTAGTAAAAATGGAGGAGCCGTAAAAATTGCTTAAAGCTGTTTAAAGATGAATGTGAACCCTTTTGTTGGACTATTGGCATATCGATCGACTACATTGGAGGGCGGGTATTCCCCGGCGGAACTCATGTTCGGAAGAAAAAGTAGGACATTACCTGTTGAACCGAGGATCCTGGGAAGGATTGAGCAAGCAAAGGAAATTTCTTAAAGAAGCGAAAGAGAAGTAGAAGGCGTACTTCGATAAGCATCATTGAGCCCGTCCTCTACGCCACCTAAGTGTGGGTGAGTAGGTGTATGTGAAGGACATACAAAAATACGAGGTGGTAACTTCATTTGATGTGACGAATAGAGATTATCTGGTTGAAGTCCAGAGTAAAAAGTATAGCCGGAACAGGACCTTTCTTGTTCCTGATACTGATTTTCCTCCCCATTTGTGAGATTAACAAGTCTACAGCATGAGAATAAGATATTAGTTAAGTGGGTTTTCCCGCTTAAAATGTCGAAACTGTCGATTTCCAATGCTTTATCCAGTGATATTGACAGTTTTATTGTTGTCACGGAACATGGAGAAATATCTTGGTTACCTACTAAAGGAAAACTACATATAATAACGAAATGAGACCTCCACTAACAAGAGTGTGTGTTTTTGTGTGTCAATAGATAGATGTCAGGACGCCGAGTGTCAATCTTCGGAAACTAGTAACCAAATTCAGTATCACTTCTTGAGCCACGGATTTATAATTTAATAGGCGTACAAGGAAGTCATATGTTGCCCACATCAGATATTTTTTTTTAATAATGAAGTCAAAGGTACACAGAACTCAGAAAGATTAGGAATGAAATTCCTCAAGAAATCAATCATTCCTAAAATTCTTTGAAGCTCCATCACATTCCTTGGCGGGCTTAAATTCAGGATGGATTCAATTCTGTCTTGATCCACCCAAACCCATCTTTATTAAATAAAAATCCGCGATATTTCACCGCTTTCACAAAATATTGAATTTTCTCAGCATTAAACTTGATGAAGCTTCTTGTTCACCGATATTACTTCATCAACTGTGGTTTTAAGTTCCTCTGCTAAATTGGCAAAACATAGATTGCCATCAAAATAGACAACATTTTTTATCTAACAAAATATAGCCAATCCTAACAAAATATAAATTTATGGCCGATCCAGCTGGTCTCAGAAACTGTTCTATCTCATAATACATTTCACACTGATCATGAATACAACGCAAATTAGGGGAAGATCATTTCCTTCCCCTAATTCTCTTTATTTTAATGCTTAACAATACACAAATAATTACTCAACGAACACTTAAATTTAAAAAAAGGATAGATTTATGTTATATTATTTGTTAAATATAAATTGATGGCCGATCCACCTGGACTCGGAAACTGTTCTATCTCACAATATATTTCACACTGTTCACGAATATACCTCAAATTAGGGGAAGGAAATGAAGTCTAGAGTATTTTTCACCCTAAAAACATAAAATCAATTAATTAATTTATATAATTAATTATATTCATGCTCGTTCCGTTAGAAGAAAACTATATTTACTTCTAGTTTGTCTATCTAGATTGTCATGCTGTTACATTTTATTTTGCAACGGGCAAAACTGTTAATTGAATTACCAGTTTTGAAACATTTTCTTTTAGGTGGTTATCGAAATTCCATACGAATTTCTCTAATTCTATACCCAGAGTATATTCACAGCCTAAACCTATCTACTAATATTTTGTTTTTGAATGGCTTCTTTTTTAAGCCATCTGGCTCAGACTTCCGTTAATTGATGAGGAAACTTCTCAAAATGGTGTCTCTTTTTTTTTAAAATATCTGATGTGAGCACTGATAAAATTTTTGAGCTTTAACTGGGGTAAACTAATATAAAATAGGGACCACATTTGAACACACGTATATTTTCCATTAGAGCACATTATGACTAAGCGAGGCAAGTGCCCACACAATATGCACTGCCTTCGTATATTATATAGACGTACATAATAATTATTATTTCTGACACTCACCCCTCTCCCCTAAATTTCATGTCCCTTTGTATAAAGGACATTTGTAATACAAAAGATAAATAATAAAAATAAAAAATACACTTGAAATTGCAAAAAAAACGATATATATATATATATATATATATATATATATATATATATATATATATATATATATATATATATATATATATATATCAAAAAGCAAGAACAGAATATTTAAATTTGTATAAAAAAAAAAACCTGAATTTCCCAATGGCTTGGTGAGGATATCAGCAATATTATCTTCAGTTGCAACATATTTTGGAGTAATAATCTTGTTCTTGATGAGATCCCGGATATAATGGAACTTGATATCGACGTGCTTGCAACGCTTTGTATTTTCCTGATTCTCAATCATCGATAGGGCACTTTTATTATCCATGAAAAGACTTGCATTGCATGAGGAACTATTAAATTCAGTAGCCAGAGACTAAACATGCACGAGCTTAGTGGCAGCCATGAATACAGCTTAGTATTCGGTCTCAGCGATGGAGAGAGCTACAGTTGGTTGCTTTATCGATCCCCATGAGACCAAGTTTCCGCCAAAGAAAACCGCCATACCGCTGGCACTCTTACGGTAGTTCTTATCGGCTGCCCAGTCAGCATCAGCAAATGCATTAAGACAGAGCTCATCTGATGAAGGGAAAGTAAGGCTCAATTCTGCAGTTCTTTTTAAATATTTTAATATTCGCTTTGCAGCCTGCCAAGTACTTCACGTTGGTTTATCTAAGTATCTGCCAAGGTAAGCAGTTGAAAAACTAATGTCCGGTCTATATATCACCGATAGATATGTTAAACAACCAATTAATTCTATATATGGTACATTCTTTATAATCGGTTCAGCCATGTCCACATTAAAGTTAGCTTCCATTGGAGTCGCTGCTATTTTGCAGTCATCCATATTGAATTTTTTGAGAACCTTTTCAATAAAAAGTTTTTGACTGACCTTAATTATATTTGCAGTTCTTTCGGCTTCAGTCCCTTAGAAATGATTTAGGTCTCCTAAATTCATGATATTGAACTCAGTTTCCATTTTAGTAATTATATTTGCAACTACATTAACATTTCTCATAACAAGGTCATCCATCCATACCAGAATAAAGATGTCTTTTCCAATATATAAACAAGGATCATTGTCAGATCTTCGTAAGCCATTTTCTACACAAAAGTTATGAAAACATTCGTTCCATACCTTGGGAGCTTCCCGAAGACAATATAGGGCACGTTTAATTTAAGAACTTTTCCTTGAACTTCAGACACACTTTTCAGAGAGTTAATGTATATATTTTGATCCAGTCTGCCATTTGAAAAAGCTGACGGCAAATCAAGTTGCGTTATTTAAATATTTTTTGTCAATACATGATTTAAAAACATTCTAATAGTGGGTACTTTGGCTACTGGAGAATAATAATTTGCTATGCTCTGTTCCTGAAAACCTGTTACTACTAAACGTGCCTTCTTGGTACCTTCATCTTTGATTTTAAAAACCCACTTAGTGTCTGTGACATTGCATCCTTTTGGCAGGTCTGATATCTTCCATGCACCAAATTTAGTAAGAGCTTGAAGCTCATTATCTATGGCTTCTTGCCAACCTAGAGCAACAGCTTCCTGGAAACTAACAGGATCTTTATTATCTGAGTAATCACTGAAAGCTGCATCATAATACTATATATTAATAATTCTGGCGTAAGTATGAAGTTGGAGGCCCGTGGCAGCCAAGTTTTGAGGCCCCACTAGCTTAATACAAAAATTTGAAGATGTGGCTGTGCGTTAAACATTATAACGCATAATGTTAGTTACTCACTGTATTACTAAATACCTATAATATAATTTGATATTGTATTTTATTGTTATAAAGGTTAATTCGAGGATCGTGACATTAGCCACCTTGCCACATCCTATTTACGCCTCTTATTAGTGACTCCTTCATCAAAACGAGAAAGACGATATGTGGAAACTGTGTATGTACACATTAGAGAGTATCAAACTTTTAAAGACCTGCAAAACCGAAGTTCAAAATTCAAGAGACCACTAAAAATATCCTTGAAAACAAAATAATAACTCTTAAAAAAAATTGCAAATTTCAATTGCGCTACACCAAAAATATTTAGGCCTGTTTCAAACACAACTAATTTGAACATATGATAAGAAAGAAGTCCAAATACCATTAGTAAACAGAATAAGAGCATGAAACGGCATCGTGTTGAACGTGATCGTGCCGTTGAGCAGTCGTCCACTGTCACCAGAATTGTCGGCCTCCGTGATACAGCCAGGCAGCAAAGCTCATGCTGGTAAAGTCCTCGATCCATGTCAATTCAATTAGATACAGGGTCACTCACAAGCCCCGAATGCCCGACATTTTTTAGGAGACCCGACCTTTGGCAGGATCTGGGTTTTCTGGAGAGGTTCATAACAATTTTTTTAGTATTTCTTTATTTTATTGATTATTTAAAGTAATAATTTATCAATAAATTTGATACTTACAAATTTTGAAATAACCAAAGTTTAGGGTATTGATATGGATGCCCGAGTTATAACCTGTCGGGGAACCAGGATTTTTAAGGCCAGCCCACACAGAAAAATACCATCTTGAGCCTCAACCTCTAATTTTTTTTTATTAATTTGGCACAGGTATACAAATGGAATAGAAAAATATGAAATTTTAATTAGATATGTCACTTTGTTTTTGAATTACAAAGCTGTAAAGTTTTCATAAATGGACACCACAAAAAAAAATCTGGTGCGGTGCGCGCATCACACAACTTTCCCTTACCGTCCTATAATAATTATCTTTTTAATACAATTTTAAAGAGTTCACATAAACACTGCTTCTAATAAACTCAGCGACATACACATCTTTTCCCACATAAGTACAATAAAAAAAAAAAAAATTTAAACAATTTTAGTACAACAATCCTGTACACTACCTATATATTTTAACTTTGTCAAGTTGCAAATATATTTTAAAAGTTTCTGGTTTAGTTTCCTGGGAAACTTTTTCTTTCCGTTAAATAATGTGAAAGTAGAGATAATTAAGTTAATTTCCGCTTTTGTATTCTTAAATTACTTTATTATATAGCGTATTGTTTACAACAGATTGGCGATTGTTGGGAGGAGGTTCGGTCGCATCCGTCTCCTTTCGGATGCGCTTGGATATCCATCTAGGGTCTTGTGCTCCATATAAAATACACTGTATCTATGCTAATACTGGTCGGATTTTGATGATTCTTTTATTATTTCTTAGATAATTTAATTACCTTTCATACAATTCCACACATAATTACATTAAAATGCATACTTTTTAAGCAATACGCAAATAAAGTATTCTTTTCATCATAATTTTTTTCTCTGCAATTCTTCGATGATTTACTACATGAATGAAAAGTTAAAGGCTTTATGAAGAATAATTTAGCCAAGTTTCATCAAAATCGTTAGAGCCGTTTTCGAGAAAATTGTAAAAAAGTGTAAAATCCATGATATAATTGCTATTTCCGGTTAGTCCGATGCGCTGTATCTTTGCTAATACTGGTCCGATTTTGATGATTATTTTATTGTTTTTTAGATAATTTAATTATCTTTCATACAAGTGCATAGATGATTTACCATAAATTGCACGCTTTTGAAGTTATGCGTAAATAAAATATTCTTTTCATCAAAACTTTTTTCCCTGTAATTCTTCGGTGATTTACTAAATAAATGAAAAGTTAAAGGCCTTTATGAAGAATAATTTAGCCAAGTTTCATCAAAATCGTTAGAGCCGTTTTCGAGAAAATTGTAAAAAAGTGTAAAATCCATGATATAATTGCTATTTCCGGTTAGTCCGATGCGCTGTATCTTTGCTAATACTAGTCAGATTTTCATGATTCTTTTATTGTTTTTTAGATAGTTTAATTACCTTTCATACAATACTACACATAATTTACCGTAAAATGCATACTTTTTAAGCTATGGGCAAATAAAATATTCTTTTCATCAAAACTTTTTTTCCTGCAATTCCTCGGTGATTTACTACATAAATAAAAAGTTAAAGGTATTTATGAAGAATAATTTAGGCAAGTTTAATCAAAATCGTTAGAGCCGTTTTCGAGAAAATTGTAAAAATGTGTAAAATCCATGATATAATTGCTATTTCCGGTTAGTCCGATGCGCTGTATCTTTGCTAATACTAGTCCGATTTTCATGATTCTTTTATTGTTTTTTAGATAGTTTAATTATCTTTCATACAAGTGCATAGATGATTTACCATAAATTGCACGCTTTTGAAGTTATGCGTCAATAAAATATTCTTTTCATCAAAACTTTTTTCTCTGCAATTCCTCGGTGATTTACTACATGAATGAAAAGTTAAAGGCCTTTATGAAGAATAATTTAGGCAAGTTTAATCAAAATCGTTAGAGCCGTTTTCGAGAAAATTGTAAAAATGTGTAAAATCGATTATATAAAGTGGCAATTCCGGCTAGTCGATTTTGACGAAAATGTTGCTGTAACATCACATGCATGTGCTAACCTTAAATATGGAATTTCAGTATCGTACAGCTTTCCGTTTTTGAGCTATACTGATCACATACACACAGACACACAGACCATTTTGCGAGACTTGGTCATTTGGACTCAGGGGACCTTAAAACATGTATTTCCGTTGAAAACTCGAATTCGAAAATTTTCACGATCGCAATACTTCCCCTTACTATATACTTCGTATATAGGTAAGGGAAAGTAAAAAAGGGAATCACAATTTTTCGGATTGCTATAGAAGCTTTTCTAATATAAGTTGAGATATGGGATAGGTGTCATTTAACAGCATTTTTCGTGCCCTTCCCTTTGATATAAGACACCATACAGGCTAAGCTAATACTACATTTCTCAAATGCTATTTTAAAATTTTAACTCAGTTTTTTAATTTAAGACATTTTCAAATTAGTCCATGTACGTTTAGTATTGTTGTAAAACACATATCCAATTATTGTATTATTTACATTTGTAGAATTCCTTCAGATCAAACAGATCAACATCCTTCAGATCAATGCATGTTAAGCGAATATTACCATTATCATTTTTGAGCTGAGGCGATAGCCCTTACTTAATTCATCAATAAACTGAAAAGATTGACCATCAAACAGTATCACATTTACCACATTACACCACAGTTACCTTGAAGAATTCCTCATCTATGGTTACTTTTTTTCATGACTGTCATTTAATTTGAGATATCCTCAGGAACATTTTATACAATTTCCTAAGGCACACTAACAGATCAAATGTAGCTTTTCCACATGAACGGCGCATGGTATTATTCTTGTGTGCACGAAAAAGATATGGCGCCTTTCAGAAAAAAAAAAAATACCTATATGAGTTATATATTTTTCAACGAAACAGGAAATGAAGTGGACATGAAAACTTTTTTATACAAATTACACATTATTATTTTTAATCCGGAAGGTGTGTGTGATACTTAGTGAAAAATTTGTTATTTCTGTGTTTGCTAATCTGACTTTTCAAGAAAATCCTACTCCCCATGTAAATTCGTAGACATCAGTTAAGAAACAAAAAACCACGAGACCATCTCGCTGCAGCGCCATTTTCTCAAGTAAGTCTATCTATTTCTAGAAATTACCGGGTCTGTGGCACTCAGCTGGAACAGAGTGTTTGTCTATTGTGGGTACCCTATACCCAGGTGGAATCGAGACGAGCCTACCACTAGCTCGTAACATTGTTCAGATTGGTTTCTGAACTGGTCTAACTGCTTATTGCAGGAATAGGTTGGGGGATACGTGAAATGGTGTGGAGAGAGCTATTTGATGATAACATCATTGAACCCCCCTACATACATTAACTTGCATTTATTAAGTCAGAAGCAGATTTGAAAATCCAGCGGTTAGCCAGCCAATCTTGACAAAGAGGAGATGTACGCCTTTTTTGGCATACTGAAGTTCTGCTCGATTTTCAAATGCAACAAAGAAATTTGAAAATCAGTTTTCAGCAAGACTGTTACTGAACGTCCTATATTCCGGGCACGTACGCCTTGCCGTCGTTTTATCGCAACAAAAGAGGCGTTGCGATTCGATGATTCCTCGCGAAACCAACGACGAGCTTCTGACCCTGCTGCTCCAATCACCCAAATATTCGAGCAATTCCATAAAAAACAGCCAGAAGTTCTTAGTGAATAAGATACTATCTCACTGATAAATTGGATAAGAAAACTCGCAGCAGAATGTGCGATTGGAAAAACCATGTGAAGACCAAATATTGTTGCATCAAGAGGCCCACATGTTTAGAATGTGCAAAAAAAAATATGTGTGACATGCAGCAAAGTCTGAAATCAAAGACTGAAAATGTTTCCTTCAAAAAAGGCTATTACATATTTAAAAGACACTATGTACTAAAAAGTGATCTCTCTAAAATGTGATTTTATTCGAGATTATTTTAATATAAATTTTCTATTTTTCTACTGTAATAACAATCAATTAAAATGTGTTCAAAGAGATTCAACGTAAAATATTTAATTTTTTAAGTGATCCAGTTGTGACTTGGTTATTTGAGACAAAAAGAGTTGAATATGTGTTTGTTTTAAAATAATGAAATTATTATTCTGAAGTACGTTTTGTTTATAAACCTCAAAAACAATAATCATCCATAATAATAAAAAAAATGTTTAAAAAGGGAAATTTTCAACGTGTGGGTGTGAGATACCCAGGGTGGAACAAGTTGTAAGAAGAAAGTTAGTGGAACGTTACGGATGAGATTGAAAAGTTTGCTGCAAAAAAGAAATAGCTCCAGCCTGGGAGAGTTTGAACTTAACTACATGTTAATTTTTATTTTTTTTAACAAAAAAAAGAATCTGTCTCTCTTTCTCTTTTTACAAGAAACCCTTCAATTGCTTATTTACAAAACAATAAAACTAATAATACACATTCTAATAGCACTCCATACAGTTTAAATAGAAATACGAAGAGTGTTGGACGAACGTGTGGTTACTATCTTTGTTTCTTTGGATTTTACTCGAGCGTTTGATTCGATCGACCATGATACGTTGGTTAAGAAATTTAAAAGTTTCAGTGTTAGAGGATAGTATTGCAGTGGATAAGATCATTACTAAGTGGGCGGACCCAGCTTGAGATGACCATAAAAGATATTTTGGGATGGTTGGAGTGCTGTGTGTTTGCCTTGGGCCACTGCTGTTCCCTGGATACATTAATGATGTTGCTAAGAGGCTAAAACACTGAAATATTCAGATGTTTGCAAATGAAGTTATTATCTGGGCTTCTGCGCTGCCGGAAGACATAGTTGCGACCATTTACAACAATTTACAATGCCATACATTGCGTTTCAAGATGGAAACGCTTTTTGTCGGCCGAAGTTAGGATGAAGATTCTGCCCTAATCCTCCCTCTGGTGTGTTATTGTAATCCGGTCTACATCGACATGTCTTACGCTGAAGATGATGGTGGAGAGCGGTGGTTGCCGCTCTCCTTACCCTCTTCTCATTTTTCATCTCGTCTGCCTCTCTCCGCCTGCGTTCTTCTCCCTCCAATCCTCCTACTGCTCCTCCCACCTCGGGCTCGTCCTCCTGCTTCACTTCCTTCTTCTTCCGTTCCCGACGTTTCTGAATCCTCCGACATCTCTGAAGTTGTTTCTCTCTTCTTCCATACTCTGCGCATTTACTTCCAAGGAACATTTCTCCTCGTCTGATCGTGTAGTGCACGATAGTGCATAATACTAACGTTTAGTGCATATTAGTCTCGTAATGTGTCCTTCATTCCCGCATTCAAAGCATTTCGTGCGAGGACATTGTGCTAATAGGTGTCTTATTTTCCCGCAGCCTTGGCATTTCCTCTCCTCTCTTGGCCAATTCTTCCCTCCCCGCCATTTTCTCTCTCCCGCCAAACTCGATGTCTCTTTTCTTCCATGCCTCCGGTCTGGTTCGAATCCTTCTGTACGTTACCCTATTCCATCCCGCTTCGACACCCTCTCCATGTCGGGCCTCCTCGTCGCGGGAGCTCGCGTCCATCGTGTCCTAGGTACACTATGAAATTCTTCTCTCGTGGTAAACCATCCTTCTTTCCTGCGTCTCGTGCTAACTGCACTTTTAATATTGTTGCCAGGAACCCCATTCTGCCCTCCACCGCGGCCGCATTCACCGTCTCCCTCATCTTTTCTGTTATTCGGTTGAACCGCGCTAGCAGCGACTCCGCGTATTGCCCATTTGTCTGGTGGGGTTATGTCTCCCCATATATATATCTACGTACGAGTATATCTTCTTCTAGGGCCCTCCGGCCTCCTCCAAATGACTTCTTTAATCTATCTTTTATGATGGCTCATGGCGTATCCTCGTCCGCCATTATCAGATTCAGAACATTTCTTTTGACCCTACATACTAGAGCGGCTTTCAAAGCGCTCGCGTCCATCGGATAAATTAACTTCTCGACTGCTTTAGCATCCGCGCCATCACGCGGTCGCCTCCCTTGAGGAAATGTTTCAATTCGCCGACGCCGCCGTCGAATCTTCGAGGAAGCTGTTTAAACTTTTTTCTTACGGGACTTGAGGCAACAAATTCAAAGCAGATAGCCTAATTATCTTCTTTTCTTGGCACTATAACCCGCTAGCGAGTCATGGCCTCCGCCAACAGCAATCGCCAGGTGTCCCTATTTTTTGCTGCCACCATCCAGTCTCTTACTTCAAACTTCTTTGCATCGGTGTCCACACAGTCCCTCCATCGCAACTTGGGTCTTCCGACGCATCGTCCACCATAAAGGATCTCAGTCAGAAGCTTCCTTGGTATCATACCATCTCCCATTCTGGCAACATGGCCTGCCCATCTGAATCGGGCTGCTGTTATAAATTTAACATCCACAGCGCTGGCACAAATCAGATCGACTATGGATGTGCCACCATTTCTTGAGAACATCTGAGTCTAGCCAGTGTGAATAACATCAAGCACAGTGAATGTGTCAATAGATGCAATTACATATGTGTGTGAGAGTGTGTATGTGTGTATAAATTAATAATCCATAATTTAAATAATAATCAGCACTTATCACGATTATTTCCTTTATTATATTTATTTGAGCACTAGAAGAATAATGAAGAGCTTTATTTTATTTTTTTAACCACTATTTTTTTTGTTTTCAATTGTTCTTTTATACTTTTATTCTTAGTCTATTTGTGGCTATTTATTAATGAGTTATTACTCATTAGTATGTTTTGATTGATGTTTGTTTTATATAGTTGTCTTATTCTAAGCTTATTTGTAAAAAAACAATAAAAATTCACTTATAATTTTGGATCGTATTCCATGAAGTAATTTTCTGTCTCCAATTCCATATTTTATTTAAAGTGTTTATCAAATATTTTTATTATATATGCTACTTCATGCAATATTACATTAAATTAACTTTTTAAAAAATTCTTCCATAAATACCAAAAAATAAAAATATTCCATTCACTTTTTTTTTAATTACACAAATATTAGTTTAATTTTATGTTTGTTTATAAGATAAACTTGATTGTTTTCTTTTTTAGATCCACATTGTTCTCCATAGTGATATTAAATGATATACAACATTATTTGTAGGTCAAATAATTTTTTCAACCATGTTCTAAACTACTCAGTACATCCACGTATCTAATCATTAATTATGTATGACACTCATTTCTACTGAGTGTATTCTTAAATTTTTATTGTTCCTGGAATAAATGTATATAATTATCTGGATTCAGTTCTATGTGTGTTGTCATTTCAGTTCTGTATACAGGATCCTAATTTATGTTTAATAGGACCTAATGTTATAGCTAAGTTTAGCCTTTTTGTTTTCTCTATCTTTTTGAACACTGTTAGACTGCCCTGGTCCTTTACTCAAACCTGGTGGCAAGATGGTGTGAGTGGAAGAAGATGGTGATGGTTTCTGAGAAGACCCGAGCCACCTTCTTGAAGGGCATGCCTGACAGGGCACACCCTATCAATATGAATATAGAGGGTCAAAGAATCATTCTGAGTGAGGTTATATCCAATCTTGGAGTAAGGTTAGGTAAAAACCTACATGTCATACCTCGATCGGATTACCTGCAACTAGGATGGCCCAAGCCATGAATTGGCTTAATTGTGTTACGGTGTCTTTTGGGGCCTCAGGTACTTAGCGACAATAACAATTTATAAAGGAGTGGTACAGGGTATCTAGAGATATGCATCCCCCTTCTGGAATCAGAACCTCATCCAGTGCCAGAGGAAAAGGTTGGCATCGACAAAGAGAATGGCGTTTCACCAAGGCAATAGGTCAATCTCACATGAAGCAAGGTTTCACAATTCCTCACAGAGCATGGGGATTTCTGAACCAAGTTGTACAGCCTTGGCTTGGATGTTGATTCCCAATGCCTCACTTACAGTGTTCCAGAGACTATTGAGTATGTGATCATGATCTACACTGCATTTAAATATCACTAAGGAGGGGTTTCTTTGCTTAGTGAGTGTGGAGAACATCCCACAGTTCAAGAAGTTTATTTATGGCTGGAAAATAACAGTGGGTCCAGCATAATACAACCTTTGAGCCCGAAAGAGGGAAAAAAAGAGCAACACCAGGAAGAACGCTAGAAGAGGGAAGCCGCATTCTACCGGAATGTTGAAGTATTGAGGATAGAAGTGGACAATAATTTTAGTAACTGGGTATCAGTGCTTTGTCATTGCTACCAAAATCTTATAGCCGAAACACAAGGTAGGGATGGAAATAAATAAACATAAGCTTGTTTATATTATATATACTTTTTTTAAATCTCTATCTTCCATCGTAATCCATTTAAATCTCTCTCTCTATCTCTTGACTGTGTTAACATGAAAAATTGTAATTGTTATAGATTTTTCTTTTTAGGAACTTTATTCATTTAAAAATTTACATATATGTTGCAACAACTAACCCATTAATAGATCCAAAGTATTCTGAATAAATTCAATTTGGTTTTTCAGTACATTCTTGAATTCCCACCTTTCAACTTGACGTCCATTTAATGGCTGCACATTCCTGTAGGTGGTTTTGACATCCTTAGGAAAAGCACTCTTTATTGTATCAAGCTGAAATAAAAATTTATATTATCAGCATCACTTATCAGTAATCATGGTTCTGGTCAAACATCAATAGTAAATAAAAAAGAAAATAATCCTTATTCAGGAGCTATTGCGTCCTAATAATAATTTTAATGAATACATGATATCAGGCGCGTTATATATATATATATATATATATATATATATATATATATATATATATATATATATATATATATATATATATATATATATATATACACTGATATATACACTAAAACAAAGGAGCCATAAACAATCATAAAGGCAATAGAAAGAAGAGAGAAAGTAGAAAGAAGGAAGCCTTGGGCAACTTTGTAATTTTCAGAGATAAATGATGCTCAATTGGCTCACCATCAGATCGTACTAAAAAAAGAAAAGAAAAAGTTTACCAGTGTAGGAGAAGGGATGGTCAATGTTATCACAGGCTTTATATAAAAATAAGGATATTCTGTAATACTATGTTAAACCTATTCTACAAAGCGCCATTATATACCCTGAATGTTAAATGAGATAGAGGCAAAGATTTTTTTTTTTTTTTACAATCCAATAGGTCCAATCCTTCATCTCTGAAAAGTACCATGTCCATAATTCCTTACTAGTATATACAATAATTTAAACATCATACTCACTTGCTGTTCAGAAATTGAAACACTGTTTTTAAAAACGGTCCAAACCACGGCTTCAGAACATGGTGGTGTTGTCAAGGAGCCATGATAACGATAGAAGTCCAAGTTATTTGGTAAGAAATCTCTGAAATTCAGCTTAACTTCTTGGCCGTTCGCTCCCTCTAATACCTTTTGCAAATTAGAGTTCACTCTGTCTTGCTGTAATTTAAAAAAAAAAAACCTGAATATTGACTTTTAAGCTTCATTATCATTTTTTCTTAGTTAATCAAAATCACTATCATGAATATTATAGAAAAGAAATTACAGAAACTAGATAATTTTAAACCTGAACTTAGCCGGTAGAGATAGCATTGCTAGAGCTTCTGCCAGTCCCAAGCATGGTTAAAGGAGGAGGGTTAGCAGGAGAGTTGACAGCCCACCTATTGTAAAAAAAACTTCCTTGGTACTAACGCTCAATCAACTAGCCTTGGATATCAGACAGATTTATGGAAACGACCTGGACTAAGGAAACGGATTATCAGAATTGCTACGTGAAACATACGTAAACTTTACAGAGCAAGCACAAGGACAAGTGGAGCAAAGGACAAGCATGAGTTTGGTATTGGGTTTCTTGTATCTAATAAGCTGAAGAATTCAGTATTGGATTTCCAGCCCATGGATGAAAGATTTGCAAATTTGCAAAGTGAGGGGACAATTTCATAACCTTAGCCTTGTCAATGACGAAGAAATCAAAGAAGATTTCTACGAAAAATTAGACCATGTTTTAGGAGATTTTAATGCATAGGTGGGAAAAAAAGCAGAATTCATGCCCATGATAGAAAAATACAAGATAAATAAAATAAATAAATAAATACATAATAAATAATAAATAAATAAATAAAATGATAAATAAATACAAGATAGAAAAATAAATTGCCTGCATAACTCAATAAATGAGAAAAGTGAACGAATGATGAATTTCGCAGCCTCAAAGTCTTTAGTGGTGATGAGTACCATATTCCTGAATAAACCCCAACTCATTGTAAATGGTTGCATTATCCTTTTGCCTGTTAGGAAGGCCTTCTCATCTTTTGCTAGGATACAGAGATTAAAGGGACTGGATCACTTGCTTAGAACGGATGAAGGAATTTTGGCAGGAAGATTGTATGAAAACTGTCCTGATGGAGTTTGGCCGAGAGGAAGGCCTAAAGGTAGATAAGAGAAATAATGTCTTGCAAAATCTCAGGAAACTACGAATAATCATTATGCATGCAAAGGACCAGAATAGATGTGAGCTGGAGATTGAGCAGACCAAGGAGAAGAAGAAGGTAATTTTACAGTTTATTAATAGCAAAAAATATGTTAGGAACTGAAAAATGGTTGAATGTTATCATCAGAAATTACAGATACTAGTATGTCCCTTTCTGGTTTCCACTTCTTTACATCTTCACTATCATATCTCAAATCTGTTATTGTAAATGGTTGCATTATCCTTTTGCCTGTTAGAGGGTCTTAGAGGCAATGGTCAGGAAAATCAAGTATTTCCTTAAGGATAGAAAATAACTAGCTACAGACAGGATACTTTGATGTTTGTGGTTTGTTTTTGTCCTCCTTTTGTTGCCTACAAATATTTCTAGGCCTTATCCATAATTTGGATTATGGTGATCATCCCAATGCTCAGTTACTTTGGACAATATCTTTCCCAGTTTCAATTCAATGAAAAAATTCATCTTTTATAGCAAGAGAAATTCAATATTTGTCCCTTTCTCTATTTCTCTATCTATATCTGTAACCAATAAATTACATATTTTTGAGGCTTATCCATTTTAAAGCTCTCATAGTTTGGATGGATGATTTACACAACCCCTGTTGCACTTCCCTTCAACTTTGACCAACTTTATTCATTTATTTATTTTGTATATTGTTTGTTGGCACCATGGGGTTGACAGTAGTGGCATATGATGCAAAAGCATGCATATGCATATAAATGTTTTTCACTTTTGTCTAAGTCTTTATTTTTGTTCATAACCAGGATTTTCCTTATCTGCATCGACTTTGTTGTCAGGTGGTCTCTGGAACTGGCCCTCCTCTTCCTAGATTGAAGTGGGCTGGGCCTCCTGGAGTTTTATACGCATACATGAGCCAACTTCCTTCTCTTAGAACAAAGAGCCCTGTTTCTCTCAACTTTGGCTAGGAGTTTTCCAAAGTGTATCAGGTGTATAACTCCATAGGTAAATAGTACATGGCCTTGCCATAGCTTTGAGCTTCATTTTCTCTGTCTTGTCCTCTTTTGTCATGACCTAGGTAAATACTACTACCTTAATAGATGGCATTACTAAAGCAACTGTTGCCTCTCGCCAGTGATGTTAATTGAATTTCAAATTAAAATCCTCCATTTTATTTAAAGTAGGGCCTCCTTAGGACAGGTGCAATTCTTTATGCAATTAAACAATCTAGCTACAACCTAATAAAGATGGAGGTTATCTTAAATTTTACTTATAATCATTTAAATAATTTTAACACTAAAATATATTACACAGAATAAAGTTCCAAAGACAGCGATTCCTTCAGGATCGTTTGCTGCAGCATCTGTTCGGTTGCCATAGATTTCTCTGTAATGGACCAAATGTGCTTCCAGGGCTAACCTTAAATAGGAAATATAGTAGTTTGAGTATCAATTCATTGTATCTGTCATTAGAGTAATTATTTTAATATAGAATCATCATGTATGCAGTTACTACATTTTTGACTTAGTTGTGTTTATTTTAAATTCATGACTCAACCGATTTTAATGCTTTCTATTTGTTTGTAACATTATTATGAAAATGTAGGAATTTGTTATCTAGATTACCTAAGGGACCTGATTTTTGTCATTTATTGTTCTTTTTTTTATTTACTCTTATTTTATAAAATTACATTATTAAAAATAATTTCATGTAACCTAAAAGGTCTTCTTTACCATCATGATCACTTTTTTCACTGTATGCAATAATACTTTTTTAATTTTTTATTTTAACGATTTGCACAGTATAATTTTCTAAAATTTCAGCCCAGTATTATATTAATTGTAATATTGGCATTGAAGAACATATTACAGTAAGATTATTATTACTTATTACATATTATAATTATTATTGTAAGATTGTAATTATTGCAACTGTTCAATTTTCTCTTTTTTAAACTGATTTCAATATCTATTGAACTAACTTGTAGAAACTTATATTTCTATACTTCTTGAACTGAAGAATTGATACATTAGTTTCTTTTTTTTTATTGTGAATACCTCTTAGAGTCAATGAGATGTTCAGCCCCAAAATGAAAGTGGGCTGATTGTAGCACATAAGTACCACGAAGGCCTCCTCCGGAAACAGCAATTCGAACATTTGGATCTGGAGTGATCTTTACTATAACAGATAATTACAGAAAATCACTTCATTGTATGTAATAAAAATTAATAAACATTAGAATATAACCAAGAGGTAATTATTGAGACATAAAGATCCAAGACACAAAAAAATGTTTGTTTTTTTAGGGTTTAATGTGCTCATGTACATTAACTAGAAAGAATGTTTAATATTATAAACAATTGAATGATATTTAGCCATCTGATGATGTTTCTAAAAATGTATATTGATGGTTATTTATTCATAGCACAACAGATAATTTATAATAGTTGTTATACTATTATTGCAACTGTTTAATAATTGCATAACAATTATTATGCCATATTTATTGTCCACATACATATTGATAATAATTATTATCCCATAATTCACAATCAACAACATAATGGCTTGGGTAGAGGGACATTAATTGAAGGGTTTACTTCAAAAAGGAGGTAGCTCCCTCCTGCGTAGACAAAGATTGTGTAGACAAAAAAATAAATTTCGTTTGAGCTAACTCATTTTTGCAGCAAACCCTTAAATTAATTACAAATTTAAAACTTTGTTGTATAAAAATAAAAACTAATAAAATTGTGTGCAGTGACAAACTGTTATATTTTGGCAGAAAATCTGAAATAATATGTTAATCTTTTTAATGAAGTTTAATCAAAATTTGTTTAAAAAATAATTTATAAAATAAAAATAAACTCTATTTGAAATGAAATGTAAAGTAAAATAGGAATTTGGAAAGAAAAGCTAAAATCAAGAAACAAAATAATAAACAGGGATTACTATAAGAGGCAGTTGAATGTGAAATACTATAGAATACAGATCTCAAGTGACCATCAACAGTCTTATAGTGAATAGATTCCGTAGTTACAGTTAGGAATTAACAGCATAATAGTTGAGAATTTCCCAGAGCTGGGACAATATATGCAATGCATATTATGCATATGCTCAATCATCACTAGTGTGAGTATAATTGAGAGCAAAAAAGAATTAACTGAACATTAATCATTTTAAATGTAAATTATTCGTATTTTTATGTCTGTATATAACTTGTCAAATTCTGACATTTCATATAACGAAATGAGTCTTATTTATATCTAGAACAATTGAATAATTTCAAGCGTTTTTAAAAAAAATAAAAAATCCGTGACAGCTGATGTGGTTTACTTAACTTATTAAATTTTTTACTTTCTCTCTCGCAAATAAATGTATATCTCACACTTTTAGTATTAATGGATATGGAATAATAAATCCTTTAGTTGGCCTATGTTATTGAAGCTCTATTAATTATAATTTTAAATAATCTAAGGGTATATTAAAACACATGGTCAGATTGAATAAAAAATTTTTTTTGTAGTGCCTTTTCCTATTCGGATACTAAGGCCCGCATTGCTCAACTGTTATACATTAACGTTGTTAGTAACACTAGGAGATTTTATTTATTTATTAAAAATATTATAGATCTAGTTTTAAATTTCGTAAAATAATATAGTTTTATGCATATACACTTATTACATATATAATGTGTGTGTACAAAATTTAAAATTAAATTAATAAATAATTATAAATACTCGTAAAATGTTGTTGATCAACGATCACTGTAACTGGTACTTCTTGGTCGTAGTTGATGAGCTGGATAGGAGTCCCTCCGCGCCTGGAGGAAGTCCATCTGCTGTGAATGTTGATGGGCGATTGCCTTCTTCCAGTTCGGCAAACTCCTTCCCAATCTGTAAGTTAATTTTATTATTATTAATTAATTCTATGCAAAAATATCCTTTAATATTTCTTTAAAATATGGACATATAACATCTGAGAATAATCGGGAATCCATAAGGAAATAATTTTTTAGGCCCTAAATATAATAATATTTTTAATATCACATAGTATTCTATTATTCAATTTACGGCTACAGAAATTTTTGCGGCTATTTTATTAACATTTTTTGTACTTTATAAATACTTCAAAAGAAATCAAAATGATTTAATTTTCTATAGACGAGGAGTTTTTATTAGGAGTGTTCACAAAATTCATACATTTAATTCAAAATCACATTTAACATATCGTCATCGTGAAATCTCCTATGTGACCAAAACTCTATAATGAGATTTTTATTTTATTAGAAACAATATTTTATCTCCTATTTCCTGGTGAAAAGCACTCAAGTGTTAAAAAAAACGTAATATGATTTAAACTTATCAAAATAATCCTCCCATTAGCGTTTGTCGCATATGCAACAGTTACCCCTAGAAATCATCCATAAAACTCTTCCAAGACAGTCTTTGCATATGTTGGTGGTTTCAAAGTTATTTACCTGTCATGCTGGAATGTTTAAAATCAGTTTATGAAATTATGTTTTATAACATTGCTTATAAATCAGTTTTTCTTTTATCCTGTAATATAATTTGTTTGACAAATAGGTTTCTCGGCAGTAATGAAGATGTAAAACTCGTATATCGTAATGGAGCTAATTTTTAACATATATACATATAGAACTAATTATTAACATATATATACATATATAAATATGTCTATAAGTTAATAATTAATTTTGAAAATACAGAAAAAATCGGAGATGATAGTTTCTCTGCTAGGTAAATATTTTGTAATTAATATTTTTTTGAAATGCAGGAAGACATTTATTTTTTAAATGTATTTCCACGTATTTTTTTAACTTACAATATAGTTGGAGGTAAAAGTGTAAAGGATATTCTTTGTAGTTTCGATTTTTTTTTCTATCCTACTAAAGCTTAAGTCATTTAAAAATTTTATCAGATTTCCCGTTTTTTATATTACTCAAAAAAATTTAACTATATGAAAATTATAATTTAATTTTATTGAATTTAATTAATCTATTGATTGTCGATGTGCATTTTGACCGGAATAGATGTATGAAGTTACAAAAAAAAAAAAAAAAAGAGTCAAAAGTTAGTTAAAGATACCATACTTTGGTATTCCCACCTAAAAGTAGACTTAACTGCCCACGGTTGCGGTTGGCAGCGCTTACTAACCGTTACCGCTAACTTTCACTGCCTGTATATTTCTTTGAAACTGCACACCTTAAAATAGACTTTCGCTGGTACTACCCGCGGTTGCGGCAAAGCTTGCAGGTAATTTACTACTACTTTGGCTGAATAGATAGGGACATGTTTTGCATGTCACTGCCCGGCAGTCTAGGTATGACGTCATACCTATACTGCTGCATCCTTCACCATGCCAGAGGGAGTCATACTGCTTCAGACTTCACAGTTCCCGCTTATCATTTGAAACAATGTTATTTAACAAAAAGGGATTTAGTTATTATGACGACGAAAGTCTAGTAGTTTGTAAATCAGTTTCAGATTCTATATGACCACGAAAATAAGGACTACAGAAATGTAATAGTAAAATATAATATATGGAAAAACTTATTATTTTATTTTTATATTCTTACATTATTATTATTGCATTAATAAACAATAAAGAAACCGTGACAGTCGGACTTCATTATCTAAAATACCTAAAAAAATCTAGTTGTACATAACATAACAATATATATGTTGTACATATATAGTGCATATATGTAAATACTTGTGAATAAACGTATTCATTTATCTATAACTTGTAAGTATCTAAATTACATATAATTTTAAAGGTTTTAAGGATATACTATATAGTTATAATGATATGGTATGATTATAAATATAGGAGAGGTTATAACGTTATAGGTTATGCAAGAGTGGACCGCTGCAGAGGGCAGTTTCAGCGAAATATAGAAGCAGTACAGTTAGCGGCTAGGATTGGCAAGCTCTGCCAGTCGCAAGTGCGGGCAGTACCAGCGAAAGTCTACCTTTAGCGGCCAATTCCGGTCGCACTAAACATCCTAGTTTAAAATATTGGTAAAAAAATACGTTAGATTTAAATTTAATGGTTTTCATTCATATCGCAAGAGCAGTATTATACCCGGTGATGGAATAGTAATTTAATTTAATACACAAGTCATTTCGCCTGGTTTAGGATTAGGTTATGTCTTTATACAATTTTAACCATTATGTACCAATAAACTACATATTAATCCCCAACTTCTACAGAGTGGTGATTTCTTGTAGTATTGCGAATAAAAAATAGAAGATGTATCTCTGATTTCAAATTTATTACTAGGAACAGTAATGGCTGTTATTCGTCTAATTACTTCAGTAATAAATATCCTATACGTATTTGTAATGAAATCGCGATAGGTAATGTTTTTTCATTATGCGATTAGTAAATCAGTACTTTAATTAAAAAATACATTTTGATTTTTCAATATTTGAATTTGAGTATATATGATATTTAAGATGAAAATTTCTTTCATTATTTAATGTTAATTGGATTTACATTTGAATCCCTTTTTAAAGAGAAGTTTCTTAATTAGTTTAAGATCTAAAATGTAATTAATACTGTTGTTACTTCAAGCCTACAAAATTCATTGGCTGTAGTTTTGTTTAAATGTTTAACAATATTTCATCTAATTTTGTCTCGCATGACGAAAAAATAGATAGGGGTAAAATAGGAAACGTCGGAAAGTTAGCGTTATCATCAAAATTCTGCTTCGTCATGATAGCATAACCGACGACAGACTCCTGGAGCGGTCAGGACAGCAGCAGTATAGGTCTAATTGCTGGGCAGTGATTACGAAATATTCTCCGTTCTATTCAGTCAAAGCAGTAGGCAACTGCCAGCAGTCTTGGCCAGCAAAATGTGGGCAATACCAGCAAAAGTCTACCTTACTTTACGAAAATGACTAAATGAAACATGTTCTAGATTTACCGTTTTCACATTTTTATCAATAAAATTATAAATAATATACATATTTTTTTACCATCTCCATTGACTGAGTAATTCCAGTTCTCTTGGCTTTTGACCGCTGAAACAAAAAAAATTGTGCTGTTATGACCAGACATGTTTAAGCATACATAAAAATAAGAATTACAGAGATTATAGAGATATAGTATGAGGAAAGTTACTTCAGAAGTTAATGTATAGATAAAAGTTACTATGAAAACGGAAACTAAAAAAAATATACTTTCAAAAAATTATCAATAATGTTTTAAAAACGCGTTTCATCAAGTTATCAAAATTGAAAAGCTAAGTGGAGAAATATGTTATGTAATATAGAAAAAATAGGAATTTTCGGTTGGAAGAATATTTTAAATACTCAGTTGACATCCGCATGATGGTATAGAAGGATGAATCTAATTAGGGATTGATAAATTATCTGCCACTTCTATGAATTTGTTTTATTGAAAACTAGTTTTGAATGTTATACATTCATGCTCTGTTCAAGGTTTAAATGGATTATATCAAACAGAAAAGTTTGTACTGGTTTCTTCTCGCTTTCTCGGTTTCTTCATAGTACAGTGCGAGAAGAAACCAGTACACACTTCTCTGTTTGATATAATCCATTTAAACCTTGAACTGAGAATGAATGTATAACATTCGAAACTAGTTTTCAATAAATAAAACAAATTTATAGAAGTGGCAAATAATTTATCAATCCCTAATTTTAAATACTCCTTTCTACATAGCAACTTATTTAATTTTTCTAAACCTTGAATAGTGGAAGTTTTCAGAAGTTACAAATGTGTGACCTGTCTAAAATACGAACAAAAAAACAAACATCAAATTTAATTTTTCTCAGATTCAAATTTTTGTAACATAACATGTTCTTCCAATTAGCTCTTCAATTGGCAGGTAAGTTTCTTATCTTGCCGATCAGTTCTTCGATGGCATCGTAAATCCATCAGACTGTCTCTAAACTCATCGATGGAAACCATCTGGCCGTCTCTTTTTCAATGATTTCCCATCGGTTCCATCGGCTGTTTGTGTCGATGGCTCCATTTATGTAACCTAATTACAATATCCGTGATATTATTACTGTTTTTAAAATCAACAACAACAACTTATGATCTCGTATAGTATTTCGTCCCGAAAAGGAATCTTTCGTGATGAAGAAAGTACTTCTTTCAGTCAATATCAGAATATTAATGGAAAAGAGGAACTTTTGAGGGAGGATTCCAAGAAAAATTAGAAAATTAAAATTAAAATCTGCGTGAAAAATATTTACCGGCCTACTCAGACGACGATTTTAAATCACATGTTCGCAATATTCGTTCTTCAGTAGAGGCAACAATAAATTTTTGGATGTTATACTTAACTGTAGTAGCACAAAAAGGAAAGCAATTGAAAATATATTGCTGAATTTGATTATTATGTGGTTTAGTACCTTCCGAATGGTAACGTTCCGCTTGAACCGAAGGGGTTGTCTCTAATCTCAAAATACACCGCTGTCCATCACTGATGGATTCAATGGGTTGTCTCCATCGGTGGATTAAGTATTGAGTTTAGAAACTTGCACCATGATTCAGTTTAATCTAATGTAACTTTTTATTTAAAAATCTATTTTGTTAAAAAAAAAAGTATTTAATTTTTAGTAGCATTAATTTATTCTGATGTTAAATAAGTATCATTGCAAATTTTTTTATATAGTAATAAATTTAAAAATTTTTGTAGGTAATATTTTTCTATAAACTTTTTATGATGTTGATATTCTTGTTTTAATGGAAATAACCACATAAATTTTCATCCATTTCAGCTCAGAAGTTTTACGGGAAAAAAATTGACTATTTTTGCTACAAAAACATGTAAATAATAAAAATATGTTATCTTTAATTTAAAAAAACAAAAGTTTTCTTCTATTTTTAAGTAATGTTTCAAGCTAACCCAAAAACAGGAGCCGGCAAATTATGTTATAGGTCTGCGCTTACATCGTACCACAAGAGAAACGGTGCTAAACCAATTTAATGTTCCTTGCAATGGAACGGAAGACCCTTGACAAACGATTTAAACTACTTAAAGTACTCAATTTTTTTTTTCAAATCTTATAACTGAACATATACACATATCTACTTAAAATCATATGGACATTCCTCTATAGATATAGCTTCAAATTTTCCAATAAAAAATAAAAAAAAGTACCTTGGTACGTGACTAATAGAACTCTACATTATGATTTAAACCTACCAACAGTCGGCCTACCTACACATAAGGACTGTTTACCTTCGATTTAATAATAAATTAGACCGAAATGCCAACAGACTAATTTAGGAAATGGTAACTATTCATCTTCCTTGCGGCATAAGCAAAACACTAAGAAGGTCCTGGGATGTGGTGGAGATCATCATTCTTACAAGGTAACTTCAAGCCCGAGAAGAGTTGCTGCTGGGTACTGGGTACTACGTTAAGCCCCATTTAGACGGGCAACAAAATTTGCCAATTTTCGGCAATTTTCCGTAAATAGGAATTGTCAACAACTCTCAGCAATTCGCCAATTTTTCCCTCTTCCCCTTTTTGAGAACCGACAATTAATTGCTAGTAACTTGTCGTCCGGAGTTGGTCCGCTTTAGTGCAGCAATAAAAATTGCTCCATTTTTGCGTTTACACGCTATTCATCAGTTGCTTTTCCAACATTGTCAGGTGTTCACGATGTGGGAAGAAGAAGAAGAAATTTCTGGTGCTGTAGTTGTTCTGGCTGCAGCACAGAAAAGGAAGAGAACTATTTGGCAGAGAGACAACTTCACCCAGCGAGATTTGTCTATAGAAGTCACATCAGAAGTTCTGCCCGGCAACTGCCTTTTTGTAAATTTCGCCAGGATGTCCAAATCTGACTTTGAAATTCTCGTGGGATTATTCGGACCAAAAATTCAGAAAAATTATACAGTTAAGAGGAATGAAATACCAATATTAACGAGGCTCGCCATCAAACTGAGACTCAATGAAAAATTGAAGGTCAGTATTGTTCCTATTTATATATATATATATATATATATATATATATATATATATATATATATATATATATATATATATATATATATATATATATATCTGTTTCTATGTTTTGTAAGTAGGTAAAATCGATTTTAATTGTTATTGGAATATTTACTATTATTGTAACGTTTATACCTGGTATAGATAATAAATAGATATTAATGGTAGATATAAATTAATTGTATTTAATGGTATAGCATTTTGGATTAATGGTGGGTATAAACGCCAATTATATATCTATTTATGATGTAAAATAGTAAATAATGATGTCATAAATTATTAAAAGTAAATAATTATCATAAATTCGTAAATAATTATCGAAGTTCCATCCGAAACTCCCGGTATCTCATCCCCATCCCTGTCTGTCCCGAAAAAAGTTGCCGAAAACGAGCATTAGAAACCCACCGGCGATGGGTTTCAAAAATATATAAAAAACAGTTGCTGACTTCACGATAACTCCCGAAAATATTGCTCCACTCAGGGCAATAGTTGTCGGAGACATTGAGCAACCTACCAGTGGGGAAAAAGTTGTCGGACGCTGGGAAAAAGTTGTTCGGCAATTTTTTACTTGATGCCGCAACTCCTGTTTCAGCGATAATTGCTGAGAAAAGTTGCTCGTTTAGCTACGACGTTAGTTGTCTGATCCTTGCGATATGAAAATTTTTTATTACTAGTAAAACAGGCCACGTTCCCGTCAAGTCTGGTAAAAATACAGAATATTTAATAGAGCATCGGTAAGCGTCAGGCCCGTCAAGACGAAGGAAAAACAAACTAAGGGAAGAAATTTATAGCCTATTCATATCGAAAATTTATTTGATTGAAAACTTCTGGTAATTTTGTTTTTAATAATACTATATTTCAAATTTTATTTTTTAAATTATATCATTTTGTCGGAAGTCCTTAGGAATATATTTATAAGTTACTTCTTATACTACTGTAAACTCAACTTTTTTTAGAATTTCATAAAAATCATATGCACTTATATGTTAACTTTTAGGAGTATTAGCTTAATCAGATCGACAAATAATCTGCGTTATTACAAAAATTTATTATTAATAGTAGTTTAACTATTAATTTATCAAAATTGTTTCAATATACATATTTATTTCTATTTTTTCATTAATACATCACAATTTCGTCTTTAAATAAATTAATTAATTAATTATTTTAAAGTATTTCGACCACTGGGGTCATTCACAGTAAATTATAAAATTAAAATGTTAAAAATAATGTTTTTTAAGTATTTGTACTTTGAATCTATTCATCGCAGATATTATCTATCATTTATTTATCTCCAACATATTTTATTAAATTATTGTTTTAAATGTAATTTTCATTATTCTGAACTACCTTTATTAATTATTTGTATGTCAGTGGTATATTTGTGAATGGGGATTATACGTGAGAACTTATGATTTTATATTCATCCATTCCTAAATAAATATTATTAATGATTACTTTCATTTCAAAAGAGTTTTTCTAGTTGTTTTGTTTTTCAGAATTATTGGTATTATTTAATGGATCTAACGCCGGATTTAAAAATTTGGATAATGCCTCCCAAGGTCTATTTATATTGTTTGAAATAGGCTTTAAGATATTATTAGTTTTATGAAATTTAATAGGACTACATATTCTTGGTGTCTTGGAGTCCGAGGTTAACAACTTATTTTTGGTACGTTTCTGAATATTTTTTGAACATAATTTTTTGTTCTATCTGTTATTTCTGATAAGGGATTGTTTCTAATAATTGTGTTTGTATATTTATCATTCTGAAGGTTTACCATTTTATTATGATAATCTCTTTTTTTTAAAATACAGAATTACAAGTTTCTTAGTTTTATCAAATTTTATTACAACTATTTCTTTATTAAACTTTAAAAATTGTTCTAAATGTATATCTTTATTTTATGTGTTTAAAGGGAAATTTATTTTGTTCTTATTTGAAATAAAATTATTTATAGGATAAAATATGTTATTTATTTTTGTTTTTAGTTCAATTTTTGATTTTATGTATGTTATTATATTTCTCGAGTTTACTACTTATTACGTTATTTTATTATTTATTATTAATAAATTTTCGTTCAATGTATTACATGCCTTCTCATAGGATTCATAGGACTTGATAGGGCTGGCTGGCTTGGAGTGGCTGATTTGATGTGACTGACTGGTCTGGACGCATCAAGACGCGACTGGACAGAGACGACCTTGGTGTTAGCGTACCCTTAGGAAGCGCGTCTACTGGAACCATGTATATGTAAAAGGGGAACCATAAAGGGGTCTCAGTGGAAAGTTATGGAGAATTTCTGAAAATTTACTCGTTTGTGTTTTTTGGGGTGCTGATTTCGAATTTCAACTTTTTCACCTGAAATTTTTACCGGAAATAGAAAAAAGCACTAAAAATTAATTTCGAAAATCCGTCTCGTGATTTCGACTGGCACTCGCTTCAAAATAGTGGGGCTAAACAAAAAAATTGTTTTAATCAATAATGTAGGTAATTTAATCTTGCTAAATTTAATATAAAGTGAATATCAGAGGTTATTCCAATAATGCATCACAATCTCGAATTTAAGTTTTTTTTTTTTTAATTTTGTGGGCGAACACTTGAGCACTCAAGGAATTCTTTGCTAAAAGTTACGAATTTAATACTGAAAACCATATCAAAATCGGCCGCATTATTGCCGAGAAAAGTAAAAAATATCTAGTACATTTCGGGAAAATGGTCTTTGAGAAAAACGATATTATTCACTGAAACATGGAATGTGAATACTGTTCTATTGGCTTATTTCCTATTTCTTAAAGATAAAGTTTATTACAACGAACAAAATATAACAAGTCATTGTCGCAAAAAATTGGCTTATACCCGTTTATATATTTATGTCAACTTAAACTCGCTCGGTTCGTAAAGGGGTTCTGCTAAGCCCTTTGGGCTATCAACTCAGCTAACCGTTTAGAACAAGAAAAACCGTTTAGAACAGGTTTTGAGCTGGATGTTCACATTCACTTGATTATAGTGATTGTGATTAAGCGATTATGGTTATGTGATTATGATTACAGGTATTTTGATTACGGTGATTATGATTACTCGATTATCATAATCATGGCCGTCACGATTATAATCGTGGTATCATGAAATCATGTCTCATTTTTGCTAGATTCACAGTGCGATAGTATCAAATATAAAATAGCCATGATGATTAAGTTTTATTTTCTGTAGTAGTCACGTAATCATTAATTACGATTATGTCCATATCTCTGCAAAACTAATGTTCGCTTATTATTTTCAATAATAAAGCTTTTTAATCGACCAAAAAAAAAATTATTCCCTCTCAAAATTTTAGGTATTAGGTTTAAATAAGTAGAATCCAAATATCGAATAAAAAACAAGCCGTCCGTCCTAGGAATGTTGAAAAAGTATCGATATATCAATATTTTTAAAATAATATATCGATATTTCCCCTCCTCCCCTCCTATAGTGGCTGTGTTCTAGGAATGGGATGTCGGAAACAAAATATATATTTTGATACTGATATGAGTTAATCATATCGATATCTTGGTATACAAATATCTTTAATATTTTTATAAAATAAAAAAAAGTTAAAAAAAATTAGAGGAATATTAGGAGATAACATGTTTCTTGATATTTACATCCTGCTGGAAATTAATTTAATAAAAACAATATATTAATTATATCGGCACAGAAATATCGATTTTTAAAATTATCGTTTATTCTTTTGTCAAATTAAAAAATAAATCCAAACCAATTTTATACAGGTAAAGAGAACCTTATTATTATTATTTTAAGTCTACTGTAAATTAAATTGTCTCAAAAATATAGATATTTTAAAAACAATATCTTAATTATAACGGCCCATGACTATGACTTAATGGTTGGTTAAATTATAATAATTTTAATAGACTATTAAATATATAAAATATATAATAAACAATAAAGATTAGGTATTATATTTTTTTTTTTATAAAATATTTTATTCCATAAATAGTATTACAATAAATGTTTATCAATAAATCGATTAGGGATGTACCATTATACGATACACTTTTATTTATACAACTTAATTCATATTAATTCTTAAAATATATTTTATTTATTGGTAAAAATAAAATGAAAAAAAAAATCCCATAACATGATTTGATAATAAAATAAAATTCAGGCTAATTCAGGCTAAAATTCAGGTAATGATCATAGCAGAGTATGATTTGTTACCTTATTTTTGTATCTACGGGTTGAAACTTATGTATAATTACTTATTTCAGTTGCTAAATCTCAGTCCAAAGCCGTGGATACATGACAGTATCGATAACTGTCCGGTACGTAATTCCATTGAAAAAGAGGATACTATTCACTTTCTAGGGACCTGCAATAAGTATAGTGAATTAAGAAAAAAACATTTTGAGAGGCGGATCTGTTCTCCAGAAGATTTATTTTCCTTATTAATGTGTGCCGACAGGAAAGCTTTAAGTAACTATGTGCGACAAACTTCAGCGCATAGTAATAGTTTGTTCATAAAATATTATATTACTGTTGGGAAATGTTTTTGTGCCTTGTTAATTGTTGTTTTTATGCAGTATATTGTTTGCACAGTATATAATATTGCTGATGAATTTATAATTTATTTTAATACTGTGACCTGATTTTTTGTTTTTAAATTGTTTACTTGTTGGTTTTTAATGTGTTTGTTTTTATAGTATTAACATAAATATTGACGAATAATGTGTTTTAAAACATTATTGCTACTGATTTTATATTACTTAGATTAACAGTGTTTATAAAAATAATTATTTATTTCATTTTTAAAAGAAAGATAATTAAAACAAATTGCATACAGATTTCGACAGATGGATTTTTCCATTGTCCATGTGTTGTATAACGTTAATATGTATGTATACTTTATTTTATGCATAAAATCGTCAGTCGTCATTTTTTTAAGTTAGTTTAATTAGTGAAACTCTATGTTAATACTGGTCTTAGTACTGATTTTTACAATATTAATTTATTTCTGGAAGATAATTAGGTTTATACATAGTTTATTGTTTTAAACAGGTGAACTGCTATTCCGAACATTAATTTGAAACAGTTCTACATCACACAAAGGTGATATAATTAATCATTTTTTTGCTGATGATGGTGATAACTAGAGACCGGATTTCCATGTTATTGCACATTTTATGCACTTGCGTGTAGATGCCTCATGCCCGACTATCTATCCGATTCACGAGCTACTGAATAATATATTAGAATTTTCATTTTTGTTTCAAATTGCATGTTTTGTACTTTTGGGGATAAATTCAGATCTGAATAGCTTAATTGAATGTTCAACTCGTATATGAGAGTGAAAATATTTATTTTTTTTTTGTTTTCACATTTCTTTTCTTCGGATTATGATATTAATTTGAGAAGAAATGGCACATAGCTTAGAGACGAAAAAAATACTGTTCTGTTAAGAATTGAAAATTGAATGTTTCAAGAGTTAATAAAAGCGAATTTAGATCTTTTGTGACGGCAACAGAAAATATTTCTAAAAATAAAAACTCACGAATGATACTGTTACAAGAATATTTGCAAACTTACAGCCATTATCAATTTTAAAAAAAAATTATTGACTTTGAAAATTGGTATAACTTTAAAAAAAAAAACTCGCAAGTTCATTACAAACGACAAATTATACTTAAATTACAAGTTAAAAAAAACATACATAATTTAAAGGGAAGTCTTCCGTAATCCTAACGGCTGTTACCTCACGAATTACTTAGGGACACACTTAAAGTGAAGGAGTGTCTAGTTTTACCCTATCATACATACATACATAGATGGCTCTACACCCCGTCACCGAGACTGGGCCTCCTCCAAAAGCCTCTGCCAGTCAATACGATCAGCTGCACCAGCTCCCAGCAGAGCCCGTGAGTCCTCCCATCTGACATTTGGCCTGCAAACTCTTCTTTGTTCATGTCCTTCCGAACAGCATCCTTCTTGGTATCGCCGAATCATCCATACGTGCGACTTGTCCGACCCAACGAAGTCGTCCTATCTTGGTCCTGTTCGAGAGGAACCTGCTTCCAGAATCCTTCACAAGGCCGAAGTAGCACCGTCTCGCCGATGCTATCCTCCTTTTGAATTCTCGAGAGATGTCGTTTCCGGAGTTGATCTCAGACCCGAGGTAGACAAAGCTGCTTACCTTTTCGAAATTATATGGTACAGCCTCAACAGTACCGGTCCCTGGTTCATTTCCTCCGACCCTCATATACTTGGTCTTAGCTTCATTAATGTGCAACCCAAGTTTCTTTGCTGCACCTTCTATGGCCAAGAACGCTTCTTTTAATGCACGTTTCGATCTGGCGGCAATATCAAAATCGTTAGCGTACACCAGAAGCTGAACTGTACTGTTAAGGAGGGTTCCGTTGAGTTGGTCCCCGGACATACGTATTGCTTTCTCTGCAGCGAAGTTAAAAAGAAGACAGGCAAGAGCATCCTAGTTTTACCCTATCACATAGTATTCAGGTATAATACATCGGGATGGAAGATTGCTGACCCTAAAATCATGGTAAGTATTTTTATTCACTCTCACGAATGTTACCATTTTTTCATTTACTTTAAAAATAAGTAATTCAGTTTAAGTACTAGACAGCTTCGAGAGTAAACTTCAGTATTTATAAATCTATTTTGTTTTGCTCTATGAAATGGGAAACAAATTACAAATTATATTAATACTTCAAAATTTCAAGAATTTTACTGCTCACAAATGTTACCTCACGTCTGGTAATGTTTTCTAGATTTTCGTGAAAGTGTTCAAAGATTCTTGCAATTTTGCATTATTTAAGCCAATCTCAAGCTTTTAACCCAGCAGACAAGTAAAAGGACTACAGAGAAAAAAGTAAATTTGATCTAGAAAGAGATGCGAGATACAAAGAGGAGGAAAGATTTTTATTAATGAATAATGTGCACATCTTTCCCCACTCCTCTGGGTCTTCCAACCCACTTAAGGACTTCCACTCGGACCATTGGATTCCCTGTTTTGCTCACTTTCTTATGCTATATCTCTCTTAATATTCGAAATAGAGCCATGCTCATCACATTAATTTATTCTAATTGATGATACTTCATTTTAAGTTAGCATTATTCATTCTATCATCCTGAAATGTTATATCATCGGATCTATCATCTTTCTCAGGTTACATGAAATTTCAGATGTTATTTTCTATTTTCTTTCTCCAATTCAAGTTATTTTTTGCGATGGATTCCAAATAATAATTTTGTTTTTGTTTCGTTTTGAAAGAATGGGAAAGGGTAATGTGTGTGTGGCCCATGGCTGCAATAATAGAGGAACTAATTCCGAGGAGTTAGAAATAATTTATATAAATAAATAAATCTTTTTATTTTTTCGCCGCATGTTTGTAACAGCAAAGTACATTATCATATCTCTTAGTTGAAAAAACTAATTTCAATTTTTTTTTTAATTAGAATTTATAAATATATTTATAGATACTAATGAAAAAAAAAATCCATATAAATTTCGTTAAAATGGTTAAATTTCGATAATATAAAGGTTGTATTATTTAAAGGACAATATAAAATAGATCTTAATAAATTAATCTAAATTTATTTATTTTATTCCATACCCAATCCTCTACCTATATACGCAATGATAATATAGCCTATGAGGGATGTGCACATTTTCACTTAAGTAGGAGTGTTAGCTGGTTCTATCTGGTGATAATTTCATCATTATTAAAAAAGTTATAACCATTTTTTTAAATGCCGAAAGTTGGACTAGTCTCTTGTCGAAAATTAAAATTTGGATATAAATTGTCCAGATTTAAAATATGAATTTATGGAAACAATGTTAATAAATTTTAAAAATTTATTACCGACTTGGATAAAGATGCACACCCGATCATAAAAGTTAAGACTATCATAAATTCGGCTTCAATTATATCACATTTGACGTTTATAAAATCACAACATTTATACATTACTCATTTATAATCCCGAAATTTAACACTCAATAAGCACACAGAAATATTAGAAACTGTTGGAAAAATCTTAATAAAATCAATAACGAATAAGCAAAAAATATGGTTAAAAAATTTACACAACTCTGATATAGAAAAAAATACGGGTTATGTTCTCATAAATAAATAGAATGGCTGCATAAAGAGTATAAAAAATGTAAAGGGTTTACAATGAGGCTGTGATGGTTGCTTCCTACAAAATGAGCCCCATTACTTCTTTTGATGTAGAATAGAGGCTTCCTATTCGTAAAAGTCTGCGGCCAATAAGTCCGAAATTGAAACATGTGCGGACCACCCCTATCTGTGAATTGGGGATAAGGATGCTTGTAATCTGCGGACCACAGGTGGTCATCGAATGCCGTGAAGTGACTCGCGGGATAGTCCGACAGCACCCTCCTGTATCTTTTTTGTGAGGATATATTCTAAAAGTTTAAACATAAAATGCACTATTACAGTGCCTCAAAATACTCTTACAAGCATCCAAATTCCCACACCGGAGGTAGGGGTGGTCCGCACATGTTTGTATACAATAATAAAATGTATTGTGTAAAGATATATCCCGAAGCAATTATAAACATTTATTGTAATACTATTTATGTAATAAAAAACATTCTATAAAAATATAACACCTAATCTTTATTTTTTGTTATTATATATCTGTTATATATTTATTGTTATATTAAAATTAGTCTAATTCGACCAACCACTAAGTGATAAAGTAAAATTGTAAAAAAAGGAAAATCCCAGACACTCCTTTTGGTTTCGACAAAAAATGGAATTGATGACCTACCTCGACTACACGTCTACTGAGGTTTGTTGGGAATAAACCTTAAAATATTTTCGGAGACATCCATATATTTTTTAAGCCAATCAGAATAACGTTGGACAATATAGTTTTTGCAGCGAGAACAGTAGTTAATTTTTTGCTAAGTTTCTGGCAATAATTCTAGAAAATTTTGATGATTTCTTATTCCAGCGGGACAGTAAAATTGTCTTTTTTTTTTGTTTAATACACTGTAATTGTGACGTGACAGCCGATAATTTTGCCCGATAATAGCCAAAATGACTTTTTCCTTTATTTTGTTTTTTGTACTCATAAAAACCGATATTTTGAGAGCGAGAACGGCTTATTGTGGTTGCTGTAGTGCTGAAGTACACGAAGAAAAAAAAAACTTTTCAAATAAGACCAATGGTTCAACAGCAATTTAGTTTTTGTGCCTCTTGAAAAAAAAAATATTTTTCAGAGATGAGCTCTTTCGAAATTCACTATTCCTATGCGATCATGAAAAATTTCGAAAATATTCTCGAAAAGATTCGAGTTGTCAACAAAAATAAATGTTTTAAGGTCCCCTAAGTCCCGCAAAATGGTCTGTGTGTATTCGTATCAGTTTGTGTATGTGTTATGTGTCTGTTTACAGCCTAGCTCAAAAACGATAAACTGTACGGAACTGAAATTTCGTATTTAAGGTAGGTAAATTTCCAGGATGTTTCGGGAACTTTTTTGCTAAAATCGTCATACATGAAGTGTCACACTATATTGTTTACTTTTTTACAATCTTCTCGAAAACGGCTCTAACGATTTTGATGAAACTTGCCTTTAAGTTCTTTAACTTTGCATATATGCAGTATAACGCCGAAAAAATGATGGGAAAAAAGTTATGGGGGAAAGAAAATTTTATTTGCGTATAACTTATAAAGTCTGCATTTTAGAGTAAATTATGTAGGTAATCCTATGAAAGGTAGATAATTAAATTCTCTAAAAAAAGAAAAATTATCTAAAGCGGACTAGTATCAGCAACAATACTGCGTATCGAACTACAATAGCTTAGAGCTAGAAGGCAAATGGTATACCGAGTGTGCCCAAAAGTACTAACTACTCCTGTTCTAAATAATACGCTCTGTTCAACCCAATTCAAAATTTGTTAACTTCACACTTTTTATTATTATAATAAACATAACGATAATTATTATAGGGTAGTACGAGAAATTTGTGAGATGAGCACTGTATCAAATTTTTTAACAAAAGCAACTCACAAATATAATAAATCTAGAAGCATTATTTTAAATAATATTATACAAAAGATATTTTTTTTAGGTGAAATGAATCAGAGAAATCAGTTCTACGATTTAATCGTGGGTAAAAGAAGATCTATTGGAAAAAATTGAAACTTTATTCGAAAAATCTACCATGAAAAACGTTGAAAATAGTTCATCAGAAGGGAGAAGCGGCTGTAATATGAAACACTGCGGGTATTATGGAACCCCTTGAATATCCTGGCCGTAAGTGATAATGATTTAACAGTCTTTATCTGAACCAGATAAATTCAAACTGTTACATTTCTTCTGTAACCAAAAAGAATGAAGCAGGGTTCACCTAACAAAATTAATTTTAGACTCTGAAACATTGTTCAATCTTAATTTTTCTAGCAAAAACATTTAAAAAAATAAAAACACTAATGGTCTCCATATTACCTCGAGTCAGAGGCACCAATTTGACTTCTTTGACAGAATAAATTTTGCTCATTTATGGTCGGAGGAGCGAAAATTGAAAAATTGGTAGTATACGAATAATTTATAAAGCTAGTAATTACTATAGGAGACAATAAATTTTTTTGAAATTTCTAGCACTGCCAAGTCGAAAACAAAGTGGGGTTCCACTTCGTCCCTATGTCCATGTCCGAAATCCATGTCCATCTAACCAATGAGAATAAATTCGATTTTCCTAGTCGTCACTATGTAACGCATTAGGCGAGGCACGTTTCGTGGCAAAGTCTTGAAAACCTAACCCTCAAAAGATACAAGGAGTCAATACATGAGGATTAAGAATTCCAGATTGCGTGCCTTAACAATTGTCTTTCAAAGTGAGGAATATGAAAACCGCATTTGTTCAAATTCGATAGTTGGGCATGGCAGGGATGATAATACCGCTTATTCCTATATTTAAAATAATTTAAATATGTATATGTATATATATATATATATATATATATATATATATATATATATATATATATATATATATATATATTATTTAAATTATTTTAAATCCTCAAAATTTCATGCGAAAAGTTATTTCGAAAATTATGTATAAGTGGTATATTACAGTTTAACTAGCAAGGAATAATAATAACAAAATTCTGTTCTTATTAATTTTATGGAGTGGGATTGGGTGAAACCAGGCGCTCTCTGCTGTTTCCGATTTCCTTTTGTTTCTCTACGAACACGATAATTTTTGCAGCTAGTATGCACCAGCCCCATCTTTATTTTTTTGAGTGGTGTACAAATTTATAAATGGGCGTTGACTTAAGACCAAAGCAGTCGAATTCACAGACACCTATGTAGAAGACCTTTACATAGAAGAATTTCTTTTTAAAATTGATGCATCAAACACCATGCGTGGGCAATAGACAGAGGCTTGGAAGATGCCACTGCATCATCATGCAAATTAAGTTTAATTTATAAAAATAAGCTGAAGAGGTTTATCCCAACCTTACTACAGCCCTAAGAATATTTCTTACCATCCCAGGTTCTGTTTCTCCTTACGTCTTAGGTATTTTTGTTGTTTTAATCATGGCGGCATGTTATCATTTAGTTGAGAAACCGCTTAAATCAGTAAAGTGAAGTCAAATATGTGAAAAGAATGAAGAATCAGAAGCTGACTAATCTAGTCAGAATGCATATTTATTAAAAATTTAATCATGAATGAACACTTTTTTACATTACTG
Source organism: Rhaphigaster nebulosa (assembly GCA_948150685.1). NCBI lineage: Eukaryota > Metazoa > Arthropoda > Insecta > Hemiptera > Pentatomidae > Rhaphigaster > Rhaphigaster nebulosa. Next base: position 39,778,213 of record OX411306.1, read on the forward strand.
ATCCGTAAAGTTGATTGATTTGAGAAGCACCAAAATTCAAGTAAATTTAAACTCTTAAAGTTCAGAGTTTAAGTATAAATTCAAGTTCAAATCGCCTTTTAATTATCAGTCGTTTTCGGTTGCCTTGAACCATCACGCTTTGCCCTGGACTGTTTTTTGTTGTTTTCTAAAAATATGGTCTCAATGATATATGTGATTTCTCAAATCAATAATCCATTTGTGCATGTTCATCACTTTAATATTTTATTGTTTCGTATTTTTGATTGTTTTTATCTTTTGTTTAGACCTTAATTCAGTCAATAAAATGTGCTAATGTTATGTTATGATGTTTATTTCGAAATATGTTGCCTACAATACAATTATAAAACAGCTGATTTTTTATTGTGGAAGAGGGATGAGAGAAGGGACGGCAAAATTAAGCTTGCTCCTCCTGGAAAAAATCCTAAATCAGGCCCTTTGTAAAATATTTGAAAAACTAATATGTTCAATTCAGTTATTATTCATACATATGACAGATATTTAAATGATAATTATATTGCAAATGAATAACTTATTCTAAGCTACCATTTTCATTAGCTTATGTTTTGTGTTCTTTGCTACCTCCGTTATATCCTATTATTTTCACTAATGTCTTGTGCACCTGATCCAAATCTACAATTTTTATGTTTAAATAACTCATAGAAATTTTTTCACTTTTGACAGGGTAAATATTAATTTGCATCTGTTGTTAAATTCATGTAATTAGTTTGTAACAATCCGTTGATTAGTTTACCCAAATAAACTAATATTTGCACTTCACTTGGAAAGCATTCTTTGAGTCATAAAACAACCAACGAAACACGTCATTTCTATGTGTGCACTAAAAATCTAACAAATAATTTCGTGTTGTTTCTAACGAAAGTGTCTACTGAACTAATCAAATATCACACTTTCTTTTGAATTTTAATCACGAAATTAAAAGCTACCGCTGGTTGCCGAAACACAGTGTGCGTAAAATTAATATTTTTCAATTTTCTCAGCATCATTGCATTAGCTGAGCATCTTGGGTTGAACGCACACAAAATGCTTTAAATGTTGGAAAATCAATTTTTCAGTGTGTATTTTTTCTGAACTCATTAAAAGAGCGTGGCCATAGTTGCATAACATATATATATGGACACATTCCTTTGCAAGAACCAACCATGCTTTATTAGTCTCACTGTTTATTTTGCATCGTAGACGATTCACTTGGGTTTGGTTTAATCGTTTGTTAAGCCCATTAGATTCTGGGTGGTCAATGCATTTGAAGACAATCTGTATCCCATTATTCACTAAATAGTTATGAAAATAGGTTGAATTGATACCTGAATATGGATCAGTTAATAAGATCGAAATATTATTATCCTTAGCAATTTGTTGAATTATATTTATAAAATCTTGAACGCTCTGACCCTTACTAGTAAATATCCACGCATATCTAGTGAAATGGTCTGACAAGATGTGCACATATCTTTTGGTGATCGGTTCCCCAAAAACTTCCAAACTGTCGAATTTTCTATATCTTTAAAATCATTTTCTGTTTACACTCAATCTGTATACCTGTTATAAATCCGAAAGATGATCACTGAGATAAATAAAAAAGTAAGTCTCCAAGAATTTGATCAGATCTGGCCTTTTTCTTTAACTTCTACAACGGTTTATGATCACTGCAGACTGTAAAGTAGCGTTCTATTGAATTGTACTGCTAATACTTGATTTGCATCTCTGACCACTTTGCATTCTAAATGAATAATATCTAAGCGTTTTCCGCAAATATTTAAGCATCCGAGAGTAACATGCTACAGGATGTAGTATTCCATCTTCTTGTGGCTGTTTGAGTGTTGTTCCTATGCATTTGAAATTGGCATCTGTTTCAATGGAGACGGGCTTTTTAACGTCGTAAATGGCCAAGATCGGAGGAGAACATAAATGGTCTTTGATCATATTGAATGTATGTTCGCATTCTTCCGACCATTCAAAATTTTCTTATTTTGTTTTCTTATTTTAATTTTAATTATTTCTTCAATAATCGATGTAGCGGTTCCAGTTTTTGAGTATTATTTTCTATATATTTCAAATAAACCGTGAGTATAATGATACTATTCATAGTTCCACACATTTTGCACCATCATGTCTACTGCTAGACGAGAAAGTAACTAGTTATCCTCTTACCGGTGACAACCAATCTTCTCTAGAAGATGATCGCAAAATAGCTTTGCAGCGTTCCTTATGAAATTTCCAAATTAATAAAAAGCACGTAGATAAGAACGTCCATTCTCTAGCACGGGAAGAAATTGTCTGATATTAAAATACATCCGAAAAGTACTAAAATAGTGTTTAATCTCATCAACAAACATTCAGCGTTGGCAATTTGTTATTTAACGAAAATGGAAATAAATTGAATCGTTATAAGCTTCATCCATTCGAAATGGGCCTCTTTCAATAATCCGACAGATTTTACCGACGTTTCATAAGATGTCAATTGAAAAAAGAAAGAATATATCCAATTTATTCTATTCCAGCAAGTTTGCTGTATAAGGTATAAAAGTTTGCTGCACGGATAACACGGCTGCAACCTTTCGTCAGTAATAACCGGTGACTGATCACATCTTAGAAACATTATTTATGTTTTAGTTGGTTAGTTTATTGTGGTTAGTTTAAAGTCTTAAATCTAATTCTTTTTACCTTTGAAACGACGTGTAATTTAATTTTTTGTTTAGGTAATAATGTTTTGTTTATTTTTATTTTATATTGTAATTATTTTATTTCATTAAGTTGTATTCATTTATTTTGTTTAGAATAAAATCACGTTGAAACAATCTTACACACACACACACACACACACACAAACACGCACGCACGAACGCACGCACGAACGCACGCACGCACACACACACACATACATTACCCACGCACAAATATCAAGCATTTAATTTTTAAATTGATTATCAGAATTCGTTAATAAAAAGTAAACAGTCACTCTGAATTCTTATATTTTAGTTACCTATTTTCATATACCAGTTCCTAATTTGTATAATAAAGAACAATTTTTCTGTCTTATGTGAATAATTATAAATAATTTTGCAATGCATCTAATACAAAAGCCATTATTTGGTACATATACAGTTTAAATATTATTTTTTTTTAGAATTGCATATTATATAATATGTATATACTTGATTTAGGAAAATCAACATTTCTCAAGCATACAGTTTTTGAAAACCGAATACTTAATTCCAGCATCAAAAATAATAAACCAAAAAAATTTAAAATTTATTCATTGTTTTGTTTTTTTAATTCAAGTAAATATAATGGACAAATGCAGATCGACATGTATGTGACTAATGAAAATGTATTGCTACCACAAAGACTATTTTATGCAAGAGGATCGCAGGGCCATTTCTTTTGAGACACAGGAGGTTTATCAAGAATTGATTAGTAAGCTTACGCACTAATGAAAATTAATGTGGGCAAGGAGTTTTAGGTAAAAAGATGTGCATCTATTACTTATTTCTCGTAAGTATAATGAGACACAGGTATATCAAAATAAAATCCGGTAGTAAATTGATAAGCACGTTAGTATTTATTCCGCACTAACTGCGGAACCCAATTTTGAACAGTAATTAAATGCAGGAAAACAAAAATTAGATTTTTAAACTAGTTCAAATTTTCTAGAGGATTTCATGCATTAAAAACGAAGCATTAGATAACAGTGTGAATATTACACAAACACAAGTTTTCCAGCTGGACTGGGTACTTAAATTTACTCACGTAAACGGGAGTATTTCTTTAAAGTACCTAGTGTTAGTTCTAAAAAAAAAGAAAAGAAGCCAATTTGGTATAGTTTTTAAATCTAACAGCAAATTTTGTATAACTTTTCTAAATTGAACTGAATGAAAAAGTATTTATTAAAAAAAAAAAAACGGATTGATAGTCAATACATGTTTTTCACTAGTAGAATTAAAATAATAATTCATTTCAACTTTATTTTTTCCAGGAACAAATTTAAATATGATATTTCAATGTTTTTTTTTTTGTTTTTTTTATGATTTTGATATTCTAATTTGATTTAAAATCACCTAAAGACAGGGGCATACGCAGATTTTTATTTCGGAGGAATTTAATTTTAAATTTTTGGTAGATTATGAGGGGAATTCAAATTTGTTTTCGGGAGTAGAAGGAGGGGATTTAATAAGACGAAGGCAAATAATCATCTAAAAGTTTATAATCTCCGAATTTGGCGTAAGTGTTAAGGGTAATCATGGAAATTGGATCAAAAACTATTGTTAAAATTACCAAAAATATTACTAAAAATACAAATCTTATGTTGGAGGGTTTTAATATAATATTTTTTCGTAAATTTTGAGAGGAAGGGCATATATTCCTCTTATCCTCCTCTCTGCGTACCCCACTGCCAAAAGAATTTTCATTGAAATAGTTTTGATTTTCTTAATTTATTTTTATACATTGCAGTGCGGTGATTAATAGGTGAAGTAAAAATCAATTTTTGTTGCGATTCAGCTGATTATTCGAGCAATTTTTGTTGGAGAAGAGGGTAATGAAAAGGTATAATTGTATTTCTCCTCTAAACATTATTTTTGTAATAAAAAAAAGAAAAAAGGGGAAGTCATGCGAAAGAAAAATCATTGTGTGGTCGATTTTAGGAGAAAGTATTATGAATGAACTATGTTACTTCAAGCCAAAATAGTTAGTCGGGGAATAGTTTGAGGCTAAATAAAAAAGGAAACTATTATTTCCCAATAAACTCACTTTTTGATCATTTAGGTCAAGAAAAACCTTCGAAAAAAAATCTAAATCTGAATTCATTTTTGACATTTGAAAAATCATTTAACTGCTGAAAACAATCAACAAGTAGCAAGTGTTGGCGTAGCGAGTAGATACTTTCTCACAATCCCAGTGAAGTACAGATTTACTGCAAGAACCTACCAACCCTGCTCACGCGAGCTCTTGATTCTCCCCCTCCTTTATTAGGGGAGAATCATGTTCTTGCATTGATCCCACCCCATCTTAATATTTCCTTCCCATATCCTTATATCCTGGCCGACGGGAAGATGAGGCCTGCCAGTCTACAGAAGAAATCTCATAAGGGAGAAAACTCTGAGAAGAAATCACAGGCCCTCCAAGGTCCAACAGGATTGGACGCAGAGTCTGGAAAAATAACCTTCGATAACGAAACCTACAACCAGCCTCGGAAATAACTGTCTTATTTAAGAACAGATCTTAAATGAGTCTAAAGAAGACATCTCATCTAAGGAGAATATCCTGACAGAAAATCGCAGGCCCTCCAAGGTGATCCGTCTTAAAAAGGTAACGACCCCGGCTTAGTATAAAGTACTACGGTTTGCTACATGGAATGTACCGAGCTTGTACAGACCAGGTGCCGTTCGAACGGTGTTAAATGAGATCAGAAGGTACACCATCTATATGATAGCTGTTCAAGAAGCTAGGTGGCCTAGAAATGGCAAGTTGGCCATAGATGGATACACCGTATTCTACAGTGGAAGGAATCAGCCTTCATTACGAGGCCAAAGATGATAGAGTCAGTCCTGAGCTTCACACCATCAATGATTAGTGTGCTAAGAATAAATGGTCGATGGTTTAGCCTCTCGATCATCGACGTGTGTGCACCTACGGAATGTAGAACGAGTTCTACGACCTACTAGAATAACCAAATAAAAAAACATGACGTAAAACAGTAATGGGGAACTTCAATGCCAAAATTAGAAGCCCAGTTTCGGGCTTATATGTTAGACCATATATAGATAGGCCATAGCTTACATGATATAAGCAGCGATAATGGTGTGCGATGTGCGATGGTGTGCGATCGATTAAATTTTGCTGCTGCAAAGAATCTGGCTGTGATCCTGAGACACAACCAACCTTCAAACTTGAGCTCAAAAACTGAATTGGATCTCTTGGCCTCGAAAGATTTTTCATAGATAAACACTGGGGGAGAAATGAAATAAAAGAGATAGCTTAAAAAGTAATCGGCACTCAGAAAAAAATGGATAGTTAAGAAATGGTTCAGAGACGAATTCCAAAAGATGGTGGATGAAAGAAAAAAAAGAAAAGTGACCCACCTAAGCTAGAAAGACAAGAAATCTCGGGACAAGTATGAGTCAGCACGATAAGCTGCTAATAAAATACTTAGACCTGCAAAAAAAAAATCCTAAAGCAGAGACTCACAGACATTGAAGAAAACCGGCAAGCCAAAAACAATTTTGAATTCTAGGCTGGCATCAGAAAGGAAAGAGTCGGATTCAGAGGAAGAAACACTGAGATGCAAGACAACGGAAAAGTAACGGCAGATAAAGGGGAAGTGCTGGCAATATGAAAGAATTATTTCGAACAACTACTCAACACGAACGGCTGAGTGGATGGAAATTATGATCTGGACCATGCTGAGGACTTAGCATAGGATGAACTAGATCAGCCTGACTTACTAGATGTGCAGATGGCCATCGATCGATAAAAAATACGAAAAATCTCAGGAATCAGCGGCCTAACCAGTGAGAGATTCAAGAATTTACGTGGTAGCACCAGTGCACTAATTCATTCTGAAAATATGGAGGAAAGAAAAGATACCTGAGAGTTAGAACACAGGCCTCATTTGTCCAATACTAAAGAAAGGATCCATTTCTGAGTGTGACAACTACAAAGGCATAGTATTACTAAGGTAGCATATAAGATCCTAACATATGTAATGCTTAACCAAATGAACCCCTTCTATGAGAAAGAACTAGGCGAGTATATAAGGATTTCGGCGATTAAGAGCACATCGGATCAGATTTATTCTGAAACAGATACCTCAGAAACGTTGGGTAGGGTAACAAGACTTCGTCGACTGAAACGGTGTTAATTAAAAATTATGATGGAACTGGGATAGCCAGGGAAGTAAGTGCGATTGACAAGGCCTTGCATAAGTAATTCCATATGTAGAATGCTGGTTCAGGGATAGATGACGGAAGCCTTCGATGTGAAATCAGGATTTCGTCAAGGAGAATACCTTTCCCCGTTACTATTGAACCTGGCATTGGAGAAGGTAATGCAAGAATATTGCAGAGTGCAGAGTGGAGAACAACATAGGAATGATGTACAAGTACTTCGCATATGCGGATGACGTAACGGTCCTGGAAAGTAAAGCAGAGATATCCAGGCGCTGACCTTCTCACTCACCATAGCGGCGGAAGATATAGGCCTATAAATAAACCAAAACAGAACAAAATATATGATTGTAAGCCGAAATATGCATCAAGAAGAAATCGTGAGTGTAGGAAGTTTCTAAAAGTAGACGGTTTCGAATACCTTCGAAGCAAATTTTAGCAGGGAGACTCACTCAGCCTGAGTGACAAAGAGACTCTTTGTCTCTTTGTTAAAAGTAAGATCCTTCAAGTTGGAAGAATTCAGGAGAATGTCAGGATCTTCTATTACAAAGAGGTTATTGGGGTGGTGGCAGATTTCACATACCTGGGTACCGTGATTAACAGATCTGGGAAAGTAGACTCAGAAATAATATACATAATCTCAAAGGCCAACACAATTTACTACCGGATCTGCAATTCAATCATCAAAAACAAAGGTATGGGTCAAGATACAAAGCTATGCCTATTTAAGTACGTATACCTCCTTCTGAGATCAAGTTTCTGAGAAGGGTATTAGGAAAAAGAAGAAGAGATCGCATCAGAATTGAGAGAGTCAGAGAAGATCTAAAGATATGCCCTATCCAGAAAACAATAGAAAACTTTCAGCTGAGGGAGTTTTGACACGTCTGCCACATGAAACACCATAGGTACCCTATCAAAACAATGGAGGTGAAACCATCGGGCAGTTGGCCATAAGGTAGACCCATGAATTCCTACTTGGACCTCATCAAAGGCATTGGTGGAAGTACAGTACATACCATTAAGCTATCACGAAAATTGAAACTATGAATATATAATTCCATCACAAAACCTTTAGTGATGTATGGCACTGAGATATGGTCTCTTATGTGCATCCTGGAGAAAAAGGCTGAAAAATTTGAACGCAAAGTTCTTAGGATGATAGTGGGCCGAAAGTGGAACAAGGAACACTACTGAAGAAATAATTTCCGTAACGCAGCAATCGATCGCGCTTGATTTGAAAGCAAAAGGGTTACAATGGGCGGGACATGTGGCAAGAAGCCATCCAACAGGTCCTCTCTTCTTAACTATGAACGCCTCAGTAGTAGGAAGTCCGAAATTAAGATAGTTGGACAGGATAAAGAAGGACGCGACTGAACACCGCGTAATAAACTGTAAAGCCATAGCCCAAGATAGGCAGAGATGGAGGAAGCTGGTAGAGGAAGCTAAAAATCTTCAAGGTTTGTAAAAAGCCAACCGGAAAAAAAAAATCAACAATTACAAGAATTGGCATATTAAGTTTTTAAAGGGATTGAACATTTAATGTAAGAATTGGCACAAATTTACCTATCAGTTGTAATCATTTAAATTGAGTTCTCCGCGGCTCAGTGTTGACCCTTACACTTTTCTATATTGTTATGAACAATATTATTGACCGTATAAATATCGATTCATATTTTTCTGTTTGCAGATGATCAATGGTTACATATTTCATTATATGATTCGAATTTAAGTGACACATCGAGATTGAGCTGAAGAAACAGGTTTTACTTTTCTTCTTTTAAATTAGTTTCTTCAAACTTTTATCGCAAAATTAACTGCTATTGATCAAAGTAATCAACATTTAAATAACTAATAAAGTTTATAAAAAATTAAATAAAAGCGTCCCCTCATTTTCACATCTAAACATAATATTTGACAGTGAATTAGCTTGACCTTATATCTAGGCCCAGTTAAAAGTAAATACAAGATCAGCGATTGAGCTAGTTCTAGATTTAAGAGGCCCACTTCGTGATTCTCCTTCCCCTAACGCAAAATTTGAGAGCTTTCCAGAATGCAATCGTTAAAATTCAAGGATTCCAGAATAGATTCGTTCAAGATATTGGCCCAAGCATAAGGTGACACTGACTAATTCTCTTTCCCATGCTGGTATGCGCTATTCTTTTGTTCTCATTCGCTGGTTGTCAGTGTATATCTTACTGGTGTGAGTTTAACAACAAAGATAGAAAGAAAGGGTTTGAATAGCGACGGGAGTCTTCTGAAGCGGCACAACAATAATCCTTTTTGTGAGGTTGAGGAATGTTTAATGTCACTACTTATATTTCGTTCAGGAATAAAGATCGAGTAAAGTAAGCGATAAAATTTGTATTGGAATCCATACTAAGACAGCACAGTGACCATTATGAATTCATAATTCTTTCTGACTCACTTTCATATCTCACTTAACTTTTAATTCATTATCTTACATCGAAATTTATATTTTAAAATTTCCTATTTGGAAATGAATTTTTAAAAATCATGTTTATCTGTTACCTGCTACAAGTAGGAGCGTTAAGACTACACTGAGCGAAGGCATTGAGGCGGAGTGGCGATACAGTAGCGGAGGGGAGTCTTGGCGAAGGACGGTCGCTAGCGTTGGTTTTATAGAACGCTTTGTTTACTGAGGATGGGGGGAATCGTCAATAGAATATCATCCTAACAAATCTACATATATCAGAGAGTGAAGACTTTGAATAAATAAAAAAATCGGAAAATGAACAATCAACAGCTATTTATTGACTTTATTATAACGTAAAAAAAATGTGTTTTTACGCTAATATTAGTTATTGACATGATGACGCTATGAAAACACTTGTTAAAGAACTAATTGAGTCGCATATTGGTTGTAAAGTTTTCAATATATATAAAAAATATATTCGTCAATTTACAGCTAATCCTTTATATATATTCCGATAATTAGTTTGGAGGAAATAAAGTTCCGCATGAGATTTTTACTTCCTTGACTTCCAAAAGAAATTTCGCATAAGTTATGTCAAGTGATGTATAAACTAGGCCTTCTTCACCGAAGTCTAACATATTATTTCTAAAAAAGTTCGTTGTCTTTACCATCATTGTCCTTGTCAGGATTGTAAAATATTACATTTATAATATAATATAAATAAATTTTATTTATAATATAATAAAGCTACAGGTCTTTCCACGCAAAGCCATGAAAACAAGCATAATTTTGATTTTACTAATACGAAGATTATTGCAACAGAAAATAATAATCATAAAAGAAAAATACTCGAGTCCATACACATAACAAAAAATTCGAATAGAGTGTGCAATTTTAAATCTGATACTAATGGTTTGAATAGCACATATACTAATATAATTACTAAATTGAAGTTTTGATTTATTTAAATTTTTATGATATTAGATTTATAAATTAATAGATTGTATTTTGGAGGGTTTCAATATATGTAAATTAATTTTTGCATAATTATTAATGATAGCTTAGTAAATTATTCAGTTGTCATAATTGGCTGTAACAATGCATTGCCTTCTTCTTTGGAGTTTCACCTGTGATGACTCAGATGGCTCCCTTATTGTTATTTTATTTTTGAAGTTGTGTTTTATTGATATCAACTTAATAGGAATTTTGCATTTTAAACTGTAATGAAATCTGATCTAACCTCAATTTTGTTATTGTGTTTTTATTGTAATTATTTATTTATTAAATTTTTTTTTTTTTAGTGACGCTGTATATTTCGACTTGGTCCGTATTGGACTTAAATATGACAGAATATTCATTTTAAATAATTTTAGTTTGTATATGGTATTTATTAGAATATTCAAGTATAATTAATTCTGTGATATGTTAAAAATTTAACTAAATAGGGTTTTTTTTACAGAGATGCCTGAGGATGGGCTTGTAGCCGAAAATTTGCATCATAATAAATAAATTGGTGAAATAAAAGCAGCCTGCCTTTATTTTTGTAAAATATTACAATTTTTGACGCATTTACGCCAATTCTTACGTTAAATTTTTAAGCACGTTCAATTTTTTTTTCAAATCAAAGATTAATTGATAAAAATGTTTTTTTCATTCTCAAAGATAAATTCAGATTAAGTGTTTCTTTTGGGTTTTTTTTTCAATAGATTTTTCTAATTGATATTTCTACTATGTGGAATATAATTAGTTGGTGGTAACTTGATCAATAGATGATCTAAAATCGAATTTGTGCGGAGGTAATAATTTTTTTAATATCAAAATATTCTCCGGGCCATTTTCACCGATGTATAATAGTTATGTTATCTGTAAAACATTCATCGCTTAGGGCACCTCAAGAGGAATCGCCTTTGGTAGCAGAGCGTGGTTTAGAGTACATAAAAGCACCAAGTTAAGTGTCATAAACACGTATTTTAACACATCGTGTGCTGTATAGTTTTTTTTCGGACTAACCGCCGTGAAGAGATATATAGGTCTAATCGCCCTAAAACTTATAAAACACAATGGACGTGGCGAATTACGGTATTGAGAAGCTGACAGCGGAGAACTACTTAATATGGTCGATGAAAATCGAAGCATACCTCGAGGCAAAAGGTATTTATGAAGATATAGTGGAAAAGGGAGTTCCGCCAGTGGAAGAAGCAGCCTTAAAGGCCTGGGAACAAAGAAATAAGGAAGCCATGACTACCATTATACTAACGGTGAGTAATGATATTTTACTATCAATTAAAGGGGAAAAAAGAGCAAAAATAGTTTGGGGCAAATTAAAGGAGAGGTTTGAGGGCATCCCTGAAGAAAAGGTCATAGACCTCATGTTTGACCTATATAATATCAAAAAGCTTAATTCAGAATCTGTTGATGAGTATCTCAACAGATTCCAATGTTTGGTCCAAGAGACAGCTCAACTTGGAAAAAGTTAATGATACATCCATACATACGTCCAAAGTTATAATGATACATAACAAAAGTACATCGAAAGAGACAAGACTAGGAGGGGGGTTTCCTAGTATGCCAACACAGAGGAACTGAATAAGGGAACAGGTTCAAGTCTTAGGAAAGGTTACTGGTCTTTAACTTCCCCCTCTTTTAGTGGTCCTTGGAACATATTAATTTTGGGAAGTATTGTGGATATGGTGTTGTGGATCAGAGGATTTATTAACAACAAACACAAACAAGTAAAGGCTAGACACTTCACCAATGGCGGGCACAAAGCTACAGACCGTCAACGCTATCCTTTTAAAGCCAGATACTTCTGAGCCAGTGTTGCCACCAACAGTGTTGTTTAGTTTATTATTATATTTATAACGTTACAAACAATGAGAAATAATAAATCAATTTCTCCTAACATATGGGTATGCCAGGCTCTAGCCCTACCATCAAACTCTGTAGGATATCCCATAGGTATTGAGGATTGTGAAGGGTGCAAAGGATTTTGGCTTACAATAATTTTTTGATTTTTAGAAATGTAAAAGATTAATTTAGCATTGGTATAAACATGAATAAATAATAAATAACATGAAATAAAAGTTAGTACATATATCCAAATATCATTATTGTTTATTGTATAATCTTCTAATTGTTCTATTTCTATAGGACCTAACTTAATAATGTCTAAAGTAAAATTAGTTATAACTTGTTGTTGAAGTAAATGTTCAGAAATTAAAGGTAAATGTACAATATCATTATAAGCTATAGGTAAGTTGGTATTATTTACAAATCGTTCCTTATTCTCTAGATTGATTAATGAGGTAGAATACAAATGGGTATTGCGAACTAAATTATCTTTTTTCGTTTCAATAGACTTAATTAGATGGGTTACATATTGTTGTGTTTCTGGAATATACATTATCATTGGATTTGACTTTAAAATCAGCAATTTACAATTATTAAGGGGTTCATTATAAGCTAATTCTTTTATACATTTATTATTTAATAATGCTAGGTTCTTACAATATTCATTATTATAATTAATACAATTTATAGGTTGATATACATTGCTATTGTTTTTAATAAAAGTGTTTTTTTCAATGTGTATGATATAAGTTTTATTGTTATTTACCTAAGGGTATGGCATAGTGAGATAGGACATAGGATACAACCATAGGAGATTGGACAAAACCATACTGATTATCAGCCAATCCTAGGATTCCTTCATTAAGGTCAATCATTCGGCCCTAAACCATCCTCTCTAGTAACTTGCTTGTATTGTCCAGGAGACAAATTGGCCGATAAGATGCAGGGTCATCCAGGGACCCTTTACCCTTTGGCAGGAGCACTAGATGTTGCTTCTTCTACTGGATGGAAAGATCCCTCACGAAGACAAGAGTTGTATATTTCCAGGAAGAGTTCTGGCCTTGACCTAACAGCCACTTTCAAGGCAACATTTGGTACGTTATCTAGTCCTAGAGCTTGGAGTCCTTTATTTTCTTGCAGGCAAGGTTCAGTTCTTCTTGTGTGATTTCTAGCACTTGTTCCAGATCCAGACACGGAACATTGTCAAAGAACACTTCCGACCATCTTATAATACGGCTACTATTTTTTCTAACAATTCAGGAGAGCTCAGAGGGGACAAGCTTATTCTTTTCAGTTTGGCCATGACTGTTTTGTTGGGTCACCCATGCCTCTTCACACAATTTCTTCCGATTATTGCATTTTCTCTCCTTGATTGCCTTGATTAGGTTCCTATTAGCTTCCTTATGCTCATGTTTCCGAGCATCATAAATCAGACGACCTCTCGCTTGCTGGGCTCATCTTCTCATTTGAAGACATATTCGTTGGAGAACAGCAATCACTATCATGTACCGATTTCTCTTAGAAGTCCTTCTCATAGACACTCACAGGCTTCAGTAATAAACTTCATCAGTTGTGTAACCCTATCTTGAACTGATACTAATATATCGACTCTTTCCTTCATCGTAGTAACAAAGGAATTTCTGTCAAAGGATCGATGGTTTCACCCTGCTGGCTGCGGTTTAACCTTTTTTCTTACGGGACCTGAGGCAACAAATTCAAAGCAGATAGCTAATGATCATTATGACGACTGGCATGCCAATCCTTGACGCTACAAGCAAGTCAGATCGACTATCGATGTGCCACCATTTCTTGAGAACGTCGGAGTTGAGGCAGTGTGAACAACATCAAGCGAAGTGAATGTGTCTACAGATGCAATTATGTAAGCGTGTGTGTATAAATTAATATTGCATAATTTAAATAATTATCAGCACATATCACAATTATTTCCTTTATTATATTTATGTGAACACTAGAAGAAGAATGATGCTGAAGAACTTTAATTCTTTTTTTTTGAACCACTATTTTATTATTTTCAATTGTTCTTTTATACTTTATAACTTTTAATTATTAGCCTATATGTGGCTAGTTATAACTCATTAGTATATTTTGATTGATGTTTGTTTTATATTCTTGTCTTTTTCTATGCTTATTTTAGTAATACTAATTACTAGGTTATAGATTAAATAGTGTTACCATGCAGATGAATCTTGTAGATATTATTAGGCATGTTTTACTATCTATTACTAAATGTGTAATCAGCACACTAATGAACATATATGAGCAAAGTTTCAGAACTTTTCCAGAACTTCTCACCGAGATCCCTTTCTGGGCACGTACAATCAGAGCAATACTTTTACGAATTAAAATCATAATACCAAGAAAGTTCACAGATTTACGCAGCTCGATACTATTTCCTGTTATAGTAATACTAATACTAATAGTAATTTTTCTAGATCTTTTTTGTTTTCATATCCTAAAATGAATATTTCACTTCTGGTTTTTGTTTCGAACGGTTGGGCATCAATAGTTTCCGAAAAACACTTTTTTACTATTATTTGGTGTTTCTCTATATTAATTGACTTTTGTTTATCTTCGTTTTTCATAATTCTATTTTCTGAGGAAGATTCATCAGAATGGAAAGTTGCGAGGCTTTCTTCATCCGTTTCGTTAATACTCGTATGTAAAAGGACTTGATATTCAATAGGGGACCGCGATAAATAATCCGCTACTTTATTAGCTTTACCCTCGATGTGTTTGATATCGAAATCGAAATCCTTCAACATAATTTAAATTAAAAAATTAGAAAATAATTACATAATTATGAAAAATTAAAAGCACAATATTACTGGCCCAATATGTTGAGGAACATAAAGACTTGGATTTCTAAGTGTTTTTTTTAGATCCACATTGTTCTCCACAGTGATATTAAATGAGACATAACATTATTTGTAGGTCACATGATTTTTTTCAACTGTGTTCTTAAATACTCAGTACATCCACGCATTTACTTATAAATTATGTATGACACTCATTTTTACTGAGTGTATTCTTAAATTTTTATTTTTCCTTGAATAAATGTATACAATTATCAAGATTCAGTTCTATGTGTGATATCATTTGCTGTATACAGGGTCCTAATTTATGTTTAATAGAGCCTAATGTTATTGCTAAGTTTTGCCTTTTTGTTCTCCTGGAAGTCTATCTTTTTTAACACTGTTAGACTGCCCTGACCCTTTACTCAAACCTGGTGCCAACATGGAGTGAGTAGAAGAAGATGGCAATGGCTGCTGAGAAGATCCAAGCCATCTTCTTGAAGGGCATGTCTGGCAGGGCACATCCTATCAATATGGATATAGAGGGTCAAAGAATCAGTCCGAGTGTGTTTATATCCAATCCTGGAATAAGGTTAGGTAAAAGCCTAAATGTAATACCTCAATCGGATCACCTGGCAACTAGGATAGCCCAAGCCATCAATGGGCTCAATTGTGTTGGGGTGCTTTTTGGGACCTGAGTTACTTAGTGACAATAACAATTTATAAAGGAGTGGTATAGGGTATCTAGAGATATATGCATCCCCCTCCTGAAATCATAATCTCATCCAGTGCCAGAGGAAAAGTTTGGCATCGACGCAGAGAATGGCGTGTAGGTCAACCTCACATGAAGCAGAGTTTCGCAATTCCTCACTGAGCATGGAGATTTCTGTGCCAAGCTTTATAGCTTTGGCTTGGATGTTGATTCCCAATGCTCCTCTTACTGTATTCCAGAGATTGCTGAGTATGTGGTCACGATCTACACTGCATTTAAAGCTCACTGAGGAGGGTTTTCTTTGCTTAGTGAGTGAGGAAAACTTCCCACAGCTCAAGGAGTTTATTTATCGCTGTAACATAACAGGGGTCCAGCATAATACAATGTTTGAGCCCGAAAGAGGGAAAGAAGGCCAATACCTGGAAGAACGTCATAAGAGGGAAGCCACCTTCTACTGAAGCGTTGAAGAATTTAGAATAGAAGTGGACAACAAATTTTAGTAAATGGATATCTATGCTTTGCCATTGCTAACAAACCCTTATTGCTGAAACGCAAGGTAGGGATGGAAATAAATAAACATATGCTTGAGTGTATTGTATATACTTTTTTTGAATCTTTACCTTCCATCATAATCCAATGAAATCTCTTTCTCTTCCTTTACTTTGTTAACAGACAACGTGAAAAATGGTAAATTCTATAGATTTTTTTTTTAGGAACTTTATTCATTTACAAAATTTATATACATGTTGCACCAACTAACCCAATAATAGATTCAAAGCATTCTGAATAAATTCAACTTTGTTTTTCAGTCCATTCTTGAATTCCCATCTTTCAACTTGACGTCCATTTAATGGCTGTACATTCCTGTAAGTGGTTTTGACATCCTTAGGAAAAGCACTCTTTATTGTATCAAGCTGAAATAAAAATCTATATTATCAGCATTACTTATCAGTAATTATGGTTCTGGTCAAACATCAATAGTAAGTTAAAAAGAAAATAATGCTTATTCAGGAACTATTGCCTCCCAATAATAATTTTAATGAACACTTGATATCGGGCGTATAATATCAGCAGCAGAATTTTTTTGGGAGGAGGATTAAATTTTTTTTTTTAGAGGGGAGAGTGGGATTTCAAGGCAAGTAATTATTAAGTGTCATAATTACCAAATAAGGGATAAGTTTTAAGGATAAGAATGAAAATTGGATCAAAAATTACTGCTCTATATACTAAGCTTATATAAAAACCATATATTATCAAAAATTTCAGAAGAGGATGGGATATATCACTCTGAACCTCCCCTCTTTATATGCCACTGCATGGTATGATCATTTAGCTGTTATAATTGTATAACAAAATAGAAAACAAAATATAAGAAAATTGTAGGTACTTATTTCACTTTGATATAATCTCAGTTTGCAAAAGTAAATAAACAAACATGTATTTAAATAGAAGGAATAGCAAAAAATATAATTTTTAGGTATTAGTACCTAATAAAAGAAAAAAGAAACAAATAGGCAAATGTTAGTTTTTCTTATTCCCTTTTTTTATTAATCTATTGTCTGTTTTAATATTAAACTGACGATGGAGGAGACAATATTTGAAAGCAGGAATGGTAGGATTGGGCCATAAAAAGGTATAAAGAGTTCAAGAAATTGTTAGGGCTAGGAAGGATTGGTTCATTGTTTTCTAGTGTTGAGTAAGATGGAAGTCAGACAGACAGGATCTGGTTTTATGGGAGCTCAGAGATAAATTTCAATTTATTAACTGTAGCCCTATGATATCAACACATCATGTAAAGAATTTTAATTTTAATTCATTAATTAGAATTTTTAAAATGGTATTTTTAAATTATTAAAACTTACAAGGGAAATAGGAAAGTTTAATCTGGTGACAAGCTTTGATGATTGCACTTATATCATTGATATATAAACTAAAACAAAGGAGCCGTAAACAATCATATAGGCAATCAAAAGAGGAGAGGAAGTAGAAAGAAGGGAGCCTTGGACAACTTTGTAATTTTCAGAGATAAAGGATGCTCAATGGGCTCACCATCAGATCACACAAAAAAAGGAAAAGGAAAGGTTGACCAGTTTAGGAGAAGAGATGGTCAATGTTATCAAAGGCTTTATATAAAAATTAGCATACTCTGTAATACTATGTCTACAAAGAGCATAATACATGTTAAATGAGATAAAGGCAAAAAAAAAATTTTATTGATTTTTTTTTTGCAATCCAATAGGTCCAATCCTTTATTTCTGAAAAGTACCATTGCTTACTAGTATATACAATAATTTAAACATCATACTCACTTGCTGTTTAGAAACTGAAATACTATTTTTAAAAACGGTCCAAACCACGGCTTCAGAACATGGTGGTACTGTCAAGGAGCCATGATAACGATAGAAGTCCAAGTTATTTGGTAAGAAGTTCCTGAAATTCAGCTTAACTTCTTGGCCATTCGCTCCTTCTAATACCTTTTGCAAATTAGAGTTCATTCTGGCTTTCTGTAATTAGAAAAAAAAACACCTGAATATTGACTTTCAAGATTCATTATCACATTTTAATAAATTAATCAAAATCACTATCATGAATATTATAGAAAAGAAATCACAGAAGCTAGGTAATTTTAACTCCAAACTTAGCCGGTAGACATAGCATTGCTACAACTACTGCCAGTCCCAAGCATTGTTAAAGGAGGAGGGTTAGCAGGAGAGTTGACACCCCACCTGTTGTAAAAAAAACTACCTTGTTACTAACGCTCAATCAACTAGCCTTGGACATCAGACGGATTTCTGAAAATGACCTGGACCTAGGAAACGGACTATCAGAATTGCTACGTGGAACATACGTACACTTTACAGAGCAGGAGCACAAGATGAGCTCAGATTAGAGGCCCAGAAATGTAACCTGGATATAATGGCAGTAAACAAAATAAGGTGGAGTGGAAAGTGTAGCAGGTAAGGAATTCACATTGTACTATAGTGGAGCAAAGGACAAGCATGAGTTTAGTACTGGATTTCTTATATCTAACAAACTGAAGAATTCAGTATTGGATTTCCAGCCCGTGGATGAAAGAATTTGCAAAGTGAGGGGATAATTTCATAATCTTAGCCTTGTCAATGACGAAGAAATCAAAGCAGATTTCTACAAAAAATTAGACCATGTTTACAACACGTGCCCAGCATATGATCCTAAAATTGTTTTAGGAGATTTTAATGCACAGGTGGGAAAAAAAGTATAATTCATGCTCACAATTAGGAAATACAGAGTCTGCATAATTCCACAAATGAGGATGGTGAACGAATGATGAATTTCGCAGCCTCAAAGTCTTTAGTAGTGATAAGTACCATATTCCTGAATAAGCCTCAACTTAAACAAACCTCGCATTTGCCCGATGACAGTACAGCGAACCATATAGATCATGTGCTACTATCAAGTAGGTATTTTAATAGTGTCAATGATGCGAGGTCACACAGAGGCCCCAACATAAACTCAGATCATTATCTAGTTGTGATGAAATTATATCAAAGAATCTAATCTGTTCCGAAAAATCAAGAAAGGAAAACCAAGGTATGGAATCTGTTGTTCCTCAAAGAAAAACAAGGAACAAAAAAGAGGAAAGGGAAAAATCTATCCATAGGAGTAAGAGATGTCGATGGAAATATAAAGATCCTACCGGATGATTTGTAGAATAAATGCAAAGTTTACTTTTGTAATCTTTTGAATTCAGAAACTAAAGAAGGTTCTACATCTGCCTCTCATGGAATTTTGAGGCAAGACCTTTGTGATGAGCACATTCCCCCAAAGACAGAAGACATCAAAGAAATAGTGACCAAACTAAAACACTGGAAATCACCAATTATCCATATAGAAATGTTGACAGATAAAAGTTACTAGTTACCTGCATTTTTCTCAGTTTTTCGATATTTTAAAAAAAAAATTGTAACATTGAAAGGATATATCTAGGTTAATATTTAGGTTAGATAAACGTTTAAATTGTAAAATTCATAGAGAATTTAATGCTTTTTAAATTTTGTAATAAAGTTTTTGTTGGCTAAAAAGCGTCGTTTAGGAGTTATAAGCAAGAAACTGGAATAAGTCTGGCAAAGGCCAAGGTTTTTTGTGGGCGCTGAAGTTTTCACATTTGGATGAAGGTTCAACATGGATTTTACACCACAGAATGTCCACATGCAACATGTCAAAAGATCATTAGGTTCGGAATTGTGACCAAACTAAAACACTGGAAATCACTGGGAGTAGATGTTTTACCAGCGGAACTGTTCAATAATGCCAGAAGTGAAATGAGAAAAGAATTGCAATATCTGTGAAGAATGCCCAGTGATTGTAGCAAAGGGATCCATAGTTCCAGTTTTATAAAAGAAAGGGTGACCCTATACTATAACCATAGAGGTATAACTCTACTAAGTGCAGCCTACAAACTTTTCTTAATGGTGTTGTTGAACAGACTACTGCTGTATGTTGAGAGGAAGCTTAGGGATCATCAGAGAAGTTTCAGATATAACAGGTCGACAGCAGACCAGATCTGAACACTGAAAAATATCTGTGAAAAAATGAAGAAATTTAGTCAGGTAATGTGGATGCTGTTCATCAATTTTAAATCAGCGAATGATACAGTCATTAGAAAAGACTTTTTCAATACCATTAGTGTTGAGATGGAGAATATCTATAATCGGATGATCCAAATACTTGCCTATGCGGATGATGTTTTGATAATTAAAAGGTCACTACCTAGCATAAGGGACAGTCTGCAAAGGCTTGAGATGAAAGCTGGCAGGGTAGGATTAAAAATAACTGAGAACAAAACTAAATTTTTGATATTGTGAAGAGAGAAGCGAGTACGTCAACAACAACACTATGTGATAGGAATGCATATTTTTGTGCTCGTTCACAGCTTTCAGTATCTCGGCTCAGTCATCTATGATAGTCAGAACGAAAGTGAAGAAACCAGAAGAAGAATCCTGATTGGGAATCATGCATATTTTGCCATTTCCAAGTTACTTAATAGTAAAATGGTTAGCCGTAGAACAAAAATTATACTATACCAAACACTGATTTGACCTGTAGAGATGTATGCCTGTGAGTCTTGGACGCTAAACAAAAATGATTCACAGTTGGTGGAAAGGTTTCAATGGCGCA
Source organism: Rhaphigaster nebulosa (assembly GCA_948150685.1). Classification (NCBI taxonomy): domain Eukaryota; kingdom Metazoa; phylum Arthropoda; class Insecta; order Hemiptera; family Pentatomidae; genus Rhaphigaster; species Rhaphigaster nebulosa. Next base: position 39,799,102 of record OX411306.1, read on the forward strand.
TCCTCAGGCAGATCATAGGGTCAGTCAAAGAAAACGGTGTATGACGAGCAAGGAAGAATGCTGAACTATAAAAACTTTATGGCGATATGAGCATCTCTTCTTTTGCCAGAATACAAAGATTGAAGAGGCTGGATCACTTACTTAGAACGGATGAAGGAATGATGGCTAGAAGAATGTATGAAAAATGTCCTGATTGAGTTTGGCGAAGAGGAAGACCAAAAGGTAGATGGAGAAATAATGTCTTGCAAGATCTCAGGAAACTACAAATAATCATTATGAATGCAAATGACAAGAATAGATGGGAGTTGGAGAGTGAGCAGACCAAAGATTGCTTCAGGCACCTGTTTTGCCATTAAAAGAAGAAGAAGCTAATTTTACATTTTATTAATAACAAGAAAATGTTAGGAACTGAAAAATGGTTACATGTTATCATCAAAAATTACAGATACTAGTATGTCCCTTTCTGGTTTCCACTTCTATACATCTTCACTATCATGTCTCAAATCTGTAATTGTAAATGGGTGCATTATCCTTTTCTCTGTTAGAGGTTCTTAGAGGCAATGGTCAGGAAAATCAGGTATTTCCTTGAGGGCTGGAGATAACTGGCTACAGACAGGATACTTTGCTTTTTGTGGTTTGCTCTTGTCCTCCTTTTGTTGCCTATAAATACTTCTAGGCCTTAAACATAATTTGGATAATGGTGATCATCCCAATGCTGAGTTGCTTTGGACAATATCTTCCCAGATTTCAATTCATGAAAAAATTCATCCTTTATAGCAAGAGAAATTCAATATTCATTCCTTTCTTTATCATAATTACTAATAGAGTAAATATAAATTATTAGATTATGAATCCAGCAATCAGCCTTTTTATTGTATTCCATTTTTGATAAATTTTTTACATATTTTTGAGACTATTTAATCCATTTTGAAGCTCTCTTAGTTTGGATGGGTAATTTGCACAACCCCAGTTGCACTTCCCTTCAACTTTGACCAAGTTTATTAATTTATTTATTTCGTACATTGTTTGTTGGTAACATGGAATTGTCAGTAGTGGCATATGACCCAAATGTATGCATATGCCATTCGTGCTTGTTACCATATAATTATTTTTCACTTTTTTCTAAATATTTATTTTTGTTCATAACCAGGATTGTCCTTGTCTGCATCAACTTCATTGTTAGGTGGTTTCTGGAACTGGCCCTCATCTTCCTAGATTGAAGTGGACTGGGCCTACTGCAGTTTTCTGCGCATACATATGTCAACTTTCTTCTATTAGAAACTGGAGCCCTGTTTCTCTCAACTTTGACCAGGAGTTTTCCAATGTGTGTCAGGTGTTTAACTCCCTTAGTACGTGGGGTCTTGCCGTAGCTTTGAGCTTAATTTGCTCTGTTTTGTCCTCTTTTGTCATGACCTAGGTAAATAATACTACCTTAATACTACTACCTACCCTTTCTAAAGAGACTTGTCCCAGAATAAATAAAGAGTTTATTATTATTATTAATAGATGACATTACTACAGCAACTGTTGCCTCTCACCAGTAATGTTAATTGAACTTCAGATTAAAATCCTCCATTTTATTTAAAGTAGGGCCTTCTTAGGACAGGTACAGTTCTTTACTATGCACGGAATGTCCTGGGCTAATAAAGTTTACTAAAACCATTAAAAATTACTAAAAACCGCTAAAATAAACAATAACAACTTAAATCATTAAAAAAATACTTACACACGAAATATATCTAGAATTAATAAGATACATAAATAAAAAATACATTAAAATTATTTTTTTTAAATTAATCACTTATGAAAAGATTAGAAATTGCCAAAATGAAGCTAAAAAAAATCTCCGATAAAGTTTATTCTTATATCTTGGTCATGAATAGGAACCAGGATCTAGATTATCTATTAACTTAAGATGGGTCTTGGTTATGAGAGCACTGATTCTTGCATAATGGATATGCAATGTTCAACCACAAGGTTTTTACCCTAACCCTTTGAAGGATCATGTTCCCAGGTGTACCACAGGAGGAACTTCTAGCCCCAAAGTCTATTCAGATCTGAACAGAAAATAAATGACTATTTATAGTCAAGCTTGGGCCCATGAAGGACTAATAGTAGCAACCATATCTCTCCACTGAAACATATATTTATAATATATTATCACTGTATGGAGAAGGAGTCTCTTCTCCCATGATGTAACATTGAAAAGAAAATGTTAACGTTGAACACATGTTCAAATAAACATCCTTCCTTGTGATGGATAATTTAAAGTGATGAATAGGGTACTGGACACTGAACGCTCTTCATGCTATCCATTACAAAATAAATTAGATGAACTGAGAATGTCTGTATGTCTGTATCCAACCTAAATTATTAGTAAAATTAAACAGTATACCTACAACCTAATAAAGATAGAGGTTATCTTAAATTTTACTTATAATCATTTAAATAATATTAATGCTGAAATATATTACACAGAACAAAGTTCCAAGAACAGCGATTCCTTCAGGATCATTTAATGCAGCATCTGTTCGGTTGCCATAGATTTCTCTAAAATGGACCAAATGTGCTTCTAGGGCTAACCTTAAAAAGGAAATATAGTAGTTTGAGTATCAATTCACTGTATCTGTCATTAGAATAATTATTTTAATACAGAATCATCATGTATGCAGTAACTACATTTTTGACTTAGTTGTGTTTATTCAGTTTGCAAAAACATTGTGATTATTTAATTTTTAATGATGATTGTAAAAATTGATTATAAATCCAAATTAGTCTCTCATTAAAATACCTCTACATTAAATGACTCAATCGATTTTAATACTTTCTACTTTTTTGTAACATTATTATGAAACTGTAGGAATTTGTTATCTAGATTACCTAAGAGACCTGATTTTTATCAGTTATGGTTCTTTTTGCATTTACTCTTATTTTTAAAAATTACATTATTTTTAAAAAATAATTTCATGTGGCCTAAAACATCTTCTTTACCATCATGATCACTTCTTTCACATCATGCCATAATAATTTTTTAATTTTTTATTTCAAAGATTTGCATAGTATAGTTGTCTAAAATTTCAGTCTAGTATTACATTAATTGTTAGGGAGCGGAATATCTCAGTGGCTAGGCACTGTGTTACTACGCTCCCGGTCCCGGGTTTGAGACCGGCTGTGGCAAATAATTATTTATTCTGTCATCAGCTGTGGATCGACCCTGTGGGATCGGGAGACCCTCCTGGGTGGTCCCCAGCCTCTATAAAGGGTTCCCTTAATTGGGAGAAAACAACCTGGCAGTTGAGCGTGATTTCGGCCAAATCACCTCCTTGCACAACCGTTGGCCTAGAAACAGTACAGTCCTTAACAATTAATAAACCCAAGACCCTTCATGAGTTGTAGTAGTAGTGTACTTTTTTTAATGTTTTTTTTTTTTCATATTAATTGTAATATTAGCATCTAAGAACATATTACAGTAAGATTATTATACTTATTACTTATTAGTATTATTATTCTAAGATTGTAATTATTGCTATTTTTCACTTTTTTCTTTTTTAAACTGATTTCTATATCTATTGAACTAGCTTGTAGAAACTTATATTTCTATGCTTCTTGAAATGAAGAATTGATACATTAGTTTATTTTTTTACATTGAATACCTCTTAGAGTCAATGAGATGTTCAGCCTCAAAATGAAAGTGGACTGATTGCAGCACATAAGTACCAGGAAGGCCTCCTCCGGAAACTGCAATTCGGACATTTGGATCTGGAGTGATCTTTACTAAAACAAATAATTAAAGAAAATCACTTCATTGTATGTAATAAAAATTAATAAACATTAAGATATAATCAAGAATTAATTATTGAGATATAAAGATCCAAGACACAAAAAAATGTTTGTTTTTTTAGGGTATCATGTGCTCATGTACATCAACTAGAAAGAATATTTAATATTAAAAACAATTGAATGATATTTAGACATCTTATGATGTTTCTAAAAATGTATATTGATGGCTATTTATTCATAGCACAACAGATAACTAATAATAATAATAATTTTATGCTATTATTAATAATAATTATTATCCCATAATTCACAATCAACAACTTAATTGCTTGGATAGAGGTCACTACAAAAAGGAGGTAGCTCCCTCCTGGGGTATTTGGACTTCCATATACGATTTTGTAGACAAAAAAAAATTCTTTCGTTTGAGCTATCTCATTTTCGCAGCAAACCCTTAAATTAATTATAAATTTAAAACTTTGTTGCATTAAAATAAAAACTAGCAAAATTGTGTGCAGTGACAAACTGTTATATTTTGGCAGAAAATCTGAAATAATATGTTAATCTTTTTAATGAAGTTTAATCAAAATTTGTTTAAAAAATAATTTATAATATAAAAATAAACTCTATTTGAAATGAAATGTAAAGTAGAATAGGAATTTGGAAAGAAAAGCTAAAATCAAGAAACAAAATAATAAACAGGGATTACTATAAGAGGCAGTTGAATGTGAAATACTATAGAATACAGATCTCAAGTGACCATCAACAGTCTTATAGTGAATAGATTCCGTAGTTACAGTTAGGAATTAACAGCATAATAGTTGAGAATTTCCCAGAGCTGGGACCAATATATGCAATGCATATTATGCATATGCTCAATCATAACTAGTGTGAGTATAATTGAGAGAAAAAAAGAATTAACTGAACATTAATCATTTTAAATATAAATTATTTGTATTTTAATGTCTAGGTATAACTTGTCAAATTCTGACATTCCAGATAGCGAAATAAGTCTTATTTATATTTAGAACAATTAAATAATTTCAAGCGTTTTGAAAAAAAAAAAAAAAAAATCCGACAAGCTAAGACCAGAGAAAAGTGACAGCTGATGTGGTTTCTTAGTGACTATTTACTTAACTTACTAAATTTTTGACTTTCTCTCTCGCAGATAAATGTATACCACACACTTTTAGTATTAATGGTTGTGGAATAAAAATCCTTTGGTTGGCCTATGTTATTGAAGCTCTATTAATTATAATTTTAAATAATCTTAGGGTATATTAAAACACATTGTCAGATTGAATAAATATTTTTTTTTTTGTAGTGCCTTTTCCTATTTGGATACTAAGGCCCGCATTGCTCAACTGTTATACATTAACGTTGTTAGTAACAGTAGGGGATTTTATTTATTTATTAAAAATATTATAGATCTGGTTTTAAAATTCGTAAAAGAATATAGTTTTATGCATACACACGTTCTACATAAGTGATGTGTGTGTTTGTGCACAAAATTTAAAATTAAATTAATAAATAATTATAAATACTCGTAAAATGGTGTTGATCAACGGTCACTGTAACTGGTACTTCTTGGTCGTAGTTGATGAGCTGGATAGGAGCTCCTCCGCGCCTGGGGGAAGTCCATTTGCTGTGAATGTTGATGGGCGATTGCCTTCTTCCAGTTCGGCAAACTCCTTCCCAATCTGTAAGTTAATATTATTATTATTAATTCTATAAAAAAAATATCCCCTTTAATGTTTCTTTAAAATATGGATGCATAACATTTAAAAATAATCGGGACTCATTAAGGAAATCATTTTTCAGGCCCTAAATATAATAATATTTTTAATAGCAAACAATACTCTATTGTTCTATTTACGACTACAACAGAACATCCTACTTTATTAACATTTTTTGTGCCATCTTTATAAATACTTCAAAAGAAATAGCAATGATTTAATTTTCAATAGAAGAGGATTTTTTATTAGGAGTGTTCACAAAATCTATACATTTAATTCAAAATCACATTTAACATATCGTCATCGTGAAATCTCCTGTGTTACCAAAAATCAGTAATGTGATTTTGATTTTATTAGAAACAATATTTTATTTCCTATTTCCTGGTGAAAAGTAACGCAACAGTTACCGCTAAAAATCATCCTCATGTCATGTCATGAAACTCTTCCAAGACAGTCTTTGCATATGTAGGTAAGTTATTTACCTGTCATGTTGGAATGTTCAAAACCAGTTTATAAAATTATATTTTATAGCATTACTTATAAATCAGTTTTTCTTTTGTCCTATAAAATAATTTGTTTGACAAATAGGAAGTTTCTCGGCGGTATAAAGATATAAAACTCGTATATCGTAATGGAACTAATTATGAACATATATATATATATATATATATATATATATATATATATATATATATATATATATATACATGTATAAATATGTATATAAGTTAATAATTAATTTTCAAAATACAGAAAAAATCGGAGATTTATATCGCAAGAGCAGAAATATACGCGGTGATGGAATAGTGATCTTATTTAATACACACGGCATCATTTCGCCTGGTTCAGGATTAGATTATGTCTGTGTACAATTTTAACCATTATGTACCAATAAACTACGTATTAATGCCCAACCTCTACAGAGTGATGGCTTCTTATAGTATTGCGAATATAAAATAGAAGAATTGAAGGTGTATCTCTTATTTTAAATTTACTACTAGGGACAGTAATGGCTGTTATTCGTATAATTATTTCAGTAATAAATTTCTTAAGTATCTGTAATGAAATCACGACAGATAATGTTTTTTCATTCCGTGATTGGTAAATCAGTACTTTAATTAAAAAATGTATTTTGATTTTTCAATATTTGAATTTGAGTATTTATTTAAGATGGAAATTTCTTTCATTATTTAATGTTAATTCGATTTAAATTTTAATCCCTACTTCAAGCCTACAAAATTCATTGGCTATAGTTTCGTTTAAATTTTTAACAATATCTCATCTAATTTTGTCTCGGGTGACGAAAAAATAAATAAGGGTAAGATAGGAACCGTCGGAATGATAGCGTTATCATAAAAATTCTGCTCCGTCATGATAACATAACCGAGAGCCGTCGCACAGCCGACCGACAGACTCCTGGAGCGGTCAGGATAGCAGCATTATAGGTATGACGGCATACATAAACTGCTGGGTAGTGACTACGAAATATTTCTCGTTCTATTCAGTCAAAGCAGTAGGCAACTGCCAGCAGTCTCTGCCAGCCACAACCGTGGGCAATTCCATCGAAAGTATACCTTACTTGTCTACTTCACCAAATGATTAAATGAGACATGTTCTAGATTTACCGTTTTCACATTTTAGCAATAAATATGTATTTTTTTTTTACCATCTCCATTGACTGAGTAATTCCATTTCTCTTGGCTTTTGACCGCTGAAACAAAACAAATTGTGCTAACCATGCATGAATAAGAATATATAAAAATAAGAATTACACAGATTATAGAGATATAGCATGAGGAAAGTTACTTCAGAAATTAATGTGTAGATAAAAGTTACTATGAAAACGGAAACTAAAAAAAATATACTTTCAAAAAATTGTCAATAATGTTTTAAAAACGCGTTTCATCAAGTTATCAAAATTGAAAAGCTAAGTGGAGGAATATGTTATGTGATATAGAAAAAATAGGAATTTTCGGTTGGAAGAATATTTTAAATACTCCTTTCTACATAGCAACTTACTTAATTTTACTAAACCTTAGATTGTGGAAGTTTTCAGAAGTTACAAATGTGTGGCCTGTCTAAAATAGGAACAAAAAAAACAAACATTAAATTCAATTTTTCTCAGATTCAAATTTTTGTAACACAACATGTTCTTCCATTTAGCTCTTTAATTGGCGGGTAAGTTTCTTATCTCGCCGATCAGCTAGCTCATCGATGGCATCGTAAATCCATCAGACTGCCTAAATAAACTCATCGATGGAAACCATCTGGCCATCTCTCTATTCAATAATTAAAACACTGATCACCCATCGGTTCCATCGGCTGTTTGGGTATATGACTCGAAGGATGTAACCTAATTACAATCTCCGTGTTATTATTTCTGTTTTTAAAAACAACAACTGCTTTGTACAGTTTAACAACTGATCTCGTACTGATACTCGTTCCATTCGTCCCGAAATGTAATCTTTCGAACAAGCAGTAATTCTTACAGTCAGTGTCAGAGTATTAATGGAAAAGAGGAACTTTTGAGGGAAGATTCGGAGAAAAATTATAAAATTAAAATCTACGTGGCATATATTGTACCGGCCTACTCAGACGACGATTTTAAATCACAGGTTCGCAATATTCGTTCTTCAGCAGAGGCAATAATAAATTTTTGGATTTTATATTTAACTGTAGTTTGTTACCTTCCGCTTGAACCGAAGAGGTTGTCTCTAATCCATCACTGATGGATTCAATGGGTTGTTCTTTTATTCTTGTATTAATGGAAATGACCACATGAATTTTCACCGATTTCAGCTCAGTAGTTCTAGGGTTCATCGATTTATTTCAGTTTAAATTGACTGTTTTCGCTACAAAACCATGTAAATAATAAAAATATGTTATCTTTAATTTAAAAAAACAAAAATTTTCTTCTATTTTTGCATGTTGCAAGCAAACTCAAAAACAGGGAACGACAAATAATTTAATAGACCTGCGTTTACATCGTACCACAAGGTACACGGTGCTATACCAATTTGATGTCTCTGCAATGAAACGGAAGACCTTTAACAAACGATTTAAACTACTTAAAGTATTAAGTTTTTTTAAAATCTTATAACTGAACATATACACATATCTACTTAAAATCAAATGTATTCCACTATAAATATTGCTTCAGATTTTCCAATCAAAAATATTACAACTCGCAATATAAGTACCTTGGTGCGTAACTAACAGAATTCTACATTCTGACTTATACCTACCATATCTACCTGAGTCGACCTACCTACACTTTAGGACTGTTTACCATCGATTTAATAATAACTTAGAGCGACATGCCAACAGACTAATTTAGGAAATGACTATTCATCTTCCTCGCGATATAACGAAAAGATTAAGGTGCTGGGATGTGAGATCTCCATTCTTCCAAGGTGACTCAATCAAGTCCGAGAAGAGTTGCTGCTGGGTACTGGGTATTACGTTAGTTGTCTGATCCTTGCGATATCAAAATGTTTTATTACTAGTAAAAAATTGACATTCGAAGGACTTCTTAGTGTACGCTCATATGGCTCCGCTCAAAAACATGACTCATTTTACACGAAGGTTCATCTATTTTAGACAATTATATCCTTGAAGAACAGCTGAAAAATAGACGTGCCACGAAGCCACTGGATTACAAAATAAAGGACAATCAACCAAGCGTACTTTTGCGTATTTTCTGTTATTGATTTATAATTCCAATACGGTGCTTCTTAGCGAAAACTTTTCCATTTTAAGATTTAAAAAAAAATTAAATTCTACGTCGGATGTGTATCTGACATTATAAATTTGGAAGGAATAAGGTAGAAGCCGATGATCGAAAAACAACAATTTTTACCAACTTTGCCAATAAATTCAATACAGTGACTTTTAAACGCCTCTAACATTAAACGGTTATTCTAAATTAAAAAAAAATTGTAGAGCATCAAATTTTGTGTTAAGGGCTAATGTAGTAGTTCGTATCAGTGGTGGTTCCTGGATAGTGGCGACGCACAGTGAGGAATATGATTGATCTAGCTGCACCAAATTCAGAAATCGTCCTGTCTTACAGGAAATTTCACCCTCATCACGAATATATCCCAATTTAGAGGAAGGAAATGAAGTCTTGAGGAATTTATTTATTTAAACTGATTCGCAACAGATCCGTATGCATATAAAGATACATATAGACTCTCATTTTTTCCGCTTTGCACATTCTGATTTAAAAATAAATTGGTAATATAGTTAATAAAGATCAAGTTTAGATACATTCCAAAACATCGGGCTTCCAAGCCAAATTGGACTTTTCTTCAGTTAGATAAGTCATATTCCCCACTGTGCTACGGGCGAGTCCCCCACAAAATCTGCCATAATTTTGGATGTGAAAAAATCTCTAAGGCTAATTTACCAAATAAACTGAAATTGTTTTTAATTTATTTGACAAGAAAGCGGTAATTTTTTTAATTTTGTATTTTTACTTTAGTATGCACTAAAAAACAATTGTTTTGGTGAAAAGACCACGCCGATATAATTTTCCAAATTTGAGGTAAAAAATAAAGCAGTTTCAGGGTGTTTTATTTTTTTCCTCGGCTCCCAGGGACGAACGCCGACATACGCATCTAGTACTTTTGGATGTAGAATCACCATACAAATTTTGGTTCAGATCGGTGACCCATTGACTGTGCCCTCCCCTCGTTAGTACCTTTTGGAATGAACTCTAATTCTCAAACGTGATTTTAATGGACTTTGTGTTTTTTAGATGAAACTGGATGGTGGATTTCGATAAAACGAAACGATTAGAATACAAATACGTCAAACTATCGAATTCGAAAAAAAGTGTCCTTTAGTGCCTTAAACTGTAAATCAATGCCTTAATTGTGTTTTTACAAATAAATTAGCGGTTGCTATAGTACCACGACCTTATGACGTGATCCTGAGCTGACCGCAGTGCATGATTGCCGAAGTACCTATTCTGCGGCTAGCTGATGAAAACATATCTATGTTTTTTAAACAATTTTTGATCATTAACTTTGTATTGGCTTAACATTTTAATTAATTAGCTTATATTTAATTCAGACTCATTTAGTAATTATCAGTATTAATTATATTATTATTATTTAATTTTCGACACTTTCGAAAAAGGGTTTTTCCTGGAGAGGGGGAGCATCAACTCCAACCACTCAGGTCACTGTTTGTTTAGTCGTTTTTATTGTATGTTTAGAAAACTCCTTACAATCCTTGAGGTATTCAACAGCACAGCTTTCTGGGCTTCATTTATAACAGCCGTCGAGAGACCCAACCGTTCAGTCGCTTCCACAGTGGACACTGGTATCAGACCATTGCTGGAGATCACAATAGCCCTCACAATCACTTTATCCAGTCTGTACAGATCTTTTAGTTCAGCTGCTAGAGCTTGATATTTTCGAATTTTTTCTGCACATACTGAATTAGTGTTTCCATCATTCGGCACAGCAATATCTATTATCTCTGCTGTCTTCATATTACCATCAATCAGCACGATATCAGGTCTGTTGTGGGTCACGGAATGGTCTGTTATAAACGACTGATTCCAATACAATCTTATCCCTACCCTCTGGACGATTTCTTTAGGACTGTACTTATAATATGGCATCAAGTCATTTAATAATTTTCTTTTTAGTCCTATCGCCTGGTGATAGATTTTGGCGACATCATCATGCCTCTTGAGGTATTCTGTGCCAGCCAACGCACCGCATCCTCCAGTTATGTGCTGAATAGACTCGTATGTGCTGGCACAGAGCCTACACTTGTCTGATACGTTCTGTTGTTTCAAGACGTGTCGCCAGTAAGACCTAGTTGCTATGACCTGATCCTGGATTGCTATAAGAAATCCTTCTGTGTCGGGGAACAGACTTCCTCTAACTAGCCAGCTAGTAGACAAAGTTTAATCTATTTCAGTTTGCTGGAGCTGGTGATAAAATCTCCCATGTAATGCTTTCGATTTCCATTCTTCCAGTCGTTCGCTGTTGGTAATAATGTTGGACGCAACTTCTTGAGAGACTAATTGCAAGGCAGTGTGCCCCCGGTCAAGACTGCATATTATTTTATGCAATGGCACCTCGCTTTGTTTGAAGTACTGTCCTAGGGTCATTTCTTGCTTTCGGCACGCCTCTTCAATGTTTGTGAGACCCCTCCCACCTTCCCTTCTAGGCAGATAAAGCCTTGCGATGGATGCAGTCGGATGATGCATTCTGGACCCAGTCATACTCGTTCGTATTAGTCTATCTAATTCTTGGAGAGATGTTGTAGACCATTTTAGGACTCCGAAGCTGTATGATATGGCTGGTATAACCCACGTATTTATAGCTTTTATTTTCGATCCTGAGGATAGATATGTTGCAAGGATAATCTTCAATCTCTTCTTTAATGATTCCATGAGGCTATTCTTTACATCCTTCCTCGCAATTTTAACATGTTGTTCTATCCCAAGATACTTGTACATTTCTTCTTTTTGAAGATGCTTAATCCGCAGTTCATCATCAAACATACTTTCAGAAATAACTGGTTTTCCTTTTATCACATGAAGAACAGCGCATTTCTCAATACCAAGCGACATCTGTATTGAATCACTAAACTGGATTACTGTTTTTATCATAGACTGTAACTGAGATTTATTCTTTGCATAAAGCTTCAAATCGTCCATGTAAAAGCTATGGCTGATTACTGCAGTTGATTCATTAAATTTTATTTTGTATCCGTTTCCTTCTCGATTTAATAAAATCGATAAAGGAGCCATCGCAAGACAAAACCAAAGGGGGCTGAGGCAATCTCCCTGGTATATACCTCTCAAAATTGTAATGTACTCCAAAGGGTCGGACAGCTGATCATGTCCCATCCTCAATCTTGTTTTCCAGCTGCTCATGAGTTTCCTCAGAAGATCTTTAACATGTGGATGTATTTTATAGATATCCAGGACTTTTAACAGCCAGCTGTGAGGGACTGAGTCAAATGCCTTTCTGTAATCAATCCATGCTAATGACAGATTTCTTTTATTTATGGTCGTTTGGCCTGCAATGAACGAGTCGATGATGAGTAATTCTTTACATCCCTGAGCTCCTTTCCTACAACCAAGTTGCTCGAGTGGGATCAAATTATTGGATCGCAGATGAAATTCAATTTTGCTTGTGAGAATGGAGGTTAAAATCTTATAAACTCCGTTAACGCAGGTTATTGGTCGAAAGTCTTGCGGTTCCAATCGGTTTTCCTGTTTTTTAGGAATAAGTACTGTAATGCCCTGACAGAAATTTTTAGGAATATCTATCTGTCCTCTTATCATTTTTAGATAATTGGTCGCTAGTACTTCATGCAAACAGGTTAGATTTTTCAACCAGTAATTTTGAATTCTATCACTGCCTGGTGCTTTCCAATTTTTCATTTTCTTTGTTGCGATGACTACATCCTGCTTTGATATGTCAAATTCTGGCATTTCAGGTACATCCCGAAATTCATTATTTATTGATCTCAACCATTCGATTTCATCATTGTGAAATGCATTGTCCTCCCACAGCTTTTTCCAATAATCAGTTATATTTTCAGTCAGTGAAACATTCACATATCCCTGTTTACCATTCTCCAAGTTCCGATAAAAATGCCTCTCATTATTTATGAACCTTTTGTTCTGCTGTTTACGAAGCATCGACTTTTTGTATCTTCTTATTCTGTTTGCATAAACTGCAAGTTTTTGCTTCAGCACATCAGCATGTAAAGCCAATTTTTCGGTAAGCTCAGATTCCAACACCATTCCTAATTGTAGTACAACTATTTCATCAATCTTTCTTTTTAATCTTGTACTTGCTCCATCTGGATTCTTGATATAACTTGTGATTGTCCCAATATTCGCTCTGAGCGAGGCTATTTTATTTTCTAATCTTTTCTGCCAGCGTGGTATGGTTGATTTGCATTTATCTTTCTTTGATTCTTGTTCTTCAAAACCAAGTTCAATAATAACGACCCTTGCTGCAACATACGCCCAGTGACAAACAGCTTCAACATCCATTTCTGGGTAATTACTAACAAGTTTACTTAAAGCTTCATTAACCTGTTTCATAGTTGTCCGTGTATTAAAGCTATAAGGGACTCTTAATAGGGATGGTCTTGCATCATGTGGCATTCCTTCATAAAGCACATGCTGGGATAACAATGATTGCATTAGTTTTTGAATCTTTTCATCTTCTTCTTCAGAAGGAGCAGCCTCTAGTGCCAATGATATTTCTGATTGTTGAGGTTCAGTCGGTTGCTCTTTATTTCCAGTAGGTACTAACCCTAATCGCTCAGATATTATTGCTTTAATATTTTCCATTTCCAGAGCAGAGAGAAATTTTCTAGATCGGATAACTCTAACTTGATCACTCAACCTTTGCGTACTCATAGTCATCTGTGGGTATGATTCCTGCCAATACTGTTGAATCCTGCTAAGGTATCCTGTCTTGTCTGTTTCTAATTTTGTTGCCAAAAGATATGCCTGGATGACAGCCTTGTTCATTTCTGGCGTCCATTTCATCCTTCGGGCACCTCTTGGTCTCGGTGGTCGGGTTCGTGCGGGAGGAGACATAGTCTCGCCCAAGCCCGAACTCGAGCTAGTGGCCGGTTCTTGCAGTCTTGTGGTCCGTTGCGGCAGGGTGACGCCACTCGCTCCGCCATCCCCTGAAGGAAGCTGTCGAAGATTTCCACCTGGTGCAGCTTCATTCCCAGGTTCGTCCGAGGCTATACGTCGATTTCTTAACTCCATTTTTAGTGGGTGGTTGCATTTTAGACCTTCTGCCAGGTCTTCCTAGGTAAGGTTGCCCTAGGGTATGTATTGAAAATGGCCTCTGTGTCAGTGTAAATGTTATTGTGTCCTGTAATGTGTGAGTTTGTGAACGGTATAATGTACTCAGGAACCCGGGGGAACGTAAAACCCCAGCAACTGCGTTCATCAGCTGCCCTTGCGGGCTTATTATTATTAATAACTATTATTAATATTTTATTAATATTAATAATAGTTATATTATATTAATAATATAACTATAATAATAGTTATATTAATAATTATTATTATTATTATTATTATTATTATTATTATTATTATTATTATTATTATTATTATTATTATTATATTAATTATGTATACTAATAAATAATTATTAGTTTACATAATTTAAAACTCAGACAAATTTATATCTAATATCATAATATTGTTTCATGGTATTAATTTCAGTAATGTAATAGGATTGTTTAATAATTATTTTATTACTTATTATTAATAAATAATTCATTTTATACATATAATGGATGATAAAGGAAACTGATATGGTAAGATACCAATCGTAACTCAATGGTTTATAATTAAATACCCAAGTTTTGGTACACTTTTTATTTGTTCTATTCATCATCAAACAATGAAACTCTTGAGACGAAATTTCATGAGCTTAGTACATAAGGTAGCATAAAGGCCAATATGACAGAAAACCTCAATGACTTTGTGCAGATAATTTCTGGATCTTTTTAAAATAAAATTAAAATGAATTATTGTTTTAATTCCATTAGTGAAAAACAAATATCGACTATTAATTCGTTTTTTTTTTTCAATAAATACTTTTTCATCCAGTTCAATTCAGAAATGTATTATGTTAGATTTGAAAATCTAGGTACTTTAAAGAGGTACTCCCGTTCACGTGAGTAAATTTAAGTACCCAGTCCAGCTGGAAAAATTGTATTTGTGAATTTCATTATGGAACTAATGCTTCTTTTTTAATACCTGAAAACCTCTAGAAAATTTGGATTAGTTTAATAATCGAATTTTCGTTTTCCTCCATTTATTGCTTTTTAAGATTTTATCAATATTGGGTTCCGCAGTTAGTTTTAACGTGCTTATAAATAATTTACTACCGGATATTATTTTGATATCTCTGTATCTATATTATATCTATATAAGTAATAGATGCACATCTTATTACCAAACACTTCTTGTCCACATTAATTTTCACTGGTGCTCAAGCTTACTAATCAATTCTTGATAAACCTACTATGTGTCTCAAAAGAAATGGCCCTGCGATCCTCTTACATAAAATAGTCTTTGTGGTAGCAATACATTTTCATTAGTCACATACATGTCGATCTGCATTTGTTCATTATATTTACTTGAATTAAAAAAACAAAACAATGAATACATTTTTAAATTTTTTGGTTTATCATTTTTGTTGCTGGAATTAAGTATTAGGTTTTCAAAAACTGTATGATTCGAGAAATTCTATGTTGATTTTTCTATATGCATATTATATAATATGTAATTCTAAAAAAAAATTATTTAAACTGTATATGTACCAAATAATGGCTTTTGTATAAGATGCATTGTAAAATTATTTATAATTATAATTATTCACATAAGGCTGAAAAATAGTTTTTGATTATATAAATTAGGAACTGATCAATGAAAATAGATAACTAAAATATAAAAATTTAAAACGACTGTTTAGGTTTATTAACGAATTCTGATGTATATGTAAAAAGAATTAAATTTAAAACTTTAAACTGACCACAATAAACTAACCAACTAAAACAAAAATAATGTTTCTAAGATGTGATCAGTCACCGGTTATCACTGACAGAAGGTTGAAGCCGTGTTATCCGTGCAGCAAACTTTACACTTCCACTTCTGAAGACGCTTCATGCGGAGAAAAATGAAGTAGCTCGCTGGATTAGAATAAATTGGATATATTCTTTCTTTTTTCACTTGACATCTTATGAAACGTCTGTAAAATCTGTCGGATTATTGAAAAAGGTCCATTTCGAATGGATGAAGCTTGTTATTCAATTTATTTCGATTTTCGATAAATACCAAATCGCCAATGCTGGGTGTTTTTTGATGAGATTAAACACTATTTTAATAATTTTCGGATGTATTTTAACATCAGAAAACTTCTTCCCGTGTAAGAGAATTCTTTTACATGTTCCTATCCACTCGCTTTTTATTTGATATATACAGAAAATAATATTCAGAAACTGCAGCCACTATTTCAATACTTTTCGGTTCTAGTTTAATATCAGACAACTTCTTCCTGTGTAAGAGAATGGACTATCTACGTACTTTTTATTAATTTGAAAACTCCTTAAGGAACGCTGCAATGCTATTTTGCGATCATCTTCTACAGAAGATTGGCTGTCACCGGTGAGAGAATAACTAGTTACTTTCTCGTCTAGCAGTAGACTTGGTGGTGAAAAAATGTGTGAAACTATGAATAGTATCATTATACTCACGGTTTATTCTCAATAACTGGAACCGCTACATCGATTATTGAAGAAATATGAAAATTTTGAATGGTCGGAAGAATGTGAACATGCATTCAATATGATCAAAGACTATTTATGTTCTGCTCCGATCTTGGCCATTTACGACGTTAAAAAGCCCATCTTCATCGAGACAGATCCCAGTTTCAAAGGCATAGGAACAACACTCAAATAGCCACAAGAAGATGGAATACTACATCCTGTAGCATATTACTATCGGAAGCTGTCAGGAAAATTTTATATAATTTTATATTTTTAAAAATGCAAAATATTAATCTTTTTTCGTTTTTTCTACCAAAGACTTAAAACCACACACATGATATTGCATTGTTTAGCTATATCGACCTATACTAAATTAAATATCTATTTTTTTTTTCGTCGAGGGAATCATTTAGGAACATCAACTGTTAGACAAATGGAAACCAGAAAGGAATCTCGGTGGAAAATTTTGGGGAAGGTCTACAAATTTGTTTATTTACGTTTTTTGGATGTTGATTACTAATTTCAACTTTCCCAACCCAAATTTTTACTGGAATTATAAAAAATAATATATTTTTTCATATAATTTGAAAAGCATATATTGTACGAATTCTTATATTTATTTTATACTAAATTAAATTAGAGTAAATTATCTATAATTTTTTTTTTGTTAAGCCCTATGGGTGGGGTTGATATTCAGGGGTATAAATTGGGATAGTAGAGATCTCTGTTGTACTGCATCGGATGCATTTTAAGAGGAAGAGGAGGATAGGAGAAATATTGGAGATTATGGAAAATGTGAATCACTATCTAGGGAGGGGGCTCACTAGTTGTTTTGAATCAATCAAGTCAGTTATTTTTTCTCAGTCTAGTCTGAGGCTTTGAAAATTTTTTCGCAAATGCTTTGTCACTGCCCTGTTGGTGTTATGTAGAATGTTATGTAGCCCTGTTGGCCTTTACGAAGAGAAATTTCTTTTTACAATTGAAAGCTTCATACATCATGCGCGGGCAATAGAGAGAGGCATGGAAGATGCCACTGCAGCATCCACATTAAGTTTAATTTATAAAAATATACTGAACGAGGTTTATCACAACCTTACTACAGCCTTAAAAATATTCCTTATCATCCCAATTTCTGCTTCTTCTGAAGAAAGGAGTTTCAGCAAGCTGAGACTGATTAAAAGATATTTGAGGAATACTATTGTTCACCAAACGATATCAAATCTGAGTATAATCTCCATGGAACGCAAACGAGCTGCTTCCATAAACTATGAGATCATAAACATTTTGCCGCAATATCGGAAGGAAAGAAAGAAGGAAGGAACGGCAAAATTAAGCTTGCTCACCCTGGAAACAATCCTAGATCCCTGCCTTTATCTATCGTAAAATATTCTAAGCTGCTACATACTACTTTCATTAGCTTATGTTTTGTGTTCATAGTTACCTCAGTTATATCCTATTGGTTTCACTAATGTCTTGTGCATCTGATCCAAATCTATGATATTTTTTTAAATAACTCAAAGAAAATTTTTCACTTTGGACAGGGTAAATATTAATTTGCATCTGTTGTTAAATTCACGTAATAAGTTTGGAACAATCCGTTGGTTAGTTTACCTAAATAAACTAACAGCTGTTTCAGATTTTAACATAGCTATTGGCAAACAATATTTACACCTCACTCAGAACACATTCTTTGAGTCATAAAACAATCAACGAAGCACGTTATTTTTATATGTGCTCTGAAAACTTTGTCGACGACATAGAATTTCGAGTTTTTCCTAATGAAACTGTCTACTGAACCAATCAAATACCCCACTTTCTTTTGAATTTTAATTACGAAATTAAAATCTACCGCTGGTTACCGAAGCTCAGTATGCGTGAAATTAATATATATCAGTTAATATATATATAATTATAATAATAATTAATATATATTAGTTAATGTATATATATGTATATATATACATATATATATATATATATATATATATATATATATATATATATATATATATATATATATATATATATATATGTATATATATATGTATGTATATACATATATGTATATATATATATATACATATATATATATATATATATATATATATATATATATATATATATATATATATATATATATATATATATATATATATAGATATATATATATATATATAGATATATATATAGATATATAAGTTAATGCCCGGAGTGCAGAAGTATTAGCCTTAATACCATATATGGCTGTAAGCAACAACCAGAATTTATATAAGGAGAATCAAAACCTGAATAAAGTTAGTCTTATTTCGGATATTGTGAGTGTAATTACTTAAACCTTTTCCTTTTTTTTGTTGATGTTTGCCGAACCTGGGACGAAGCGTTCCAAGATTTTTTTTATTTCTTTAAAAAGACGACACGGAATAAGAATTAAGTAATGACCAGCGAAGGAGTGCTGAGACCGGCGGTTCTGAACGTGCAGAACATTCCTCCATTGCCCCAAGACACGCTAGCAGCAGCGGATGCAAATGCGCTGGAATGGATGAAAGTCAGAGTGGCTACGTCACGGGACCTGAGAAACGCCGTATCAGATCTGAAGCGCTTCTTGGGATACATAGGTGAGCTAATTCATTTTATAAAAGGCAGTGACCGCCTAATAACGCGAATAGAGGCCAAACTAACAGAAGATCTGGTAATCCACGGAGACGCAGAAGCGTTGTAAGCGGCCTGTTGTGTAGGGTCAAACGCAGTATTCTGAATCAGATACGAGCGGATGAGGAGACACTTTGGCCGGTGGTGAAGGGGAGACTGAAGAAGGCTTATGGCGGCGGCAGATGGACACCAGAAGAAGATATCTTCCAGCTATTCAGGAAGGTAAAAACTCCCCAGTAGACGAAGGGATAGTACGCCGGAGCTCTGTTGGCTATATTTAACCAAATTACAGAAAATATGAGGGAGACGGTTAATGCGGCCGAGACAGAAGGAAGGATGGCATTTGTCTCCACCATCCTAAAAGTTCAATTAGCCAAGGAAACTGGGACTAAAGGTGGCCTTCCAGGAGAGCGCTCATTCATGGAATGTGCGCAAGAAATGGTGGACAGACGCGCAAGTGCGAAAGAGACCCGGATGGAAATAGAAGAAGCTGGGTGGAGCCAGGTAACCTATGGGCGCCCTGGTAATACGCCGTCGACCTGGAGAAAAAAAGGCCAGGTGTAGGGTGCCCAGGAGAGGGTTGTGGTATTGGGAAAAAGGACAGGTCATGGCAGGCACCAGACCAGCATGGGAGGAGGAGATAACAGGAAATGTCGCGGAAAGAGATGACACTTGATAGCGCAGTGCCCACGCACCAGGTGATTTGAATGCGGGACGGAGGGACACAACGCAAGGCATTGCCCATACCTCTACGCGAGAAAGGAGCCACCGAGAGCATCGGTGCATGCCCCGGGAATACCAGGGGATTATCAGATACGACCTGTTGGGAAGAGCAGGTGCACGGGTTAGGATCCGCAAGAGAAAATGGTATACAAGGATAGAAAGAGAAGGTAAACGAGAAGCTACGATTGCTAGAAGCTTATAGAAGGCGGAAGGGCACGGATAGGGGCAAGTAATCATGCGGAGGGTTGGAGGCAGTTGATTAGGAGGGAGTTCAGGGACATCTTCAGGGAGGGAGATACACTCAGAATAACGGGAAGAACGATACACGAGATATCGCTGAAACAGGAGATGGTGGCCTAAGACGGTACATAAAAGACATAAAAGAAAGACGGTACCCACAAGCACGGTGACATACTTAGGAGTGAAGATGAGGAGAAAGTTCGACGTCACCCCTCACCTAGACTACCTGAAGGATAGGGTGACCCGGTCTATAAATGGCTTATACAGGATTGGGGGTGCGTTCTGGGGCATCAGGTATCCCGCTATGATGACCATTTACAAAGGCGTGGTCAGGGGTATCCTGAGGTAAGCATCTCCAAAACCTCACGCAGCTGCAGAGGAGGAGATTGGCCACAATTCAGAGACTGGCTCTGCTTAAGGTCACTAAGGCCTATAGAACGGTATCGGATGAGGCGGTGCAGGTGCTAGCCGGAGCGATGCCACTGGACCTCGTCCTCAAGGAAGACAGAATAAAATACAAAGTGAAGAGGCAGGGGCTCGAGACGCTACCGGAGGGACTCCGGACCAGAGTTGGCGAGACCCCCAACCAATGGAAGAGGATATTGAGGGAGGATACCATCGAGGAGTGGAACGGACGGTGGGTAGGTAATCAGGAAGGGGCTACCCTGAGGATGTTCTTCCCCACCGTCCAAGAAAGACTGAGGCCGAGATGGGTCCTCCCTGATTACTGGGTCTCGCAGATGCTGACAGGGCATGGAGGTTTCCGGGGGAAACTACAAGAACACTGGAAGGACATAGACCCCGGTGCCCCATCTGTGGAGTCCCTGAGACGGCAGAGCACGTCATCGTATCCTGCACCGCAGTAGAAGGACACCGAGCCAGGTTGTCGAGAAAAACCGCGATCTTCGCCCACGCCGAGTCGGACTTCCCCCGTCTGATGGAGGAGGAGGCGTATCCGTTCTTCAAGGATTTCTTGTACGGGTGGAAGGAGGTGGTAGATCCGGAACACTTTACTCTAGGAAGGGCCACATCACCCGACGGCGGCGAGCCATCACCGGCTGACTGAATCCAGGAAGGCAGAAGTATGGAAAACGGACGGGTGCAGTGGTCAAGGAGGACTGGACCAGTACACGGTCGGATGCAGCTGCACCGGACGGATGCGGACTGGGACCGGACGGATGCAGAGAGCCAGGAGGGCTGGTCATGCCGTCCGGCAGTAGATAAGGTGCAGTCCCGTCTGTTAGGCGCGCAACCGCGCACCGGGTTGCAGCATAGTAGCATGAAAATATTATTCCCCTAAATAAACAGTCCTTAGGGTGATTTTGTGCAATAAGAAAAATGAAAATAAAGTGTTGTTTATGGGAGCAGTGGCATGCGTTATCCCAGCGCACTACCCCACTGCTCCCGAACCCCGTATGCCAGAAATGGCTAGGAGGGAGGAACAACGTTTTTTTTTGGGAAAAAAACTTACCTAGTCTAAAGAATCAGCAGATAATGTTTGACAGTACACACCGTATAACAGACTGCTGTGGGCGGTGAAGGAAAATTGTGCACCGGGAATAGACGGGGGAAAATACTGGGTGGTAATAGACTACCGCAAATTAAACGAAAATACGGTGGATGAAAAATATCCGATCCCCAGATTTGAGGACATTGGAGTACGCTGAATTTTAAGGCGGGATATCACTCCAGAAATCAACATAAAATGGCATTCACTTTTCAGAGAGGGCACTACGAATTCACGCGGATGCCGTTCGGATTGAAGAACGCCCCAATAACGTTCCAATGCCTTATGGACGAATTTCTGAGGAGAATCGACGAAGCAATATGTCAGGTGTACATGGACGACCTCTTAGTGTTCAGTAAGTCGGAAGCCGAGTACGCGAGGCACCTGAGTAGCGTGTTCGAACGAGTGCGCCAGTTTGGTGTAAAACTATCGAGCGAAAAATCACTGTTAGGGCAGGACCAAATCAAATTTTTAAGTAATACGATCACGAAAGATGGAGTCAAACCCGACACAAACAAAGTAGAGGCCATTCGGAAAATGGCGGTTCCGCGGGACGCAAAAGGAATTCTTAGGTTACTGGGAACACTTAATTATTACAGACGTTTTGTGCCGAAAATGGCGGAGTACCTTGTCCCCCTCAATAGAGTGCTAAAAAAGGATGCAAAGATAATAGTGACGCCGCTAATGGAAAGTAACATTCGTAAATGTATGCAGCGTTTACAAGAGGAGCCGGTATTGACATTTGCGGACTTTAATAAAACATTTAATGTCACCACGGATGCGAGCGAATAGGCGTTAGGGGCAGTGTTATCTCAAGTAGCAGACGGCGGTAAACGCCCGGTAGCATACGCCAGCAGACACCTTACGGGAGCAGAAACTAGATACAACGCTCTGGAACGGGAGTTATTAGGAATTCTGTTGACCACTTTAGACCCTACGTGTTCGGGTGACGATTCCGTCGGTGACGTTGAAGGAATCCTCAGCGAGGGTTACACGATGGAAAGAGCTCCTTCCCAGTACAATGTGAGAATAGTGTAAAAGCTCGGTAAAGAGAATGTAGTCGCTGACTGACTGTCCAGAGCCAAAACGGAAAATGCCATAGAGGAGGGTGGGGAACCATCGAGGGACGTGCGTCAATTTTTGACACCCTAAAGAGAAGGGGAACTGGGCTCGCCAGAACCGGACGAACAAGAAGAATCCCCAGGAGAGTTGAGCTCGACCGAGGAAAGACCGGCGGAGATGGAAGAAATAGAAGAGCTTATAAACGATAAGCGTCGGCAAATAATCTGGAAAACCAGAACTTCGGGCCTCATGAAGGTAGAATGCTCCCGATATGGACGTAGCAAGATTAACTCCATCTGCTCGCAACCAGAAGCGAGAGAGGACCAAATTTTCAGAGCTCTGAACGACGCGTCGAAACCAGGGGTGACCTACCATCTCTACGTGGGAAACGCCAACATCTGGGAGAAGATTAAGAAATTATGGCGGTCTGAGCAAATCAGTATGGATCGGACTTTCATCCGCTGTAAGCTAATGGTAAGAGACCGTGAGAGACGAAGAACGGCAAAAAGAGCTGACGCTTGCGTACCACCAAGGAAAGACCAATCACCGCGGGGTGACCGAAACTTTGCAGATATTGCGGCGAAAGTATTTTTGGTAGGGAAAGAAGAAGTCCATCACAGAGACCATCGGGGCATGTTCCGTATGTCTCACCACCAAATAAAACAGACATCCCCAAGAGGAAGACAGAAGGAGACGCCGACTGCGGATGCGCCGTTAGACCTACAAGTGGATACGTTCAACTGGAGAGGATACAAGTGGATCACGATCATTGACCTCTTCAGTAAAGTAGCGATAGCACACCACATCCAAGAACGATCATCGGAAGCGGTACTGAGAGCTCTCCAGACGTGGTTCCAATTTTACGGGGTACCAGAGCGAATTTCATCCGACGGGGGGAGGGAGTTTGATAATGCTAAGCTTAGGAGAGAAATGAAGAGACTCCATGTAGTGTGGCATCTTAATACCCCAGGACACCCTAAGAGTAGAGGGAACATCGAAAGGCTAAATAGCACTCTGAGCGACCATTTGAGAGTGTACCAGATAGAACAAGGATTGGAGCCGGATACGGCGATGAGGAAGGCGACAGCGGCGTACTACCACTCTATCCACACAGTAACGGCATTCTTGCCGTTCGAGATAATTTTCGGGTTGCGGGAGCGGTGCAGAGATTACGGGATTCTTGCCGTTCGAGATAATTTTCGGGTTGCGGGAGCGGTGCAGAGATTACTGGGATAGGACGGGTAACGATGAAATTGCGGGAAACCAGTTGATTAACAGAATCGAATTTGGAAAACGATGGGAGAAAGTCCGCGCGAAAATCGAGAAGGAAAAGCGCAGTAGGGTAGAGCGGGAAAATCTTCGAGTAAAGGACGTGATGGGGGCGATAAGAATCGGGTCTATCGTTTATCGTAAAATAATTTCCAATTGGGGAAAGAAGCTGTTGTGATACGAGGGATCATTTATGGTGATTATAATTAGGGAACATAATACTGTCACAATTGAGAGTATCAGCGAACCTAAAAAGAGAAGAACGGTTCATATCGAGCAGTTAAAGCTGCCAAAAGTAGAGCCAGAGCAACCGTAACGAACTGGAGTGCCCTCGTCTCACCGCACAGAACTATTGTACATAGGAGCATGAACAATAGCGAATTTGGAGTTCAGAAGAGCAATATATATTTTATTTTTCTCTTTAGTTTTCTCATAGATATTTTCTATATTGTATAATGTATTTTTATTATTTTGTTTTTTGTTTTTGGTTTTTGCATTCACTATTTATGTACATAGTTTTAAGATATGAATGAGGTGATTGCAGGGAACAGTGAAGGGTAAATATATTCATAGTTCATATATTCATATATATATTCATATATATATATATATATATATATATATATATATATATATATATTCATAGCGAGTCCGGAATGTGAGGTATTAACGGCTGAGCACTCTGCACTTCGTTCCTATGGATTTGTAAAGTTTACGAAATGTCCGTAAACTGGCAGGGGAAGTTAAAGCGGAGTGCCGCAGTATTAGCCTTAACTTCGTTAAGCCCATTAGATTTTGGGTGGTTAATGCAGGTGAAGACAATCTGTATCCCTGATTCACATTCCACCCCCCACAATCTGGATCACTAAATAGTGAGCTTGAATAATGGGTCAGCTAATAAGATCGAAATATTATTATTCTTAGCAATTGGTTGAATTAGATTTCTGGGATTATTTTGTTGTGTTAATGTATTTTAGGACGCTTCCGATTCTATGTTTTCATCTATTTCTATGTTTTTGTAAGTAGGTAAAATCGATTTTAATTGTTATTGGAATCGATATCTGCGTAATAATTTTATTATTTTGAGTACCTAGTATTTACAATTATTGTAACGTTTATACCTGGTACAAAGAATAAATAGGTATAAATGGTAGATATGTGTATAAGTATAACAGGTATAAATGCCAATTATAAACCTATTTATGATGTAAAATAGTAAATAATGATGTCATAAATTATTAAAAGTAAATAATTATCATAAATTGGTAAATAATTATCGAAGTTCCATCCGAAACTCCTGGTATCTCATCCCAATCCCGAAAAAAGTTGCCGAAAACGAGCAATAAAAGTCCACTGGCGATGGGTTTCAAAAATATATAAAAATAGTTACTGGCTTCACGCCAACTTCCGAAAATATTTCTCCACTCAGGGCAATATTTGTCGGAGACATTGAGCGACCTACCAATGAGGAAAAAGTTGTCGGAGGCATGGTAAAAGTTGTTCGGCAATTTTTGACTTAACGCCGCAACTCACGTTTCAGCAATAATTGTCGTGAAAAGTTACTCGTTTAAATGGGCCTTAATACTAGATATAAAGGATTATAGGAAAGAATAAAGTAGTCTTTTCCCAGCCTCGTTTGTGTTGTAGATAGATTGATCGATAGATAGATAAATACGTTCATTTGTAAGTATTTACAGATATGCTTTTTATGTACAACGTATTTTAGACAATGAACAGAGTTCGTCTGTCGAGGTTTCTTCATTAATACATTGATAAGTGAATACAAAAAATAAATAAAAATAATATAGCACATTTTAGGATCCCTCTATAAACAACGCCAGATTTCTCTATACAAATAATTAATTAGTAATTAAATTCTTTAACTAGTTCATTTCGGTATGCATTTGCTTCTTTAAGATATAAATATAATTTTTCATAATCCAGACCATTCAGTAACTGCAACGTTTCATTTGGATTGAGTACCTTTTTTCCTAAGAAAATCATCCGACATTGAGTGAGGACCGGGCAGATCGATATGAAATGCATCGTATCCTCGGGAACATTTAAATTGCACAACGAGCAATTATTTCTTCTATTTATCCAAGGTTGGTGGTTTAGATTAAATAATTCTCCTCTTGCCTTGAAAATAAGCCTAATATAATATATATCTTTTCCTGACTCAAAATAAGTGACATCATAATTTAATTTACTATACATTATATGATGTTCAGCACTCCTAGCTCGCTCGATAAATCCATCTCTTGCTTGTTCATTTAATCTGGATATGAAGGTAGTTTTATGCGTTATTAGCTGGTCCAGTAACCCCTCGGCTGAGAATTCTATACCAACATTCCTACCTAGTCTTCTCAAGGCACTCACCCAACTTAATTTTTTTTCGATCATTTTAAGGGCTATTATTTTTGGTACCCGATTATTTTCCAGATTTAATACCTTTATAAGATAATTTATGTGTATGGATATGGTGTAACTAACTATGTAGAGGATTTAATTTTGTATCCAGATAGAGCATGTAGTTTGGTGTAGTAATGGGCATTTAATTTAATATGGGCAGATAATTTAACTAATTTTGATCTATAAAAATCCTCCTCTTCTTTGATCCATATTAGCTTTGGCGGGAGGGGCATATATTTTAAGTCCTTATTTTTTCCATGTCTTTTCAGTTTTAGTAAAATCGGCATGTGATCCGAAAAAGTTTCGCTAATTACCTTAAATTGTTCTACATACTTTAAACAATCGATTGATGCCAGACTTAGATCCCCCCCCCCCCATCCCCTCTCCGAGATATAAAAGTCAGAGCGCCATTTTCGTCTCCTTGTGTTCCCCCATTCAATACTACGAGGTCATTGTTGTCTGAAAATTCTAGTAATTTCTTACCTCTAGCGTCGAGTTTATTATCTTGCGATGATCTATTAGATGTTAATGAATGATGCTCTAATAATTCGCTACTTATGGTCTGAAGATCACCTATGTGCGCGTTACAGTCAGTCATAATAAATGCATTATCAATTTTATTATTAATAAAAAAATCGACCATTGCAGAGAAATCCCTTTCCCAATCGTTCAAATATATTGGTATCAAGCATACATCATCGTTTTCGATTTTTAGGTTTATGGTTACATAAGTATCAATAAATTGAAATTTAGCAAATTGCGGATATAAATTTAATTTTATACCGCACAATAACCCGCCATTCGCTCTACCATAGTCAAACTTTCTACTTGCTGACCACCAATGAATTTTAAAACCAGAAAAAAGGTACTCATACAATGCAGTATTTTCTGCCAATACAAAAGTTTCAACTAAAAAAATAATATCGAATTTTTTAAGAAATTCTATAAAATAAAAATTGTCTTTCTTAGAGGCTAACCCCCTTATATTATAAAATAAAATATTTAAACTCTGGTTACTATTATTTACTCGACAGACGACCTTACCTCAGATATGTTTATTTACATTTTATTGTTTATTGACAGTGGCTAATCCGTCCGGTGCCTGTAGCAGTCGATATACACACTTCCTTCAATGTTGAAATGAACACACAGAGCCTTCAATGTTCCAATCGCGTCCGTCTCCTCTTGACACAATAAACCTTCCGTCTCCGACCAACTGAAGTTTTTATTTTTAATTTTCATTTTATTTCCTCTTACCTGAACTTTATACTTGTCCTTGTCTCTCACCTTGTTAATTATTTCTCTTCTGATTGTCAGAAGTTTAGATTGCTTCAATCTTGTATTTGAGCTAAAATCTCTACTAACCGTGATCTCCGTGTTTTTAAGTTTTTTGTATTGTACAGAATACTCTTTACATCCCCTGTGGTTTTGAATTCAACTAAGAGAGGTCTGTTTTTGTGAGTTATATTTCCTAATGGGTAAGCTTCATTTATTGTTATATTATCTACTTCTAATATATTTTTGCACAAATTTTGGATAATATAATTGGGGTCTCCTCCATCTTGAGGAATAGTAAGTCCTTTAAAAATAAGATG
Source organism: Rhaphigaster nebulosa (assembly GCA_948150685.1). NCBI lineage: Eukaryota > Metazoa > Arthropoda > Insecta > Hemiptera > Pentatomidae > Rhaphigaster > Rhaphigaster nebulosa. The sequence goes on from OX411306.1 coordinate 39,827,358, forward strand.
TTTTTGCCGAATTTTATTTTTCATGTTTTCGGCTCTTTCTTTTAATTCACTATTTTCTCGCTTGATGTTCGAAATTTCTTCCCTGAGCTTCTCATTTTCTGTAATGTACTTTTTCAATTCTTTATGATACTCATCGAAATCATCTTTTCTTACAATGTTGGCTAACTTCTCTTCTAGTTTTCGATCTAACATTTTTGCAATGTCAGATAGTAGCTCTTCGTTACTCATTTTAACAGTTGTGCCACTTACAATTGGAGTCTTAGATTTCTTTTTCGGATTATCGTTGCTTTTTAGTACTGGTGATGATTTGCTGCGCTGCCTCTTCGTACCGGATGAAAAATAATTGATGATGCTAGTTTCCTTATTGTTTGGCAATAAGATCAGCTGTTAAATTTGATTAATTTATTGTGACGTCAGCCTCCCACTTTTAGTCTCCCACTTCTTCTGACATAATTATCCAGCTCTAACAGGATGAATCTTTTAAGCAAAGCGATACCCAACCTACGTTTCTGTTGTTTCGTCTCCTGATTTCCTTTTTTTTTTTTTTTTATCAGTTTTCGTCCGCGAGAACATAAGTAGTGCAGAAACCCAAGGACAAAAGTGGGCAATAAATTTTAGTAAGTGGGTATCTGTGCTTTGTCATTGCTATCAAACCCTTATAACCGAAACGCAAGGTAGGGATGGAAATAAATAAACATATGCTTGTGTGTATTGTATATACTTTTTTTAAATTTTTACCTTCCATCATAATCCAATGAAATCTCTTTCTCTTCCTTGACTTTGTTAACAGACAACGTGAAAAATTGTAAATTCTATAGATTTTTTTTTTTAGGAACTTTATTCATTTACAAAATTTATATACATGTTGCACCAACTAACCCAATAATAGATTCAAAGCATTCTGAATAAATTCAATTTTGTTTTTCAGTCCATTCTTGAATTCCCATCTTTCAACTAGACGTCCATTTAATGGCTGTACATTCCTGTAAGTGGTTTTGACATCCTTAGGAAAAGCACTCTTTATTGTATCAAGCTGAAACAAAAATTTATATTATCAGCATCATTTATCAGTAATCATGGTTCTGGTCAAACATCAATAGTAAATAAAAAAGAAAATAATCCTTATTCAGGAGCTATTGCCTCGTAATAATAATTTTAATGAACACATGATATCAGGCGCGTGTATGCAGAATTTTTTTGGAAGGAGGATTCAATTTTTCAGGAGGAGAGAGTGGAATTTCAAGCCAAGTAATCATTAAGTTTCTATAATTGCCAAATAAGGGATAAGTTTTTAAGGATAAGAATGAAAATTTGATCAAACATTACTGCTCAAAATACAAAACTTATATAAAAAACATAGATTTTAAAAAATTTTGGGAGAGAAAGGGATATATCACCCTGATCCTCCCCTCTGCATACGCCACTGCATGGTATGATCATCTAGCTCTTGAAATTATATAACAAAATAGAAAAAAAAAGATATAAGAAGACAGTAGGAATTTATTTCAAATTGACATAATCTCAGTTGCAAAAGTAAATAAACAAACATGTAATTAAATAGAAGGAATAGTAAAAAATACAATTTTTAGATATTAGTGCCTAATAAAAGAAAAAATAAACAAATAGACAAATGTTAGTTTTTTCTTATTCCCTTTTTTCATTAATTTATTGTCTGATTTAATATTAAACTGACGATGGAGGAGACAAGATTTGAAAACAGGAAGGATAGAATAGGGTCATAAAGGTGAGTAAAGAGTTCCAGAAATTGTTAGGGCGAGGTAGGAAAGATTGCTTCATTGTTTACTAGCATTGAGTGAGATGGAAGTCAGACAGACAGGATCTGGTTTTATGGAACCTCAGAGATCATTTTTAACCTTCAACAATATATGACAAACATTGTGAAGAAAGTAAATTTTAAAGGAACGAGCCAAGGAAGTACAGTTATCAAAAGAAGGAAATTACCACTTAATTCAACTTAAGAAAAATATGTTTGCAAAGCGAAATCCTTGGAATAAATCTCAGGATAGAACTAAAGCCTATGACAATGGCCTTAAACTTTTCCTTACATTTAATTTCAATTTATTATCTGTGGCCCTATGATATCAACATATCATGAAAAGAATTTTAATTTTAATTAATTAATTAGAATTTTTAAAATGGTAGTTTTAAATTATTGAAACTTACAAGCAAAACAGGAAAGTTTAAACTGGTGACAATCTTTAATGATTGCACTTATATCACTGATATATACACTAAAACAAAGGAGCCATAAACAATCATAAAGGCAATAGAAAGAAGAGAGAAAGTAGAAAGAAGGAAGCCTTGGGCAACTTTGTAATTTTCAGAGATAAAGGATGCTCAATTGGCTCACCATCAGATCGTACTAAAAAAAGAAAAGAAAAGGTTTACCAGTGTAGGAGAAGGGATGGTCAATGTTATCAAAGGCTTTATATAAAAATAAGGATATTCTGTAATACTATGTTAAACCTATTCTACAAAGCGCCATTATATACCCTGAATGTTAAATAAGATAGAGGCAAAGATTTTTTTTTTTTTTTACAATCCAATAGGTCCAATCCTTCATCTCTGAAAAGTACCATGTCCATAATTCCTTACTAGTATATACAATAATTTAAACATCATACTCACTTGCTGTGCAGACACTGAAACACTATTTTTAAAAACGGTCCAAACCACGGCTTCAGAACATGGTGGTGTTGTCAAGGAGCCATGATAACGATAGAAGTCCAAGTTATTTGGTAAAAAGTCCCTGAAATTCAGCTTAACTTCTTGGCCATTTGCTCCCTCTAATACCTTTTGCAAATTAGAGTTCACTCTGGCTTGCTGTAATTTAAAAAAAACACCTGAATATTGATTTCCAAGGTTCATTATCTCTTTTTCTTTGTTAATTAAAATCACTATCATGAATATTAAAGAAAATAAATTACAAAAACTAGATAATTTTAACTCCGAATTTAGACAGTACAGATAGCATTACTAGAGCTACTGCCAGTCCCAAGCATGGTTATAGGAGGAGGGTTAGCAGGAGAGTTAACAGCCCACCTGTTGTAAAAAAAATACCTTATTACTAACAATCAATCAACTAGCCTCGGATATCTGGAAACGACCTGGACCTAGGAAATGGACTATCAGTATTGCTATGTGGAACATATGTACACTTTACAGAGCAGGAGCACTAGATGAGCTCAGACTAGAGGCCCAGAAATGTAACCTGGATATAATAGCAGTACAAAAAAATAAGTTGGAAAGTGGAAAGTGTAGCAGGTAAGGAATTCACACTGGATTTCTTTTATCTAATAAACTGAAGAATTCATGATTGGATTTCCAGCCCGTGGATGAAAAAATGAGCAAAGTGAGGGGACAACTTCATAATCTCAGCCTTGTCAATGACAAAGAAATCAAAGAAGATTTCTATGAGCAATTAGAGCATGTTTACGAAACGTGCCCAGCATATGACCTTAAAATTGTTTTAGGAGATTGTAATGAACAGGTGGGAAAAAAAGCAGAATTCATGCTCACAATTGGGAAATACAGCCTGCATAACTCCACAAATGAGGATGGTGAACGAATGATGAAGTTCGCAGCCTCAAAGTTTTTAGTAGTGATGAGTACCGTATTCCTGAATAAGCCTCAACTTAAACAAACCTGGCATTTGCCCGATGACAGTACAGCGAACCATATAGATCATGCACTACTATCAAGTAGGTATTCTAATAGTGTCAATGATGCGAGGTCACACAGAGGCTCCAACATAAACTCAGATCATTATCTAGTTGTGATGAAACTAAATCAAAGAATCAAATCCCTTCCGAAAAATCAAGAAAGGAAAACCAAGGCTTGGAATCTGTTGTTCTTCAAAGAAGAAGAAGGAACAAAAAAGTTTTGACAATTAGTAACAACGGGTGTAAGAAGCATACCAGCAGAAGAAATACTTTATAAAAATCCAGATAGGAGATGGTCTGAAATAAAGGGTATATTAAAGAGTGCATGTGGACTGGCTGAAAGACCCTCAGAAACTTCCGGTTTGATTAAGAATGCTAACAGGCAATAAAGGAAAGGAATGAAAAAGGGCACAGGTTGTTAATCAGAGACACATGCAATACATTGAGAGAATACTCTGTTCCAAGGAAACAGGTGAAAAACAGGTGATGGCAAAAAATAAAATGTAAGTAAAAAATGAGATTCAAGAACTGAAGGATTCTCGACAAAACAACAAAATTAGAAACTTATTCCAGAAAGTACAAAGCATCCAGAGGAAAGGGACAAATCAATCCATAGGAGTAAGAGATGCAGATGGAAATATAAAGAACCTACTGGATGATGTGTAGAATAAATGGAAAGTTTACATTTGAATTCAGAAACTAAAGAAGGTTCTAGATGTGCCTCTCATGGAATTGTGAGGCAAGATCTTTGTGATGAACACATTCCCCCAAAGACAGAAGACATTGACTGTATACTTTTTTAGACAACTCTTCCTAACGGCAGACCTGGAGCGATGTTGTTAAATTAATTAATTTAGAGATAACTAACATTTCTACTATTATTATCCATATAGAAATGTTGACAGATAAAAGTTACCTGCATTTTTCTCAGTTTTTCGATATTTTAAAAAAAAATTTGTAACACTGAAAGGATATATCTCGGTTAATATTTAGGTTAGATAAACGTTTAAATTGTAAAATTCGTAGAGAATTTGATGCTTTTTAAATTTTGTAATAAAGTTTTTGTTGGCTAAAAAGCATTGTTTAGGAGTTATAAGCAAGAAACTGGAATAAGTCTGGCAAAGGCCAAGGTTTTTTGTGGGCACTGAAGTTTCCACATTTGGATGAAGGTTCAACATGGATTTTACACCACAGAATGTTCACATGCAACATGTCAAAAGATCATTAGGTTCCGAATTGTGACCAAACTAAAACACTGGAAATCACTGGGAGTAGATGGTCTACCAGCGGAACTGTTCGATAATGCCGGAAGTGAAATGAGAAAAGAATTTCAATATCTGGGAAGAAGAATGAATACTCAGTGATTGTAGCAAAGAGATTCATAGTTCCAGTTTATAAAAGAAAGTTGACCCTACACTATGCTATAACTATAGATGTATAACTCTACTAAGTACAGAATATTAAGTTTTCTCAATGGCGTTGTTTAATAGACTACTGCCATATGTTGAGAGGAAGCTTAGGAATCATCAGGGAAGTTTCAGATATAACAGGTCTTTAGCAGACCAGATTTGGAAACTGAAAAATTTCTGTGAAAAAATGAAGAAATATAGTCAGACAAAGTGGATGCTATTCATGAATTTTAAATCAGCGAATGATACAATCATTAGACAAGAGTTCTTCAATGCCATGTATGAGATGGAGATCCCCCTGAAACTAATACACCTAATGGTATACACAATGAAAAATATGAATTGTTGGGTAAGTTGTCCAGAGGGTTTGTCAGAACCCTTCAATATACAAAATGGGCTTGGACAAGGAGATCCTCTTGCACCTCTCCTTTTCAATATTGTACTATAGGCAATCATGGAAAGAGCGGGATTAGTTTGAAATGGAGAATATCTTTAATCGGATGATCCAAATACTTGCCTATGCGGATGATGTTGTGATAATTGGAAGATCACTCACGAACACACAGTCTGCAAAGGCTTGAGATGGAAGCAGGCAAGGTAGGATTATAAATAAATGAGAACAAAAATAAACTGTTTATATTAAGAAGAGAGAAGTGAGTAGGTCAACAACAACACTACATGATATGAACACATATTTTTGAGGTCATTCACAGCTTTCAGTACCTTGGCTCAGTCATCAATGATAGTCAGAATGAAAGGGAAGAAATTAGAAGAAGAATTCTGGTTGGGAATCATGCATATTTTGCCATTTCTAAGTAACTACTTAATAGTTAAATGGTTAGCTGTAAAACAAAATTATACTGTACAAAACACTGATTTGGCCTGTAGAGATGTACACCTGTGAGTCTTGGACTCTAAAAAAAAATGGTTCACAGTTGGAAAAGGTTTAAATGTCGCATCCTCAGACAGTTCAGAGGGTCAGTCAAAGAAAACGGTGTATGACGAGTAAGAAAGAATGCTGAACTATACAAACTTTATGGTTATATGAGCATCTCTTCTTTTGCTAGGATACAGAGGTTAAAGTGGCTGGATCACTTGCTTAGAACGGAAGAAGGAAGGTTGGCAAGAAGATTGTATGAAAACTGTCCTGATGGAGTTTGGCAAAGAGGAAGGCCAAAAGGTAGATGGAGAAATAATGTCTTGCAAGATCTCAGGAAACTTTGAATAATCATTATGCATGCAATGGACCAGAATAGATGGGAGCTGGAGATTGAGCAGACCAAGTAAAAGAAGAAGGTAATTTTACAGTTTATTAATAACAAAAATATGTTGGGAACTGAAAAATAGTTAAAAGTTATCATCAAAAATTACAGATACTAGTATGTCCCTTTCTGGTTTCCACTTCTTTAGATCTTCACTATCATGTCTCAAATCTGTTATTGTAAATGGTTGCATTATCCTTTTGCCTCTTAGAGGGTCTTAGAGGCAATGGTAAGGAAAATCAGAGATTTCCTTGAGGGCAGGAGATAACTGGCTACAGACAGGATACTTTGCTTTTTGTGGTTTGTTCTTGTCAAGCGTCGGTGCATGAAGGACTTATGGTTGTGATCATCTCTCCCCACTGGCACATGTATTTATAATATATCATCACTGTATGGAGAAGGAATCTCTTCTCCCATGGTGTAACATGGAAAGGAAAATTTAAACGTTGAACACATGTTCAAATAAACACCCTTTCTTGTGACAGAGTAGGAATTTAAATCGATGAATAGGATGCTCGACACTGAACGCTCTTCATGCTATCCAATTTAAAATAAATTAGATGAACTGAGAATGTCTTGTGGTATCGAACCTAAATTATTAGTAAAATTAAACTGTTAACCAACAACCTTATAAAGATGGAGGTTATCTTAAATTTTACTTATAATTATTTAAATAATATTAATGCTGAAATATATTACACAGAACAAAGTTCCAAGAACAGCGATTCCTTCAGGATCATTTGTTGCAGCATCTGTTCTGTTGCCATAGATTTCTCTGTAATGGACCAAATGTGCTTCTAGGGCTAACCTTAAAAAGGAAATACAGTAGTTTGAGTATCAATTCATTGTATCTGTCATCAGCGTAATTATTTTAATATAGAATCACCATGTATGCAGTTACTACATTTTTGACTTAGTTGTATTTATTCAGTTTGCAAAAACATTATGATTATTCAATTTATAATGATGATTGTAAAAATTGATTATAATTTCAAATTAGTCTCTCATTGAAATACCTCTACATTAAATGACTCAACGGATTTTAATGCTTTATTGGTTTATTGGTTTGTAATCTTATAATGAAAGTGTAGGAATTTAACTAGATTACCTAAGAGACCCGATTTTTCTCATTTATTGTACTTTTTTCATTTACTTTTATTTTAAATAAAATATATTAATTACATTATAAAAAAGAATTTCATGTGGCCTAAAAGATCTTTACCATCATGATCACTTTTTTCACAGCATGCAATAATACTTTTTTAATTTTTTATTTTAAAGATTTGCGCGGTATAGTTTTCTAAAATTCAGCCTAGTATTATATTAATTGTAATATTACCATTTAAGAACATATTACAGTAAGATTATTAGTACTTATTACATATTAGTATTATTATTGTAAGCTTGTAATTATTGCAATTGTTCACTTTTTTTCTTTTTTAAACTGATTTCTATATCTATTGAACTAGCTTGTAGAAACTTATATTTCTATACTTATTGAACTGAAGAATTGATACATTAGTTTCTTTTTTTATTGTGAATACCTCTTAGAGTCAATGAGATGTTCAGACCCAAAATGAAAGTGGGCTGATTGCAGCACATAAGTACCACGAAGGCCTCCTCCGGAAACAGCAATTCTGACATTTGGATCTGGAGTGATCTTTACTATAACAGATAATTACAGAAAATCACTTCATTGTTTGTAATTAAAATTAATAAGCACTAAAATATAATCAAGAGTTAATTATTGAGATATAATGATCAAAGAACCAAAAAAATGTTTGTTTCTTTATAATTGTTGTTATACTATTATTGATAATTATTATTATCCCATAATTCACAATCAACAACTTATTGGCTTGGGTAGAGGGACCTTAATTGAAGGGTTTACTACGAAAAGGAGGTAGCTCCCTCCTGGGATGTTTGAACTTGCATATACGATTTGGTAGACAAAAAAAAAATTCTTTCGTTTGAGCTACCTCATTTTTGCAGCAAGCCCTTAAATTAATTATAAATTTAAAATTTTGTTGCATCAAAATAAAAAATAGTAAAATTGTGTGCAGTGACAAACTGTCTGTTTTATTTTGGCGGAAATGTGAAATAATATGATAATCTTCTTAATGAAGTTTGATCAAAATTTGTTTAAAAACCAATTTATAATATAAAAATAAACTCTATTTGAACTGAAATGTAAAATAGAAAAGGAATTTGGAGATAAGCTATAAATTCAAGAATCAAGATAATAAACAGGGACTACTTTGTAGTGGTGAATGTTATGCCTGGGACACCATAGAAGACAAGAGGGAGCTGAATGTGAGATACCGTAGAGTACAGATCTCAAGTGGCCATCAACACTCTTATGGTGAAATGATTCCCTAGTTACAGTTAGGAATTAGCAGTATAGTAGTTGAGAATTTCCCAGAGCTGGGACAATATATGCAATGCATATTATGCATATGCTCAATCATCACTAGTGTGAGTATAATTGAGAGCAAAAAAGAATTAACGAACATTTATCATTTTAAATGTAAATTATTTGTATTTTAATGTCTAGATATAACTTGTCAAATTCTGACATTCCATATAACGAAATGAGTCATATTTATATTTAGAACAATTGAATAATTTCAAGCGTTTTTAAAAAAAATAAAAAATCCGACAAGCTAAGACCAGAGAAAAGTGACAGCTGATGTGGTTTCTTAGTGACTATTTACTTAACTTACTAAATTTTTTACTTTCTCTCTCGCAAATAAATGTATATCTCACACTTTTAGTATTAATGGATATGGAATAATAACTTCTTTGAGTGGCCTATGTTATTGAAGCTCTATTAATTATAATTTTAAATAATCTTAGGGTATATTAAAACACATGGTCAGATTGAATAAATATATATTTTTTTTTTGTAGTGCCTTTTCCTATTCGGATACTAAGGCCCGCATTGCTCAACTGTTATACATTAACGTTGTTAGTAACAGTAGGGGATTTTATTTTTTATTAAAAATATTATAGATCTAGTTTTAAATTTCGTAAAATAATATAGTTTTATGCATACACACTTATTACATATATAATGTGTGTGTACAAAATTTAAAATTAAATTAATAAATAATTATAAATACTCGTAAAATGGTGTTGATCAACGGTCACTGTAACTGGTACTTCTTGGTCATAGTTGATGAGCTGAATAGGTGCCCCTCCGCGCCTAGGGGAAGTCCATCTGCTGTGAATGTTGATGGGCGATTGCCTTCCTCCAGTTCGGCAAACTCCTCCCCAATCTGTAAGTTAATATTATTATTATTAATTAATTGTATGAAAAAACATCCTTAAATTTGTCTTTAAAATATGGACATATAACATCTAAGAATAATGGGGAATCCATAAGGAAATAATTTTTTAGGCTCTAAATATGTTGATATCATTAATAACACACAACATTCTATTATTCAATTTACGGCTCCAACAGAACATCCTACTTTATTAACATTTTTTGTTCCATCTTTATATATGGATTAGATACTTCAAAAGAAATGACAATGATTTAATTTCCTATGGAGGAGCAATTTTTATTAGGAGTGTTCACAAAATCCATACATTTAATTCAAAATCACATTTAACATTTCCTCATCGTGAAATCTAATATGTGACCAAAAATATGACTTTGATTTTATTATAAACAATATTTTATCCCCTATTTTCTGGTGAAAAGCATCCAAGTGTTAAAAAAAAGTAATATGATTTAAACTTATCAAAGTAATCCTCCTATAGTTAGTGTTTATCGCATATGCAATAGTTACCGCTAGAAATCATCCATGAAACTCTTCCAAGACAGTCCATATGTATGTGCATATGGACATATGTGGTTTCACAGTTATTTACCTGCCATATCGGAATTTTTAGAATCAGTTTATGAAATTAAATTTTATAACATTGCTTATAAATCAGTTTTTCTTTTGTCCTGTAAAATAATTTGTTTGACAAGGAGGTTTCTCTGCAGTAATGAAGATATAAAACTCGTATATCATAATGGAACTAATTTTTAACATATACACATATGGAACTAATTATTAACATATTTTCATATATTAATATACATATAAGTTAAGAATTAATTTTGGAAATACAGAAAAAATCGGAGATGATAGTTTATCTGATAAGTAAATATTTTGTAATTAACTTATTTTCTTGAAATGCGGGGAGACATTTCATGTTGATATATTACTTAAATATATCAACATGAAATGTCTCCCCGCATTAAATAATTGTATTTAATAAATGTATTTCCATGTATTAATTGACTAACAATATATTTGGAGGTAAAAGTGTAAAGGACATTCTTTGGCTATCTTTGTGTTTTCTATTTTTGTTTTCTATCCTACCAAAGCTTAAATCATTTAACAATTTTATGAGATGTCCCGTTTTTGTTATTACTCAAAAAATTTTAACTATATGAAAATTATAATATAATTTTATTCAATTTAATTAATCCATTGATTGTCGATGTGCATTTTGACCGGACTGGATGTATGAAGTTACAAAAAAAAAAGAGTCAAAAGTTAGCCAAAGATACCGTACGTTAGTAGTCCCACATAAAGCTAGACTTTCGCTTTTACTGCCCACGGTTGCGGCTGGTAGCGCTGCCAATGCCAACCGTTACCGCTAACTGTCACTGCTTGTATATTTCCTTGAAACTGCTATGTTTTCTCTAACAGGAGTTGAGCTTGATATCTATTTATCTCTAATTCTAATACATTAGTCTATATATATATATATATATATATATATATATATATATATATATATATATATATATATATATATATATATATATATATATAGGGATGCCATTGGGCAATCATTGATGATGATTATCCCAAAATTAAGTAAGCTTATGAATACTTTTGAATTTCTTACCTTGTCCTCTAAATTGGATACCTTTCCAAAGTAAATTTCGTAAATTTTTTCCAAAGGCCTGGTTTGTGGTTACCATTATTTAATAATTAACCAAGATAATGTTGCTACTTTTACGTTTAATACTAATGTTAATCAACGTTACTGCTATCTTAATGAAATATATAGAAATTAAATATGGGCATGGTTACTAAAGAACAACCTCCTTGCTAACATTTATCTTTATTCCTCAAAATTAAAACAACAAACTATTACAATAAAAAGTTAACCATGGAATGATTCAGCCTAGACTTAGCCATTAATTGTTTTAACATAAATCTCTTATCTGTACTAATTGGTGTTGATGGTTCCTCAGGCGAAGGGTTGAGGCGATGGTTGTAGGCTTGCATCAGGCAAGGTCAGGATTCAGAGGAGCAGTCTCGCATCAGCTGATCTCAGTCTAGCAGTCTTCCCTCAGCCTCAGTCTGTTCAGCTGTCCCTCTTTTTCACCTCTTTGCTTCTATCCCCCTTTCTCTCTTATTTTGCCTAAGAGTGGGTCGAAAACGATGTTCATTGGCCGACTAGTTTTATAGAGGGAGGAAATTCTGGGATTTCATCGGATGGCTCCACCCCTTGTCATGACAGCTGGTATCTGCGAACCATTATCCAACTAGTATAATTTAATCATACCTTTTCCACTTTTTCCTCGAGGCCAGCCAAGCCTAAGGGGACCAAGTTCTTAAAATTGATTAGGTGTTCCAGCTTTTGGCATTGTTACAATGTTAACTTCTCAGTAGGGTTTTTAAATTAACTTATCCCTTATCACTTATGTGGTGACATCTGTCATCGCCTGTCAGTTACCCTTCTCTACCTGCTCGTCCCTTATTTCTTTTGTTCGCACCTGGTCTGGTTAACTTAAATAACGATAATATTGTCCAATATCAATGCATATCAAAACTGCACACCTTAGCGGCCAATTCCCATCGTACTAAACTTCCTAGTTTACAATATTGATAAATAAATATGTTAGTTTTAAATTTAATGGTTTTCATTTGTATCGCAAGGGTAGAAATATACGCGATGATGGAATAGTGATCTTATTTAATACCCACGTCATTTCGCCTGGTTCAGGATTAGATTATGTTTGTACACAATTTTAATCATTATGTACCAATAAAGTACATATCAATGCCCAACTTCTACGGAGTGATTTTGCTTCTTGGAGTATTTTGAATAGAAAATAGAAGAATTGAAGGGGTATCTCTGATTTTAAATTTATTACTAGGTACAGTAATGACTGTTATTCGTATAATTATTTCAGTAATAAATGTCCTATACGTATTTGTAATGAAATCACAAGAGATAATTTTTTTTCATTATGCGATTAGTAAATCAGTACTTAAATGAAAAAATACATTTTGATTTTTCAATATTTGAATTTGAGTGTTTATTTAAGATGAAAATGTCTTTCATTATTTAATGTTAATTGGATATACATTTAAATCGCTTTTTAAAGAGAAGTTTCTTAATGAGTTTAAGATCTAAAATGTAATGAATACTGTTGTTACTTCAAGCCTATAAAATTCATTGGTTATAGTTTTGTTTAAATTTTTAATAATATCTCATCTAATTTTGTCTCGAGTGACAAAAAAATAAATAAGGATAAGATAGGAACCGTCGGAATGTTAGCGTCATCATAAAAATTCTGCTTCATCGTGATAACATAACCTAGAACCGTCGCACTGCCGACCGACAGACTCCTTCTGGAGCGGTCAGGACAGCAGCAGTATAGGTCTAACTGCTGGGTAGTGACTACGAAATATTCCCCGTTCTATTCAGTCAAAGAAGTAGGCAACTGCCAGCAGTCTCTGCCAGCCGCAACCTTGGGCAATATCAGCGAAAGTCTACCTTACCTGTCTACTTCACCAAAATGACTAAATGAGACATGTGCTAGATTTACCGTTTTCACATTTTCAGCAATAAAATTGTAAGTAATATACATAAATATTTTTTTTTACCATCTCCGTTGACTGAGTAATTCCAGTTCTCTTGACTTTTGACCGCTGAAACAAAACAAAATTGTGCTGTTATAACCATGCATGTAAAAGCATACATAAAAATAAGACTTACAGAGATTATAGAGATATAGTATAAGGAAAGTTACTTCAGAAGTTAATGTATAGATAAAAGTTACTATGAAAAAGGAAACTAAAAAAAATAAACTTTCCAAAGATTTGCAATGTTATTTTGAACGCGCTTTATCAAGTTATCAAAATTGAAGAGCTAAGTGGAGGAATATGTTATGTGATATAGAAAAAATAGGAATTTTTGGTTGGAATACTATTTTAAATACTCCTTTTTATAAGCAACTTATTTAATTTTTCTAAACATTGAATAATGGAAGTTTTCATAAGTTGCAAATGTGTGATACTGTCCAAAATAGGAACAAAAAACAAACATTAAATTCAATTTTTCTCAGATTCAAATTTTTGTAACATAACATGTTCTTCCATTTAGCTCTTCAATTGGTGGATAAATTTCTTATCTCGCCAATCAGTTCATCGATGGCACCGTAAATCCATCAGACTGCCTCTAAACTCATCGATGGAAACCATCTGGCCGTCTCTTTATTCAATAATTAAAACACTGTTTAGGTCGATGGTTCGATGGATGTGACCTAAATATCTGTGCTGTAATTTCTGTTTTTAAAATCAACAACAACTGATTTTTACAGTACAACTGATCTCGTATAGTATTTCGTCTCGAAAAGGAATCTTTCGTGATGAAGAAAGTACAAGCAGTAATTCTTACAGTCAATATCAGAATATTAATGGAAAAGAGGAACTTTTGAGGGAGGATTCGAAGAAAATTAAAATTAAAATCTGCGTGACAAATATTGTACGGCCTACTCAGACGACGATTTTCTTCAGTAGAGGCAACAATAAATTTTTGGATGTTATATTTAACTGTAGTAGCACAAAAAGGAAAGAAATTGAAAATATATTGCTAAATTTAATTATTATGTGGTTTATTACCTTCCGAATGGTAACGTTCTGCTTGAACCGAAGGGGCTGTCTCTAATCTCAAAATACACCGCTGTCCATCACTGATGGATTCAATGGGTTGTCTCCATCGGTGGATTAAGTATTGAGTTTAGGAACTTTCACCATGATTCAGTTTAATCTAATGTGACCTTTTATTTAAAAATTTATTTAATTAAAAAAAGTTCTTAATTTTTCAATAACGTCGATGTATTCCGATGTTAAATAACTATCTTAGCAAATTTTTTGATAAAGTAACAAATTTAAAATTTTTTGTAGGTAATATTTTTCTATAAACTTTTTATGATGCTGATATTCTTGTTTTGATGGAAATGACCACATGAATTTTCATCGATTTCAGCTCAATAGTTTTATGGGAAAACAATTGACTATTTCCGCTTCAAAATCATGTAAATAATAAAAATATGTTATCTTTAATTTAAAAAACAAAAAAATGTCTTCTATTTTTAAGTAATGTTCCAAGCAAACTCACAAACAGGGGCCGGCAAATAATTTAATAGACCTGCGCTTACATCGCACCACAAGATATACGGTGCTAAACCAGTTTAATATCCCCGCAATGAAACGGAAGACCCTTAACAAACGATTTAAACTACTTAAAGTAATCAATTTTTTTCAAATCTTAAAACTGAACATATACACATATCTATTTAAAATAACATGGACATACTCCTACAGATATAGCTTCAAATTTTCCAATAAAAAATATTACAACTCGCAATAAAAGCATCTCATTCTGACTTACAACTACCAACAGTCGACTTATCTACACATTAGGACTCTTTACCATCGATTTAATAATTACTAAGACCGACATGCCAACAGACTAATTTAGGAAATGGTAACTATTCAGCTTCCTTCCGACATAAGGAAAATACTAAGAAGGTGCTGGGATGTGAGATCTCCATTCTTCCTAGGTGACTCAATCAAGTCCGAGAAGAGTTGCTGCTGGATACTGGGTACTGCGTTAGTTGTCTGATCCTTGCGATATGAAAATGTTTTATTACTAGTAAAAAATTGACATTCGAAGGGCTTCTTAGAGTACGCTCATATGGCTCCGCTCAAAAATATGACTCATTTTACACGAAGGTTCATCTATTTTAGACAATTATATCCTTGAAGAAGAGCTGAAAAAGAGACGTGCCATGAAGCCTCTGGATTACAAAATAGCGGCCAATCAACCAAGCGTATTTTTGCGTATTTTCTGTTATTGATTTATAATTCCAATACGGTGCTTCTTAGCGAAAACTTTTCCCTTTTAAGATTTAAAGAACATTAAATTCTATGTCGGATGAGTATATGACATAATAAATTTGGTTAAGGAATATGGTCGAAACCGATGATCGAAAAAAACAATTTTTACCAACTTTGCCAAGAAATTCAATACAGTGACTTTTAAACGGTCTATTCTTAACTGTGCAGTGCCCTACTCAGAAAGTCAGAGTAAATTAAAATTTATTTAGGAAATTTAAGGTCGGGTTTAAAATGCTATAAGTACTACAAAAACAATATTTGTGATCCAGAAATAGTAACTTTTAGAGTTATTCATTTTTTAAATGAAATAATTAAATTTTATTGCGATTTCAAGGTTATATTGAATTATATGTAATGAAAACACTATTATTCTACGGAGTGAAGTATATTAAAAGAATTTTTTATTCAAAACTGGCATCATATTAGCACTCTTTTAAAACGTTAAATGGTTTTAGCACTCTGTAAAACGTCTATTTTCAAATTTTGGGGTGACTCTAAAAATAACAATTTGTTGGTTAAAAATTTCCCCTACAAATTTTTTAAAGGTTTAAAAAATTCCCTATAAATCAGGAATCCTTTGATCGATACAAACTAAGTTGGTCTTAGTTCTTAATCTACGCGGTTCGCTTTAACTGTGGTCTTCCTGCATGTTTTAGAAGTAACGTTATCCGCAAAAAAACTCATTTTTGTTTTTATTTTATAATCGCATTTTATTATATAGACCTTCGAGATAATGCAATAGCTGCTTATATTTTATGGAAAGAAGAAACTTCCCTCTTTCCAACGAGTCCAAGAAAATCAAAATCGGATAAATTGAATACGAGATACAGTGCTTCAAATCGAAACATAATTACGTGGCTTCCCAAGTTTTAGCTCCTTCCTTCCTTCCCTCCCCCTCTCCCCCTCCTCCGAAATTGAAAAAATTATTATTTTTTTCTCGATGATATTTTCAACATAAAGGCTTTTTGGTGAGCTGGATCAAAATCTACCATAATTTTGGATGTGAAAAAATCTCCACGGCTATTTCACCAAATAAACTGAACATTTTTTTAATTTATTTTACAAAAAACAGTTATTTTTTCAATTTTGTATTTTTACTTTAGTGTGCACTAAAAAAACAATTGTTCCAAACTCGAGGTAAAAAATAAAGCAGTTTCAGGGTGTTTTATTTTTTTCCTCGGCTCCTAGGGACGAACGCCGACACACGCATCTAGTACTTATGGATGTAGAATCACCATAAAAATTTTGGTTGAGATCGGTGACCCATTGACTGTGCCCTCCCCTCATTAGTACCTTTTGGAATGAATTCTAATTCTCAAACGTGATTTTAAACGACTTCTGTGTTTTTTTAGATGAAATCGGATGGTGGATTTCGATAAAAAGGAACGATTAGAATACAAATACGTCAAACTATCGAATTCGAAAAAAAGTGTCCTTTAGTACCTTAAACCGTAAATCAATACCTTAATTGAGTTTTTAAAAATAAATTAGCGGTTGCTATGGTACCTTAGCCTAATGACGTGATCCTGAGCTGACCGCAGTGCATTACGGCCGAGGAACTATTCTACGGCTAGCTGATGAAAATATATTTTTTTAAAACAATTTTTGATCATTAACTTTGTATTAGCTTAACATTTTAATTAATTTGTCTTTATTATTGATTATCAGTTATTCCAGGTATGATACCAACTCACTGGCCATCAGTAATCTTTGTATTTGTTATAACTTATACAAATTTATATCTAATATCATAATGTTGTTTCATGGTATTAATTTCAGTAATGTAATAGGATTGTTTATTAATTATTTTATTACTTTATTAATAAACAACTCATTTTATACATATTATGGATGAGAAAGGAAACTGATATGGTAAGATACTAATCGTAACTTAATTGTTTATAATTAAACACGCAAGTTTTGGTACACTGTTTATTAAATATTATCATTTGTTCTAATCCATCATAAAACAATGAAACTCTTGAGACGGAATTTCATGAGCTTAGTACACTAGGTAGCATAAAGGCTAAGATGACAAAAAACCTCAATGACTTTGTGTAGGTCATGTCTGGACATTTGTCTCATGTCATTATGGAGTTTGTGTACCAGCCAAGATCTGAAAAAATTTAAATTTTCTAATATGATTTATTCTCCTTATTTCAGATTATAATGTGTCATTAAATAATTATAATCCACTAATGGGAAATTTTCATATTTGAAAAACTTCTAAGTCTTATATTTATATATTTTCGATTCTAGAACGAAACAATTTCATACCACCAATTAGATTTTATTAGGTACCTATACTTGACTGTCTAACCTTTAGTATTAACTACAGTAGTACCATCATATAATAAATGCTATATCTGTCGCTTTCGAATAATATGGTAGTACATGTGGCACTTTTACCTAGAAAGTTTTGGAGAAGATCTGAAAATTTGACCATTTACATTTTTTGGGATGCTCCTTACGAATCTCAACTTTGTTACCTCATTTTTTTTCCTATAAATATATTTTTACATAATGCAAAATATTAATATTTTTCTCCCATAGCACTAAAACCATACGCATGATATTGCATTGTTTAGCAATATCAACCTATACTAAATTAAACAATAGTAAATTCCTTTTATTACTTTCGCTTATTTTTTTTCGTCCGGGGAATCATTTAGGACTTATTCTAATGGAATCTCGGTGGAAAGTTTTGGAGAAGTTCTGCAAATTTGTTTATTTAAGTTTTTTTGGGTGTTGATTACTAATTTCAATTTTCCCACCCCAAATTTTTCCTGAAATTCTAATATTTATTTTATACTGAATTAAATTAGAGTAAATTATCTATATATATAGATATAGAATATAGAAAAAATATTTTTTCTTATAATCATATATTGTACTAATTCTAATATTTATTTTATACTAAATTAAATTAGAGTAAATTATATATATATTTTTTTTTTGTTAAGCCCTATGGGATGTGATGTGGGGTTGATATTCAAGAGTATAAATTGGGATAGTAGAGACCTGTTATACTGCATCGGATGCATTTTAAGAGGTGGAGGAGGGTATGAGAAATTTTGGAGATTATGGAAAATGTGAATCACTATCTAGGGAGGGAGCTCACTAGTTATTTTGAATCAATCAAGTCAGTTATTTATTACTTTCCCTTATCTATTTACGAAGTATATAGTAAGGAGAAGTATTTCGATCGTGAAATTTTCGAATTCGAGTTTTCAACGGAAACACATTTTAAGGTCCTCTGAGTCCAAATAACCAAGTCTCACAAAATGATCTGTGTGTCTGTGCGTATGTGAACAGCCTAGCTCAAAAACGAAAAGTTGTACGATACTGAAATTAAGTATTTAAGGTAGGTATATAAGTGTGATGTTACAGCAACTTTTTCGCCAAAATCGACTAACCGTATGTGCCACTTTGTTTAATCGATTTTACAATTTTTTAACGATTTTGATGAAACTTGGGCTAAGTTATTCTTTATAAAGGCCTTTAACGTTTTATTTTTATTGTAGTACATCACTGCAGGGAAAAAGTTATGATGAAAAGAATATTATATTTGCGCATAGCTTAAAAAGTGTGGATTTTATGGTAAATCATGTATAGGATTGTATGAAAGGTAATTAAATTATCTAAAAAATAATAAAATAATAATAATAAAATAAAATCTTCAAAATCGGACCGGTATTAGCAAAGATACAGCGCATCGGACTAACCGGAATTAGCTATTATATCATGGATTTTACATTTCTCGAAAACGGCTCTAACGATTTATTTGAAACTTGCCTAAATTATTCTTCATAAAGACCTTTAACTTTTTATTTATGTAGTACATCACCGAGGAAATGCAAGGGAAAGAGGTATGATGAAAAGAATATTTGATTTGCGCTTAACTTAAAAAGCATTAAATTAAAAAGCATTACCTTAAAAATTCACAGTATAACATTGTATGAAAGGTTATTAAATTATCTAAATAACAAAAAAAGAATCATCAAAATAGGAACAGTATTAGCATAGATACAGTTTATTTTAGGAGTATAAGACGCTAAATTGATAACCGAGCACATCCGAAAGGAGATGGATGCGACCGAACCTCCTCCCACCAATCTGCCCATCTGTTATAAACAATACGCTCTGTAATAAAGTAATTTAAGAATACAAAAGCGAAAATTAACTTAATAATTTCTACTTTCCCTTTATTTAATGGAAAGATAATGTAACTAAATAACTAAGCCTAAACTTGTAAAATATATTGTCAACTTGACAAA
Organism: Rhaphigaster nebulosa; assembly: GCA_948150685.1. Classification (NCBI taxonomy): domain Eukaryota; kingdom Metazoa; phylum Arthropoda; class Insecta; order Hemiptera; family Pentatomidae; genus Rhaphigaster; species Rhaphigaster nebulosa. The sequence goes on from OX411306.1 coordinate 39,847,195, forward strand.
GTTAAAATATATAACTATATAGTGAACAGAAATATTGTCCTAAAATTGTTTAAAAAACTATTTTATTATACTTAAGTGGGAGAAGATGTGAAGAAGTGAATGCTGCTGAGTTTATTACAAGCAGTGTTTTGATGAACTTTTTAAAATTATTTTAAAAAGATAGTTATTATAGGGCGTTAAGGGAAAGTTGTGTGATGCGCGCACCGCATCAGATTTTTTTTCTCAATCTAGTCTTTGAACAAATTTTCGCAAACCCTGTGGCCATCCTGTTATGTAGAAGGCCTTTACAAGGAGAATTTCTATTTAAAACTTGAAGCTTCATACATCATGCGCGGGCAATAGAGAGAAGCTTGGAAGATGCTACTGCATCACCCACATTAAGTTTAATTTATAAAAATATACTGAAAGAGTTGTATCCCGATCTTACTACAGTCTTAAGAATATTCCTTATCATCCCAATTTCTACTTCTTCTGAAAAAAAGGAGTTTCAGCAAGCTGAGACTGATTTAAAGTTATTTCAGAAGCACGATTCTTCAACAAACGATACCAAATCTGAGCATAATCTCTATATAGTGCAAACGGGCTGCATCCATAAATTATGAGAAGATCATAAACATTGTTTCTGCAATTTTGGTCTCAATGTTACCTGGGGTTTTTCAAATAAATGATTCATTTGTGCATGTTCATCACTTTAATATTTTATGGTTTGTGTTCTTAGCTACCTCCGTTATATCCTATTGTTTTCACTAATATCTTGTGCACCTGATTCAAATCTACAATTTTTATGTTTAAATAACTCAAAGAAAATTTTTCACTTTTGACAGGGTATATATAATAATTTGCATCTGTTGTTAAATTCATGTAATTAGTTTGTAACAATCCGTTGATTAGTTTACAACAGCTGTTTCAGATTTTAACACTGCTATTGGCAAACAATATTTGCACCTCATTCAGAACACATTCTTTGAGTCATAAAACAATCAACGAAGCACGTTATTTTTATATGTGCTCAGAAAACTTTGTCGACGACATAGAATTTCGAGTGTTTCCTAATGAAAGTGTCTACTGAACAAATCAATTACCACCACTTTCTTTTGAATTTTAATCACGAAATTAAAAGCTACCGTTTCCGGTTGCCGAAGCACAGTTAAATGCGTGAAATTAATATATATTAGATCAAATATTTGAGATTCATTTTTCTTAGCATCATTGCATCAATCGAACATCCTGGATTGATTACATACTAAATGTTTTAAATATTGGAAAATCAATTTTTCAATGTGTGTTTTTTCTGAGCTCATTAACAGAGCGTGGCCATAGTTCCATGTTTATTAAAAGGTATATATATATATATATATATATATATATATATATATATATATATATATATATATAGAGAGAGAGACACATTCCTTTGTAAGAACCGGCCAGGCTTTATTAGCCTCCCTGTTTATTTTTCATCGTAGAGGATTCACTAGGGTTTGGTTTAATCGTTCGTTAAGCTCATTAGATTCTGGGTAGTCAATGCATGTGAAGACAATCTGTATCCCATTGTTCACTAAATAGTTATGAAAACAGGTTGAATTGATACCTGAATATGAGTCAGTTAATAAGATCGAAATATTATTATCATAAGCAATTGGTTGCATTAGATTTGTAAAATCTTGAACGCTCTGACCTTTATTAGTGAATATCCTCGCATAGGCAGTGAAATGGTCTAAACAAGATGTGCACATATCTTTTGGTGTTCGGTTCCCCAAAAAACCTCCAACACTATCGATTGACATGATCGGAAAAGGCTCAGAAGCTGGACCCAATTGTGAAAGTAGGCCGATTGCACGACGACGACGAACCTTGCTCTCGAAACAAATCTGGCGACTTCTACAGAAGTTATGGATTGCTTTCATGTTGATCATGTTGAATGTATGTTAACATTCTTCCGACCATCCAAATTTGACATATTCTCTCAATAATCGATATAGTGTTTCCAGTTGCTGAGTATTATATTCTATAATTTCAAATAAACTGTGAGTATAATGATACTATTCATAGTTCCACACATTTTGCACAATCATGTCTACTGCTAGACAAGAAATAAACTATTTCTCCTCTTATCGGTGACAACCAATCTTCTCTAGAAGATGATCGCAAAATAGCTTTGCAGCGTTCCTTAAGAAGTTTTCAAATAATTAAAAGCGCATAGATAGGAACGTCCATTCTCTTACACAGGAAGAAGTTGTCCGATATTAAACTAGAACCGAAAAGTATTGAAATAGTGTTTAATGTCATCAACAAATATTCAACGTTGGCGATTTGGTATATATCGAAAATAAAAATAAATTTAATCGTAATAAGCTTCATCCCGTTCGAAATGGACCTTTTCCAATAATCGGACAGATTTTACGGACGTTTTATGAAGTGTCAAGTGAAAAAAGAAAGAGGATATCCAATTTATTCCAGTCCAGCAAGCTACTTCATTTTTCTCCGCATGAAGCGTCTTCAGGGGTGGAGGTGTAAAGTTTTCTGCAAGGACAACATGGCTCCAACCTTTCGTCAGTGATAACCGGTGACTGATCACATCTTAGAAACATTGTTTTTGTTTTGGTTGGTTAGTTTATTATGGTTAGTTTAAAGTCTTAAATCTAATTCTTTTTACCTTTGAAAGGACGTGTAATTTAATTTTTTGTTTATTATGTAATTATGTTAAAAGTATTTGTAATTATGTTTTGTTTATTTTTATTACGTATTGTAATTTGAAATTAATTCTCAGAATTCGTTAATAAAAACTAAACAGTCGTTCTAAATTCTTATATTTTAGTTTTCTATTTTCATATATCAGTTCCTAATTTGTATAATCAAGAAATATTTCTCTATCTTATATGGATAATTATAATTATAAATAATTTTACAATGCATCTAATACAAAAGCCATTACTTGGTACATATACAGTTTAAATCATTTTTATATATACAATACGCATATGCTTGATTTAGAAAAATTAACAATGAATTTCTTGAAGCATACAGTTTTTGAAAACCGAATACTTAATTCCAGCAACAAAAATAATCTAAAAAATTTAAAATATATTCATTGTTTTTTTTTTTGTTTTTTTAAGTGAAGTAAATATAATGAACAAATGCAGATCGACTTGTATATGACTAGTGAAAATATATTGATGCCACAAAGACTACTTTATGCAAGAGGATCGCAGGGCCATTCCTTTTGAGACACATAGGAGGTTCATCAAGAATTGACTAACAAGCTTGAGCACCAGTGGAAATTAATGTGGGCAAGAAGTGGTTGGTAAAAAGATATGCATCTATTATTTATTTTTAGATATAATGTAGACACAGAGGTATCAAAATAAAATCCGGTAGTAAATTATTTATAAGCACGTTGTAACTAACTGCGGAACTTAATATTGATAAAATCTTAAATAGCAATAAAGTGCAGGAAAACGAAAATTCGATTGTTAAACTAATCCAAATTTTCTAGACGATTTCAGGCATTAAAAACGAAGCATTAGTTCCATTAAGAAATACACAAATACAAGTTTTCCAGCTGGACTGAGCACTTAAATTTACTCACGTAAACGGGAGTACTTCTTTAAAGTACCTAGTGTTGGTTCTAAAAACAAAAAAAGGCAATTTGGTATGATTTTTAAATCTAACATAATATTTTTCTGAATTAAACAGGATGAAAAAAAAAATATTAAAAAACAACAAAAACCACAGATAGTCGATACATGTTTTCACTAATGAAATTAAAATAATAATTCACTTAAATTTTATATTATAATATTTTTTCAGAAACAAATTTAAACATAATATTTCATAATTATTTTTTTTAATGATTTTTATATTCTACTTTGATTAAAAATCACCTAAAGACAGGGGCGTACGCAGATTTTTATTTCGGGAGGATTTCATTTTTATATTTTTGGAGGGATGAGTAGTAATTGAAATTTGTTTTTTGGGGGAATAGGAGGGGATTCAATAAGAAGAAGGCAAATAATCACCTAAAAGTTTATAATCTCCGAATTTGGCGTAACTGTTAAGGGTAATCATGAAAATTGGATCAAAAACTATTGTTAAAATTACCCAAAATACAAATCTAATGTTGGTGTGTATTAATATTATATTTTTTTCGTAAATTTTGGGAGAAAGGGCATATATTCCTCTGATCCTCCTCTCTGCGTACTCCAATGCCTAAAGAATTTTCATTGAATTAGTTTTGATTTTCTCAATTTATTTTTATAATTACATTGCAGTGCGGTAATTGTATTCTAAATACTAAGCGTATTACCGGACTCTGCAGTAATCGCTTCATACCAATAACTTATACCAAAAGAGGTTGAGTACTACGACAACGGTAAGAAAACTTATCAAAAATAACAATGTTGGTCTCAATGACTCTACAATTTACAGATTGAATAATATTGAAAACTTTTTGGTCGATTGTCATACTTCTTCGATCTAAAATAGGTGAAATAATAATCACACGTATAAACTAAATAAATAAATTGAATAATATTGATTATTCAATCAAACCATTGGGGTTCAAACCATTGGGTTGACCGTAGAATTTATGAAGGAATGAGATGGTCCGGGAGGCGGTCAAAAAGTGGAACACAAGTAGTAAAAACTATTTATTAAGGATCCTACGTTTCGACTCACATTGCAGGTCTTCTTCAGGGCTGAATAAACAAGATACAAAAATAAGAATAAAACAATGGTATATACAGTGAATGAATTAATAAATAAAAAAAATTTAGTGAGAAAATAATGATGAATTTGTAAAATGAAACTGGTAGAGTAATGACAACAACTAATAATAAATTAATAAAACTGGCTATATAATAATAAAAATAAGTAAACCAAAAGAGAAATAACATTAACTAAAAATTAATAACTCTGCTAAATAAGTAAAAAAGGGAATACAAATAAATAAACAGACAAACTATAGTACCTTGAAGCTCCAAGGGAGGAAGAATGACATAGCAAAAAGCAAAGTAATTAAAAAGGCGGTATAGGGGTAGTAATCAGAATGTAGTTAACAGTTATATAGAGAAGGCAGTGGGAAGGGGTTTTCATTATAAGTGTCATCTGTTCGGGATGTAATGAACAAAAACTATGTACATACAGAGGCATACTGATATAAAGTTTTCAGTATCTAAAAAAATGCTTTATTAAAAAAAAAAAAGAGTAAAGTAATAAAGGGTTGGCTGTAGTAAGGAAGATAAAAGAGAAGGGAGTTTTCAAAATAATGAGGGTTAATCTTAAAAAGAAGTATTGAAAATAGAAGCAAAAGATAAATATAAATAATAAATTAAAATAAAAGTCAATATATAAAATGGGCAAGGAGAAAAAATAAAAATATAAATTGATCAGAATTCATGAACAAAGAGATTGAGGTAAAGTGCCATCTGTAAGAGTTTAATGAACAAAATGTATGAATATACAAAAGAATGAATAAGTAATACGGATAGAATATTTTTTTTCTACAGTGCCCTCACAAAACTGGTTATATTAAAGCTATAATTATAGGTATCATAACAGAAGAAATTTTTTTTAAAACAACTTTTTTAAAAATAAAAATAAGGATACAAAATTATGATATAATAAACATAAAGTGACAAAATCAAATATTAAAGAAAACGGCAAAAAATTACAAAGTAGAAAGTATTTTTGGTATCAGATTAAAATAATTGCATAGGTAAAAAATTGAATAGGTAATTTAAATGTTATTACAAAATTTTGTTATTACAAATAGTTCATTGCATCCCCAACATATGGCACTTATAATGAAAACCTCTCCACACTGCCTTCTCAATATAACTATTAATTACATTCTAATTACTACCCCTACACCGCCTCCTAAATTACTTTGCTTTTTGCTAAGTCATTCTTCCTCCCATGGAGCTTCAAGGTACTATAGTTTGTCTGTTTATTTATTTGTATTCCCTTTTTTACTTATTTAGCAGAGTTATTAATTTTTAGTTAATGTTATTTCTCTTTTGGTTTACCTATTTTTATTATTATATGGCCAGTTTTATTAATGTATTAATATTCACTAATTTATTTTTAGTTGTTGTCATTACTCTACCAGTTTCATTTTACAAATTCATCATTATTTTCATTTTTTTCTCATTTTTTTTTATTTATTAATTCATTCACTGTATATACCATTGTTTTATTCTTATATTTGTATCTTGTTTATTAAGGCCTGAAGAAGATCTGCAAAGTGGGTCGAAACGTCGGGTCCTTAATAAATAGTTTTTACTATTTGTGTTCCACTTTTTGACCGTCTCCCGGACCATCTCATTCCTTCATAAATAAATAAATGTTTTTATTTCCATTCAGCTGATTATTCAGGCAATTCTTGTTGGGAAGAAGGGTAATGAAAAAGTATAATTTTATTTCTCCTCTAAACAGTATCTTTGTAATGAAAAAAAGTGTTATGAATAAACTACATTACTTCAAGCCAAAATGGTTGGCCGGGGAAAGGAATGGTTGTTGGATAATAAAAAAGGAAATTATTATTTCCCAATAAATTAACTTTTAGATCATTTAGGTCAATAAAAAACCTTCGGAAAAAATCCAAATCTGAATTTATCTTTGACATTCGAAAAATCATTTAACTGCTGAAAAAAATCAAGTAGAAAGTGCTGGGGTAGCGAGTAGATATTTTCTCACAATTCCAGTGAAGAACAGATCTACTTTAGGAACCTAGCCACCATGCCCGTGCGAGCTCTTGATTTTCCCCACCTCCTTCATTAGGGGAAAATCATGTCCTTACCTTGATCCCGTTCCACCTTAATTTTTCCTTCCCACATCCTGACTGACGGGACCTTATAGGCCTGTCAGTCTACAGAAGAAACCTCATAAGGAACAAAACTCTGATAGTTTTGTTGAAAACTCTGAGAGGAAATTACTGGATCTTGGAGGGCCAGTAGGCTCCTAGCCAGCGAGGATTGGACGTAGGGTTATCATCCGGCTCCGGAAAAAGCCAATTGATGATGATAATCATCCATGATAATCTGACAATCAGCCTCGGAAATAACTGTCTTGAAAAGGTAACGAACGACCCTGGTTTAGTATAAAGTACTACAACTTGCAACATTTAATGTACCGAGGTTGTACAAACCAGGTGTCATTCAAGCGGAGGTAAATGAGATCAGTAGGTACACTATCTATATGATAGCTGTTCAAAAAGCTAGGGAGTCCGGAAGAGATGGAGTTGACCATATATGGATACACCGTGTTCTACAGCGGAAGGAATCAGCCTTCATTATGAACCCAAAGATGAGAGAGACAGTCCTGAGCTTCACACTGCACACATGAGTGTGCTAATAATAAAAGGTCGATGGATTAGCATCTCGATCATCGACGTTTGTATACCTACGGAATGGAGAACGAGTTCTAGGGAAGTTAGTGCGATTGACAAGGTGAAGATCTAAAGATATGCCCTATCCAGAAAACAATTGAAAACCGACAGCTGAAGTGGTTTGGCACACAGAACACCATAGGGACCCTATCAAAACAATGGAGGTATAACCATCGGGCAGTATGGTCCAAAAATTGACCCGGGAATTCCTACTTGGGCCACATCGAAGGTATTGGTTGACGAAGACAAAAAACTGACCGAGATGCCTGGCGCCGTTGGCTGGAAACATCCCCACGCTAAGAGGCAAATGGGTGGTAAAGAAAGAATAAGAGCACAGTAACTTCCATTAACGACCTGCTCAGTGAAGTCGACCAAAGCATTCTTCTCAGTAGACCATACCCTAAGATAAAAAAAGATATCACGAAAATTGAAACTATGAATATACAATTATTAAAACTAATACATAAAACCTTTAGTGATGTATGGCACTGAGGCATGGTCTATTACGGGCATCCTGGAGAAAAAGGCTGAAACATTTGAACGCAAAGTTTTCAGGATGATAGTGGACCCAAATTGGAACAAGGAATTAGGCGTTTGGAGAGCAAACACGAATGAAGAAATTATCTCCGAAACGCAGCAATCGATCGCGCTTGATTTGAAAGCAAAAAGATTACAATAGGCGGGGTCTGTGGCATGAAGCCATCCAACAGATCCTCTCTTCCTAACTATGAACGCCTCAGTAGTAGGAAGTAGACCCAGACGGAGTCCGAAACTCATATGGTTGGATAGGATAAAGAAGGTCGCAGAGATGGAGGAAGCTGGTAGAGGCGGCTAAGATCTTCAAGGTTCGTACAAAAGTAACCGAAAAAAAAAATCAACAATTACAAGAATTTACACATTAAGTTTTTAAAGGGATTGAAAATTTAATGTAAGAATTGGAACAAATTTACCTATCAGTTGTAACCATTCAAATGGAGTTCTCCGCGGCTTAGTGTTGGGCCTTACACTTTTCTACATTGTTATGAACAATATTGTAGACCGTATAAATATCGGTTCATATTTCTCTGATTGCAGATGATCAATGGTTACATATTTCATTATATGATTCGAATTTAAGTGACACATCGAGATTGGGCTGAAGAAACAGGTTTTACTTTTCTTCTTTTAAATTAGTTTCTTCAAAATTTTATCGCAAAATTAGCTGCAATTGATCAAAGTAATCAACATTTAAATAATTAATAAACCATTTTTAATTTATAAAGTTTTAAAAAAAAATGAAATAAAAACGTTGCCTCATTTTCACATCTTGGCATTATATTTCACAGTGAATTAGCTTCACCTTATATCTAGGCTCAGTAAAAAGTAAATACAAGATCAGCGATTTAGCCAGTTCTAGATTTAAGAGGCCCACTTGATACTTCTTCCTCTGACGCAAATTTGAAAGCTTTCCATAATGCAATCGTTAAAATTCAAGGATTCCACAATAGATTCTTTCAAGATATTGGCACAAGTATAAGGTATCACTGAGAAATTCTCTTTCCCATGCTGGTATGCGCTATTCTTTTGTTCTCATTTGCTGGTTGTCAGTGTATATCTTACTGGTGTGAATTTAACAACAAAGATAGAAAAAAATGATTTGAATAGCGACGGGAGCCTTCAGAAGCAACACAATAATAATCCTTTTTTGTGAGGTTGAGGAATGGTCAATGTCACTATTTTTTATTTCGTTCAGAAATAAAGATCGAGAAAAGTAAGCGATAAAATTTGCATTGGAATTCATAATAAGACAGCACAGTGACCATTATGAATTCATAATTCTTTCTGACTCACTTTCATATATCACTTAACTTTTAGTTCATTATCTTACATCGAAATTTATATTTTAAAATTTCCTATTTGGAAATGAATTTTTCCTATTTGGAAATGAATGAATCATGTTGATCTGTTACCTGCTACAAGTAGGAGCGTTAAGACTACACTGAGCGAAGGCATTGAGGCGGTGTGGCGATACAGCAGCGGAGGGGAGTCTTGGCGAAGGACGGTCGCTAGCGTTGGCTTTATAGAACGCTTTGTTTACTGATGATGGGGGGGATCGTCCATAGCGTATCATCCCAACAAATCTACATATATCAGAGATTGAAGAAAGTGAATAAATAAAAAATCAGAAAATAAACAAGCTACAGCTATTTATTGACTTTATTGTAACGTAAAAAAAAAAATATATAAACGGCATGATGACGTTGTGAAAACACTTGTTAAATTAATTGGCTCGCATATTGAATGTTAAGTTTTCAGGATTAAACTCAGCCTAATTAAAAAATATATTCGTCAATTTATAACTAATTCTTTATATAAATTCCGATAATTAGTTTGGAGGAAATAAAGTTCTGCATGAGATTTTTACTTTCTCGACTTCCATGGTCTTCATTCCATAGAAGTCATTTCAAGTGACGATTAAAATAGGTCTTCTTCACCGAAGTCTAAAATATTATTTCTAAAAATTTCGTTGTCGTTACCATCAAGGCAAGAGACGCTGTCGCCCAAGACCCCGCGCCATAAAAAATATTAAATAAATGGCTTAAATATTGTAGACGAATTTATAGCTCATATTGAAGATTGTCCGCAAGACCCCGCACCGTATACAAAAATTAAATAATAGAATTAAAAATATAGATAACCGAACTCCTAACTTCCTCATTGTGGGGTCCCGCACTAGGGTTTAGGTCTCCGCCGAGGGACACCCCGCAATATCTATTTCTTAGGGCACCTCAAGAGGAATCGCCAATGCGTGAGGAATAGCAAGGAGTTTAAAAAAAATTAAATTCTCGGCATGGTAGTGTTACAAGCATTTACAATGGTCCAACTAGTAAATAAGACTAAATCTAAGCCATTCCAATATATGACAATAATCTGAGTAATTAAAAGTGATCTATCTGAAACTACTTTTTTCTTGATTTTCTTCTAGCTTAAGCCATATGCTAAGTTCTTTCATTGAACTTCAAATGCCCAAATCGTTTCATAGAGTGTATAGCAAAGAAAAACCTTCAAGTCCAAATGCAATACCTTTATAATAGGTTTTGTCATAATTTTAAAAGTTAGAGGAAATGCATGTTTGTCTTTAATTTTCAAGGTTCTATCGCAAAAATCGTCACAAAAGCATTGGATTTTTCTGCAAACTAGTTTATTAAATTCGATAATATCGTACTATTTTATATGTAAGGTGAATGTCATCAAGTGATGATAATAAATTTTAATATTGTAATTTATCATAAAATAAGAATATCAGAATCATGGTCATCAATAAAAAATATTAAAGTTTTAAATATTTTACTGAAATTGTGGAATGACCCAGAATGATTTTTTTTGGGAACGTGTTTTTGTAAATTTAATCATATTACTTTAAATAGAGAATGGATTCTAAAAAATAAGAACAGAACGAATTGTCCATCTGTATAGTACAATAATAATAGTGGTAACAAATATGTAACACGGTTTTTTTTTTTATTATTTTCACATTTAATTATATCAAACGAAATTATTCAATATTTATGTTGTACCAGAAAAACAATCTATTGGAATATTAACGCTAAAATTACTGCTATACCAGGCATTGACTACGCATATTTTTCTGGCATTCATTACGTATACTTTACACATTTGGTTTTATATCTATAAACTATTAACGTTTGTATCTATCAGGAATCCTTTCGAACATTCTCTTGTTAGTACGACAATAATCCTACATACAGTATTGTAAACAAAATTTACACTTATTAATAGGACTCATCACACAACTAGTTAAAACCACGAAGAAGGAACCACTTACTTAAGTCTTAATAGCACAAAGCAATCCATTATTTTCTACTTTATTCTCTGAACTGAAATTGTTTGTATTGATAGTAACATACCTGAGTTCAGCGCACGAACCACACTGAATTAAACCTTAAATTAAACCTTTGCCCGTCTATTGTATACCTTGAGCTACTGGACGAACTTGCTAATCCAATTTCTTATCCTTGAGCTGAGATCAATCAATGCTTTCTCAGCAACGAATGTACTGACTAGTATCAAAGTAGCAAAGCTTACTCCTCAAAATCAGGCCCACAAACATTAACTGAAAATTATTATACCTAGATGTAAACCAACTTGAGATTTATAGTAAAACTATAATATGGAAGTAACTAGAAGGGAAATCCTGTCAGTGTAACTAGCGAAACAAAAATATATTCTGTGTTTACTGAGACGTGATGATTGCAAGGTTTGTCCCGCAGGCTGTCAGGGAATATTTGTTTTTACTTTATAGTTTAACTGGAGTAACGAATAATCATTGTGAAGTTTAAATAAATGCAACCATCGAAATTAGAGTTTGATATCAATTGTTGTTCCAAGTTTAGCTTCATTGTAACTGGTGGTTAGCTTCATCTGCTCATCAACACGGATTAAATCCTTTTGTTTTATTTTTAGTTGGTAAATTTATTAATAATCCAACGCGCTCTCATGTTGTTTGCATCATTGAATTGGTGGCTCGTAGACCAATGAAGAAAAACTTCTATACACAGTTCTAGTGGTTCAGCAATGCGTAGATGAGAAGTATCCGTTGTTTCGTGACCGTTGAGGTGTATTTTGATGAAGATGCAAAGTAGGTTGTGTTTGCGTAGATAACTTTTAAAAAACTCTGCTAGCGGTGATACGATCAGTGATGGACTTAGGCCTCCTCGACAGTTCTCCTCCATTCAAACCGATCCTCAAGAACTGTTCTCCATCTTACCATTCCACCCACCCTCGAAATCATTCGTCTAGACTTATTCTGATTATCCGCCTTGGAAGTCTTTCGTCATTCATAAGTTCAAAATGACTCAATCATCAGAAATTTACACCAGAATGCATATTAGATTCAAACAGATACCCGATGATCGAAACAGAAAAATTCAATTTTGTCAATTGGTCAAGAAATGGTTAAACGGCTGCTATCATTTTTTTCAAACTGTCTCTGAATGCTATTGTGATACGAACGTAGTTTATAATTAATTATGGGATAACGCGCACGATTAAAAAAGAATCGGTCTCACTGCAATGTAATCCTCGTATTCTATCATAAGAAAGTATGACTACTAACAAACTACACAATCTCAAAAATACTGACTCTTTAAAGGTGAATATTGACTTCAAGCTTATTACGTTGCAAAAAGGGTTCTGGAAGGCACGATTTAACGTGGGATGAGAGTCAACAATTTTAGAAAATTCAGCAACTGAAATAAAGGTTATTGTAATATCCTATCGTTTCGACTGTATCGACATCCAAGATAACAAACGCAATTTATAAGAGCATTCATGTTCCGAGTTCAATCCTTTTTCAACAATCTTGCAAACTGTAACAAGATCATAAGTAACCGAATTTGGAATAAAATATTTTTTGATGTGTTACTTATTATTTAAGGCAAAATATTTAAGGTAAAAGGCCGTGCACAAAAATACGCAAAGAATTGGTACAGTGGTCATTCAGCTTAGTTATTTGGCTGATAAAAAATTATAATTGACAATTGTAATATTTTATTTCTACAAATGCAAAAGCAGCATAGAACTCTTGTGGGCGATTCTCAAATAAGCGTTAATTTTCGAGTCACCACGCCATTTAAAGATTTGAATTTCCTCAGATTGTTATTATTTTTTCCACCTCATAACATTACTTAGTCTAACTTCAATCCAAGTTAAAATACAATGGGCTTTAGCGTGATTTCTAATTCTATATTTAACTTGAAATGTTTCATTTCTCAGTACCATAGATGTAGCCGATCTCGTTTTCTGAGTATTATCCAGATAAACATTTGTTTACGCGATTATTATTTAATGCTAAAGTCTTATAACCTTTTAGGAACAGTATGTTTACTCTATTTTATTTATTCTCATAATTTTAATAGCATCTTGGAACTAATAGTAATGTCATGAGGTTTTTTTTTCCAGGAAAAACCTCAGTACCATGGGTGAAACATTGCACCTCCGTGTTCCGGTATGTGGATGGATAATTGTTTAAAGTAATGGATAATTGGATAAAGTGGGGAAGGTTTTGTTAGTAAATGGCAAACCTGTGCGTGCGTAATCTAAGTTGGTCTGATGGATTTCTTTCAGTTGCCACCTGGTCAGCGCAAAGTGACCCAACAAAAATCAGGTACGTATAAAAATCATTCTCAATAGCTATTATTATTTTTAGGCTTGGTTTTGTACTAAAATGTGTTTATTTTTTCTCTTTAGTTGATTTTATGTTGTTTAAACTTGAAATGATTTTGTTTTCAGTTTCAAGTTTACACTCACTTTAAAATAGAGCTTCAAAATCTAATTTCTAATTGGATCAATGAAAAATCTAGTTAAGCCATAGCACTAAGAATTCTTGGAATTATTATTACGAGAACTACTGGCAGCGACATTTTGAATGAATTCTTGTGTTAACTCCGGATTTAATGATGTATTAGCACAAACATGTTTTAAATAGTTTTAGTATTGAATTGCATTACATTTAGTTTAATTTGTTTACTTTTTCTTGAGAATGTTTATCTATTTTTATTAGAAATTTTTCAACTTATGTCTGAAATTTGACTTTGAACTCTACCATATTGAACTCATTGAATGGGATAAAACTGAAATCTCAGTGCCATGTCATTATTCTTAGTACCATATATTGATGGAATTTTTAAATTCCTATATTTGCTCCAAAAGTTATTCTTAATTTCAAAAAAAGGATCGAAATGTCTTCTTCTCTAGATATCCAAAAGATTTTTAACATTGCTTACCGAATTTTTCGAACTTCGAGTTGAAAATTTTTTCTAAAAAGTTTTTTTGAGAATCACGCTCATAATATTACTATCTTATGCTAACCTCTTTCTTCTGTAATAAGACTCGGTATCGCTCGGTATAGGTTCCACTAGTTGCAAAAAGAAGTGTCGAATAATACAGATTCGAGAAAAACAAACGCATATGAGTATAACAGGAATATTTAAGCCTTGAAACTGATAAAAATTATTTCAAGTTTTTTTTACATTCCTATCGCTGCTACTAAGGCACAATGGTGTCGATAGCCGATCTAGGTGGACAAAAACAACTTTCAAAATATGATAAATGTAATAAAGCATCATAGAAAGGAAATAGAAATAGTTGGTGACTTAAAAAAAGTGCTCTAGTATAATTTCAAAATTTGATTATCCTCTCATTGTAGGGTACGGATTAGTCAGGCATGATTAAGTAGACGATCATTTATAGTTGTAACTAGTGTTAGTTTGTTATCGCTCAAGATGGCTTTCTACTAAATCAGGTAATTAGGTTTCTTTCTTACCAGATTAATTTCATATTGATTACAATTGGTTTTCGAAAAAGGCTATGATCAATGATTTGAAATAGATAAACTATACTTCTATAATCTGTAAAATACCCTTCCCGGTATCCCAACGCAAAATTTGTTTTTTCATTTTGTTGAATTTTTTGCATTCTTTCAAGAAATGTTCATCAAATTTTGCGCAGTTTTGCGCTAAGCACTGTTGTTGTTTTTTAATTGAACACAATTTCTGGGCTCACATTTTTAGAACTACGGGAAAATTTGTCTTCTCATGAACAGACCTCTGAAATTTTAAAATAAATTATTAATACTCACAAAATTGACGCATTAGATTATAAAACTTAGACAGATTTGAAAGACATTATAGCTGGATTAACATGCAAAATTAATGAGCGTTTGAAAAATACTCAGAGAAAGAAATCGGTTTTTATGAGAAAGATAAAAATAATATAATAAAATAGATTCTTGAAGCTAATTTTCTGGGCCTTCCGGTAAAGAGCCATCGGTCTTATCGAGGTTTCGCGGTGCCAGGAAAAAAAATTTGTTTGCATGCTCCAAAAATCTAAGAAGTGTAATATACTGCAGTCAACTTCAGAAGGATTAGCTGTTGCAGCACAGGTTGTATTTCATAACTTCGGTCAACGTGAAGCGAAAATAGTGAAACCTGTGGTGGACCCACAATCATATTTAACAGTTACTAACATGAAAATTTGAAATGATCACAGATCAAAAAATCGTAGATAATAAATACAGTTGTGAAGAAGCCTTGCGACAAATGTTGATTCTAAGTTAAGCTAAAAATGCTGTATTTTAGGTACAGCATGTTTGTAGAACAGTATGTTTCGAAATAAACATCATCATTCCATAACATTAACTCATTTTATTGACAGAACTAAGTTTATTTAAAACTAGGGTCAAAATAAACAAAAACAATTTAATCAAAAAGCAATAACAAATATTTTTTACTTGACCTAAAAATAAAAATTCGCTCGAAATTTGCCGCCATCAGAATTCTGTCACCCGGGGTAAGTATCCCTTTTGCCCACCCCTCTAATTCTGGTCCGGTGGATTCGGTTTACAGAGGCACTTGGTTCATCATTTTCTGACTTGTCGCTAGGCGATTATGACAAACTTTTGTCAGAGAATAACTTTTCTACGGATGTCGATCCTGAGGATGAGGAAATAGATTAAATTAATTTGAAAATGTTCACATTGTTTTTCTATTTAATAATGTTGTTTCATGCTATTTCTTTAAAATTTCTTGAAATTATAAATATAAAATTTAATTTTTCGCCATAAAATAATTTTATCAATTAATTAAAAACCATCAAAGATTTATTTTTATTTATTTGTGACGAACACGTGATTTCAAATCGAAAATTATGGTCATTGAATTTTGTCCTCCTAGATCGGCTATTGGTCCCACTGTGCAAGAGTTTCATAAATAAGGAAAGTATTTTAATCGGCAATTAGTAATTTCTAGAAATTAAGTTATTTCTATAAGTTTTTCTACCATTAATGAAAACTTTTCATCCCTCTGAATTCTTTCAGGACGGCATTTAATTCCATCCTAGTGAAGTTCTATACAGTTTGAATAGGATACAGGAGAAAATGCCATACAAAAATTACTAAGTTGAAATAATTATATTCTTTCACTCATTATATTTGAATTGATAAAAACAAAATGACGAAAGATGGTAGAAGATTTGTTTCTATAATATGTTATAATTGGCCTAAATTTTATATTTAACCTTAATCTAAATTTAACCCAATAAGACCCGAGACATAAATAAAAACACCTTTATCTGGTAACATTAAGTAAACAAATTACCTAAACAGTCTTCATAAGCATGGTTCGTAAATAACGGGCAATGTTAACTTTAAATCAATACAATGGTGTTTTAAAATAAAGTAAATACACGAAAACACGCTATTTAGTATAGAAAGCAACTAGAACGGATGAAAGCACTGAAAACTGTAAGACTTAAAATTCTGACAATTTCTGAGTTCAGATTGACTTTACAAGAAATGGCAAGAAAGGGGAAAAGTTATTTGATTACAGTTTGATGAGCCTTTTATCAAGCTTGAAGAATAGTTGGTTTTCCCAAAGTTTCTGATTCAGACTATTGTCCGGTTTTAAGGCTCAAATACTCTTAAAAGCGGTAGTTGTTACAGTGATTCCAAAAACAGAAATTTGAAATGTATTGTGTTGCAATCAAGCAGGAACGTGTCAGGCATTTTCATCAGTTTCATGGTCTAATATTCGAATTCCATCTAACTTGTTACTTATCCTGGAAATCACAACCCTCATTAAATAACCATATTAGTTATTTAAAGCAGAAGCGCGAAGGATTATTAATAGAAAAAGAATTGCTGGGCCCAATTCATCAGCTGTTTCAACGAAAATTGTGTGGAATAAAATAAAAAAACATCAAGGTCAACTAACTTAATTCCGCGTTCTATGACCTACATCGGGAACACATTCTCCGAGCCCAAGGAAATAGCCGATATTTTTGGACAATATCTTTCGAGTATTTCAAAAAACTCAATGACACATCGCCAAATCCAGTGTATTCTTGACCCTAAACAAGCTACAGATTCATACAATTTACCTTTCACGATTGATGAACTTCAACACAGTATACTAACAATCCATTCCAAATATCCAGAATTAGAATTCATAAAGCACTAACCTACAATAGTCATTAACTTATTATGAAAGCTTCTCAACAATATATGTATTAATCGTGATTTTCCGAAAACTTATTGTATCCTCAAGCGTATGTTTTAAGTTCCACACTTTTCAGCATTGCCATTAATGGTATAAGAAAATATATATCGAAACTAGTTAAATTTGCCTTCCCCTATCTTTCCCTAATATCGCTTATACTTGGAATTAGGGATTAGAAGATATGTAATGCGAGAGTTCTCGCTTGGGTATACTAGTAATATATAGTAGTGATACACCGAAACCAGTTAAAGTTACCTTCGATTCAACATCGTCCTGGAAATTATACGTTGATAATTAGTTGTCCAAGTTGTCGAAAAAATAAAATTTAATAAAAGTACTCTCTGGTTCACTTTGCGGCTTTGATAGAATTTCATTGCTGAGGATGTATTGGTGTCTAATAAGGCCCGTGATTGATTACGGTTGCGTGAATGCTTCAAAGAAAATATTAAGCAGGTTTTACCCAGTACCCCATGCAATGATCCGTGGAGTGACCGGTGCGTTCATAACTAGTCCAAAAGTATCTGTAGAGTGACCACTAGAACTACTAATAATAAAGGAACTATCTTTTCTTGAAAGATTTTAGGCCACTAAAAAACTACTCCGGACATTTTTGATTTTTCACAGTATAAATTAACTATCCATCTCTCCAGTTACCCTCCATTATCCGATTCATATCCATTGCCAAAATTTTACAGATTTCTCCCAAACCCATTACCTCCTTGGCCGAATGACTCATCAAATTAGGTTTCTCTGTAACACATACTGCAAAATCAACTAATCCTTCTGAAGTCTTAAAACAAAGTTTTTTTAATCTATAGAAAGTAGCAAGCTATAGAAACCCCACTTGTATATATATACGAATGGGTCAAAGCTACCAGAACATGTTGGCTGTTCGGTAATGCTGCCTGCGGACTCTACCCAGTACAGTCTTCCTCTCTTGAATTTAGTTTTCTCCTCTGAGCTCTATGTCATTTACCTATCATTGACCTATTATTAACCTTAATTAATGAAATAGAAAGCAGTCATATCCTAATTTGCAGCGACTCAGCCCTTAAGGCAATCAAAATTTTCAATTCCCCAACAACCCCTTAATATTTTCCATTATTCAACTAATCCAAGGAACAGACGACACAATCAACTTTCTTTGGGTCCTCAGCCATTTTGGAACAACTGGCTGGTACAGGTACTAAACAAATAAGTGCTATACTCCCTGTACCTAATATCAACAAGGTGCTATGTGATTTCAATTCATCCAATGTCAAGGAGCCTGCTGCTATTGATCCAAAGTTCCGAACAATGTGCAGATAAAGAAGGTCTGTGAAGATTCTCGGCCATTGCCACAGATAGATCAAACTTTTGTTACTCGTCTCAGGATCGAATACACCGTGCTGACCCATGGGCACCTTCTAGAAAAGAATCCTTCATCGATTTGTCGCAGCTGCAACTGTGCATAAACAACTAAACAAATACTAGAAAACTATCCAATGTAATGTAATATGTACAACGTAATATCTAAAATGTAAATCCAATGTAATGTAATATGTAAGTCCAATGTAATGTAAAATTTAAAGTAAATCCAATATAATTTAAAGTATAAATATGAATTTTTTTTTTTAAAGTACAATTATTTTCTATTTTTTTTGTATGGTTCATGGCTAATATTGTTTTATAAACAATAATTATTATATTATATCTTAACCTTCTTCACAGTTTAACGTTATACTCATTTGATGCACTTTTACTTTCTTTTCTATTTCCTTTCGATATATCGAAATTTTTCTAGCGATTATCGGTGGATATCGATATTTGGTTTTGCGATATCGAATATCGATACTTTACTTTCGATGTTCCAACCTTAATATCAACTGATGACGACTTTGAGAAGGAACTACAAAAACAGGGTCTGATCCTTACATGTTTTGACAATTATTAGCAGATTGGTATTAGCTGCTATATATATAAGCATATATATATGCTATATATATATATATATATATATAATATAGAACACTTCCCACCTCTAAAAGTTCACACTACAGAAAAAATATTTTTTGAATTTTGGCCACGAAATCTGGGTTATTCACTACCAGACGTTTAGTAATAGAGAGGTATAACGAGTACAAGACCAAGGCCAGGATTTATCGAAATAAGGCGCATTTACAAAAATGGAATTTCTGGGACAAATTTGTGAAAGAGTAACAAGGTCATGGGCAAGTTGACTTAGCTGCAGGCATTGGCAGCCCTCAAACAAGGAACTAGCACCATTGAAAAGTCGGTAAACGTTCATATCTCAGGACGACAAAGAGGATGATTTTATGAGGCGCATTATGGTGTACCTCCAGAAATACACCACCGTGTTATAGGTTATAAAACCAACGTTTGATAATATTAATAGATTTATGATATTTTAGTTAGGTCACATGTATCGAGTTCCTGTTTTACTTTAAGCGGGGACAAGATTCAATTTGATATTTTTTGTCTATTTACAAAAATTGAAATACTTTTACGTCTTCATTAAGTCAAGTTCTCGATTGTTTTCAATTTATAATAAATTATTTTGGTATTATTTTCATAGTTACATTGTATTTACCTCGGCATTCCTAAATAATAATATGATATTAGATAGAAATATATTAAATAGAAATAACCAATCGAGATAATTTTTCTCCAACAAGGAAGTAGCACCATTGAAGAGTCGGTAAACGTTCATGTCTCAGGACGACGAAGAGGATGATTTTATGAGGCGCATTATGGTATGCCTCCAGAAATACACCACCGTGTATGAATGTTTTGAGAATGCACAATATAGATGGAAGCGTTATTATATGAATACAATTTTTAGAAGTTTGAAGTTAGAAGTTTTGCCGACTAAAGGTTTGAACTATAGAAAGCAATATGATCTGATTCTGGACCAATAAAAACTTAGGTATCCATAATAAAATTGATTCTAGGAGTGGTCGCCGAACCGTTTGTCATTTCTCCACTGAGATGTATGTATGTTGAGCATGCATAATTCAAAGCATGCTTTGAAAAGTCAAGTAGTTATTAAAGACTAGTGGAGATGATGAGGACATTGCCACCAATCCTGTATTCACCAAGTACCAGAACTATATGGAGTTGAGCTGTTTGTTTTTATTAGGATGACCACATCGATCATGCTTTCAACGCATCTGTGTAGTTGGTTAGTCTGCTCCTATAGACTAACAATTTACCAACAGGTAAATTTAACACAAACGATCTAAATTAACCTAATATCTAGTTTTGTAGAGTCTAGGGTACTAAGCGAGAAAATGTCGGTCTGACAGACCAGATTGGTCGGGATACAAAATGGCGGCCAATCAAATCGCCCCGAAATAGCAATGAATTTTACTTAAAAGGTCTATTTTTGAATGAGGACTCAACTTAAAGCTCTGACCACCCTGAATAAAGATATGCAGCTCTGTCAGTCCAAAGCGGTGATGTTCATCGCGTCAAAATTTAGTCCCCATTTTGTATTCTACCGATCTGGGACGGCAGATTCTCCCTTAGCACTCGAGACTCTACCAATTTACATATTTGGTTAATTTATATCGTTTGGATTAAATTGATTCAGCAGTTGGTATACTAGGACGGTCCCATTGAAAAGGTATCCATCTCAGCTCATTAGGAATTGATTGGTATTAGTATCAATCCCTAATTAGATTGATCCTTCTATACCATAATGCGGATGTCAACTGATCTCAGTTCATGTTAGGAACACGATTAGTCGATGACAATGAGGACGACCTCATCGATTAATTTGTTGATTACTGTAAACCCTATTTGCAGATAATCCATGTGGAATTAATAATAAATCAATGAATTTTGATGTTTATTGAGGCAGTAATGGTGATAAGTATCCAAAACCCGTCTAAAGAAATTGAAAACGTGATTATAAAATTAGCTATAAAGGGTTAAAAAAACGTCAGAAAAAACAATCTATTGTAACTCAGACCAGTAGCGGATTTAAGCAAAGGCACACTAGGCACTTGTCTGCGGTGGCAATTTTTGGGAAGCTGCAAATTTTGAATGAAATAATTTTCTTAGATTCAAACGGACTTTTAAGTATAAATACGTTTTATTATTTTCGAATAGTTATAATTGTTTTTTTAATTAAACATTTATTTGTTTCTTCTTTTTCTTAAAAAAAAGGCTTCGGTATAATGATTCCAAATCTCTTTGTTTTTCCTCCATCTTCAAAAATGGACACATAAACCTTTAATTGGCTTCTAAACGAAGTTTTTAAACGAAATGGCGGATGGTAATGTCGAGTTCCAAAGAACATATTTGGGTGATCTACGACTTTGGTGCCAATCATCAAGGAATCGGCTCGATAGTCTCGAGTTACGTTCGTTTGTTCGTACGTATCTCGCATAACTCAAAAACAGATTGCCGTAGAAAATTAAAATTTTGTATTCAGGATTACTGTAAAATCTAGTTGTGAACCTCTCTTTTTGGTCACTGCATGATTACCGAAAGCAGTACTTTACTTGAAGATAATTATTGATTTTCACCAAAAATTATATTAAAATATAGTGCAAAACTTCTCTAATTTGGTATTTAAGACTTACATAGGTACTAAAATAAATAACATAAATAATTTTGGTTAAAATTGGCAAAATGTAAAACATCTCAAAGTTGGTAAATTATGCTTTTATATCAATATAAGAAGAAAAAAAAAAAAAAAAACCTGTACCACTACAACCCATGAAGGGTCTTGGGTTCAGCACTTGGTAAGGACCGTACTGTTTCTAGGCCAAAAGTTGTGCAAAGAGGTGATTTGGCCGAGATCACGCTCAACAGCCAGATTTTTCCCCTAATTAAAGGTACCCACTTTATAGAGGCTGGGTGGTCCCCAGGAGGGTCTCCGATCCCACAGGCTCGCCCACGGCTGATAACAGAATGCACAGCCGGCCTCGAATCCGGGACCGGGAGCATCGAAGTGCCTTACCACTGAGCTACTCCGCTCCCATATCAATACAAGTAATATAATAAATTTTGGTTGAAATTGAAGGGTCGAAAGGGGTGCTTTACTTGAAGGTCATAATAAACTTAAATCAAGACATTTAATACACAGATCACATGGTTCAGTGATAAAGGTTATAAACGCGATTTTTTTTCCAGTCTAATTAAACAATTTTATTACTTGTTTTATGTGTTAAATTTTTAGAGTATAAAATACTTGTTTTCCTCCCCATTTGTGAGCTGAACAAGTCTGCAGCAGGAGAAGAACATGTAAGGTAGGCGGGTTCCTCCGCTTTAAATTTCCGATTTACAATTCTTTGTCTTGTGACATAGACAGATAACGACATGTAATAATGGAATAAGACTTTCTTAAACAAGAGCTTATGTATGTGTGTGTGTCTATATGTGTCAATAGATGGACGTCGCGACGCCGAGTGTCGTTTTTGAGTAACCAAATTCAGGGTCACTTTTTGAACAGCCGATTTATAGTTTAATAGGGCTTACAAGGAAGTCATGGGGTGTCCACTTTATGATATTTATGTTTTCTGAAAGATTCCATATCCTTTCCGCGCACACACCACGCAACGGCCCTATGTTTGATTTACTTTAATAGCTTTTTCAATAGCGTGGGCATGGTTCGAGTCGTGTCAACAGGAGTGGCGGTTAATCCATTAGTGTATATGAGCATTTGATCCCTCAACCTTTATAACAGAATAATTACTAAAAGCATACTGAAAATTCTTTATTTTATATCTCGAGTTTGAAAAATGATATAGAAATAGTTTTTCTAGCTAAACATTTGCTTTTTAGAGTAAATTAAAGGAAAAATATAAATATTATAAATTAATTAACCAATTAATTTATAATATTTATATTTTTTCTAAAATATTTTTAACAAACAGTTGTTTTAAATCAAAGTTAATTAATGAAACGTTATTGTGTTGGTTCAAGGACTGCATTAATTAAAAACATAAAAGTCAATAACAAATATTAACCAATTAGGATGCAAACAACACGCCATCAACTCCATAACGAATAACTTCATAAAATCCTTCTTGCTGTTATGCCGAGAGGTTAAGGTGGCTTTATTCTAATTTCAGATGAAAATAATTATGTGGTGGCTGTTTATATCTTAGAGAGCAAAAAATTTACCCATATTTTTGATATTCTCAGCCTGTGTTTCTCCATCCATTTCTTGTATGGAATATCTCAACCGACCAACTTAGTTATCTACTTTCACAGAATTATTACTTGACTCAGTATCTGAATATTGACAGACTATCGAAAATATTTTACCATAATAAGGCTTATTTTTTTTAAAGAAAAACAATCTAGTACAAGTTCTTCGATTAACGCATTGAAAATCTGGTTTGAGGTAACTAATTTAAATATGAAATCCGGGGCTGTAATAATCCAGTACATTGGGGCAGCACCTCAGCACTAACCAAGAAGCGGGACCGGTAGAATCTGGTCGGGGTCGGGTAAAGTAAATTTATTTTTTACTTTTAATAATAAACTTCGATTTTACAACACTGGCCAAAATAGATTAGTGTGCTGGTCATTCGGCATGCAGCAACCATGTACTGCAGCCCAATACATTCCCATCAAGTAATGAGCCCCTTAGACACCAACTTCTCGAAATGGGTGATATTGCGATCTATCTACTAAATGCAAGCTACTCTAATAAAATACACCTAATTATCTGTAAATCAATGGCGGTTCCTGGACGGAGTAACGGGAGTTCACACAGATGGTCTTTAAAGTTACCTCCTCAAAAATACGACATAAAATATCCGTCACTGGTAGAGGCAGCTAAGCCAGTGTAAAGCAGGCTAATTGTATACAGTGTCATTTTTATTTGGGAAATAAAGAGTAATTTATTTCTTTTTAACATTTTTATTTTTATAGTGAAGATGAATAAATTATACTTGAATTGGAAACGAAATTAACAATTGTACGCTAAACAAGCTATGGTAAAAACTGCATCGAGCGACGAGTATGTTCAAAATGAATGTGTTCTAAAGTTGGCAAGATAGGCAGGGTGCATCCCCACCATCTCGCATCAAGCCTCCTCTCAAGATTTTGGTACAGATCAGAGGGTTCACTGCTCAAGCGGTGGGGGTTGCGTCTGTTACAATGAAAGCGTTTCGTTTCTGCAGATTTACTCAATCTCAAAAAAATATTTTCTATTCCTTTTTACTACTATAAAATAATTGTATTATTCTGTTATAAAGCTTGAGGGATCACATGCTCATATGCACTAATGAAATAATC
This sequence comes from Rhaphigaster nebulosa, assembly GCA_948150685.1. Classification (NCBI taxonomy): domain Eukaryota; kingdom Metazoa; phylum Arthropoda; class Insecta; order Hemiptera; family Pentatomidae; genus Rhaphigaster; species Rhaphigaster nebulosa. Next base: position 39,871,894 of record OX411306.1, read on the forward strand.
GCCACTCCTGTTGGCATTCGAACCATGCCCACGCTATTGAAATAGCCATTAATGTAAATCAAACATAGGGCCGATGCATAGTATGTACGCGAAACAGATATGGCGATTTTGAGGAAACATAAAACTATATGAACTATATTTATTTTTTGCTTAATAAAGCTGATGAACTGGGAACTTTTTTACAAACTAGAATTTATTATTTTAAAATAGCTTATTTATAAAACAATAAAATTAATTCTATATGAAAGAAATGCGTCGGGTTTTCATTTTTGCTAAATCTACTCGCAGTCGTCGATATTAATTGATTGTTGATTGCATCAATTTCTATTGATATATTTTTCTATTGAAAAATAACTTGTCCTGATTCATACTTGGCCGCAGGTAATTCTTATTTATTTTCAATTTGGAAAAAGTTCTCTCACTCTTAGCAATTGAAAGAGAGGAATTTACTTTGCTTCTATTTATTTTTATTAGGAAGGAAAAAAACTTTCTGACTTCAGTGGGTGCCTGTGCACCTGAGGCATCCCCCATACGCACGCCTATGGTTGTATTTTCTAAGGATTTATATTTTTCTTTTAATATTTTTTCAATCATTTCCTCATAATCTTTGTTATCATATAAAAAATCAAACGGCTTTAGGACACTACTGAACAATTCAAAACGCTTTCATTGAAGCAATTGCCGTTTCAAAGAAAATATCGAGAAACAAAATAAATGGCATTTTTGTGTCAACGGGCTTAGATTGGCTGCCGAACGATAAATTAGCCAAAATATGCACCGCAGAGAAGCAACTTCTTTATAGTAATTCTCTAGATAAGTAATTGGTCATTAATTTTGAATAAAAGGGTTTTCCATCTATTTTAATTTTCTTTTAGACACCTTTTTGTGTAGGCGCACTTTGCAGGCGCTACGCGCCGGCTCTAATTATACTCATATCGGTATGAGGGCTAAAGATAGGTTCGAAAAAAATTGGTACTACTACCATGTCATGTCAAGTCAATTTTCATACAGGCATTACTATTTCTGCATTCTTGAAAGAAATCAGGCAATTTTGAAGACGTAAACAAGTTAGTATGGTTTACTGCTCCCCACTAAAACTTGTAATCTATAGGTATTACTACTAAGTATTACCTCTAAAAGCGTTGGAAGTAGTTGAGTATGCAAAATCCGAGTCCCGCATTTTGCAAAGGATATTAGCTGAAAATAGCTTAAAGATTTAAAATCCGGATGTTTGGTCCCTTTGTTATTAACATCCTATTACCTATACAGAAAATCGATAGAGTGTTTGCTATGGAGTCATTTTAATGATTATTTTAATCACTATGGACTATTTTGAGATATTTAGCCTTATATGTTGTCATTTTGGTTGATACTTTTTAGTTGTTTTTTCCTCGAAAAAAATAGACTATTGCAGTGGGTCGAAGGTCGGCGGTGAGCGGCGGGACTGCGATTTCTATCCGTTTCATAACCCCTAGAGTACGATTATGGAAAATATGGAGATGTCTGATATATATTTATATATTTTTTTTTCCCGCTACATTTGAGCACCTCAAGCGGCCCCCTTTGGGTCAAATGAGCTGAAATTCGGTATGTAGGGCTTTCTTCAAGGCAAAACGATACCATTAAAGAATGGGTAAATTCCAGTCAAAATTTCGGTATGTTTACCTGAAATTTCGGCGTTTTTTAAGTTTTGCGCATCGCTACAGCTCCACCATATTAGTTTATAGGGCTGAAAATTTGTATGTGAATTGAGTTGGTGTCGGGGAAGTATCCTTTGGGGGTCTCGACTTGGTCCCCCACCCCTCTGGGTTTTCCGATTTTTTAAAACATTTGCGCACCTTTAAAACCCCTTGATTTAGCTCAAAACCTGTTGCAATCGAAAGGAAATTAAATTACGTATAAAACAAAAGAAGTTTCATCGAAATCGAACGGCTATTAGCAAAGATAATGGCTATTTCAACTGTTTCAATGCCTTATTAGTCGTTTTTTCCCCGAAAAAAATGTTTCATTTTAGGTAATCTGTCATCTCATATGTAAATTTCGGTATGTTAGGGGACTGTCTTTTGTGGGAAAATACGACTTTAGTGACGGAGTTCTACTGCTCACGGATTTTTTTTTTATTAATATTTGTTTTAAATTCTTACTAAAACATACTATTCCTATAATTGGTAAACATTTTATTCGGTATGAATTTTTGTTTTAAGGTGTTTAAAAAATAAAATATATGTTGAGCATACAACCTTCTTTCAATCACTTCCATTGTTTGTAACCCCTCGTCTCAAAATTTGAGGTTTTACGTTTCAATGTATTTTTGAAATATTACTAGTGGGAAATAATAAACCATTGTGTAATAATTTGCAGCGTTTTGGTTTAATATGTTTAAAAAATAAAAAATATGTTGTACATACAATCTTCTTCCAATCACAAAGCTCGTATTTTGGTTTATTATTTTCAATTATAAACATTGTAATCTACCAAGAAAAAAAAATTTACCCCAAAATTTTAGGTTAAGTAGAATTTAAAAAAACCAATTACAAAAAAAAATCGTTCGTCCGCAGTCCGCAGGATTTCTCCGAGACTATAGGCCGATTTTTTTCTTTTTAGATTGGCACCAAAGTCACAGATCATCACAGGAACTCGAAATTACCATCCGCCGTTTTGTTTAAAAATTGCGCCCGATTAGATGAACAATATAAAGTGTTTTGGAATTATTATAGTAAAGTCTTTAAAAAAATTAGCTGTAATCGGAACTAATTTTCAATGTGAAGTTTTCAACGAATCTGTGCGTTTCAGAGCATCTCTCTGCTACCAAAAAAAAAAATAATAATAATACATTTTTGGCGATTGGCCTTTGTGAGTTGTTTCTGCCTGTAATACGATTATCTTTCGAATGGGTGTACCGATTTAGTTTTTGTTTTGTAAGGTTTCGGTCCCTGAAGCCTGGACCAAATTGGGGGACCATTTGCGGAATAGCCGAAAAACGTGTTTTCTAAAATTGTAAAGCCAAAAGGGCTCTAGGGATTTTGATAAAACTTGTCTACAATCTTCTCCTTAGAAACTCTTTTAATCACTTTCATCACTTTCATGGATAGTGTATTACCTCAATAGAGATATCATTTGGGATTGCAAAAGTGGAGTAAAAAATCCATGTTTTCGACCTCCTTCTTCCGGTACGTCTTTTAGCCATCTTGAAAAGCCGCTAAGATTTGCACTTCCAGTGCATTCAATTTTAAAGAGCGTTAAATTTTCAGCTAGTTTTGTGTTATATTTCTTAAAATTCGGAATAGTTACTGAGATACGGGACCGTGCAAATCTGCCAAAATGTCCAAAAAACGAAAAAAGTTAGATTTGGTTCCGCCTTAATAACTATTTTTTAGTGCAGTTAAATGAAAAATGCATAATAACCAATCTAGCAGAGGATTAAATTTTCGCCAGGATTGATATAAAATATTACTCTTAACAGACTTCAAGACTTATTGAAATAACAATTATAAAGAATATGGACTGGAAACTGAAAATATCATCCGCTATTCAAACTAATATTTCTGAATGTAATGTCATCATTAATTCAGTATGTATGTGATATTTACATCTAGTTCATACATAAATTAATTTAATTAAAATTAATTTTTCATTATAGCCATATTTCTACAGCTCTTATAGAGTTTTCATGAAAAAATAAATAACTTTAAATATGAGGAATTAGCTTAAGAGTTATATATCGTAAAGAAAGGGTTATTTGATAATTATTTAACGTATAGTTCGAGGATTTAAATGGTTATGGAAATATTAAATAATCAAAGCAAGAAAACTTAAGTTTTCAGCCGGCACTTTAAAATCTAAAGAAGTTTAGACTAACTAAAACAACAGCATCGATCCGTTGAAGATTTTGCATCGTAAATTTGGACCAATTGCAAAAGGTTATTTTAAAAAATAATATATATATTTGTGAGAATCCATTTTAAAATTAAAGCTGCCTTGCAATGTTTTCTTTTTTCTTAAAATAACGGAAGAAAACTGTTAATTCAACTCTCTTCATTAATTTTAAGTACCGCCTGGAACCTGAAGTTTCCATGCTTGGACTATCTATTATTTCCATAAACATTGAAATCCTTATCGGACCAGACTTCATCAAATGCTTCAGCAATATCCGAAAATACACCTTGGCAGACGTTGTTCAAATGAGTTTTAAGTAATCGTTGTAGACAAATGTATATAATTTGTTTATAGAGAAAAATTTAAGTTTTAATTTGTTTTTTATCAGGATTTTCTTTTCTTTCCCCTCTCCTTCCATCGCCTAAGTAGAACAATTCTAGCATCCAATGTTCCTATGGTATAGATGGATGGGATTTCAATGGAGGAAGAATATCAATGATGTATTCATTAATATCTCAATTTCACGGTCGAAGGAAGTTCGAATTAAATCATTAAGTATCAATCTGTCATCACGTAACGGTTATTTATATTTAATAAAAAGCAATAACATAAACCTAACATCAATAGGATAATTCGTTCGGCCTCAGCTGAAGGATGGGATAATAGATCACATCCGAAATGGAATAATTGAAGGAATCCAACCCTTTCATTTTCCTCGCCTACCTAATTCTTTGGCTAATTTTTATTAGCTTTCTTATGAGTCAAACTTTTTTATGTCAATTACTTAAATTGCATTATCAAAGCTAAAACTCCGGTGCGGTGCGCGCATCACACATCTTTCCCTTACCGTACTATAATAATTATCTTTTTAATATAATTTTAAAAAGTGTTCACATAAACACTGCTTCTAATAAACTCAGCAGCATTCATTTCTTCTGCCACTTAAGTACAATAAAACAATTTTTTAAACAATTATAGTACAACAATTCTGTGCACTGCCTATATATTTTAACTTCGTCAAGTTGCAAATATATTTTAAAGGTTTCTGGTTTAGTTTCGATGGAAACATTTTCTTTCCATTAAATAATGTGAAAGTAGAAATTATTAAGTTAATTTCCGCTTTTGTATTCTTAAATTACTTTGTTACAGAGCGTATTGTTTACAACAGATTGGCGGATTGGTGGGAGGAGGTTCGGTCGCATCCATCTCCTTTCGGATGCGCTCGGTTATCAATCTAGGATCTTGCGCTTCTCATAAAATACACTGTATCTTTGATTTTGATGATTTTTTTTTAGATAATTTAATAACCTTTCATACAATTCCATATATAATTTACCGTAAAATGCATACTTTTTAAGCTATGAGCAAATAAAATATTCTTTTCATCATAACTCTTTTCCCTGCTATTCCTCGGTAATTTACTACGTAAATGAAAAGTTAAAGACCTTTATGAAGAACAATTTAGGCAAGTTTCATCAAAATCGTTAGAGCCATTTTTGAGAAAATTGTAAAAAAGTGTAAAATCGATTATATAAAGTGGCACATTTTGAGGAAAATGTTGCTGTAACATCACATGCATGTGCCAACCTTAAATACATAATTTCAATATCGTACAACTCTTCGTTTTTGAGCTAGACTGATCACAGACACACAGACCATTTTGCGAGACTTGGCCATTTGGACTCAGGGGACCTTAAAACGTTTATTTCCGTCGAAAACTCAAATTAGAAAATTTTCACGATCGCAATACTTCCCCTTACTATATACTTCGTATATAGATGAGGGAAAGTAAAAATCTTGCTTAATAATCATTTCCTTCGCCTAGCTAATTCTCTTACTAATTTTAATCAGCTTTCTTGTGAATCGAATATTTTTATGTCAATTACTTATATTATATTATCAAAGTTAAAAATCTTGGTCCGTGTTGCATAGCTTTCTCAATAGACTAAATCCCATCGTTCACATCAAGAGTTTTTTGTCGCTTTCTTTCCTCCCTTCCATTCCTTGCTGCAAGGAATCATATTACCTGTGTTGTAAATTTTAGTGTCTAAAATTTAGGAGCAAAGGGGGCATCTGTCCCGGTCGTAGAATTTAGAGGATGACAAATTTTATTTTTGGAATAAGTATAAAATATTCGTTTAAGTTTTTTTTTGCCTTGAGCCATCTTTCTAAGACCAGCATAGTTGACTTCCCGACATGTCCTCTGTGCAATCAGAAGGATGGTACTGCGGAACACCTATTTCGTTGTGCAGGTCTGCAGACTGGCACCGGAGACGATACCATTTAAGGCGGGTTCGGCTTTACTGAGTGACAAGGCATCGGATAGCTAAACAGGCAGAGACGGGCGTTTTCTGAAGAAGAAGATTTGTTCACATTCATTCAGTCAATAAAATGTGTTAATGATATTTATTTAGTAATATACTTTTGTTTTCGCCACACCTTGCCTTTTGGCAATGGAGGGTTCATATGAAACAATAAAATAAATTGTTTGCCAATTCAGTTCATCATATCGAGAAGCCCGTCATCATCTTCATTTCTATCCGGTGGTCTCCCGAGTTGCTGCCATCTTCGTCTACTTCAAGTTGTAATGTAAAAAACCCACTATTTCCTTCCATCCGTACAAGAATCCGTAATAGGCGGGGAAAAAAAGTTTAAATCCCTAAAAGGCACTTCTCTAAATACCAATTCAATTCAGATACAATTTTTCAACCTCTAACAATACGCAAAACCTTAAAAGTCGAAAAAATACCTTTAAAGACGCCAAAATTTTTACTGAAATATACCCCCACTTCTATGGTATCTATAGAAAACAACTATACAAACCGAATTTCTGCTCACTTGACCTAAAGGGATCCGCTGGAAATGTCCAGATGTAGCGGAAAATATATATAAAGATTGTTCCAGGAGGAAATATCAATAATTAAGGGAGGGATAGTTTACCAAAAATGCACTTCAATCCGCTAACCGCACCTTTTTATCTTAATCCGTTTTTGGGATAAGATTTTTTCCTACTGAAACTGAACATTTCTCAACTTTTGTCATCATTTTTGGTATCTAAGATTTCCAATAAGACAGCAACCAATTTTTAGAAAAGCATTGCTTCGTCTGACGATCACCCAAAGCAAAGTAAACAAGTCAAACGAATAATTTTCATAAATACTCGGTAGAATCTCACGCAATGAACTTTCGAGCTACAACCTCGGAGAATTCACAGGAATTCAGGTTGCTTCATTTAATTAGCTTTCCAGTGTTATATCCAACTTTATCGAAGGAAGCTAGTCAATTTCGAAGAAATATTGAGGTTGGGAGGTCAAAGCGTTAGATCCCTGTAACACTACTGCCCTGATAAGCTAAAAGGCCCTTACTACAAATGATTTTTCTAAGCATATTTTTGTAGTGTACCCGAATTGATATAAATATTTGTGACATTAGAAAACCTTAATCCAATATTTGAATCCAAATCATCGGTTTTCAATGATGTAGTTCAGCGCATTCGCTGGTTGTCTTCAACAGTTACGAATTCAAAAATAAATATAACAAAAAAGTAGTTATACATAAAAAAAAAAATAATAATAACGCTGTAAGTTATTATAGTATGGTTTATTATTTCCAAATAGTGGTAATATCACAATTCAAATCACACACAATTTATATTCATGAAGAAAAAGAAGATTATTTGGATGATTTTTTTTTTTTTAAGTTTTATAATTATTATAATGATACCAAAACACTTTTATTTTTTCTCTATCTTCATAAATGGCCGATATATGGGCGTATAAAGCCTTTAATCTGCCACCATTTTAAAATAAAATGGCGAATGATAATGTACAGTTCCGAGAATCATCCAGGACTGACTTGTTTCTTCGTTGCCAAATCCCAAAAAAAATTAATCCAGTAGTCTCGGAAAAAAACTGTGGACGACGGATTCTGTGCGGCGGAGATTTCTTGAAACGTAAAGTCTCAAATTTTGGGAGAGGGTTATAATTTTTTTCGTAGTCGATTAAAAAAGTTCATTATTAAAAAATAATCAACCAAAAAAAATGGTCTAAAGAATAGTTGATAACGACAGTACGTCATTTCTATTTCAATCAATATTTTTTATTCATTGTCTCCAATAACGGGCAATATAGGTGAGATTTTAAAAACATTTTTCAACCATTTACTATACTTCCCCTACCTTAAGTAAATGAATCAATAATAATAGAGCTTAATAAACCCGGTCGATGGCGACAACACCAACAAACCCAACCCCCTAGCTTTATAAAAGAAAATACAATTACTTATAGAAGTAAAGATAAATAGAAAATATTCATATGAGATAGAGTAAATCATCAGAAACGAAACGCCTTCATTCTGACAGACACTATTCGCGCAAATTGAGCAGCGAGCTACCTAGAACTGGCCAGGATATATGCTAGGTATATGATAAATATATAGATGCTTAAGGCTCAAAAAAATTAAAAAAAAAAAAGTGTATTCAAAGGGAAAAGACTGACTCAGCCAGTGAAAAACCATCTACTCCGACCAAGAGCAGCCTACAGCAAGCCAGCGAGCCGTCTCCTTCCGACATACTACCGGCTGTGAATCGACTAAATTGCCACTTGAATGAAGACATTAAAAACCTGAAAGCATCCATAGAAAAATACGGGGAACTCAGTTTTAAGTAAAAGAGGCTTTCCAAAATATTAAACCACCTTGACTGCCAGTCTAAGCATTTAGAAGGTCTCTCTACCGAAAGACTTTTTCTTTTGTTTTGCCATTATGTTATGCCATTTTTTTATTATTTTATTTGTAATATTTTATGATTCTATTTGCAATTACTTATTTCCTTTCTGATTGTATTCATTATATTATTATAATTACAGCGTCTTCTCACCAATTACTGTAGATCTTTCCATCTCCTCTCCATCATGTCTAGTGTCCTAACCATCTGTCACGTTAGTTCCCAGTCCAATATGAAAAATTCCTACAATATTTCAACAAAAACTTTTACAATATCATTGTAGTTTTTGAAACATGGCTAAAGCCCTCCTTCTTCTGTTTTCCTACCTGACTATTCCTTTATCCACCATGACCGGATTGACCAGACTGGTGGAGGTGTAGGACTTTATGTCCATAATAGCCTGAAATCCTGAACCCTAGATGTCTCATCTCCATCCGACTATCCACACATTGAATTCCTTCTTGCTGAAATTTTCTGCAATGCTCATCCTCTCCTATATGCTGTGGTATATCGCCCTCCTTTGGTCCCTTTTAATTCATCATTTGAATCTATCCTCTATACCTATGTTCCTTTCTACAATAATATAATTTCCGGAGACCTTAATACTAATTTACTTTCTGACTCCAATGAGAGACTCTGCCTGGAAAATCTCTTCTTTTCCCTCTATCTCTTCATTGTTCCTTTCCCTCCCACCCACCATACTTGCTGGTCCTAACATTCTAGCATTCCTAGGTTATATATATATATATATATATATATATATATATATATATATATATATATATATATATATATATATATATATATATATATATATATATATTAGCATAGCTAGGTTCTAGCATTCCCCCTCTCCTTTTCAATTCCTATACCAGTGATCTTCTCGATTCAATCCACTACTGTTCCCAACACCTTTAAGCCGATGACTTCCAAATTTATTTATCCTCCTTCTGAGTTATTAGTTTCATGGATTTGTCTTTGGTACCTCGAGGCAGTCCCACGTATCAAACCTTTACGGCGAGTTAAAATGGGCCTTCCCCTCCACTCGCAGACAATGTTTCCTTGGATCTCTCCTATACCAAACCATCAACTCCATGCACCCTTCCTATATCTACAGCCTCCTTCAATTCATATCATCTATCCAAATACAGGAAATAAGATCACTTATTTCTGATATCTATACCCCTTCCCACAGAACCAATATATTTGAACGTTTCTTTCTTGCCCGCTCCATTTTCCTTTGGAATTTTCTCCCTTCTAATATCCGCCATTCTGTTTCTCTCTCTCTCTCTCCTCATTCAAATTCCACCTTTTACAACATCTCCTCACTTCCTAAAAAGACGCTATCTAATCATGAAATTTTATTTCAAGATTAATATCTTAATTAGTAGAAAATATTTGTTTCAATTATCATTCAAAGTTTCAACTCTGTGAATCATTTCATTACTTTTATCCTTTTATATCCTCCAATCATAATATTCTTTTTAATGGTGAGTAATTGTTTTTGATGTTATTTTAACTTTGGACAGTTTCATTACTTTTATATTTTATTTTCTTCATTTTTTCTTTCTTTTTTTGTTTTAAGTTTTTTGTTAGTACAATTATATTTACTTTATTTTTTAAAAGAAGAATGTTCTTCTTTTTTTTTACTTGTATTTTATAATAAAGATTATTGTAAATATCAATTGACTATTATTAATGCAGTCTTTGGCCAGACATTTTTTCTGTTTTCTTTTTTGTATATACTTGATATTCTTAAGAGACCTAGTCCCCTATTTAAATAAGTCTATCATAAGATAAAAGTGTCCTGAATCCACAATCCTTACCTTCAGACAATTTGACTTAAAAATTAAGTATCATTAGCACTAATTTCACAAAGCTTCATCAGCACTCTAAAATTTCCTTAAACAAAATATATTTGTATACAATAATCTTTATGTGTACTAAGTTAAAATATAAACTTAGAAATAATTTACTTATTACATTTAAAATTATCATATATTTAGCAATCCAGGAAGGAAGTCGTTGGAATGAATCATGTCAAATAATTTCAAATGGGTGCAATTGTACTTCATGGTGCACCTATTTTCGCTCAGGACAATGAATGAAAATTCATGGGACAGAGAGAACAGCATTTACCTCACATTACTAGGTATAAAGGCACCCTTTGTCTCAGTTCCTAGACAAGAAATATGGGCGGCATTAGCTGCTAAAAAATGTCCACTGATTTAATAAGTGCCATAAAATCTACTTATCATGACTCTTCTTCTTTATCTTCGTCCTTTGTGCCACTCGGCATGGAGGTGCCTGGAAGCCAGCCAGGCCTTACGATACCAAGCCAACGTTCTCATGGAGTTCAGACTCTTTCCCTTCTTCCGTACAATCTTGGAGATGTGATCCGTCCACAGCAGTCTAGGTCTTCCTCGAGGGCGATGTCTAATAGGTCTGGCTTCAAAAAACTTCCGTGGATCCTGGTCCTCATTCATTTGGCACAGATGACCGAACCATTTCAGCTGTCTTCTGGACAGTTTTCCTCAAGGTGGGCACTCCAAGGTCACCCAAAATTCTCTCATTTCTGACCTGATCCCTCTTTGTTCGGAATGCCATTCTCCGCGGAGGTACTTCATTTCAACGGCCATTGCTGTACTCCAGTGCGACCCAGATTTTCACTTGCATAAACAAGGATAGATAGGTAGAAGGCCTTGAAGATGTGAAATTTAGCAGTTTTTCACCTCTGTTCCCTAACACATGGCAAAAATTATAATATATATTATTAGCTTTATTCTATTGGAAAGCTCTTCGTCAATTTTTCCATTTCTGCCGAGCAATATCACAAGTGCAGTCCTCTACTGTTTGTAATATCTTCTCCCCACAGTGAAAAAGTTATGAAGTGGCATGCACTTTCTTTCCAGCTCAGCTTACCACTCAATAAGTACTTGCTGGAAATTTTCATTAGAACAAACAGTTACTTACCATGACTGTAAAGGTATAATTGGGACAAAAGTAACAGAATCCGGGACTTCCCGCATGAATGAATGAGTCAAAAAAGGTGAAAGCATTAGTCCTCAACTTTTTATCATATTAATGGACGAAATTTAAAAAATATGCAAGCGGAGGACGACACGAGTTGTAGAGTGGGGAGCTGAGTTAGAAAAAAAGGGAATGACACTAAATGCAAGGAAAAGTAATGTGATGCATATTGGTCCTGAGGAAGAAGTAATAGTTCGCTGCAAAGAGAATATATTTTTCTTGGAACAGGAAAAAAAAAAAATTTGGTTATTGTTCTAATTTGGTGATTGAGTGTAATAAATATGGTCATTTTTAATGCAAAATGTATGGAGAAAAAACATAAGGCCCATATGCGTTAAAAGCTAGGTAATTATGTCTTAAACCAATTTGATTTAGCATGAGAATAAGTCAATTTCTACACTCTACGTTCATTCATCCTTCAATAACCCTGATATGCATAAATGATCCACCACCTGTCCTTTAGTGTACCAATAATCAAGCAAGTCCCCTTTTACCGTGACCAGTTCAATATATTAAACAGACCTTTAGAAAAATTATCATGAAATATCTTAGACAATAGATTAAATATTTGATGCTGCCAGAGAGCAAATATAACAATTAATAATGGTATAACAGGAATAAAGAAACAAGATACCTACTAAAATAAGTATGAATATATTAATTCAAAAATTAAACATAAGAATACATAAATTTAAAATCAAATCGAATTTTTAAAAAAAGCTATAATATGTAGATATAATTATAAGACAATTTAAAAAAGAATGAAATAAAATAAAAACATGGTATAACTAAATATTACTGTTTATACATAACTAACTTGGTAACATTCTTATACCCAGACACTAGTTGAAGTGAATTTATTCAAAGGCATTTGTGGTCACATTAATAAAACTATTATCACAAATGCCACTACTACTTTTAACATATACAAACTTCACACTAACAATCTGGTATGTTTTTTAATTCAGTCTGAAAATATTCTTCTTAAATAGTTTTTAATGGAATACAGTTTGCCATGTTTCTTGGAAAATAATTTATAATTTATCTACTGAACATTTAATACAATTAAGTATCAATCTCTTTGGTACAGATACTATTACATCAGAATACATCAAAAGATTATAACCAATAAACAAAAGTAAACATCAACTACAGAACTTATGATTACAATATTAAATCCATTAAGTCCTGAATCTATAAAAAATGACCCGCATAATAATTTTTAATTTGGACATTTACAGTTTAATAAATGATAATTTTAGCTAAACAATCAAGAGCTAACTTTGGCACCAAGTATTTAAAACTAAATCTTCTATAAGGTTATCCTTTATAAGTTAAAAAATATATATAAATATCAACGAAACAAAGGATGCATATTTATGGCCTAATGTTTTAATTAACCTCATATTTGGGTATCAGGCCAATTTTTAAATTAATTTGTACATAACATAAAGAAATATGTTTAACAGAATAAATGCGTATGTCATGAATATTTAAATAAAAAATCAAAAATTACAACATTTCATTTGCTTCAAAAAATAAATTATAAGATTATAAAAATAATTATTAATAATATTTATGTCCTCTTTCTATTTTCTTTTCTAATAGAGTATATACAAAGGAAGTATGTATCTCCAAATAAATATAATATTCACAACATTTCATTTATCTCAAAGTCTCAACAATGTGACATGACGGTCTTCACAATGAACAATCAACAATCAATATAATGTAGCACAAAGCATTCATTCAACACATAATTCATTAGATCTAATAGACTCCTGATCATTTCTTCATAATATAAATCAACAAGATATTTTAGGCTTTAATATCAATATTAGAAAATTATACAGCACTGCGTTAGCAGATATTAAAAATACAATATCGCATATGCTTAAAATATATTATAAAATTACAAATACTAAAAATATAAGAGAAATGCCTGATTGCCAATATTAAACAAGCTAATACTTTAAATGGGAAGCCCACTTTGCTGTTGTGACATTATCTTTGAATAACATTTTATAGCCTTTCTTAAAAATAGTTTTTACAAAACTTTTCAAGCCATTTAACACTAAAATAGTGTTATTAAAATACTATAATAAAAAAGAATTTTAAAAATACAAGGTACATTATAAAATATATCATAAAATACATTTCAGTTTATTTACATAAGAAAGGGATGGCTTGGGGGATTGGGACTAAAAGGTATACTTCATCTAGTGATGTATGTAGTCATCAGGTTGTAATACTTCATCAACTTGAAGCATCACAACCTGATAACTTCGATACTTCAATGACTAATGATTAATAATAACATTAATTCCAAAGAAAAATCAATCAATTCAATAACAAAAACAGCATAACAGTAAATAAAATTCAACTATAATTACGAGCATATTAATAAATTAATTTAATTATAAAATATTGTTTTAAAAATGTACAACAAAGCATTCTGTAAGTAAAACAGTGGTTTAGCCCTCATCACAATAATTTCTTACTCAATGCTTTGTCATGTCTTTGATTCCAACATAATTCAGTAGGGATTTAAAGTTATAATTTGCATATACAATTTGTTTATATGTTACAAAGTAATGAAAATTTAATAAGAAAGGAATAAATATAAGTATTTGATTGAATCATATACCATAAGAGTTTAAAAAACAAAATATAAATTATTTTTCTAATATTTCTAGACAAATAATAATTTTTTAATATAATAGTTATGATCGGCATAACATTATAACATATAAGAGAGAGGAAGAGAGTAAGAGAGAGCGAAAGAGTGAGATGATACATAAGAAATATACCCACTTCTTTTACTTTCTTAAAAAAATACAAACAGAATTAAACCTAATCAGACATTTCTAGTAGGACAGAAAATCGACTAGAAGAGTTAGTGTCTCATTTCCTAGTTAAAGGTAAGTTAAAAAGAGATTCTTTAAATTAAAAAATATCAAAATGATTTTGAAAAAGCTAATCATACATTTAATCAGAATAAAAATTACTATTAGTACTAAAACAGAAAATTTGATTAGAAATGTATGAAGAAGAACTACATAAAACTTTCCTTGATGTCAAAATTAAATTCCCATCCCACCAACCAAAAGAGTATTTAAATATTAGTCAAACGTAATTATTTCATAACAATATCTCTCACAATATAAAATTGTTCATTACACTTGGACATCATTATGAAAATTCAACATGAAAAAATATATATAAAATACTTGTTATGGAATAATGCTTACAAAACATATGAATATAATAGGAATGCAGCAAAAAAAAAAAAAGAATTAAATAAGCTAAATATACACAAAGTGCTTTGATAGAGGATTTTAACATTGAAAAGGATGACACATTAAATACACTCTTACTTTAAGTTATTCGGAACAGTGGCACGTTGGTCTTCCATACGGCCTGACTGCAACCTCATAATCAGGCTAAAAAAGTCCTCATCTGGAACTGTGGAACCCCCAACAATATCTGGTAGGGAAGAACGTTGATCTTCTAGGCGTTCCCCTTGGCAGCGCATTAGCATCTCCAAGAAACCATCATCAGGAGCATTAGCTGGAGGACAAAGACCTGGCAAATGTGGAAGTGCCACTCTTTGCTCGTCCATTCGCTTCGACTGCATGCCTACTATCAGATCAAGCAGATCCTCCTGTCCAGCATCACCTGAAAAGAATGAGGTTTATGGTATCATATTTATAATAATTTATTTTCCACACTGTTATACAAACGGAAAAAAGACAAATAGACCTTCAAATTGAAAACAAATTTTAATTTCTTTGCACAAATAGTGGTCAATATAATATTGTGAATTAGGTTAAAAACAAAATTTGAAAATTTATAATGCAAAAAAAGTATTCATACAGTAAGATACAAAAATAACTTGTTAGTTTGTTCTCAGCTCATGGTTTTCACTTAATACATATTCTCTTATTCAAATAAAAACCCAAAATGGGCCAAATGATGTGAATTGAATAATCTTCCAAAATGGGTCGTAAATCGAAATGATTAAGTTCTATCTGCAAAGATGAATGGCTTAATTTTTGATGTTGGGGTTTACGGGTTTCTAATTTCCTTCACTGGTAAAAATTAATGTGGAATATTGTTTTTTATCATATCCATCAGTTAATTTATCTTTAGTAAATTATTAAACATATTTTTTCCCTTTTTTTCCCATTATTCATAATTCATATTATTCATATTTCAACAAAGTATTGATACAATAATTCAGGTACTAAATTGAAGTATGGTGGTAACCTCTTTGGTGTAATATAGCAATATGTGGTGGAATTATAGATTGTATTTTAGCACATTTTCTAAATTGGTATTAGTTAATGAAGCATGTAATGAACTCTGTAAATTCCTACTTTGAAAAAAATATTTCACAAACATATGAGGATTCAAAAGCACTTAAAACTGATTGTGCAGAATATTAAGTTTGAATATCTCTTTGATTATAGAAGATCGTAAAAGCATTTGATTGGTATGAAATGAAGTGGAGTCAAAACTGCAAACAAAATTACCATTATTAATACTATTTAATGAAGGAGAATTTGTGCTATGATTTTCTTTATTTTCTGATATAATAGATAGTGAGCATCTTTGATCGTCCATTCTTTCAGACTGGAATCTAGAGAGCAGATCAAAGAAGGAGTCTTCATCTTCGTTAGCCTATAAAGCAAAACTATTATTAGTTAATAGCGTAAAGAAAAAAGGTATATAACAAAATTAAAACCAAAATTATCATAATTTAAAAACCAACAGGTAAATAAAATAAAAAAATTACCGTTTGCTCATTGTGTTGAGGTACTGGAGTGTGGGACAATGCTGCCTCAGCATTATTTCGGGCTTTAGCATCTGGAGTCAGCTTTAAAAACAAAGACAATAATAAATAGCAGTGATAATCATACAATACTAAGTAAAACTCAAGTTCCAATAATAGTAATCCATTACATAGATCCAATAAACCTCAAAGTGTGAAAGAAATTGATTACATCTAGAAATAAATTGTAAGCAAATTAAAATCAATAATACCTAAATAATTTTCAATAACTTTGAACAAAAGTGATCAAAAAAAATTATTTTCATTAAAAATATATGCATTGATAAGATTATTTTAATTTAACTCTTTGCGGTCCTAAGACGACATAGGACCGGCCTAGGCAGATTTCAGAGTCCAGTCCTTTGCCTTGCCTCCGTAGGCATATTTTGACTATGGCACGTAATTCTAGATAATCGCTGATCATTTTGATACCAAATAGTGTCCCCAATAGGTTCTCGATAGGTTCTCTGCGAATTAAAGAGTGTAGTAGCAGTTTTCTAGTTGTTCGTTTTTATTTCTTGAATCACTTTATGCTCAGGTGTAACATTTTTGTTCTGACTTTGGATCTTTTATCTTATATCTTATGTTAAATATTTTATCAGGGAAAGAAACATATAAGCAGAGCAAGTAATGCTCCAGAAATCCAGCTTTTCACATCGAAGATGTAATGAGAAATATCTATCATACCCTCAAAAAGTATAAATGACTGTAATTATATTCAGTTACATATTTGTATAGATTATTTTTTTCATATTAATAAAAATTGAGTCTTGGAAGAAAACACGCAGTTTTAACATTTTTATGACCTCTAAAACAAAATGTGTTATCCATTAAAATACCAGAAGGACTATCAGGGAGTGATGTAAACAAAAGGACAGATTCTAATGGTGGGGGTTGTTAATGCCTTACATAAGTCGGCTTAGGGCCATGCATGCAATCATGGGTGGGACCGCAAAGGGTTAAATATTATTTTTATTTTAATTAAATCTATTTTTTATGAAAGTAGTTCACAAAATTAATCCCCTCCGCTAAATAACTAAATTCCTGTAAAACCATAGAACCAAAGATTTGCTTCAAAGAATCGACATCATTTTTTGAAAAAGGCTAAAATGCCAAAAATTCGAAATTTAGGTTTTGATTTACAAATATTATGGAACATAAACACCACCCCTAACAATTCTTACTCACTCACGATATATAAAAAAAAAATGGAAATGGTCTAAAAATTGGCTATTGATGACTAACCATCAAATACTAATGACTCTCAGCCGTTACTCCTAGCATTGACCAGTGCTAGAAGTCTTAAAAATATATTCTAATTATAAAACTGTTGCCACCTGAATAAACTCTTATTGATAATATAAAGAATAAAATTTAAAAAATATATATTGTTATTTGGAGGAAAAACGTTTCATGTGTTTCCTGTAAAGTTTGCTAAATGGTGCTTACGCCTTTTTCAAAAAACGATGTCGATATTTTCTAAACAACATAGTTATCTTCATTCATTATTTTATTTAGTTTAATACAATCAATGGAAGTAAATTACCTTTACCTGAAAAATATTAAGAGCTTTTGAAAATACTGAATTAAAAACCAACCCACATTAAAGTTTTTTTAAAAGAATTAGTGCAGTATAGGACTTCAATGGAAGTCTTAAGCCGGAAAAAAAAAAAAAGAAAAAAAAAAAGAATTAGTGAGAAAAAAAATCTTTAAAACAGACCAATCACTCAAGATTTCAGACTATTGGATTCTAAATGTACATAACATGTCTAGACACTCACAACATAAGCATTCATTTAATAAGCTTTATGCATGCATATGTACAAAGCATGTTCTAATTTAACAAAGCCAATTCATAATTATCATTTACAACATTCGGAATCAAATAAAATAGCTACTATTGTTAACTAAAGTTGCATAATAACCACTTACTTCATGTTAAACTCTTCTCATCAATTTTATGAATATTTATATAGGAATAATCTTAATTTTTATTGATATTGATTTATTTAAAATTTAAGTGCCCCGACAATAAATAGATAATCAAGTCTAATCAGAAGTTCTCAATCACATCACTATCTCCAATTTCTTAGTTTCTATTTATAATTTTAATCATTTAAACTAATTATAACTTATTAGTTCAAAACTTTTGGAAAAACTGAGTTCATTCATAAATAGTAATATAATTGCTGCTGAGTTAGACTCAACCAGCTTTTCAAAATTGTGCAATTAATGACTCTAAATTAATCAATTTTAAACTTAGAAGAAACAACACATCAACAGGAATCACAACTCAACTTTTTATCACATTTCTCTTGAGTCATTGCCTATCAATTGAAGTTAGTTAACCAACAGTTATTGGTTTGCTTAAGGTTAATTCATGTAAATTTTATATATTTTTAGATTGCAAAATACAGAACATTTTGAAAATCACTACACTTAAAAGCAATTCTATACATAAAAATGTAATACATATAAATATATCAAAGATGAAAAATTGTGGTTTATCTACATATTATTTATTTATTTTTTTTTTTATCGTAGTGCAAACCAAATATATCAGTTAGATGATGCAGAATACAATTTTTAAGAGATACAAAGTCAATAGCATAAAACATTTCAATTTCAGTATATTTACCAACGAAGCAAGTATAGTAAAATCTTTATTTTATTCTTTTAAATAAATGTATATGAATCAATTATATATATATATATATATATATATATATATATATATATATATATATATATATATATATATATATATATATATATATATATATATATTGTATACTAAAAAGGAATTACATAAATTATATGTTTCTAAAAAAAAGAGAAATTGACAAAATAAACGAGAAGAATATGAATGCCACAGTGATATTATTTTTCTTTCTTAAGCAGTAAAAAAAAAGAATAAAAAAAAGATTCTTTCTATCTAAGAATCTTTCATGCCCGGATTCTATTTTACTCTGTTCCTAATCAAAATAAATTTAACAAGTATAACTTTCTAATTATTAATGGCATATATATAAAATAAAAATAAACACTGCAAAAAATAATCACAAAAATTGGGCTCATTCAATTTTTATAAAAATAAAAAAAAGTTGTTAAATATTTTGTCTATCTATTTTCAGCAGAATAACAGAAATTAATAATAAATTAAAAAGCAATGTAATTATAACCATGAAAATAATCCTAACAACCTCACTTTTCTGTATTTCAGATTAGACAAGGAGGGTGTATTTCCTTTTTTTTTTTTTTATTTTTTAGATTTCTCACTTTTTGGAAAAGATTAGGATTAAGTCTTATTAATATTCTAGTGTTTTAAAGTGATGATGAGCTCCTTTTTCTTCCCTCTCCCATTCCTAAGTGTTCGAAAGCTAATTTACTTTAACAGTTGGTACCTTTCGTCGGTCGATGAAAAATATCTATGCCAATTTTCATCTGGCAACAGAGGTCTTCACATTCAAATTAAAATTAAACTTTCCATGATAACATTTTTGATAAAATGTCAGAGTTTTTATCATATAAATGAATATTTCTTGTATAACATGGCAACCAGCAAATTGAACTAAAAAAACCAACCTCGAAAGGGCTGGTCTGTTCGAAACCTCATTCTATGTTTAGTATTATTCTGCTAGGCTTGTCTCCATAAGCTTTTGAAGGTAACAATCCCATTCCACTTACACAATGACACCATCTTAGATGGCTCTTTTCCAAGATCTCTTTCACAGCAATTCTTCTCTAATAATTTAATTTCTATCTTTATCCCGATGTGGTTTAAAAACTACTCTGCACAGATACTGCATTTCTGCTCCAACTATTCAGTTCCATACCAGCTATCCAGAGGACTCAATTCAGCCCTGCGTAACAGAACAGCCATATATGGAACTAACTTCCTTCCTTAATTCTCTCTTTCCTACAACTATGTTGTAAACTGAGTATTTGATAATATTACTTGAGATAATATAGTGTGTGCTCTAGAGTATTGGTTAACTTGTTCTTATAAATGTTGTAATTATCTCATCGATAAATATTAAAAAAAAAATCAGAAGGCTTAAATCATGCATAAATTCTTTCAATACCTTTTCCTGCTGGTAACCATGTTGCTTTGAAATACAGAAAAAGCAGGCATAGACATTTTTTTTAAACAAATGCTTCCTTTATAATCATTCACAGAATTGTGAGGTTGATGATCTGGATAAAATGCAGCTAGTGCGTCTTCCAGATTTTCTTTAATTATAGACCTCAGTATCTTTTTGAGAATCAAGATGTAAAGTTTATATACAACTTAATAATAAAATATATATAGTTTGCATTTATGGTAATTACTGAGGCTATTCTTGTGGATGGGTATTAGTAATATTTTATTCTCAGTCCTCAGATATTTTGTTTTCATCATATATTTTCTGTAATAAACTCTTCAACACCTTAACAATCCCCCTTTCAGCATACTTCATGTATAATTTTGGAGATATATTGTTCCTTCCAATATATCACTGATCAGCACTGATTCTTTTAATGACTATTCCAACTTCTTCTCCATCATGTTCAAATGTTGATCATTAGCTTGGATTCCTCTGACAGGAGGGGTTTGGTTGTAGCTGGTTAGCTGTTTGGTCAGTGAATATCAATAGTGCAACTTATCTTATGCATAAGTCAGAACTTAGACCTAATAGGTCTCTATTTTAATTGTTTACATTTAGGTCACTTATACCCATGAGATATTGAAATCTTCTCTAAAAATTGTTGATGTTTTCATTATCTATAATTCTATATTGTTTCAGATCAAGCTCCGAAATTGGCAAGTGCCTTTGTCTACCTGAGATCTATGATAACTTGCAACAATGAAGCCACAGTTGAGATCAGGAGCAAAATATTGGCTGCCAACTGCTAATATTTTGAACTCCACATGAATCTTTCTACCGATCTTCTGACCAGGCGAACAAAAGTTATCATTTATAAGACTCTTGTTTGCCAGTACTTTTTTATGGCTCGGATATCAGGACTACATCCAGAGCTAATGACCAACTCCTTATATTTGAGCAGAAAGTGTTGCGCTGAATTTATGGAGGTGTGTATTAAACTATGAATGGAGGTGGAGAAGTAATTGGGAGCTGTACAATGTATGAGTCAGATATCTCCCATTAGATCAAGCTTCAAAGGTTAAGATGGGCAGAATATCTCACCAGAATGGCTGACCATTTACCTCCTAAGAGGATTCAGACCGAGCCCCTTTTTAATTGTAACAGACTTAGGAGGATAAAGCTGCAGTGGGCAGATTGTGTGGTAATGACGCAAGAAAATATTAGAATATGCGAAACTGGATAGCAGGGGTACAGAATAAGGACTGGCGGTTGCTGTTGGAGGAAGCCAGGACCCTTTGTTTGTGTTATTAAAGAAGAATTCCATACCAGTTGACGTACGCATGATGGTATAGAAATATCAATCTAATTAGAGATTGATAAATGATTTACCACTTCTATAAATTTGTTTTTATTGAAAACTAGTTTCAAATGTTATACATGCATCTTCAGTTCTAAAAACACACAAAAATATATATATGAAGCACTTGAAATAATAAAATCCTTTAAATCCAATCCAGATTTTTGCTTAAATGACTAAATAAATATCTCCAATAGTCCAATCTTAAATTTATTCCTGTCCATAACAGAAAAAAGAATACTCACCGGAATTACCAGGAAAATCTGAATCCTTCTCCCTATACCATACCATTTAACAACAAACACCTGACCTTTCTTCCATTACTAGTTCAGTGTGAGAACGAACAAATGTACCCTGTTCTGTTTGATATTATCTACTTAAATCTTGAGTACCAATATGTATTCATTCATATCAACATGTATGTATTCATATTCATACTTGATCTCTTGTCTTAATTAAATTCATAATTCATAAATGTTTTATAATACTAATTTATATTACATTTAAGTTAATATGTATGTATAAGTATCTATATGTATGTATGTATATGTATCTATATATAATGTGAAGTATCTATATGTATAAGTATCTATATGCAGTATATATAGTATAAGTACTATATATAGTATATAGTAGTAGTATATAGTACTATATATAGTATATATCTATATATAGTATAAGTACTATATGTATAAGTATCTATATGTAATTTGACAACATAATTTAATACTACCAAACAATGTTTTAAATTGCTGATTTTTGAATTTTGTGTTTTTAGAATTGAAGATGAATGCATAACATTTGAAACTAATTTTCAATAAAAACAAATTTATAGAAGTGGAAAATCATTTATCAATTCCAAATTAGAGTTTCATATAATTCCTTCCTGAAAAATTCCCAGGAACTTCTAATTATCTACTTCAAGAAATTATCTTTTAAGCATGAATATTGACTAGAGCATATTTTCAATGATTATAAATTATTATTGTATTCATTATAGTTATACTAACTATACAACAAAACCTGGCTATCAGTTTTTTTATTTCAGTGCATTTACTAAAATATCTACTACCAACACTAATAACTAATTTTATATATATTACATTATTTACAAGGAGAGATCAGCAGTAGGATTAGGTAAGTAAAAAGGCAACTATGTAGAGTGTATTACAAATAAGAAACCTTTCCCAGGCCTATAATAAGAGGAGAGAAATTATTTATCTTACCTTTAATTGCATCAATCAGAAATGTCTTAAACTTTAAGGATTAAAGTAAACTTCAGCATACATCAGTTCAATCTTAAACAGTCTTCATTTAACAAAATTTGTTTCTACATTTTTTACTATATACTGAAATAAGTGTCTATTTGAAAAAGTTGTCAGTCACAAAATAAAGAGAAATAATGAAATAACTAAAAATCATAAAAACTGGCAATTTGATATTTTAATAATACAGAAGCAATAAATAAAAGTGAAATCTTATTACACAATAGTCACAACAAAAAAAAACGTTAAAAATAAATAAATAAAAGTAAACTAGAACAATCTTGAACAATCAGGAAAGAAATCAACCTTGAACAATTAATGACAAGTTTGTTTTTACCCATGATTAACTTGAGTAAGCAACAGTTCATTAGAAAGTTGTTTAATAAATAAAGATTTTATTTCAAAATAATTTGTCTTTCAGTGGATGAAGTGATAAAATCAATCGTCAAATAAAGCAACCAAATAATTTTTTGGGAAAAAGTAAAGAAATCCTTGAAAACCGATAAAATACAGATCAAATATCAGGAACATGAAACAGAACATGCCACTAATAGAGTTCCTGCAAAGGAAAAAGTAAAATTAACCTCAACCTATCATGGACGAAAGCTAAAAATTTGTTTTTTTAAATAATCATACACACAAGAAATAGTATGTAATAAGTGAGATATATAGAACACACTAGAACTTAAGTAATTTTTCTCAAAATAAATAAAACGAAGAAATCTACTGAGTAACAGGACAGGTTATATTACAGTGATATAAATATGCAAGGTGAATAGGTTGAGCATTTAGAAAGGGATAAGGACAAACCATGCAGACCTTGATAATATCAAGCCGAGTCATGCTCTCCCTCCTCACCCTGTATCGCCTGAGGAGTGGTGAAGGCTGCGCTGAAAAGGATGTAACCAGCTTGGCAGAATCTGGAGAAAGTTCACCTTCAGGTAGTCCAAGAGCCTTTCGTAAATCAGATATGTTCATTTGAGCCGTTGCCTGGCCAACTGTATCTCCAACCTAGGGCATTTGCCGAATTAGGTCATTATATTAAACATACATCAAATAATAGATCATTTTAATTTATCAAATGAAGCATATTAATAGATTAGATTTAAATATGTAATTTATATAAGAGAAGCTGGTAAATCAATACCACTTCACCATTTTACAGATGATAATGATAATGACTGTAATGGGTGTGAATTTTAAAGCTAACAAATTAGTCACAAGAAACAAAAATTTGTTATATTAAACAATAAGACTTTATTATGGACATGCTGTACCAAAAAATATTCTATGCAATACTTTATTTCCCAAAATCTAAAGTCACTGTTCTTCTCTTAGAGTTAGTGGCCATGTTTAGAATCTATAATAAATAGTAGGAAGTATTTTAGTACACTCTTTCCATTGTTTGGACATTTTTTCCAAATCATTTATAAATTTCTTCATCCTAATTATAATTAATCATATAAATAACTAATTATCAAATAATACCTCATAACTCTAGTGAAAATTATAAACAATTTTAAACAAAATGAATACAAACCTCTTTTGAAATTTCCAAATGTTGAGTAGCAAAGTGAAGAGCTTTCTCGTGATTACCCATAGCAGAATGAGCATTTCCCAAACTCCAGCAAGCACGCCCTGAAAGTAAGATAAAATAAATGCACGTAAATTAAATAATTAATATGAAATATTAAGCACAACTTGGATATCAATTTTGTTCAATAATCCTTATTCTAAAATCAAAATGAACCACTCATAATTTTAGAAAATGATCAAATCTATTCTCATTCAATGATTTGTTAAAATGCTATTTAATAAAATTTAACTATCCCATTAATAATGAAAGCTACTCAATCACAAAACAAATTTGTAAAAATTGATTTAATCAAGCAGCAAAAAAAAAAAAAAATGTGGCCAATTATTACAGAATGGTATATTATTTCCAAATAGTAATATCTGGCCTGTCTACAGGACTTTCCGTATTGCTTTGGTTTACAGTTTAAATAATTATATTATCTTTCAAATGAGCATTTGGAATGTTTTGGGAAACGAACGTGTGCAGAATACTTCATAAAATATATCTACCAAGTTTAGCAAAGAAATTAAGCAGTAGACACCTATGGAGCAGAAATTTGAAGCTTGTCCCAAGATGATTGCCGTGAGAATGCCAAACTGAGTGTTAAGAAGAAACAGTTTCAAAGCAAGTAGGCTGAGATAGTTAGGACGTCTAATCAGAGGGTGAAACGGTTGAGAGGAAAAAGATGGAGGTGCACTTCAGAAAGAAAAAAGAAAGAGCATTGATGTCAGGAGGCCTAGGGCCACGCAGAACTGTAGCACCAGAGAATTAGTTTACAAAGTTCATTACGCTATTCGATATTCGGTTTTTAATTCAATATTTGGATTCTACGTACCTTGAAACGTAAAATTTCAAATTTTGAGGGGGAGTTAAAAAAAAAATTTCTTGGTCGATTACAAAGATCTATTATTGAAAATAATAAACCAAAACGTGAAACATATAGCTGCTTGTAAATTGCTTGCAAATATAGCTGCTTGTATCTGGATACATGTTTTCATCAATGCAGCCCGCCCAAACCAAAATTAGTAATGAATACAAATGGAAGATTATTGCCATTGGTAAGTAAACTTGCTCAAAAAATACCTCTTCTCTTTTTCAACAATTAGTTTTCTATATTTTTGAAATTTTCGCTATTCCAGTCTGTATTATGAAAATGAAATGAAAATTATGAAAAACACCGGCTGTTACAACAAAAACCAACAAGTCCCATCAGGATAAGGTGGCTGACATCTGTCCAGAATTTTTTTGCATTGTCCCGATTTTTTAGCCATATACCGAAGGATCATTCAGAACGGAACTTTGTAATGATTTTTATACATCCAAATAAGCCATATGCCTTATTTTTGAAATACAAATATCATATTTCTTCTTGATAATAAAAACCACCCTACTTAATCCATCCCATAAAACCCTTAGGGTGTAGGGTGTTTGATACAGTGTGAGAGAGGAATTGGGGATATTCAACAGTGTCCTGAATTTTGGTCAGAAAATAACGTTACCCGATGTTCAGGCTATGGATAAGTTGGAGATCTTAGAAATCTATCTGGGGGCCACTTATATGTATGAGAGAACTAAGGATGATGTCATGACATTTGTTCATCATTACGAGCATCCTGATTTGTTTATCACTTTTACAAGTAATCCAAAATGGTGTGAAATCGGAGATGCCTTAAAAGACGGACAAAAGCTCATGGCAGACACGACATAATAGTTTAAGTGTTATACATACCTACTATGGAGTGGCAGAAGCGAGGCTTGCCTCACGCACACTCAATGTGAAGCACAATTATTATATGCATTATAGTTATCCTTAACATAAACGTATGTAGATAGAGAAGGAATGGCTTAGCTTTATAAGATTCAACCAGAGCAAGCTGCCATCGGAAAAGTAAATTCATCCTAAAGATGTCATGTGTAAGGGGGATGGATGTTAACGTGATAATGGATGTCATGACATATGTTCGTCTTGATTTGTTATCACATTTACAAGTAGCCCGAATTGTCCTGAAATTGGAGATGTCCTGAAATATTTCGAGTGTGTATCCCTCCTCCTCCTTAAAGACAAATTAATCTCCAATTACTTTCTTAAAAATATTTGTGTTGATTAAAATAAAAATTCTTTGTGCATTAGATAGGCCGCGATTTGAGGAAGGCTTCGGGCTTTATAACATCAGGCTACGACCCATAGGAACAGAGCAGTAACCATGAATAAATTGCTAAGAAAAAAAGTATCCAACTTGCGTGCATTTCTTTATCATGACAACTTCATAACCGTGAAATCAAGATGACTACACAAACACTTTAATAAGTGTGCAATTATTGTTTGTAAGCGTTATTTTGGTAAGTAATATATTGTATTTTTGGAGTCAATTCAAATTTAACACGGAAACCGCAGGACACAGCTAGTTTGTTGATGAAACTAAATCAAAAAAATATTTTAAGGTATAATCATATGTTTTGATAATCATTAATTATCCTGTCAATAAAGATTTTCAATTTTGTATATTTATTTACTTTACAGTGTCAATATCATGAATCTTCCAAAATGTATTAAAAAAAAAAAAATTTTGGGATGAAGTGTAAATAACAATTAATTTAATTAAATAATTAAGGAAGTTAAGTAATAAAATAAAATTGCGCCAATCGTCATCTATTGGAACTTATTGAATTATCAATACTATAGAGTTTTTTATCAATATCGGCCAACTACCGATCGCCCTTCCCTACAGAGAAGTTTTAAGAGTGGGGGAAAGATCCCTGAGAGTGGAGATGCCCTGTTTTCCAGCTCTCCCTAAGAGAGTCAGCTCACGGCATCTACTTCCGCCCACATCTGGCAATACCATTTCAATTAACGCCTTCATCCCGAGTATCTATTTCCATGAATACGACTATAGTAACAAAATGCTTACCTTCTCCAACTCGATCCATTAAATTCTGTGCAATATGTAAGTGACGATAATGGTAGTCTATAGCTGTTGGATAATCTCTTAGCAGAGTGTAGGTGTTTCCCAAGCTATAGCATGCTTGAGCTTCAATCGCTTTATCATTTAACTCTTGAGCAAGTTCTAATGTGCGTCTGTAATGAAATTCAACAATAACTAGCACACATATGAACCATAAGATTTACTTAAAAAATATAAATGATTTCCTGCATGTTACTATTAATATGATGTTTTTATTTATACTCTTTACTTGTTTTTATAACCTATTATTCAAAACTTTCAAGTGAAATTTAAAAACATTTCATTTTTTTTTCTAAAAAGAAACTGACAAATTGTAATCCCCAGTTTCAACAGTTACTTTTGTTCAAACGCTAAGGTCAAAACTAGTAACTTTATCAATATTATTAAACCTCTTTAAGTCACCAAACTAAAAAATACTTCAAAGATATTTAAATCAAGTTTAATCTGTAATAAGTTTCACTAATTTAAAATTCATCAGAGAAATATAGACCTATCGATGTTCAATAAAAACTTATCAGAGAGATCTAGACCTACTGATGATCAAATTTTAAGTCGATATAGGGCTTTAACCTTTAACCAGGCAGAAAAATCAATAACTATTAAACTAACCAAAATCTTCTGTGAGCTTTTGTCTTTACCATGATTACGATCGTGGATTATTTTTATTTATCGTAGATGATGTTTATTTATCTTATAATTGATATATTCAATAATAATTAAAAAACAAACCCTTTATCACTATAATTATTTATTTTCTATTTTAATTGGAAGAAAAATTATTTAAATTTTTTTTTTTTGGCCGAATAAGCAATAACCCATCAAATATGCACAATAAAATTTAATATATCTATGCCAAATGTATTGATATGTAAAGATATTTGATCATTTTGGTTGGAAAATTTATCAGGAAAAAAATGCATTTGCATATAAATTCGGTCTTTACTTATAAACAATCAGCTATTAATTTGAGGATCCCGACAATTTTATAAAATATTATACACATTTTAACTAAAAAACGTAAAAACCCCTTTTGCACATACAATTCAATTGATAAATAAATTCAACAAATTGAAAAATTGAATGAACCCATAATCTTCTAATAATAGGGTAAGTTATCAAAATTAAAGAAAATATCATACTCTTTCAAAAACAAAAAGATAAGTTTTTTTTTTCATTCCTAATGCAATGTTCTTAACTTACTTGTAATGATCTGCAGCCTTTTCAAATTCTCCAAGAAAAATATGTGAGTTCCCAAGATTGCTATAAGCTCTCCGTTCTGCTGCCTTATCTCCGAACTCTCGAGCTATTTTCAGCCTCTAAAAATATCAGAGACAATTCTTTGAATATAAACATAGGATAAATCAAAACATATTAATATATACAGTCTAAAATCAAAGGAACAAATCAAGAAATCTTATTGAATAGGTAATAAACACTTACCAATTATGATGACATACACAAATCAGTCAGACATACCTCTTTTCATCAGATAACTTGTATAAATAATTTTTATAAAACAAAGAAATAGCTCTTTTAGACATCGGGGAGGGATGCTGAGATAAAAGAACTCAAACAAGATAAGAGGAGTAAGATTATCATCAAAGACGAGATACATTGATGCCCCATGGAAAGTATCCTTTAAGCTACCCATTCACAGCCCAACTTAGAGTAGGGTTCATTCACTGCAGTTGGATTCATTCATCCATTCACGGTCCTACAAGGAATCCAATAAGCTATTCTAATCTGTATTAATAGCTTATCAATGTTTAAAAAAATAGGAAAATGTCGGCAATTTGTCTTGCTATGGAGTTTTTGGAAAAAGACTAATAAAAAATTAAAGGATAAGGAAAAAGAAAGTTTGGGCGAAAAAAATGTTTATTAACCGAATAAATTAGAGTAAACTGAAAATGTCAAATGAAATAGACAGGAAGAATTATAAAAATTACTTAAGAATGGACAACAAAATCATCCCTCTAGTATAAGATAAGGATAAATGATAAAAAATTTACTTAAGGTTTATATTTGTGCTATACATTTTTATTTAGAAGGTTTATAAATTTTTTTATAACTTTAATTCAATATAACTTAGGTTTGTGTGTGTGTATCCACTCACATGACTTTCCTTACAATTAGGAAGCAAAGTCAAATACCAAAATTGTTTGCTGTAACTTAGCATTTTTTTTTAATGTTAAGCTCCATAGATAATAAAATAATCTTTCAAATGAGCACCTAGAATGTTCAAGAAGATGTATAGATTTAAAGTTACCAAAAAACTAAACAAAGGTGAACTGGTTTCCAAAGAAACATGTGTACTAAGTTGAATCAGCTGTATCTTT
The DNA here is from genome assembly GCA_948150685.1 of Rhaphigaster nebulosa. Classification (NCBI taxonomy): domain Eukaryota; kingdom Metazoa; phylum Arthropoda; class Insecta; order Hemiptera; family Pentatomidae; genus Rhaphigaster; species Rhaphigaster nebulosa. The sequence continues at coordinate 39,901,942 of OX411306.1, forward strand.
GCTGGTAATGGTCTGATTTTGATGATTATTTATTGTTTCCAATAATAACAATGCTTTCCTCACCTAGTAGTGGTAGGAAAGTAAAAACATGCACCTGAAATTTGACATGCTGTATCTTTACTGCTACTGGTGCGATTTCTACAATTCTTTTTTTTGTTTTGTGGGAAATTAAATTGCTCTTCAAATGACCATTTACAAATCCATTTGGTTTTGAAACTGCTAGTTATATTATTTTACATGAAAAGAATGTCTAAAGCATCAAAATATAATTCCCTCACCATGTTCGAAGACCTATAACACCTTAAGTAGCTTGTCCCTCAAATAGTATCTTGATTTAGGAAGTGTCCTCTTATATTTTAAATTGACTAAATTCTTTAGTTTTAAAAACCATCATCAGAAGTTTTTGAATTATTAATCTTATAAATCAAATGTTACTAAAAAGGAGTGTCCAGAGGTTTTATGTAATTCCCTCACATTCTTAAATTCTTGAGTTTTTTTGGGTAATAGAGGTGATGTGAAAAAGTAAAAAAAACTGTCATATTTTTCGTTCTTTTCAACAATTGCAATCTGATTTTGTCCCAGAGAATTCAGTTGCCACAGGGCCGTCACTATGTAAATAAAGGACTGATTGGCGGCCCATATTTTAATTAGATGTAATTTCCTCATTCTTTTTTAACCAGTAAGTTTTTGAGATTCTTTTTTTTTTTAATTTTAGGTATTATCAGTGTTGTTCTTTTCAATAATTCTTTCAAGCCATGAAAATGGCCATATTAGTTTGAAAACTATTCGGATAAATATAAATTTTTAATTGCCTGACCAGAAATCCTCTTATTTTTATGATAGTGAGAGAATACTCATTTCTATATAGGAGGGATTGTCACCAGGCTTGATAGGGCATAATATATTTTAGACACCTTCTTAAACCTGATTTGTATGAAGAATCCTGTGTACACAGGCAAACCAGTCAGACTTTCTGATTCTGAGAAATGTCGCAAAATTATGGAATGAGAGTAAGTTAAAATATACGACTTTAGAGAAATTATGTATTATCATAGTTCTGGATCGAATAAATGCTTTATTACTATTGTAATCCCCTCATCTATATCTAAATTAATGAAATAATTCTCTCAAAGTCGTGCCCTAGAAGGCCACATAATTCTGCCATGCCAACAATTTCTTTACTTATTTTTGAGCTTGAAGACAACAGTGCCTTCAATGGGCAAAAAATCATTAAAACTGGTTATTGCCTGAGTGAAGGAATTGTTTGTTCTCAGATGTTGTTGTCTGCTGTGAGTGCAAGATATGTTTAATCTAAGAACAAGCAATTTCTCCATTCAGGCAATAACCAATTTTCATGATTTCTTGCCTATTGAAGGTGCTGTTGCTTTTAAACTCTATTCAAGCGAGGTAAATATAGAAGTCTTCTAGCCCAAAGTTTAGCTTCGTACAGTTTGGTCTCTTACTGTTTTCCTCATACTATGTTGCAGCTATGAGTTTTACCCTATATTTAACTGTTGAGCGATTTGGCTAGTTGAAAACCCTTTGATAGCGTTTTCCTGGGGATAAAAATTTCCTACTTATATAATATTCTAATGAGTATGCTCACAGAAGAATAGGCTACACATTAAGAACACCAAATAACAACTGAAGATAAAATCAAAACTTTTTTGATGTGCTTAAATCAAATAATGGTCATATTTCTTTTATTAATCATTCAACATGGAAATTCTAAAACAATTACTAGCATAAGCTTAAAAAAACTGATATATTAATAAGACATTGCTTCATCATAGTCAATTTATAAAAAATGGCAATGTACCTCATGATGATACTGGATGGCTTGCTGAAAATCACCTAATAAATAATATGTGTTTCCGAGGTTTCCGCAAGCCCGGCCTTGAGCAGCTGTGTCATTTAATTCTCTCATCAGTTTCAAGTTTTCCCTAAATACAAAAACAATTTTAATAAACATAAATAGTTACCTATACTTCCATCTGTTCAAGAAAACGTAAGCTAAAAAAATTCCAAACAAGAGCCATTGATTATTTCTGTAAACAACTGAAGCCAACCTTTTTTACTTAACAGGTAATAGCATTTTTTTTTTTTTGGTAACTTAGTGCACCTTCAAGGTTATTAGGGACAACAATAACACTTGACAAGTTTTTCCCTAACTTCTGGACATCCTGTTGGAGACCTATAACTTAAGGTAAAACGTTGACAAACATAAAAAATTACTATTATATTGCAATTATTAGACTTACTGTATGTTTTTTTTCTTGACCGCATACCCTAACCAACTTCTCCTTCAGAAATAATATGTCTTATAGATTAGTCATTGAATTGACTAATCTTGAATTTGTAAGCAAATATGAAAAACAAATGAAACAACTATCTCAAAATCTTTTCAAATTTGAATCATCAAAACATAAATACAAGCTTATCAAAATATACCACTGAAAATTAATATAAAACGACTTAGAAAGAGCATGAAAAAAAAGAAGATAATTTTATTCCAGCAGCACACGAACAATTTATTTTTCAAAAACAATAATTAGGATATTTGGAAGCAGCAAATTTGTGAAAATCCAAGATTTGGTTGGGTTTTTACATGAGTGTTGTAACTCAATGGGAAGGCACTAAACTTCTAAGCAGGTCTGAGTCAAAAAATAAAACAACTAACAAGCTAGTTTCAAACATTATTAGCTTTTTGGCAATAAATGTTAACAAAGTAACCATTCAATAAGAAGATCAATGACGTTTGCTAATTTGGCATTAGATTTAGGCCAATCATCATAAGATTATATTATTAAATCTTGATAAAATAAAATAAATACCACCAAACCTATACCCTAACTTCAAACTTAAAAAAAAAACATAAAAACTGCTAAATAATTGAACTTATATAATATAAAAGAATCTCACTCATAATAAAACACAGCTTGTTGAAGGCATTCACGAACATCTTCAGGAAATTCTCCCGGATCCTGTTGACCTACACGTCCGATATGTTTGCCTTTTGCATGGTATACATTTCCAAGATTATATAATGCTCTGCCTTCACTTAACTGTGATAACAAAATTATTTTAGATATATGAAAATGAACACCTTTTTCAGTATAAAATTTTGAACATCCGTAATTACCTTATCATTGAGTTCTCTTGATATTTCCAAGTGTCTTTTACAACAAATCATAGCTTCATCAAACTTACCCATAACTTTCAAAGTATTACCCAAATTACCACTTGATTTGGCCTCACCTAATTTGTCTCCCATAGTTCTGAAAAAAAAATAATAAAACTGCTGATGATAATATAAATAAAGGCGAATAACTTCCTACGTTTTAGTCTAGTTTAACATTAATAATAAATGAGTCAATGGAGGGCTTATAGGAGGGACTTGCAGGGTGCCTGATTCCCAACCTGATGGTATTCTTAGAAAAACGTGTGGCCAGGTCTGTGTTCCAACCATTTGTTTCGTTGATTTGTTCCTTGATCAAAGACAGATACTCATGTTAGTGCTGAGTAAACCCAAGAAGTATCTATCGAACCATTGTTCTCTGATTCACTGACAAGGGCTACTAGGTTTTGTATAATTCTTGAGTAAGAGGAAATCTCCAGAGATGACTTAGATTGCGTTAAAATTAAATTAATTTTGTTTATTGACAGTTGACCACACGGTAAATCAAGAGGGAGATGGTCCAGCAGGAAGTCAATATTAAATAGTTGTAGCTATTTAATCAATGCCAATGTTTCAACCCAATTTGTAGGTCTACATAAGTAGTCCACTACCTTTAAAGAGCAGGAACAGGCTGGACTCTCTGTCTCTCTTGCTTCTTAAAGGTAGAGGAGCCCTGAGGAAGACCTACAATGTGGTTCAAAATGTCGTCACAAAACATTTTACTATTGGAGTTATTATAGATTTTTGTCATTTAAGTATATCACAGATAACATCTTTCAATCTCTCAAAAGATGAACTTTCAAGTGAATCCTTGTGAGTGGGGAACGGAAAGAAAATATGTTATATTGATAAGGAGATTAAATATTTAGATTTCTTACACTTAAAAAGCATCTCAAAAATTTCTGTTATCTTAGCTTGTAATTCATTCAAGAACATACAGACTAAAATTTCATTATTGGCGAATGCCAATCTCCTTTATAACAGAAATATTTAAAAGGTTATTAAAATTTTAAACAGCAAAATATCTTGCAACATACATGAGCATATAACAGAATTAAATTGAAACAGAATGGGGAATAAAAAGTGGGAGTATAACTCTAGAGTATGGTCTAGCAATATGCAACATACGAAAACAATTGCTGTAGATGTTTAGGTAATATTACACACTCTCACAAGAAGGGAGCTGCCATCAACTGAAACTTCCACAAAATTCAGAAAATTTCTAATTAAATATAACCTTGTATACTTTTTATTCACCATTCTGGCATTTCAGTTATCTACCCATGAATGTTGAACAATATTCCCCATTTTAAATTTTCCTTGTGTGATATAGTATTATCAAAAACCTTGAGTAACAGTCAGCAGGTACAACTTTGTAGTAGGGGATAGCAATAGAAAAATTAGTTTTGTTTACTAAGTCTGGGTATTATTAAATGAAAAGGAAACACAAATTGTGGAAATGAATAAACTGTTATCAATCTAACTCTCCTCAACATGGATTTGTTTGAGAATTTCCTTATCTCAATTAAGCGAGTGAATCAAGGAAAATTGCATCTTCAGAAAGATACTATTAAGTCCAAAAACAATTTTAAGCATTAATACAGTTTCTGGACGTAAGGTTTATTACAGCTATAAATTTCTGCTCACTGAAAAAATTATGAAACCCAAAATGGTCAAACAAATGACAGTATACAATTTTGAGGAGATGACAGGAGAAGTTAATAAAACTGAGCATATACTTATTCCTCAAAAACCTGAGTAGATGTTCCAGTTAGATATGAATAAAGAGACGTTGCACAATGGAATACTTGCTAAGTGTGTGGAGCATGTACTCAAAATATGGGTTGATTATTGGTTCGAAGTAACTACTCACCTTCCTAAGTGAATAAAACTGATTCTGTCTAGAAAAGAGTAGATCGGCATTTTACTATTTACATAATCACACATTGGTGCACATTCTGTTTTATTCACTTAAGAAGATAAGGAAATACTCAGAATCAATAATCAATCCGTATTTCGATAATCAACTCTGCATTCTTAGCAAGTATTTCATTGTGTAACTTATCTTAATTCACATCTAACCAAACCATCTGCTGTTTTTTTAGAAAGGAGCAGGTGCTGAGCTTTATTCAATTTACCTAATTTAATTGCATTCCTTGTGATGTTACAATATTGCCAATATAAAATTAGTTTTTGAGAAGCCACAAAAACTATTGATTGTAACACAAATGACAAATTGGGAGAAATAAGAGAAATAGAATACAACAGAAATGACCGAATTTAAAGTAACGGCAGGATTAAGGTAGTATCACCTCAAAAGCGCACATTCACAGATTCAGTCAAGAATCTGAATCAATTATTGAGTTTATTTTGGGGGTATCAATGGTCAGGAACTGGGGTTCTCCAGCACTCCCATTAAAATTATAGAGAACTAATTGTCAACTTATATCATGAGACATCAAACATTTTAATAGCTAAAACACAATATTGAAAAATTAAAACTTCAACCTATCTAACCTTGCAAGGGTAAGATCAAGTTTATGATATTGCATTGCTTTTAAATAATCTCCTAGGTAAAAATAGGCATTTCCTAATTGGCTGTAAATGGCACTCAATGTCCTTAAATCATCAGTTCCGGCTTGAATTGCTGCCTGAAAGAATGCAACTCCAGCACGACAATCACCAGCTTTGCACAATCGTTCTCCCTCTAAAGCCAATTCTAGACACATATTACTGCTGTCACAGCTCTAGAAAAAAAATACACCATGAATTTTATACAATACATCAATGAATAAAACATAAAACTTGCCCAATTTACCTGAGTATCAGCTGTTGATATATTATCTACACTAGCACTTAATGACATTTTGAAGGAGTTGTAGATAAATTACCCCTTTAAGAGATGATAAATGCAAACTGAAATCATAAAAATCACTATGCAACAATAAAATTACCCCGAATAAATGACAATACGAAGAACAATTAATAACTCGAATACTATTAATCACAAGCACCTTAGAAAGAAATTAATTTAAAAATAAATAATATAATAAACAACTAAGCAGGAAAAAAAACCTACAAAAGTACTTCAAAGGACGGCTGCTACAAGGTCCATAGTGCTTAAGGACGTAAAAATTGTTCGAACATAGATTGTATATAAATTTAAATGAAGTGATTATAGTAAATAATAACCAAATGGTAGTTCTATCTATCAAAGGGTACACTCCCAGATTCCGTTCCCATTCCGATTTCATTCATTCAGAAATAAAGAAGCCACTAACAAGGAAACATATCTTTTAAAGTTCTAGTGGTAAAAATCTCGAATCAGTACTAAATAATTATAAATTTAAATACGTAAATCATAATTAGAAAAAGCCCAATTTACAATGCCGTCGTTGATGATCGTAAATATAGACGGCATTGAATATACACGTTCCCGCTCAAATTTGAAAATGGTGTGAAGAAGTATGGCTGTCAAAGATGTAAACCAAGTATGAATGACTTTAGCCTGCATTGTAACATTCCAAAATGTAATGTACCATTAAATGACATATCTTGGGTAACTAGATGTATGCATGTATTTTGTCCAGGCCATGGACAAGCATATTTTTCTAATCCTTCTCCACAGATAAGTTGTCCCATTTGCAATGAAATTAACCTGAAAGAAGTGGACATATTGCAATGTGAAGTAAACCCTTCTGATGTAAGTCAATTTAGAATATTGAGTATGTTATTGTTAATTTTTACAATTAGCTGTTTTAATTCTATTCTAGATCATACTTGTTGGCATTTCTCCAGAAAAAGCAATCCAACTAGCAGCTAAATCCATGAAACTATGGTGGTATCAAATACAGCAAAAACAATATTTGAATAATTCAAAATTAAATAATCTAGCAGAGAAAAATAGTGATATGAAGCATAACTACAGTCTTATAATAGCGAAAATTAAGCATAAATATGAAGCTGACATAAATGGTATTTCTTTATATAAATATTTTACCCTTTATGAATACTAATATATCTAAAAAAAATATAATTTTAAATTAAATAATGATCTTTAATTCTAGATGGTTGATTTTATTTAATGAAACACTAGTGTATGTGAATATATCATAATGAATCAATATCTCTTAGGAGTTTAATTGAATAGCAAGAAAAAATACTTTTAATATGAAGTTAAAATCTTTAAACTCCATTTTCTCAAAATTTAGATTATGTTAGTATCAGTATTACATTGAGGGTATGATAATTAATGTAAGAGGGTGAGAAACTGAGGGGTACAAGTGATTTTTTTTTTCCAAAAGCAATATTGCTCAATGTTGTTGGGATTTAGAGTAGGGCTATAATATAAGTATGGTACAGACATAAATATTTTAGGTTTTATCAAACATTTTTAACTTTAAAATGCATTTTCACAAAATTATTAAATTGTCACTTATATCCCTTGACTTCTTACCCCCTTTTTTATATATTTATGTTTCATCATGTAGAAACTGCAGTGCATCTAGTAGACTTTTTTATTTTAGCAATGAAAACAAATGAGCATAACTTACTCAAAAAACTTGAAGATATTAATTTCCAATTAGGAACAAAAAAGAAAGAATTACTTAAATATAAGGTAAAGAGAATGTTTTATTCTTATCTTATTTAAATTTTACTATTTTAAGATCCTATTTTCATCTGTTAGAAAGCCTTCTGCCAGAATCATGAACGCCGAGATGTTCTCTCCAGCCCTGTATCTCCAAATTGGCTTGGTAATGAAATTTTTCATGTTACTACAAATCGGAAAAAGCATAAAAGTGGTAATAATGAGATTAATTTTTATATACTGATATATTAAGGCTTATAAACCACCTCTTGTTAAAAATGCAATCAGTAACAAACATTTTTGGGCAGTTCTATCTTTTCATTAAAAATTAAAATAATTTATTTTGTTTAAAAATAAAATTAAGGATTCTTTATGCCTTCTCCTAATTTTATCATGACTGTCATGGCCTAAAATATTGACTTTAGATTCATAGCAAACAATTGCATAACTCCAAAAATTGTCTGTATGATTCTGGAACTCTTGAAGCACAATCTTTTTTTCTATTTTTTTCACCAACAAAATGTTTTTTTGCTAGGAACTCTTCCATCATAGCCTACCCCTTTTAGAATTCTTCCCACAATCTGTGCATAAACTTGCTTTCCCGTTTTTCCGAATATCTCATCAAGGTGCACTCATCAAGAGCTTGTTTTTAATTTTCTGGACTTTCTCCCAAATTCAATACTCTTGGACAGCCTTTAACTTTTAAATCTACCCAATCTTGTATTTTTATCTTCGAATTACATGGGCCATGGTACTTTTACTTCAGCTTATCATCTCTCTGATTTGGCAGGGCTGTACTGCCCCATTAGCCTCTGATACTCAGAAATTCAAATAATTACTGAAAAACACTAAATAATAGAGTACTGACATGCCTTATCCGTTTGTTATTAGCAGTTGGTTGAGAAAGGATTAAAGATCGGTGTCGCTTATGTTTACAAAGCAAACAACTGCTGTCTGGAAAAAAAATTTAAGTGAACTATTGGTTTTTAATTACTTTACTGATTAAAAAATTACTAATTTTGTATTAGATGAAACTGTATTTAATTTTTTTTTTGACAGAGATTTTCAAATGAACGGTGATTTCGGCATTTGAACTTTCCTTAAATTAATTGTTTATGACTTAATTACATGTAATTGTTAAAAAAAAATGCAAACTTAAAAAATCATCCAAAAAATGTTACTGACTGTATGTTAATTAAAGGGTCTATTTAATTCAATGATTCAATATGTGTTCAATTCAGTTTAATAAAACCTGTCAGTGCGTTGTTGGCAGTCAATTTGTGTGGATGGGAGTAAGTTCCGTTTGATTACCAGCAACAGTGATTTCCCTATTGTTTAGTATATTTGACTTTTGTCTAGTTCATTTTTATTTCTTTTTGTTTTCTTCTTTTACTTTTTTTTATCCATGTTATTATTTTTTTCCTTTAATTGTCAAGTGACATAAACTTACAGTGAAATGTCGTTTACGGGTATTGAACCTCAATAATTTAAGCTAGTGGAAGCAAATTCAAAGCATTCTAGTAAAAGGAAAAAAATCGAAGCTATTAGTGATGCATTCAGTATTACCACTAACAATAGTTATGAAGCTCTATCCGATTCAGAAGGGATGATCGACGAGCCGGTTGTCGAAGTGGCACTTCAACCCAACAGCAGCCGTCGCCCGCTATTCATAAACAAGGTAAACTCCCACCAATAGAAGTTTATAGTTACATAGAAAAGCATGCTGAATCTATGAAATATCTAAAAAGCAAATGTAAAAAAGATTTTGGCGTAAAATATCATGAAAATAGATTAATATTTTACCCCCAATGCAAAGAAGATTATGACTTCATTCTGATAGAAGTTGTCAACTCTAAATTAGAATGTCATACGTATACGCCTAGCGAAGAAGCGAACAAAACTTTAATCTTAAGAAACGTTCTGCCTAATGTAATTTGCAACGAGATAACTGTTGATCTGATTGATAACCAGTTACCCGTGTTCAAAGTCACTCAAATGATCAAAAAAATTGGTGAAAATGAACTTGTTAAATTACCAGTTTTTATTGTGACATTTAAAAATACTGCCGAATTAAAAAAAATAATGTCAGTAAAAAAGGTTTGTCAGTGCATTGTTACGTGGGAGCGTTACAGAAATATATCAGGGGTAACACAATGTTATAAGTGCCAGTCTTTTTACCATGTAGCGAAAAACTGTTATAGAAGACTAAAATGTGCCGAGGATCACTTAACTAAAGATTGTAAAATTAACTCAGCGGCCGAGCCGAAATGTGCAAACTGTGGTGGTCCACACCCCGCTAATTACCGCGGATGTAGATACTATGAAATTAAAAATAAAAAGAAGGTAACAACGCCAAAAAAAAATATATCAGTAACTGATTTTCGTAAAAACGAAGCCAATTTTCCTTCACTTCCGGCATCAACATCGACCTTTAATCCTTTGGCTTGGGGAAGAGGGCCCAGTATCTACACAGCAGACAACAACAATAACAATAATACGGAAGTCAGCCAGGAATTATCATTCACCGACCTCTTAAAAGAAATAAAAACATTGTTTTCTTCTTTAAATATGTTTAAATTATTTTATAATTTGAAATTACTTATTAGCAAACTTAAAACCGCACCCGACGCCTTCACTAAAATAAGTGTAGTGGCAGAATTCATTTGTGAAATAATATGATAAATTATTTTAGTGATTGTAAATTAATGTGCTGGAATTGCAGATCAATTTTAAACAAAACTGGTGAGTTGTCTCATTTTGTTAAGCAAAATAATATTGATGTAATCGCCCTCAGTGATACTAATCTAAAGATAAAGCATAAATTTAAAACCCCAGGCTATAAAGTTTACAGATGTGATGATGGCAGAGGAGTAGCTCTATTAGTTAAAACTTCTATTACTCATTATCCTATTTTATTGCCTGATTTAATAAATTTAGTTGCCAAAGGAATTAAAATTGTTGTCGGTCCTATTGAAATCCTTGTGATATCTGCTTACCAATCTCCATGTAAAACCATTTTAATTAGCGATTTTCAAAAAATATTTTCTTTCCACAAACATGTAATTCTGCTTGGTGATCTGAATTCCAAGCACATAACTTGGAATTGTAATGTAAACAATAGAAATGGAAAATTGTTGAGTGAATTATCTTTAACAATTAATTTTAGAATTGTAGCTCCTAAAGAACCCACATACTACCCTGATAGAATCCATTGCTCTCCTAGCATTATAGATGTTGCTCTTGCAAAAAACATTCCTTTTAATATAGCACCTAAATCCTTAAAAGCTCTCCCTTCGGATCACAACTCTGTCATTTTTTCAATAGACCCAACTTTAAACCACAAACCAACAAAAAAGTTTTTTGACTTTAAACATGCCAACTGGGCTAAATTTCGCTCAATTATTGACAAAAAAATAGTAATCAATCCGGTTATCACTAATCCCTCAGAAATAGATACTCTTATCAATAATCTTCATAATATTACAATGCTAACGAATCAATACCATTTGTTTCACCAAAAACTGAAAGATTAAAAATTTCTCCATTTATATCATACTTAATCAAAATTATGAACCAAGTTAATAAAGCTTACTGTAAACATCGCCATCAGTGGATAAAGAAAACTTTAAACAAACTCAATAAATTTATTTCCAAACTGGTAATAATATTCAAAAATATTGAGTGGAATAAATTTCTATCATTTATAACCCCTACAAATAATAATAAAATGTTTAAATTAGCTAGCCATTTCCATTATCAGATAACAGCTTTTCCCCCACTAGTAAGATCATCAGTTACTCAACAGCTCAGAATTAGGAACTCAGCTTCGAGCTATGCTTTCAGTGACTGTGACAAAGCCAATATCTTAGCCAATTACTTTGAAAATGTACATAAAATGAATTTAGACCTGGGAATACCATCTTTTACTCGCAAGGTTTTCAGACAAACTAAAATCTATCGAATTCCTGTTAGCGAGAATTAATAACTATAAAATTGTTTCCCCAAAAGAATTAAAAAATATTATCGCTAAATTAGTCAACCAAAAATCTCCTGATGCTGATGGACTTTGCAATATATATTTAAAACAATTATCTAAAAAGTCGCTGATTCATTTAACCAAAATAATTAATCATATATTAATGTTTGGTCACTTTCCTGAGTCATGGAAAATAGCCAAAGTAATAACTATTCCCAAACCTGGTAAAAATCTGTCACTTCCTAGCAGTTTTCGCTCAATATCTTTACTCAGCTCCCTTAGCAAATTGGTCGAAAAGATTGTTTTAACCAGAATACAGTCATTTGTTGATGAAAATGAATTAATTTCTCCTTTCCAATTCGGCTTTAAGAGAAATCATTCCACTGTTAGTCAACTTGCTAGAGTAACTGATCCCATATCTCACAATTTTAACATTAAAAAGCATACGGGCATGGCACTATTAGATATTGAAAAAGCTTTTGACTGCGTTTGGCACAGGGGTCTGATATACAAACTCGTCGCTTATAATTTTCCTAAATATCTTTAATATATTCATTTAATAAACAACTATCTGTCCAATCGTAAATTTTTTGTCCAAATTAATGATTAAAAATCCGACTTAAAAATCATCCAAGCTGGTGTCCCACAAGGCTCAGTACTTGGTCCTATTCTTTTCAATCTTTACATCAACGAAGTCACAGCAATTAAAGGCAAAACTGAAACCGCCCTTTTCGCTGATGATACATGTTTTTTCATCTCCTCATACAGAAGTGACACAATAGCGAATCATCTGAATATAGCAATATCAAAATGTTTTAAATACTTTCATAAATGGAAAATCCTACCTAATCATCACAAAACAAAAGCTATCCTCTTTACCAAGCGCAGACCTACAATAGACAGTTTCGTAGTTATAGATGGAAATTCTATACCTTGGTCCAAAAATGTTACCTACTTAGGAGTTAATTTAGATTCTCGACTAACCTACACAAACCACGTCAACATTCAAATAAATAAAAGTATAGGCGTCCTACACAAACTATTTCCTTTGCTATTCAAATATTCCCATCTAAATATTATAAATAAAAAATTGCTATATTATGCTTATATAAGACCTATTATATGCTATGCCTGTCCTGTTTGGTCCAATATATATATATATTAATATATATATAAATTAATTTATTTTTTATTTTTTTATATATAATAAGAAAAAGGAAGATCTAACACAACAACTTTGTAAAAAAAAAAACATGTTTGTTTATTTATATAAATATAGTATGTATGTACATAGTGAAAAAAACAGTGTCATAAAGTGCATATAAATTGTTTAACTTAGTCACATATACATAATGAAATGAACAAAAATATGTATTTAAGTGTATGCAAAAAAATAATCAAAGCTTTATCAAAATTAATGATCAAATTAATTAAAATTACACACATTAAAAAAAAAAAAAAAAGAACCGTTCCGATAATCGGACGTTCGGACAATCGACGACCACTGTAATTATATAATAAAAACAAATTTTGTAATTTAATATTAAGAAAATAAAACATTATTCATTCATAACACCTGTTTTACAGTATTCTTTATTCCATTATTTCAATTTGTTAAACTGAATTGTTTGTGATGGAGAGACTTCTTTGGCCAGGAAGACTCAATCTCACCAGAAAACAGCAATGCTCCCCAAGAGATGAATCACCGGTTGACAATTTTTCAAAACCATTAGCGAATCATTTGCTTGATATAAACTTTAAACTCTATATCAAAAGTCTGAAGAAACCACAGAAAAATACTTAAAGGCTTTGAGATGCCTCGCCAAGGATTGTGCTTTCAAGACCTTGACTGCAGAGAGGACAATTGTATCAAAAATTCATACTTTTATATTATTTAATGGAAAATGAACATTTCCATGGAAACTAAATGGAATTTCTATAGAAATCAAATGAAAACATTTAAAATTTATCTTATTAACAAACCAAAAGTATATAGTGCATAGAATTGTAATACTAATTGTTTAAAGAAATATTTTATTGTACTTTTGTGAGTGCGGCTGAAAATATTTCAAGTAGTGTTTATGTGAATTCCTTGAAATTATTTTAGAAAATGGATACCTAATTATGAAAATTGTGTTTACCATTTTTTTATTTTTATGTTTGAAAAATAAAAAAATTTTCAAAGCATTTAATAATATTATTAATAAAATTTAAATAAATGCCCCAAAGTGAAGAAAATTATGTATAATATTTAAAGAATGCACTAAAGTTTCAACGTCCATTGTTATGAATAAATGTTTTAAATTTGTAAATAAGTGTTTATAAAAAATTTACTTTTTTAATTAAACTCGTCCCCAAACAGTTTGAGAAAAAAAATTTACAAAAAAAACTTTTATTTTTGCTGCAGACAATTTAAAACGGAGTGGTTTTTTAGAGAATCTTAACTATCTTGAGATATTCACACTCTAACAAATCACAAACAAATAACTCCAACAAAACAATGTGTGAATCATCCTCAAAGTATGCAAGTTATTATATATTTGTTTACATTTCGGTAGAAATCATGGAAAGAATAGTACATTTTTTTTCCTGAAACTTTCTTAATACATCCCAATAAAATAAAAATCGAGCTAAAACTTAAAAAAAAAATAAAATTTGATAGAAAAATTATTACAAAACTATTATAGGAAAACTTTTAAATAAAAGTTTTTAGAAAACAGGCATTTTGTATTAAAAAAAAAAGTGTTGAAATGAAACTTATTGCGAAAGGTGAATAACTTTCGGTCTCTGCTTAATACAGCACTCTAGATTTCAAAAATGCATAACATTAAATGCTTATTCATCGGTTCTCCCGAATTCCTTTTGGGGTGACTAATGGAATTCTAGCCTTCCAAAGAATAATTAAAGAAAGACAGAGTGAAAAGCGAAAATCTTTGTTTATTTAGATGATATAATAGTTTGCAGCAAGACTTAAGAGGAGCATGATCAAAATTTAAAAGATTTCTTGATAGCTGCATCAAAATATCATCTTACATTAAACATGGATACACGCTCCTTTTCCACCAGTTGTCCACACACAATCAAGCATGCTTGATCAATCATTCTGTTTAAGCATACTTGACCGTGTGTAGGATAATTTTTTTCAAGCATTATGATTGATTTTGATGACAAAATTCAAAATTTAATTGATTAATTCTATTTTTAATTTTGAAAACTATAACTTTATTTTTTTTAAAAATCTTTTTCAGCGATGAAAAATTATCTGTTTATTATGGATAAAACAAAAAAGTTTCAATTTTTGAACATTTACATACCATAAAATGTAAAATAAAGTTGATTAAAGGTCAAGTGATTTGCCGGGAAATAACTTTGGAAACTTTGCTACTAGCCCAGGTAGGGGGGTTTCTAATAGGAAACTTTTGAGGGAATTTTGCACTTCCATATTTCTGAGGATGCTGAACACGAATTTGAGGTTTGCCATCTTATTTTTTTTCTGAAAATAAATACAGTACAAATAAATATATAAACAAAAACAAAAATTAGAAAATAGATCATAAACTTAATCTTTTTTCATTTTTTCTCCTTGAGCCTGAAAACCATCCATTTTTTTAATAACATCGACATATACTAAATTAAACAAGAGTAAATTCCTTACATTTTTGTAGTCTATATTTGTTTTTGTCTCGCTTATCATTTAGGAGCATCTGCTCTTACAAGTAGAAAAGGATTTGGTGGAAAGTTTTGGAGTTCTGAAAATTTTCTCATTTATTATGCTGATTACAAATTTCAACTTTTCCACCAATATGCAAATTTCCAGAGTTAAAAAAAACATAATGCAAATAGACTCAAAAAATTAATTTCGACATAAGCAGAGGTTTTGTATGATGCAAAGGTGGAATATTTAGAGTTATTTTTTGCTTATAACTTAAAAAATTAAAGAGGTGTTAATTACCTACAATTTTGATTCTATTTTTTTTGGCCGCTCCTATTTTATGTTTTTGGAGTGGTGATTACGAATTTCAAAATTTTTTTTTTTCCTTTTTGACTTATGAATTGAATATTATTCTAATATTCATTTTGTTCTAAATTAAAGACGAACAAATTACATACAATTTTGAATCTAATGATTTTTTTTGCCCGTTCCATTTTTAAGCGAGTTTGAGTCAAAATTATGAGGCTGAATAAAAAAAGTATATACTTATTACTTTTATAGTGTTGAAAGACATATCACTTTTAAATTATTGTATTTAATTTTTAGAAATACAGGAAGATATACTTACTCTAAAATGAATAATATATTCCTCACTTATAAGAGTACATTTTATATGTGACCTAGGGTGAGATCGATTTATAATAAATATAAATAATAAACATTTTTTACAAAATATATAAGACCGCCGCCATTCTTTATTTTGCTTTTCTTTTCCAGTTCTTCATTAAAATTAAAATCTCAGAAACATCATTCAAAAGTCTTGAAGAAATTGAGGCACTATCTTTAGGTAAAACAATTTCTTCTGGTGACAAAGCAGAAAGCTATCTTTTATGTTCCATAAAGCCTAGTTTTTATATTCTTTATTACATTTACTTTGTTGCTATCCAATACTCAACAGTTAAATTGGTTATAGTACAATTTTTTTTTTAATCTGTTGAATCTGGTAAATAATATAATGTAGTTAATAATTATCAAGAATATCTACTTGTGATCTAGGATACATCAAATCACGAAATTAGTAATTTATATCTGTTGGGAACTGTTTTTCTCGATATTTTTATGTGTGGCTAAGGCAAAGTGTTTAACCTGAGCATTACCGCCCAATTAGTTTATTGATACACATTTCCAAAGTTATTGAAAAAATAATCCTCAATTATATCCGTGATTTTTGACAGAACTCCATTATTACTAACCAACAGACAGGATTGTAGTTGTTAATTTGTAGCAAAGGTTCAAAATGAAACTAGAACGTAGTGTTGCAACTATGATGTTCTAGGTCAAGTGGTCAACTGAGTTTGACTGTCTCACCTTCTATATTCATTCAAAAGCTGAAAAATTTAATTTGGTTGTTACTTTGTGCAAAACATGTTTTAGCAAAGGTTCAAAATAAAACTAGAACATAGCGTTGCAACAGTAGCAAAGATCACAGTGATGATCTTGGTTGATTGTTTAACAGAATTTGAATCTGTCTCGCATTCTATATTCATTCAACTAACCCCACATGTCAATCTCAGATCAAAACTTTATTTGTAAAAGTAATCTTCGCCCTTCAGATATATAGAGAATACAAGACAAGAGACTGCTGCAGTTTCAGATAGGCATTTTAAAAAACCACAAAAAATACGTTACGTTAGAAAGAAAAGACAAAAAGACTACATGATATATTGACTTTACATGAGGTAGACAAAATCATTCTAGTGAGGTAGTGGAAGACCCTATCTTCTGCCATAGATATAACAGCCCGGGAAGTAATCCGATTTTCAAAATCACCCAGGACTCCATGGTACGATGAAGTCTGCCTTAAGGCTACAACTAACAAAAACAAGGCATACAGGAAGATGCTCCATCGATACACAAGGTAAACTGCCCGTGAGTACCTAAAGAGAAGACTCCACCGAAGAAAGAAAAGAGCCTGGGAAAATAGAAAACTTGATAAAGTCTTAGACATGCTAACTATTCGAGTATATTCTACAATTGAGTCAATGAAGTAAGAGCTATCTTCGAACCTCGAATCACATCATGCAGAGCAGAAGACAGAACTCTGCTCACCCAGAAGAATGATGTACTAGATAGATGGGTGGAGCGCTTTAGACTCCTTAGCAGAGAACCAGTGAACATCTTTCAAGAAGATATCAGACCAAGTGGGAACAATATAGAAGACATCGAGTCATCTGATGAAGAAGATATTGAAAGTGCCATCATAAATTTGAGGAACAATTAGGACCCGGCATGGATGGATTTGAGATGTATATTGAAGTATGGGCAAAGAAGGATTAAAAAGGGAAGTATATAACCTTATTCTCCATACGGAAAGATGAGTCAATCAGTAATAAGGAAAACAAACAAAATACGAAAACTATAGAGGAATAGATCTTCTTTTTTGTTCATATAAAGTGCTCTCCAATTTGCTTTTTGAGAACCTAGTTCCCCATTGCCAGAAAGAGAATTGAGTAATTATCAGGTAGGATTTAGAAAAGGAAGATCAATTACTGACCAGTTTTTCTTTCAGGTAGGATTATCCTTAAGAAGATCTAAAAATTCCGAGGAAACTAAAAGGCTTGTCATGATGGCAATTGAGAACTACAAGTATGCAGTACGTATGGGAACAGACTTCTCGGAACCTTGTAAAGTCTTCATGGATCCAAACTACTAAGCAGGGATCGATCCTTCTGTACCATCATGCGGATACCATCAAGCTACCAAGAGTATTTTTTCCAGTCTGGATAGCTCTAACGATTTTGATGAAACTTGCTTCTCATTAAACTTTTCATATATGTAGTGTATAACGAGAAAATTCACAAAAGTTACAGCGAAATGAAAATTTGATTTGCCCATATCTCAAAATGTAAGCATTTTATGGCAAATTATGTGTGGAATCATATGAAAGGTAATTAAATTTCCTAAAAAACAAAATTATATAAATTGGGCATTATTAGCAAGAATACAGCGTACTTCATAAGGACTACAAGACTAGATGGAAAACCGATTGCATCCGAAAGGAGACGAATGCAACCAAACCTCCTCCCACCAAGCCCCACCATCCTGTTGTTTACCAATACGCTCTGTAACAATGTACTGTAATTATATAAAAGTAGAAATTAACTTAATAATTTCTACTTTTACATTATTTAATGGAAACAAAATGGAATTTCCGTAGTAACTAAACCAAAACTTTTAAAATATATTTTCAGCTTGACAAACCAAAAATATTTAATATACAGAATTTTCGTACTAAAGTTGTTTAAAAAAACAAATTTATTACACTTTTGTGAGAGAAGACTTGAAGGTGCATTCTGCATTATTTTAAAAAGCTTATTATTATAGTGTGGTAAGGGAAAGTTATTGCGCGCGCCGTACCAAATTTTTTTTTATCTTATACCGCATTTGGTGGAATAATTTTCATTTCCCTTCTGCAGTGGATGTGTTCTCGCCTCTTCGTGGTGTCCCCTAAATAGGCTATTTTTTGAGTTATCTAAAAAATATCCTAAACAAAGCGAGACATAACTTCACCATTTCAGCCCATTATTAGATAATATACAATTTTCACTAAATTTCTAGAGCCAGTTATTAAAACGTCATTAAATAAACATAAATTTTTTGAATTTATTATAGTTTGAATTTATGGTGACATGTTTGTCAATTTTACAGAACTTGAGAGGGGAAGAATAGTGGCAGGTTAGGTTCATTACTCCCTCTATACTTTTTCTCTGAGGAATTCATACAAAGTAGGCCGAAACATTGATATGCATTAAAACACTAATAAATTGATTGTTTTATTTTTTATTGTACTCCTTATCATTGTCTCCTGGATTAAATCCACAGTTTACAATTTCTTCATAAAAAATAAAAGTTATGAAAAAAAAACTTCCAGAAAATATAATTTGGCCAACATATGTATATAAACATTACATGTGTTTCCTGTAAAGTTTGCTAATTGGTGCTTACGCCTTTTTAAAAAGACGATTATATATATATATATATATATATATATATATATATATATATATATATATATATATATATATATATATATATATATATATATATATATATATATATATATATATATATATCAAAGTTCATCAGTTTGTACTTATAAATGTATAAAATTATGTTTTGTATTCACAAATATTCCGTTATTTACTCTATTATTTTATTTTATTTTTTAGCACCTGATAGGAGTGAACATCAATTCAACTTTTTCTAGTAACCATTCATCACTGAAACTGATTGATTTAATTATATATATTTTTAACATATCAAATCAAAATATATTTAAAATTTAATTGACTGTTTCTGATATTCTTATTAGAACTGTTTGTAAATTAATACCTATTGTAATGGTAATATTATACACAGCTTGTTTATTTTTATTTATATTTGTATCATAACAATAACAAAGTATTTAATAATAATACAATAAAAACATTTTTCACTATGTTTTGTTTTTAATCTTATTTTGTATAGGAATAATCTTAAGTTCTTTAAGTAAATCACTTAAATTTTGCTCCCATCGTTTTTCAAAATATACATTCATTAAAAATTCACTGTTCATTCCAGTTTTGATAGCCCAAGGTAAATATGAAGTTACATATCTTTGACGTTGCCTAAAACAATACAAGCAAAAATTAAGTAATTAAAAATACCACACATTCTTATTAGTATAATAATGATATTATCAAAGAGCTATTCTGGCAAGCAGCTAAATTTCAATGGAAAGTTCCATTCATTCAACTTCTTGATTTTTATATGATCTGAATTATAGCTTCTGATAAAATTAATCAAATTTGTATAGGTAAAAAGCAAATATGTATACCTGTGTGAACAGTCCTGAGAGTAGAAAAAATGAAAATATAATATTAAAATAGTGGCTGATAGTTAAAAAAAAAAAAATAAGCCCATGATATAATAATCCTGATATTAAGTCTACTAAACTAATGGTTACCTTGGTAATAATTTCCTTCAAAAGGTGTATGTTGGTAACCATAATTAATTCTTAACACCTTTCATTTTGTCTTTCTATAAATTAATTTATAGTCATTTTTTAGAGGATTTATTGGACCTTATTGACCATACTGTGCTGACAGAATATCATAAGGTTAAGAGTCAGCCAACTTAACCTAAGAATGTGCCTTAACAAGTTGTGTGCAGCGGGGTCAAACCAAAGTCTTCGTCTAAGGCTTTTTTTCTCAAAATTAGTTTCCTTAGGATGGTTATATATATATATATATATATATATATATATATATATATATATATATATATATATATATATATATATATATATATATATATATATGGAAGAAAGGAGTAAACAAATAAACGAAATTTGCTGTTTGCACAAAAAAAAAATTAATTTTTCTTTTTATTATTGAGAATAACAGATTTTATGTCTTCGAAATGTATTTTAAAAATAAAACTAACTAGTAGCGACTTGTATCGACACCTTCGTTTATGTGAAAAATTGAAGAAAAAAAAATTAATAAAATGACATTTATTTTTGACAGATGATATCTACAGCTTCTAAAATGTCTCACAAAGGATAGTAGCGAATAACTAGTCGCTACATTGAGACGGCGATTTACAAGGTCCTTTTTAGATGAGCAGATAAAATGTCGAACATGCTTTGACACCTGCCTCAGGAAGCAGAACAATTTGTCGAAGCATGTTCGACAGCCACACGCAACATGTTAAAGCGTCAGAATTGATTTTGTATTTATGAAAAAATAGAAATGAGTGCTAAAAAAATAAATATTTTTTAAGTTCATTATTTATCAGAATTGGGAGCGGGGTAGCTCAGTGGGTTAGGCACTGCGCTACTAATCTCAAGGTCCCGGGTTCGAGACCGGCTGAGGCAGGTAATTATTTATTCTGTATTCAGTCGCGGATCGACCCTATGGGATCGGGGGACCCTCCTGGGGCTCACCCAGCCTCTATAAAGTGGGTACCCTTAATTGGGGGAAAAACCT
Organism: Rhaphigaster nebulosa; assembly: GCA_948150685.1. Lineage (NCBI taxonomy): Eukaryota > Metazoa > Arthropoda > Insecta > Hemiptera > Pentatomidae > Rhaphigaster > Rhaphigaster nebulosa. The sequence goes on from OX411306.1 coordinate 39,923,365, forward strand.
GGCAGTTGAGCGTGATCTCGGCCAAATCACCTCCTTACACAACCGTTGGCTTAGAAACAGTACGGTCCTTACCCCAAGTACTGAGCCCAAGACCCTTCACGGGTTGTAGTGGTACAGGTTTTTTTTTTTTTTTTTATCAGAAATAGTTACAGAGATAGTTTAAATATACATAGATTGTTCATGTGATAAACTTAAATATGAGATTCTTACTTTGGAGCTAGACGGATTGCTCCAAATAGCCCACCACCAATGCACATTGGAAGTCTGGTCTGAATGCCTTCAACCCATTTTACTGTTACTTCACCTAAACTTATTGAAAAAATGTTAAGATATCAGATAAGTATACACAACAGAGACAAAATTAATCAATTTCACTTACGGTAAAATTGCTTGACACTTACCAAGCATATTTGTAGGCATTCCAAGAATAGCATGTATAAGATCATGAATCTCTCTGTACCTTTGCATGACATAAGCTAATTCAACATCATCAACAAATTGAACGGTTAAGCGCGTGTCAGGGGTTACTTTCTTGAAAAAAAAATAATAAAAAATTAATAAGGAACAGTAACTCATAAAAATTATTGAAATTTTAACAGAACTAAAGTATAGTCCTATACAGTTTTATTTATTCCTCCCAAACTTACATCGCTTAATTTCTTGGAAGAAAAACAAATGAGAGGGGTCAGAAGCCAAGGGGTCCAAATCGAGTTATTTTCAAAATTGGTTAAGAGTGAAAATTAACACTACATATATAAATATACTTAGTGGCAAAGAAATCAAGTATGAAATAAGTTTTAAACACTTCCAGAAATAATTATATAGCATTTTTCAAAATTATCGCAACAGCCCTGTAAATAAAAATATTTTTTAGAAAATTCTAAATTTAATCTTGAAGTGTAGGCAAGCCATTAATAAACGATCTAAAAATAAAAAATTACACATTTTATGGTACAAGAATTTTTGGAGTGAAAATAACTTAATATTTATATTCTACAACTTAGACCCCCTGAAATAATGTTAAGAATCATGATTACAATAAAAAGATAACTCTGCTTTAAGACTTGCTGACTATGCTAGTTTAAATTATTAATATAATTGTATTATTTGAAAATAAATAATTAGGTTAGCAATGTCAGCTTTCTTCCAACTCAATTATGTGGTCCAAAACGTAATTAATCTAGGGTTCATCATTAATATAATCTTCAGAGCCATCTCACTAAGTGAATTTATAAGGAAAATGATTCACAAACAACCATTACTAATCATTCTAAAACAGGACTTGATTTAGGTTTTACATTTTATATAAAAATCAACAATCATATTAAAAATGTTTAATACTACTAAAAAATGTTTTGTTTTAATAGATTGTTTACATTATTGTAGATTTATGAAGACAGAAACAGCTATTGACTTACACTCACTAGAAAGGTGCTTTTAATTTGTGTGGGTTGTTTTATTTTTTCACCTTCCTTTCCCTCTCTCCTTGCCTTGCAGCAATATGGGATGTACTTTGAATCTTTCTATGGGAAATACTATTCCTTGACTAACAGTATGGTAGTTGGCATTCTGCTCTACCTATTGAAGGGTCAAGTACCGACTTTATAAAGACTAAATGTATTTTAATGCATACCTACTTTCAGTGGCGGATCTAGCACTTTCGGAGCCCTGGGCGATACGATATTACGGGGCCCTTGGCTATACGGTATTGTGGGGTACCTATTAGTTAAGGAGGTTTGACGGGTACTGATAATGGCAAGTGGGAATGAGTTTGGCAAATGGGCCTACAGAACACCTCCCAACTCGAAGGGGTCTGGTTCTCCAGAAATTTGAAAATTTTGAGATGAAACTCTTAAAACTCATGTATTCAGCTAATTATTTTGCATTTTAGTTCCAATTTTCATGATTTTTTTATTCAAAAGCAAATTTGTATAGTTCAAATTTTAGTTTTGTATTGCACAATCAGATAGTTAGTGCCCAGCAATCAGACAGTTAGGTATTAGGCTCTATTCTGTAAATTGTATTCATCTGTACTTTATAATTCTATTATTTAACTTTGTATATGGCACGAGGCCTCATGGGCAATCTTCAATACGAACTATAAATTTGTTTGTAATGTATGTCATTTATTTAAATTTTCTATAATGCATAATCCTGGGCGGTTGCCATCCCCTAGATCTTTATACTTTATACATGCATATGCCCTAAGTTCTCCTCCAAAGTCAATTCATTGCTGAAAGAATAAAAAATAAATTTTCAACAATAGCAGGACTCAAACATGGGCTTTGGGAGTCAATCCCGTAACTTCTCTTCTTATATAACATTATTAATAAGAATTAGAAGTGCTTGACAATAGCCCAATGATGTGGGCAATCTTCAGGAATAAACCAGTCTAGGAGGCTAATAGACTTTAAACATTGGCTAGTAATAAAAACACAACTCAATATTAATTTCACCAGATGTGATAATATATATAAGAACTAATTCGCTTGATTGGAAATAAGTTTGATGATAGAGATATTTAGGGGCTATATCAAGATTCCAGTCATTTAATTGAAACTGCCTTCCAATTTTTTACATCAAACAGAGTTCTGAAGTCAAAAATAAAATAATCTTCCCACTGCAGCTTAGAGTGATCAATCATCCAGGTTCCTAAGATATTTTAGAGAAAATTTATTTAAATTTCCACATCCGTCTTTTATATAATTCAAGCTCAAATAATTTAGAGAACAGAATAGCATCTAAATCATTGAATGAAAATACGCATATTGACTATATTTAAAGTAATCGGCTCAATATGGTTGGCATTACTACTTATAGTTTTCAAAATAGTTATGAAATCATTACTAATGTAGGGATATACCATAGCATTGAGTAAAACCAACAATCTATAATATATAGAAAACACCCTGAACTACAACAACACATGAAGGGTCTTGGATTCCATACTTGGTAAGGACATCATACTATTTCTTGACCAATGAATAAATAAGGTGATGTGGTCAGCATCTTTTTTTCGTCCCAATCCAATGAAGGCCCAAGTTAAAATTAATTTTTCTGCCTGATTGCCAAACCTGGAATTAGGAGTCCAATGCCTTACCCAGTAAGCCTCCCACACTCCATAAATATATTTATATATACCATAATATATAGCCAGTTAGCAATTAATTATAAGTCAATTTTTCATGATTTCAATAAGAAATAACAAGTGATTAAAAATATAGTTCAATCATTATTAATCAATATAGGTTTAATTATGGCCGTTATTACAAACAGAAAGCTAGTTTAAAGTAAAATATACGTACATTGGTCTCTAAAAATTTGTAATAAGTATTTCCAACAGAATCATTGGGTAACTTCTGTAAATAATCCAAATCAACTGTTCTAGAATTTATTCTAGGCAAATCCCTTAAACATAATAAAAATTAGCTGTGCGAAAGTTGACAAATTTAATAATATAAAAATAAAGGTCAGGATAAAATCTTATCACTACCTTAAACCATGAAATTAACTTTTTGTATTAAACATCTACATACTTTAAAATTGCTTGTCCTTCTTCACTTTCTTCCATTTTCTTTTTCATATACCTTAAAGCTCCTAAACCAGTAGTTTCACCCAGAGTTGCGATCATATCTGATATGAAATTTTAAATTAAATGTCATTTCTTAAATTATATTAGCCAAGATCGTCTTTAGTATACCTCCTCTAGATGGATCTAATAAGGATACGATAGTAGATCCAATAGTTAAGACAGTTTTCTGTAAGGCATTAGTTTGGATATGAGAAGAAATAAATTCTTCCCTAAATGTAGAAACATTGCGGATTTTCTTAGCAAATGCATTATTACGAAGTTTTATTAAAGAGCTTTTAAGTATTCCAACAGTAGAATTCATAATGACATCGTAACCTTACGAATTCCAAAGAACTAGGCAGCAAATCGCACCTCCCATTTTATCTTCTAAAAAGTTACCTTCCCCACTTATGAAGATATGTATTTTATCTAGGTTGGGTTTTGAAATGACTAATGCCATGCTCTAACGTCAGTGAATCACACAATTGATATTTAAAATAATTCTTTTAGTGTTTTAATTCTTAAGTTCACGAAGTGCCAAGAAAATGGCTGGAAATTTACCAGCTTGTGTCATAGATGTGGGAACGGGGTAAATGGCGAAGTTATTTATTTACAATGATGTTTTTTTCCCATCTACGTTATATTATTAATTATTGTTTGATTTTATTGTTATTTTTTTCAAATAAATATTCGAATTTTAATTATACGTTGTTAAGTATCTGTATGTGCACTAAGATAATTTTCGTTCAACTACTGTAGATATACAAAATTGGGTTTTGCTGGAAACAAAGAGCCACAATTCATCATACCATCTGCTATTGGTATTAAAGAAACAGCAAAGGTTGGAGAGCAAGCAATTCGGAGGCTTACAAAAGGTGTAGAGGACCTAGATTTTTACATAGGTGATGAAGCTTTTGAAGCAACTGGTTATGCAGTGAAGGCAAGTCTATCCGAAATTCACTTATAAATATTTATTAAACTGTAATTTATAAGTCATCAAATTGATCATCAATTCGTTGTTATATATTTTTATCTTATTTTTCAGTTTATTGTTGACTTTGCAGCAAAGATTTTTGTAAATTGCTAGGAAAAAAATTCTAATAGAAAACATCTGTAGAAGAGAATTGATATGGTTCGGGCATATACAAAGAATGCTGATCAACAGATTACCAAAAATGGTATGGGAAGCTATGAAAGAGAGAAAGCGACAGAGAAATAAGTGAGAGGACCTTATATCAGATATAGCAAGGAAGAGAGAACTCTATTAGTGAGGTCAAGAAGTTGGCTTCAGATAGAAAGGTGTTCAGAAAATGGATACCAGCTCTCCCGACAAGTTATAAGGTTCGGATAAAGAAGAAAACTAGGAAAAAATCGCTCTTCTCTGGTTATGCTTGATGAAATAGTTTTCCATGTAGAATATTGGGCTGACTAGTCGCTGTAATATTTTTAAGGCTACTTTTGTCTCAATATGTTAATATTGGAATTTTAAAAATTAGGGGCAAATTTGTTATTGTGAATTAATATATCCTTATTTTTTACTTTATTTTGGTTAGTTCCTATTTCTGAATTAAAGGATTTATTTCTATATTCTCGATCTTAAAAGAAAGGAATGTATAAACTTGTACATTTTTTAAATAAAGTTGAAGTGGAAAATGCTATTGTGTAGATCAAGAATCAGCAAGCCACACTGGTAACTTCTAATATCTAACTGATTTTAATGAATTATTATTCTGTATCTATTATTGAAGTATGGAATAACAATAACGTTCTGAAATTGACATCTATTTTGGTCCCACAGAAGATAAAAGAATGAGGTACCTTGATCGACAATATATCAGCAGGACTACTAAATTTTGGTTTTAGGATTCTAGCAAATGGATAATCAATGTTAGAGATGTATATATCTATTAAGCTGACTAGCATAGAGAAATATAGTTTTGTAAAATCTACTTTAGATTCAGGAAAAGTTAATCCGAGGCAGATCAAATCTTTTCTTGAATATTTAGTCAGTTGACATCCGCATGATGGTATAGAAGGATCAATTCGTAATGGAATATTTCGATTTCATTGTTGTCACTTTCCATTTATTTGACTTAAAGCTATGATAATATAATTTGGACACTGTTTTTCCTAGTTTTGAACAGGATGAATGAATCTTTATCTAGTGGATATGAAATTTATATATCTGGAGAAAATGACAAAGTAAAACTTTAAATGTTTTTACACTAGGGACTATTACAGAAGACTTCACAACAACTTGGAGCAATGCTCAGGTGGCCATCATTTAAGTAATCTATTCTCCATAATACCAATTTATGGTTATACTGAAGATATGAACTATAAAATTAGGTTCTAGTTATTCAGAAAACTCTCTATGGAAATTTAGTTGAATTATTACAAAGAAAGCAGTTATAAATATTTTAACTTTTAAATTTGATGGAATACACAACTTGGATTTATCAAGTCAACTGACAAAGGTTTTTTGTAGGACCTAAGTGACAGACTGTTTTGCTATATTTGAAATTAGTTAAATAGGTTATAATATAAGTGTGTAACTTCCAACTATGTATTTCCGATCACTAGGGATAAATATTATGTTAATTTCTAGCCATATCTTTTTGACACCACAAAATGAGACTTTTCTTAAGTTTTATTTTATGTTATAAATCTCTTAGAACACTAATGTTTTAGTACCCAGTCCGACATGGTCTAGTTGAAGATTGGGATTTGATGGAAAGATTCTTCGAACAATGTATTTTTAAGTATTTAAGGGCAGAACCAGAAGATCACTATTTTCTCTTAACAGAACCTCCACTAAATACTCCAGAGAACCGAGAATACACTGCAGGTAACTTTATTCTTCTGATTATCAAATAGAGTATTAATAAGTAAAGATGAGTGTATATCATCAATTTTTATAAAATAAGTTGAGAAACTTTTCTTTTTTTTTTTTTCATTTCATTAATGATATATAGTTAAATAACTATTTCATTTTTATAAATTTTGAAATTTTCTAACTTTGTTAATTAATGCATTTATATTTATTTTCCTGCAGCATAAGTAATGTTAATGAATAGAAGAGATCTAATTTTACATTAAATAAATATTTTCAATATTTCATAACAATATAGAATTATTTTAAGCCTGAAATATCCTGAATGTTTGTAACTGATTTGAACTTTGAATTTTTTAGAAGTGATTAAAATGGATTTCAACACATTAACAAAATTAAGAATCTTAAGGGAGAAGTTGGTTGGTTGTGAATTAATAATTACAATTTATACACTGGAGATGTAATTTCAACTGATTACAGCTTTGATTAAATCGATAAAGTAATTGATTTTCAACAAGATTTTCATTTCCTCAAAATGAGAAGATTAAAGGAGTTGTAGTGATAGTTTGAATTCTGAGAGCCTACCAAAGTAAAATTAATAGAGCTCTATCAAAAACCAAAATTCTGTTCTGTTAAGATTTTTATAGAGAAATAGAGTAATTAATTTAAAAAATTTCAAAGCAATACTTTAGGAGAAACATTAAGGAACTGTGATGATAAGAATAAAAATACTAACCAAATAAACATCAATTTTATGCGACTGCTGTAGCTAAAGTGAAAGGTGGACTATTGGACAAGGGTGGGATCTTCCTTGCATGACTGCCACTATTCATGTATGAAGAAACTTCCGCAAAAAAATATTATACTTCCGTACATGTAAAAAAATCAGTAATGTGGCGGTAATGATAACAAACACCAGGGGCAAAGTTTGGATTATTCTATAATCAACAAAATTCAAATACAAAACAAAATACTTTAGTTTTAAACAATATTCCATAACATTTTCGTGATGGAACGCATTTTCAGGAAACAATGGACTAATGAGATTTAATTTTTGAAAAAAAGTGTCAGGGGTACATTTTTAATTTGGTAATGAGAATTTTAATGTTCGATTCAACAAGAAAGTTGTTAATACAGTTAAAACCCATTGTTTTAGTTTTTATCATTGAGTTGAAAAGCGAAATGAACATAATGGATAAAAAAAAAAAAAAACACCTTGATACTCATCACCTGGATGTAATGTACAAGAGACACAATTTTTTTACCTGAGAATCACACCTATAGCTAATGCAATTCTTTCCACAATGGAAGTAATATATAACAATAAGTTGTAAAACGTTATTAGCTGTGCTGTGTTGCACTTTTTGCTCTATACAAGGTATAGAATTATACCACACAATTATATGTGGTAGAGACGTTCTTGAGAAATGTAAGTGGTCAATTATAATAAAGATTCTGAAATCTTGAAAAAATAAGTTATTTCTTGTCAATTTATCGACCCATTATAATCACAAGTTTGTTTTATAAGCTGCTGAAAAAGATATTTTGTGGGATAATAGAGGATAATAATTGGTACTTTACAGAACCCTATGATAGCGCTTCGGTCTTAATTTTTGTTAAAATAATGGTTTTATTAGTCTAGATAAAGAAAGAACCCTTAAAGATACTTTATATCCTGTGGTTTAGAAATTTAAAAATTAGAAGTTCTTTCTGGCTAGATGTTTTTGGATATTCCATAAATCTAGCATGTTGAAGACTTAAATTTTTTTTATATAAGATCAAAGTCTGATTATAGTTCTCATATTTGCACTCTATTCATCTTGCAGTCATTGAATAAAAAGTCTGTGTTTTCCAATATAAATTCTTTGGATTTATGGAGATCCGAAGACTCAAGGTTTATTGAGAGCTACATGGATTTTCTAACAAATCCACTATATGCATCCTATCCACTGATAATATATCGTATCCATGAGCTTAAAACTACCTAAAATAAATTTAATAAAGTATTTTATTATTTCAAGTGCTTCATGTATATTTAATTCATGTTGAAAACAGTCTCAAATTAAATATGTATGAAGCACTTGAAATTATAAAATCCTTCAAATCCAATCCAGATTTTTGCTTAAATGACCAAATAAATATCACCAATAGTCCAATCTTAAATTTATTCCCACCTATAACAGAAAAACCAATTACTCACCGGCATCACTGAAAAAATCCCGATCCTTAAACCGTCTACCTACAACCATCTCACCTTTCTTTCATTGTTAGTTCAGTGTGAGAAAAAACCAGTACAAACTTTTTTATTTGATATAATCCATTTAAACCTTGGTTAGTACCAACATGTATTTGATTCCTTGTCTTAATTAAATTCATAATCATAAATGTTTTATAAAACTGATTTATATTGCATCTAATTTAATATGTATAATTATACCAAACTATATTTTGAATTGCTTATATTTGAATTTTTTGTGTGTTTTTAGAACTGAAGATGAATGTGTAACATTCAAAACTAGTTTTCAATAAAACAAAATTATAGAAGTGGCAAATAATTTTTCAATCCCTAATTATGTGTTGATTTTTGAAATTTGAAAAAAAAAATATGAAGTATTTTTTGCAAAAAGGTTTAATAATGATTTTTATTTATTGTTTTAGAAATCATGTTTGAATCATTTAATGCTCCTGGCCTCTACATAGCTGTTCAGGCAGTTTTAGCTTTAGCAGCATCTTGGCTTTCAAGGAGTGTTGAAGAAAGAACTTTTACAGGCACTGTAGTTGATAGTGGTGATGGTGTTACACATGTTATCCCAGTTGTGAGTATTAACTGAAAAAATACTCATTAGTTTGCTTTAACTAATTGCTTGTTACGATTATATTTATTTTTTATCAGGCTGAAGGATATGTGATTGGTAGTTGTATCAAACATATACCTATTGCTGGCAGAAACATCACTTACTTTATTCAAACTCTTTTAAGAGAAAGGGAAGTCGGTATTCCGCCAGAACAATCAATGGAAACTGCTAAAGCTGTAAAGGAGAAGTATTGTTATATCTGTCCAGATATTGCTAAAGAATTTGCCAAGTATGATAACGATTTGGCCAAATGGATGAAAAGATATGAAGGGATAAATGCAATAACCAAGAAACCTTTTGGTGTTGATGTTGGATACGAAAGATTTTTGGGTCCTGAAATATTTTTCCATCCTGAGGTATTTATTAATTCATATATAATTTTATTTTTTACTAAGATTTTTTAGAAGTAGTCCTAGATTAATTTATATAAGTGAACTAACTTTTCTTTTTATATATAAAGCTGATTTTCCATAAAAATATAGTCTGTACATGATCGGTACTGACAACTTGTACAAACAGAGATATTTAAATACTATTTCAGCAAGATTTCTCATTGCTAATATAAGAAAATACTTAATGAAACAGAACTACAAATCGAATATATACCTGCAAAACCTCATAAGTGCTTCTGACATAATTTTTTAGGAGACAAAAAAAAAGTCAACCCCTCTAAACCTACAGGTTATTAAAACTTCTTATAGGCACCACTAGTTTATGCTGATAAAGCTGATAACATACAAATGGCACACTTGATTCAATCCGAAATCTTTTGTTTTGTCATAAAGATGCTAAACTTATTTTAATAAAAGTGATATTTATAAGGTTTTGCAGGTTAAATGTTGAAATGTTTTCTCTCGTTTGTGTCATTTTAATTAAGCATCACTACTATATATTATTACGGTAGTATAGATCCCTTTTCCGGCTCTCAGGAGCGATGGATTTTGATGAGTGAGGTATCAAAAGAAAGGGAATTTCATGGAGATGTGACGAATTACAATTTTGTTTCTTAAATTCTTACTAGGGCTTAAATAAAAGTGATGAAAAACTGGAAGGTTTCAAAGATTCGACGTCTGAGAGTCGGCGGATCAAGACGGGATAAGTTGGGTTTTAAAGATTTTGAGGCGGGCATCAAGATCATATATGATCCCTCGGATCATATTGGTCCAGCGTTTTAAAGCGCTAAAACCTACCGTTTTCGAGATAACGCAGGATATAGGTCCGCAGCGGCCTCGTGCTATCTTGCGTACGTGCCATTGTCATGGCAACTTTATATCAATTTGAGTCTGTTTACAAAAACTTTTAATGAGTGGGAAATTACATACTGTTTCCCATGATCAACCCTAAAGGGTACTGCTATGTATGAATACTACACATTGAAAATGTTATAGCTGAATCTAATTGCCTAATGGCTAAATTGAAGAGATATTTTCCAGTGGGGTAAGCTAATTACTTATTAAGTATAAACTGTAACTGCAACATAGTCATTACAATCTATGTAGCTTCACCAAATGTGTGTGTTAAATAAACTTTTTTGGTAGTATTGTATTGTTTACACGAATAAATATGTTTCTCTAATATCACTTATACTTCTAATGTATTAGGATTGATATCTAATGCGAGAGTTATCGCTCGGGTATACTAGTTAAATGTAATTAATTTAATTAAAGACAAGTGAATCAAGATACTGGATAAGTTCGGCTTTTCTATTTTGTTTCTTATGATTTCATCTTTCCTGTTTATTTATTCGTGTTCTATTAATATGAGTCTTGACATTTCAAGATAGTTCTTTTTTATTTGATATGAGCCGTCTTATGAAATAAAATTAAAAATATAAACAAAAGTCTGTTAAAATATATATAATGTTTTGTTTAATATTTTGATTGTATCCTTTCAAAAAAATCGAAAGGTGGGGAGTATAAAAGATAAGTTTGACAAAAAGCGTGATGCGATAACCAATTTTCTGGAAATTGTTGATTTTTTTAAAACGAATATCTTGAAAGCTAAAATAGATATGAAAAAAATGTATATAGATATTTCTGTTTGATATTTTATTAGCTTTTTTTTTTTTCTGTTGGCATTATAGGCCATGCAGATTTTTGGCCGCGTGATGTGATCTTTTTACAGACATTTTATCGCTTGCGGGAGCTCAGACAGCCTGGAGGGGGTCACCCAACATGCACGGTCTCCATGGTGCAGCGGCAGGCTGCCCATTGCTCCATAGCCAGTCCCTTTGGGGCCAATTGGGTAGTGTCCTTCCCACCGACTCTCTCGGGTTCAAGGATAGTGAAAAATTGGTCTAGACCCACGGATTATGGCTGTTCGGGGTCAGCAGCCACATGAGGATCTATATTTCTTTCCCCGGAGCAGACCATCCATAGACCAAACCTCCGGGCGGCTATTTAACATCCTGGAAGACCACAACGCGATTCACAATTTAAGTACACGGGATAGTCATCACTCTTACGCCCGGTCTGTGTGAGTTGCCTCCAGTAGGTTGACGGGTCTCACATACCCAGGTGAGGGGAAATATTCACAGGCTGCATATATTTTCCTGGTTGGAAAATTGGTCCAAGTACTAAACACATTCAATGTTGCTTAACTTTGATTACCTATTCTAAGCGTCTTTGGCTGCTCGGCTACCCCGTCCATTTTATTAGCTTTAAATTTGTATAAAACAAATTTTCCATTGTGACGAACTGTTTTCGAGATATAAGTGAAAAACCGAAAAAAAGGAGCCTTTCCGAATGAGTAGGGGTGTTTACCTCCTAGGTATTCGTAACAAATTCCCAAAGCCAAATACTTTCCCCACTCTATTTTCTCTACAATCCCTTTTTGGTCATTCATTGACTGGACTACAGCTGTATTTATACTTTATTGCTAATATCATATTACTTAGGTACTAGTATTTTATTATGAAACAGAGTGTGCCTATAAAGTAAAGTACAAGTTGTTATGCTAAACAGGATAACATTTAAAATAGTTTTCTTTAAAAAAAATTGAATAAAATTATTATTATCTAATGACGATAAGTAACTTGTAACCTCTAAACACAAATCTTTCCACTTGTACTTTTATACTTCATTATGAAATAGTGCCCTGGTTTCTCTGTTCGCCTGCAAATTAAATTATCTGTAAATGCATCAGATTACTTGAGCTTAGGTGATCCTAACTATACAATAAAGACTTACGAAACTATGGAGTTGTCTTTGTTTTAAAGAAACAACTTTAGCGGTTCCTGAACCAGTGGGGCTTATTTCATAATCTCTCTGAAATTGATCACTGATTTCACAGTATTTTAAGTGATAGCCTCTCTTTTGTTAAGAGCAATCTCTTGGCATCTCAAAAACTGTCAGCAAGTGATATTTTAGAATATGATTGTTTATCATTTGTAATACCCCGTTTCAAACAATTTTGTTGTTTCCATTGGGTTCAAACTGGTTAAATCTTAAACTTGATATTGATTGCTATGTATTCAGACTTAAAATTAACCATGAGCCTTTTTCTCATTACAAAGTATGTATTAATTTGAAGTCTCTGTCTGTTCTATTGGCTCATCAATCCTTATTGGTGGTTAATACTCTTTTGATCATAAAAAGAAAAGAATAGAAAAATAATTATTGTTTAAATTGTAAAATGTGAAATATTAAGTTCAAATAGTTTATTTTATTTTTTTTTTATAAAATTGAGTTAGTTTGTTAAACCTAGTTTAACCTAGGTTAAACCTAGTTTAAGATTATTCAATAAACCTAGTTTACATGTTACCACTTACCGTAAGCTTTTTCAAATAAGACAAATTGGATGAAGTAAAACAGAGCATCTAAACAGTTAATCGTTCATCGTGTTGAATAGGAATGAAATCAAAGATTAGATCGAATCATGAAATAAAATTAACAGGAACAATAAAATGAACAGCAAAGTATAATTTTAAGAATTAATCCAACAAAAATCTTGTCTTAAAGTTCAAGACTAGATCTATTAGCTTTTATGTTGTAGTATACCTCACTTCTATTCACTAGCTACTCTTTTTTTTTCTTCTTCTTTTTTATCTTTTGTTTTTTTTAAACTTAGACTAAGCTTTAATCATCAAAACAAAGAATTAAGACTTTAGCTTTTTTAATTCTGTTATTCTAGAATTTTTTGTCTTTAGATTTTATTTAGTTATATTTTTTATTCTGATTCATGAATTGTATTAACATTTTTGTTTAGTTTTCGAACCCAGACTTTACTACACCTATATCGGAAATAGTGGACACTGTTATTCAAAACTGCCCTATAGATGTCAGGAGACCTCTGTACAATAATATTGTTCTCTCTGGAGGTTCAACAATGTTTAAGGATTTCGGTCGTCGATTACAGAGAGACATTAAGAGGGTGGTTGATGCTCGTTTAAAGCTGTCTGAAAAATTGTCTGGAAACCATCTGAAGGTAAATTAATTTATTTAATTATATTTATTAGAAGTGATAGGATATCAACTGTATTGATATAGAAGGATTTTATATTAGTTCAGGGATCAGTCAATACATCATCATTATCGTCATTCCTATGCTAAACTAACAAACGCGAAAATCACTACTTTTTAGAAGAGCAAAAAGAACTGTTGTATCTTTCTGCTTATAAGGGACACCTTTGATAATTTTAATTTTTTCTGTTAGTAAATGCAACATCAACAGAAGAAAATAAAATAATCAAAGGTGCCTCTTATATACAGAATCATACAATGGCTTTATTTGCTCTCCTAAAAAGTAGTGAATTTCACTTTCGTTAAATTACTATGCTTATTTTTGAATTTTTGTGTATTTAGAACTGAAGATGAATGTATAACATTCAAAACTAGTTTTCAATTAAAACAAAATTATAGAAGTGGCAAATATTTTATCAATCCCTAATTAGATTGACCCTTATACCATCAGGCGGATGTCAACTAAAAATATTCTTACTGAAATAAATTTTCAAAAAGGCCAGAGAGGACACTACACAATCATTAAAACAGTGTCTGCCATTGCTTTATTCTCTTGCTCATGAGTTTTATTATAATTATATTTTTATATTATATATTTCTTGTTAGTGCTGTGGTAAAATAATTTTCTTTTTTTAAATATTTAAGCATTATTCATTTTAATTTGTCAATGTTTATTTTATTTTTAAGGACATTGTGATAGTTTTAGTTACACTGCAATTCATCACAGATTTCAATTTGTTTCTTTTTATGATAAAACTCATTCCATTTTTCATTTAAGTTTCTTTGAATTTTTCTAGATGTGTTTATAAGTGGTTCACTTTATTGTTAATATTATCTATTTCTTCATTAACTTTAATTCAAACGTGTTCTATTTTTCATCTGATATATATGAATTTATATTTTTAAATATTTGTTAACAGCCAAAGCCTATTGATGTTCAAGTCGTATCTCATCATATGCAGAGGTATGCTGTGTGGTTTGGAGGCAGCATGTTAGCTTCAACAGTACGTTTTGATTTTCTTTTAATTAAACCTTAATTAGTTTATTATTAGTAATTTTCTTTATAAGAAATGAATGTTTCTGTATTGAAATTTTTGCATTAATATGCACACTCAAATAGATCGTGTATAAAAGGGCAGGTTAAATAGAAGAAATATGTTATCTCTCTGTTGCATTCAGCTATTGTCACTGCTTATCGTGATGCCTTATTTACTCACCTACTAACTTCTGGGGCCAGTATCTGAGGCAGTGAGTGCTTACAGAATGTAAGCAGAATGCCCATACTCCTCATACTTGCCAGTTTCATTTTGATCTCGGGCTATGGAGGACATTGAAGAAGTATCAGTACCCATCATTCCATACTGAGAATGCAATGGTGTGCTCGTCGAGTCCCTTCTAAGTGACTGAGAGCGCAATATTTCATTCTCCCTATGCCTTCTCAATGGCTGAGAGCGCACCGGTGCACTCTATCCATTCAGTATTTAGACTATCACTGAGCTATCAGTCATTCAGAAAAGCCTTTCTCGCCACTTCGTACCTCTGGAAAGGATTCAAAAGCCAGGAGCAGTTGATAGTTAGGATACCTTTCACCGTTTTGAAGTTATACACCTTCAAAGTTTTGGTAGGTGAACCACATTTTCAGTTAAAAAAGACTAAGGTAATTTTTTACATATTTTTCTCTTACATTTAACAATAAAAGAAAGTATTTTATTTTTAAAGGCAGTAACAGTGACAGCCGATGTTTTTTATTTATTCGCACAGTATGCTCGGTAAGCTCAGCAATATGGCCACCGTAACTTTGCATCTATTATAGAAAATAGGGAAGCTTATGACTGATAAAGCTAACGATGAAAACAGTCATGTGCTCACTTCGGGTTGCTGCAGATTTATCAGAAGAGTTCGATATTTTAAGAGGGTTAAGGCAAGGGGATACCCTAGTATACCTCCTTTTTAATATCGCCCTAGAAAAAGCAGTGAGGGACTCCGGTATTCAGGTCAGAGACACCATTTTTAACCGGCTGGTTCAACTTTTAGCCTACGCCGATGCCTATGCCGGCTGTACGCTCCTTTCAGTCAGTTAAGGAGGCTTTCTTAGCATTAGTGGTACTGGCCAGGAGACTCGGGCTTGAAGTAAACCAGGCGAAAACGAAATATCTTGTGACAGGGAAAGTGCCTGATCTAAATGAGACTGTGGCCTTTGAAGAGTACAGCTTTGAAAAGGTTCAAGATTTTGTGTACCTGAGCTCCTTCGTGACGCAAGATAATGACAGGAGAGCTGAGATAAAGAGGAGAATCGTCTCTGCCGACCGATGTTACTTTGGGCTAAGAAAATAGTTCATCGGCCACATTCTCTCCAGACAGACTAAACTCAATCTGTATAGAACCCTGATTCTCCTTATCTTCGAAAGAAAGATCCTCCAAAGGGTGTTTGTGGATGGGATTTGGAGAAGATGGACTAACCAGGAAGTATACCAAGCATTTATAGAGCCTGACATCGTCCAGATTTTAAAATTAGGCAGATTGTGATGGGCGGGACATCTGGCACGAATGATACAGTATGAAATACTGAAGAGAATGCTTACAAAGCCACTCCATGGGACCAGTAAAAGAGGCAGACCTAAGCTGTGGTGGATCGACGGAGTAGTAACGCACTCGAGGGACATCTTTGGTATCAGGAATTGGATGACAGCTGCACAGGATCGGGACGATTGGCGGAGGCGATTGTTGGAGGCCAATACCCGTCACCAGGTGGTTGCGCCACAATAATAATAATAAAAAATAGACGTCTCAAAAGGAGATGGTGGATGGTATCAATTCATCGTAATATCATATAATTTAGACGTAATTTTATGATTATTACAGAAGTGGGCTAAATGTTAATGCTAGGTATAGTTTATATTATTGATCATGTATGTATTAAAATAAATTATATCATTCTGATCTACGTGAGCCTCAGATCACCTTGAGGGTTAAGAGGAAAAACTTAAGAATAATGTTTTTTAAAGTTTATTAATTTGTTTGGTTTTGTCAATTCTTCAGAGTAATATTCATTTGGTACTGTAGAAATTAACTAAACTGTTCATTCAAATCACTAAAATTGCTGCTTATATATCAATTCTTTATTTATCATTGAGATAGTTCAGACTGCTACCATATATATTAAATTTTAAAAATAATTTGTAAAGAATATTTGGTACAACTTCACAATTACTGGCATTATTTGCAGCATTAAAAATCATTATCACTGGCTGCTGGCAAAGTCACCCGAAGGTCACTGGACTAGTACTCTCTAGCGCCACTTGTGCTAACTAGCTGCTTTGTATTCAGTTGTAACATTCTTATTTATTGGAATTATTACTGCTTTAATTAGATATTGTTTAAAATTATTAGTGCTGTCGACTTCCGGTGGTCTGGAGAAGTTATATCTAAAGCAGTAATAATTTAAATTGCGGTAAGTGCCGACCTCGACTAAAAAGGATCTTTGCAAGTTTTGTATATCTTTTGAGCGACAGCTGTGATCTAATTAAAGCAATATTATTAAAACTACGGTAAGGCCCCGACCTCAACTGAATACTGAACAATACATCAAATAGCCCATCTCTATCTAGTGTTTTTAGGCTTCAATAAATAAATATGTTTTTTGAATATTTTTTTTCACTCGTATAATATAAAATAACTTTATTTTTATACATTGTGTTGTGAAAAGGTTCACTTAGAGAAAATAAAATATAAAATTGTATATTTAATTTTTTTTTTTAAGCCTTGTATGTAATTGCTTTATAATTATCTGTTTATAAATTATATAATTTATAATTATTATTATTAATATAATATTATTATTATTTATATAATTATATCTGTTTTATTTTCAGTCTGAATTCTTCTCAGTTTGCCATACTAAAGCTGCTTATGAGGAATATGGACCCAGTATATGTCGACACAATCCAGTGTTTGGTGCTATGACATAGCTGTATTATATCAGTTAAAATAATTTGTATTCAGTGCAATTCACTCTAAGTTAATTCATTTTAGACCATAACTTTATTCAGTATTGTTTTTATACTTTACTTGTCAGGTACAATTATCCTATATTGATCAATACTTAATTTTGTACAGTTATTATAATTTATTTCCTACTCACTGTATTTTATAAACAGTGTATTTTATTTCCAACCTTAATAATGTAATGCATTTATTCATTTATTGGTGGTTTATTTATACACCACTTATATTACAATTATTATTATGTATGTTTAGTTTTTTATTATCTTTGTTGATTAATTAATCAGTCTTTAATAGCTCCAATGAAATTTCAATGTTTTTTAAAAACTGTTTCCTGTGAATATTACCATTTCTTTTATTTAACTATGTTTTATGGATATTGTAAATTTCAAAGTTGTACAATATGTATGAATTGATAAAGACATAATTAAAAGAAATGTTGATGTTAATTGATTCTTTTATTTTCTTAAAAACCTATCACCAATCAAAACAATGAATATTCATTTTTTTGTTGTTCAGATTTCTGAACAAACCTTTAAAGGGCAGCCACCACACTCTATCTCTACATACATTACCATATTTGCTTGATTCTAAGCCACAATTAAAAAAAAAATTATTTAGTAAAATAAGATATCACTGTTACCATGGATTTGAGACCGGTTGTGACAGATCATTATTTATTTTTTTCATGTGTACTCATATAATATAAAATAACTTTATTTATTGTTATCAGCCGTGGATTGATCATATGGGATCGGGAGGCCCTCATGGGGATCACCCAGCCTCTATAAGGTGGGTAACCTTGCATACATACATTAGAAATGTATATGTGAAGCCTCTATTAGAAATCGTCTCTATAGTTCTCGGTCCTGTGCCATCATCCACCACCTCTCTGCACCCAGCCTCACCGCATCGTGGCCAACGTAGTCCCATCTATCTTATCTTTGGTCTTCCTTTTTTCAATCATATGATATTCCAAAACTTTCTTGGGCATCCTATCTTCTATTTCTTAACACTCTCACAGCGATCATCTTGGGACAAGCTTCAAATTTATTTTCCTTTGGTGCCTACTGCTTAATTTTTTTTACTTGGACAGAATAGACATTTTTGAAACATTAATAAGTGGAAATAATAAACCATTATGTAATAATTTGCAGCGTTTTTTATTTTGAGCATATCTGTTTGCTGCAAACTAGAAATCACATTGGAAGTATTTCTGTTAGAAGCAATTTAAGGCAGAATACCCCAAACATCACTACCTCCCCCTGTCCCAAGCCACAAAATTACTTGTTCTAAGTGTTATATTATGATTATAAAATAATATTATTTGTTTTACAAAAATATAACCAAAGAGGGCTCATGGCTTATGAGCCTCAAAAGACCCTTGGGCCATCATTACATTCCCCTCTGCTTTAAGTGCATTTTCTTGACAGTAGATGATATCTAGAAAATAGTTTGATGTTACATATCATTTAGAAAAAAGATTTTTATGAGCCAGGAGTGAAACGAAGTGTTTTCTGCATTAGTGTGAAACAAGCGGAAAAAAAAGTAAGCATGCATTGTATACATTTTTGTCCTCAAAGATTTCCCCCTTTCAAATACATAACTTCAATGTTAATAAATTAAACAATTTTATTTAATTTCATCTAATAAATAAATGATGCCGAACAAAATTAGTAGCAATATTTGCAAGCAAACGTAATGTCAATCCATGCCAGACAAAACAAAAAGGGTAATGTAACGTCTTACATTTCCTGTCAATTCACTCCCACAATAATCAAAATTTTTAGACAGTTCAATGTTTCCATTAAAAATTAAAATAATTTATTTTTTTTAAATATAAAACCTTCTTTACGCCTTTCCCAAATTTTACTGGGCATTCATGGCCTAAAATATTGAATTTAAATTTATTGCGAAAGATAACATTTTTCTAAAATTGTCTGATGATTCTGGAACTCTTTTCCGAAACAATATTGTTTTCCTATTTTTTCACGAACAGATGGTTTTTCCCTAGAAACTTTCCATAATATCCTTTGAATTCTTCTCACATTCTGTGAAAATCTGGCTTTTCCATCCATTCTTACCTAGAGATAGAGGGCAGCTTCTGCCAGATCCAATTACTTAGGGGTCTCCTGACAGGACCTTTGTTGTTTTTAATTGGATAACTTTATTGCAAAGAAAATTACGGTCTACAATTAAAGACTAGCTGTCATTAAAAAAAGTTAAAAATTGCCAGAATTTTTTTGTGGTGGGGGAAGGAAGTAAAGGCCTAAAAAATAAATCTACTGCGGGCCCCAAATAGTCTAGGTATTCTTTTTTATCCGAGGAGATCTGAAATGGCCTCATTTTTTTAATTTTCCGAACCATGACATGGCTTTCTCACTCATTCAATATTCTTGGCCTATCAATAAAATCTTAATAAGTAAAACAAAGTTTCTCGGGCCACAAAAACAGTAAATTTTTTTAAGCCCCAGTAAAAAGTAAATTAACCACTGAAGCCCAACCTCGTCCTTGTTAATGTATGTAACAAAAATATTATATAAAGATATTACATAATTATAATATAAATTATGTAATGCTATGTAAAAAGTTTATAAAATAAAGTCTGGACGACCAGAATGGGTCTTGTTCGGTGCCCGGGCCCTGGGACTGTAGTTTCTTCGGATCAGAATATACTAAATTGAAAGGTATAAAAACGCCTATTTCGTTTGGTGGAGAAGGGATTGGAGATCGTGTATAGCGTCGCTTATGTTTTCTAAACAAATTGGAATTAGTTAATTGCGCAATAAAGTGGTTTATTTGATTATCTTCAAGGAAGAAGTTTCCATGATATCTGTCAAAATGAAGTTAAAAAATGGTGATTACTCGTTGAAAAAAAAAAAAAATTTATTTCAGAAACTTTTTGACGTACGTATGTCTATCATCACCCAAACTGGTCCTAATTAAATGAAAAATCAAGTAGTTTATAATCATTATTTTCGTAGAAAGAGCAGTTTCCACATTTGCCAAAATAAATTCAAAAAATGGTGATTTTACGTTTTATGAAAAACAATATTATTTGAAAAACTTTATCTCAGAAACTAGTAAACGTAAAGACCTCTCTCTATCAGGGCTCAAATTTTAGAAAATTTACTTTCCTTTAAAAATGGTATTCACAGTGTTTTTTGCGCAGTTGGTAGTTTTCAAGATATTGATCATAGAATAAAAAAAAAAAGCAAACATTTTAAGGGTTTTCTTGAATAAAGAACTTCTGATTAATAAAATAGTTCATTCATGGACATTTACTATTCTTTTTGTATAGTGTAGAAGGAAAGTGAATTGCAATATAAAAATGCAGTTTTTAAAAACAACCAAAAGCGGAAACTTTTTTTAAATTGGTTAATTTATACTTCTTGATGTAAGAAACTAAATATATATTGTATAATTTTTTTTTTTTTTAAATCAATCCATTGTAACTGGATTTCTAGGTATAACCCGAAATTCACTGGACTACATGTCTTCTTCCAGCTCTAATCAACAGGATTCTTAATGGAAGTTTGGCAACACTTTAACACTTCTCGGTAGTGCTCTATATTAAGAAATTATATAATATTAACAACTTAACACATAGGGACAATTAATTAAAAGCTTCGATTAGACCTGTAATGATATCCATTTTGAAATCAATAAAAAAAAAATTATATATTTAAATCAATGAGGAAGATTTTTGGGAGAGTAATGAATTGATGCACTTTTTTTAAAACAAAAGTTCATTTATTAAAAATACATTTTCACTTCTTTTTTTCTGCTTTCTTGGCAGAAACCTTTTTAGCATCAGGTTTCTTGTCCTTAGGCTTTTTATCACTTTTAACATCGGTTTTCTTGGCCTTTTTTGCTTGCTTCTTTAACAATAAAAAGGCATTGGTGGTAATCTTGCTCCTGGTTCTCCTAGCATTATTTAGGCGAAATCTGTCGAAGTCATTCATATTTGCTCTCTAGAAACAACAAATTGTAATTGATACAAAAAATATTCACACCTCTGGAAATGACACCATAAATAAGACACCGTGAAACAAAAAATTAATAAAAATGTACTCACTATTTTTTTGGCTTCCAACTTTTTAGCCCATACACTCTCCTTCCACTTAGCATCCAAATTGCTATCTTTCCAAGCTTTTCGTACAACACGTGTAGAAGCAGTGTACGGGAAGCGAATCCTAAATTTTGTAAGATGTAATTGATTTAACCTTATACCACATCTTGGTACTCCGGTTTCAGGACCATCAACTAAAGCCTATAAACCAAAAAATACGTAAGACAAAATATAATCTACCTAACATAATATAAAAAGTTATTAATATCATAATCTGCAGAATGGGGTAACTGATATATTTTGTAGGGTTGTAAAAAACAAACATATGACTCAAGAAAAAAATGATTTAATTTTCATAAGTATATTGAAAATAGTTCTCAATGTCATTTCATAATTCATTTCAGTGGGTTTTAGTAATTACATTTCCCAAGTGTCAGTCGTGTTAGAAAGTAACCAGAATACAAAAATGTCACTTGGTATTACAAAATTGAAATTTTGCTGGTGGTCAGAGGGGATTGAAGCATGAACAGGCTCTGGCACTAAAAGGGTTAAATAGCCTAAAAAGCTCTGAATGATTTAAAGGCCAGGATCATATAATAAATCAATGCTATTCAACTAGATATTAAAAAAAAGGATGATGGAAAATTTCAGGAAATGCCAGTAACGGCCGACATTTGAAAGATGTAATTTTCAAAACCCGCTAAATTAAAATTATTTTCAATGACCTTTTTTTTTTTTAGAGACATTTGTTTGTTATTTTTACTTCCTTGTACGAAGTAAAGGAAGTATTGTAATCACGAAAATTTTCGGTTTTCAGATTTCGACGGAAATATCCATTTTGACTAGTTTCGTCGTGGCGAAAGTTGAAATTTTGTACTTAGGATTGTTGTAAAATCTAGTTGTGAACCTCCCTTTTTGGTCACTGCTTGATCACCGGAAGTGGTACTTTACTTGAAGGTCATAATTGATTTCCATCAAAAATTATATTAAAATACTATGCAAAACTTCTCAAATTTAGTATTTATAACTTATATATTGATTTAAATAACATACTAGATTTTAGTCTACATTGGAAAACCGGAAGTGGTACTTTACTTGAAGGTCAGACATTAGACTTTCAATAGAATATTTTTGTAACCCCCCCCCTCAAAATTTGAGGTTTTACGTTTCAAGATACGTAGAATCCAAATATCGAATAAAAAAAAATTCGTCCGCAAAATTTTTTTTTTTTACTTCCTTGTACGAAGTAAAGGAAGTATTGTAATCGTGAAAATTTTCGGTTTTCAGATTTCGACGGAAATATCCATTTTGACCATCCCTGAATCCATTTTGACTAGTTTCGTCGTGGCGTCTGTACAATCCGGAAAAAAAACCGTTAGCAAAAAAACGAAAGCCAGTGAAACTCCTTACAAAACGAAATAAAAATCATTTAAATCCGACCATTATTAGCTGAGATATTGCGTTAGGAACATTTGAGACTGATTCTCCTGGCGGCTAGTCATCCTGCTTCCTGACTGATCTATTGGGCTTCTGACTTCCTCGTATCTCTCTGTTTTATTCTTTCTTGGATTATTTCTTTACTTCCTTTAGCTTCCTTAGTCTTTCCTTTTTTTTTGTTTCCTTCTGAAGTGCACATCAAATATTTCCTCTGTATCATTTTACATCACAGCCTACTTGCATTGACAGAGTTTTTAAATTAACATTCCCAGTTCAGCACTCTCACGTCGATCATCTTGTGAAAAGCTTCAAATTTCTTTCCCTTTGCTGCCTACTGCTTAATTTTTTTTCTTGGACAGAATAGAAATTTTTGAAAGATTACTAATAAAAGTAATAAAGTAATAAACCATTGTGTAATAATTTGCAGCGTTTTATTACTTATTTTAAGTTTTAAAATTGAGTCTTAAATACTAGTTTTCTTTCTCATTTGTGAGATCAACAAGTCTTCATCATGCGAATAAGATATTAGTTAAGTGGGTTTTTCCGCTTAATATGTCGAAACTGTCCTTTTCTAATGCTTTATCCAGTGATATTGACAGTTTTATTGTTGTCATGGAACATGAAGAAATATCTTGGAAACTAGTTGCCTACTGAAGGAAAACGACGTATAATAACGGAATTATACCTCCAGTGACAAGAGTGTGTGTTTGTGTGTTTGTCAATAGATGGATGACGGGACGCCGAGTGTCGTTTTTACTGCAATCTTCGGAAACTAGTAACCAAATTCAGTATCACTTTTTGAGTCATGGATTTATAATTTAATAGGCGTACAAGGAAGTCATGTGTTGCCCACATCAGATATTTTTATTAGTCCTTCAACAAAATGTGTCAATTATTTCTGCCCCACCATTATAAAAAAAAAAATCTCCATTAAATACTACAGAACAATGTAAACAATACAACTAATATTCTTACTCAATAATTTTAATTATATTAAATTTAAAAATAAAATAATTCTTAATTATACAAGTGTCATACAGCATTCAGAAAATGCGTTAAGCAATACTAAATATTAATGGTAGAAATACAACTAATCTAGGTAAGAATCAGACAAGCCAAGACAATAGAACAAATTAGATTGATTAAGATTTTGTCAATTAATTGCTCCAATCATATTTCACTGTCTTTCCCTAGAAAAAGATAAATTCGTATTGATTGAGATTGTTTTGGTGTGAAGTAGCCAAAAAAAAAGAATATGGGGTATCAGAACTTCTTAAAGGAATAAAGATAATTAAAGGAACTTCATTATTATAGCACAGAAAATAACTTTTAAATGTGTCTAAATCATATTACGGCTTAGTTCATGTGTAAGGATACACATCTCACATGAATCTCCTTTTTAGGTATCTTAATATAAATAATCATTTGTCAAAAACAAAACACCAATCTAAAACAAGAATGTGAACAGAATTATATATCTCCATAGGGTTTTTACAAAACCCTTTTTTTTCCTGGATTCATATTCATGATGTAGATTAATATTAAGATCAGAATACTTTATAGAAATTCATTATATTCAATATATAAATAATAACATAACATCTGTCTCCCTGAACTCACTAAATTTCTTAATTTTAAATAAAAATTAAAGAAAACTTAAAATGACCATCCAGCAAAATTGACAAACTGGCATAATGTTAATTATAACCATTACGATAATCTGAATGCACTATCAAAATAATTAATTATATTGGTAAATACGAAAAAGCAAATATAACAAAAGAAGTGATCAACTGTCAAGCACCAAAAGAGCTGTTTCTGTTTTATGAAGCATTAGATATCTCCACACAGAAATACTAAAAAAATCTCAAGAAAACTTTAGTATTGATTGTTAAATGCTCTAATAAAAAAAAAAGAAAACTTAAAATGACCATCCAGCAAAATCGACAAACTGGCATAATGTTAATTATAACCATTATGATAATCTGAATGCACTATCAAAATAATTAATTATATTGGTAAATACGAAAAAGCAAATATGACAAAAGAAGTGATCAACTGTCAAGCACCAAAAGAGCTGTTTCTGTTTTATGAAGCATTAGATATCTGCACACAGAAATACTAAAAAAATCTCAAGAAAACTTTAGTATTGATTGTTAAATGCTCTAATAAAGCTGACTAAAATTTGTGTAACAAACACCCTACTGAGCAGATTATAGAATAAAAGAAGAGTACACTCCACTGTAATCATAGAGACTAAGAATCAAATTGATACGTAATAAAGAAAAATGAGAGACCACTTTAAAACCTTAAAAAAAAAAAAAAATCTGGTGTGTCC
Organism: Rhaphigaster nebulosa; assembly: GCA_948150685.1. Taxonomy (NCBI): domain Eukaryota; kingdom Metazoa; phylum Arthropoda; class Insecta; order Hemiptera; family Pentatomidae; genus Rhaphigaster; species Rhaphigaster nebulosa. Next base: position 39,948,933 of record OX411306.1, read on the forward strand.
ACTCACACGACTTTCCTTACTGCTTTGGATGATAGTCCAAAATAAAAACTGTTTGCTGTAGCTTTGCTAATTTTAATCCAATTATCGTTTTTATTTTTTAGATCTAGCATTGTAGGCATTTCAATTATCTTTCAAATAAGGATATATATGTATATATATGTGTATATATATGTGTATATATATGTGTATATATATATGTGTATATATATATGTGTATATATATATGTGTATATATATGTGTATATATATGTGTATATATATGTGTATATATGTATGTATGTATGTGTATGTATGTATGTATGTATGTATGTATGTATGTATGTATGTATGTATGTATGTATGTATGTATGTATGTATGTATGTATGTATGTATGTATGTATGTATGTATGTATGTATGTATGTATGTATGTATGTATGTATGTATGTATGTATGTATGTATGTATGTATGTATGTATGTATGTATGTATGTATGTATGTATGTATGTATGTATGTATGTATGTATGTATGTATGTATGTATGTATGTATGTATGTATGTATGTATGTATGTATGTATGTATGTATGTATGTATGTATGTATGTATGTATGTATGTATGTATGTATGTATGTATGTATGTATGTATGTATGTATGTATGTATGTATGTATGTATGTATGTATGTATGTATGTATGTATGTATGTATGTATGTATGTATGTATGTATGTATGTATGTATGTATGTATGTATGTATGTATGTATGTATGTATGTATGTATGTATGTATGTATGTATGTATGTATGTATGTATGTATGTATGTATGTATGTATGTATGTATGTATGTATGTATGTATGTATGTATGTATGTATGTATGTATGTATGTATGTATGTATGTATGTATGTATGTATGTATGTATGTATGTATGTATGTATGTATGTATGTATGTATGTATGTATGTATGTATGTATGTATGTATGTATGTATGTATGTATGTATGTATGTATGTATGTATGTATGTATGTATGTATGTATGTATGTATGTATGTATGTATGTATGTATGTATGTATGTATGTATGTATGTATGTATGTATGTATGTATGTATGTATGTATGTATGTATGTATGTATGTATGTATGTATGTATGTATGTATGTATGTATGTATGTATGTATGTATGTATGTATGTATGTGTATATATATATGTATATATGTGTATATATATATGTATATATGTGTATATATATATATATATATATATATATATATATATATATATATATATATATACAATAATTATATATACAATTAATATATAATTATATATATATACAATAACTAATTGTTATTGTTACCATTTTATGATAAAAGTTATCCTAGGATGATAAAACTTAGGAGTACAGTCCTCTCTCCCCATCCTATTCTATTTTCATCAGGAAACTTTCGACATGTTCCATATAGTCCCATAGAAGCTGTGACATGTTGCCATATACGTTGTCCTTACATTTTTCGCTTGGTGTACACGAGGCTTAAGGTTTAGTTACCATGACCAGACATTTTCTGCTCTGAAGTGGAATACTCTGTTTGTTGGGAGAGGCATTAAGTTAGTAATCTTTTTGTAAAATTTAAAACTTGGGTATAACTTTACATTCGGGACACCTTATCATTGGTTTCTGTTGAAATTATCCAAAGGTCACCAAACTACCACTCTCTAGCACCATTTGTGCTAACTAACTGCTTTGTATTCTATTATAAAATTTGTATTCATTGGTATTATTAAAATTATTATTGCTGTAATTAGGTGATATATATATTCATTGGAATTATTAAAATTATTACTGCTTTGATAAGGTAATATTTAATATTTATTTATATTTAGGACACCTTATCACTGCTATATATATCAGTTTATTAACTGATATAAACATGAATCTGATTTTAAGGGTGCATCTATTTTATCTATAGAAAATAATTTAAGTAAACAAAGAATAATAGAATTCATATCGACAAGTATATAGTATTTCGATCGATAAGTATATAATGTAAAGATATGATAATCATTTTTAATGAAACATAATAAAAAAAAGAAGAAAATTTAGTTCATGAAACACCCAAAATTAATTTATTTAAAAAAATATTCTTCCATAAATTATACAAAAGCTGTTTTTTTACAAGCAATTTTTCAGTTTTTAGTAGCTTTGGGGGGTGCAAAAAACGAACATCAACTTTGTCTCTCCCTAAAAAAAATATTTTACCCCGCTTTGTTACGTCGCACAAATTTTATTCCGAGTTGCTACACCCATTGTGATTTTATTTTGTTAGATTCTAGTTTGCACCTATTTATGATAGTTACTGGGTAATTTCATGTTTTTTAATTATGAACTTAATCATTTATAATCATAATGGATGATATTAACAGTATTTATTTTTCTAGAAAATTAAATTAATTATTTAAAAAATTCAATTGCGATAGTAAAGTGGTAATTTTATGGTTTTTAATTATGAACATATTCATTTACCTTATTTTTAGATAATTAAATTAGAACTAAATTAATGAAATTAATTATTACAAATGTTTATTAATCATGGCCTTGAATTATGAAGATCATTTAAAAAAAACATTACTTGGTTAATTATTATTTAATTGTATAAAAATAAGTGAAATACTTATATTCTTATGTGAAAAAGGGGAAGATGTTAAGTACATTAAAATAAAAAGTAAATTTTTTCTTTAAAAAACAAACAAACAGTTATATCCAAATAAGAATCAATTTGCAAACTGTCAAACAGCTTTAAGCGTTGAGCATAAAACCAATTTATAAGAAAGTGCTGAAAAAGGAGGCACGTAGTTAACAAGAATGGACCCAGAGATCGCTAGTGAGACGACACTCGATTCAGTCTCTAGACTCTTCTGATAGTGCGCCGCTCCTCTGTAGTTGTACCGTAGTTTATATTAAAAAGCGGTAATAGTCAGAGCCGAAATTTTTCATTAATTGTGTAGTTTGTTTGGTAAGTTCAGCAGTATAGCTGCCGTATTGAATGGGTTAAACTAGCTAGCACTTGTTCCACTGTTCATTTGATTTAATACTTTAATAATTTGCTGTTGCCTCCAACAGTTTTTCTGTTTAAAATAAAATTGTTTAAAGTACATTTAGTCCAGAGAAAATGGGTCTTGGCTTACAGAAGATCGGACAAAATAACGGCTGTGCAATATCTGAAAAATATTTAATTAGGGATTGATCCTTCTATACCATCATGCGGATGTCCAATGAAAAATGTGTTTTTCTACAGACGTTAGCGCAACAAGGGCTCTAAAGATTTCGATTAAACTTGACTAAAGTCTTCTACTTGAAAGCGTTTTCAACAGATCTACAGGTTTCAGAGCCCCCTGAGTCCAATATATCGGATCAATATTAGCCAAGAAATAGTGTATTGAACTTTATACACATGTTTAATAAAATAATCTGTGCATGTCCGTTTGGAAACCGATTCACCTTTATTTAAGTTTTTTCTTTAACTTTATATATATATATATATATATATATATATATATATATATATATATATATATATAAATAATAATTGTTAAATTATATATATATATATATATATATATATATATATATATATATATATATATATATATATATATATATATATATATATATATATAAATAATAATTGTTAAATTATATATATATATATATATATATATATATATATATATATATATATATATATATATATACATATATATATATATATATATATATATATATATATATATATATATATATATATATATATTAATTAAATATAAAAGTTTTACTGAAATTACTTTTTTGTTCGCGCTTTTATTTTTTTCATTAATTTCTCTTATATTGACATTTGTTTTCGAATATTCTAGAATATTTTTCTTTTTCGGGATAAAATATTCTACGTAATGTGTAATCAGTTTTCGAAAACCGTTTGACGTTGTTCTTAGGTGATAGGGAAAAAAATCGATTGGAGAATCTAGAAGGTATTGCAGTGGCTAAAACCGTTTAAAGATATTAAATTGGTCAACAAAGGTTCGCTAAATATCTGATCAGTACTGAACCTATGGATAACCATCCGAGGAATAATGAAAGATATTTTTAGATGATATCTTGTAGATTTTGGTTATGTTAGCAGATATTGTCATGCGTCGGCTTCGAACCTTAAGGTTTCGTTAGGCCTTATTATTATTATTTCGTAACAATTCATGCTTATTTATTTATTTTGAATTGTTCTGAACACTGGGGACATTTACATTACAGTTACAGATTGGTAAAAATAAATTGATTACATTCAATGGATTTGGTCACATGTGTAAAATAAAATCAGATCTGTTTATAAAAACCATGAAGTTGTTGCCTACTACTTTTTTTATTTATTTTTATAAATATTTATAATATAAATATATATATATAATATATATATATATATATATATATATATATATATATATATATAATTTAACAATTATTATTTATATATATATATATATATATATATATATATATATATATATATATATATATATATAATTTAACAATTATTATTTATATATATATATATATATATATATATATATATATATATATATATATATAATTTAACAATTATTATTTATATATATATATATATATATATATATATATATATATATATATATATATATATATATAAAGTTAAAGAAAAAACTTAAATAAAGGTGAATCGGTTTCCAAACGGACATGCACAGATTATTTTATTAAACATGTGTATAAAGTTCAATACACTATTTCTTGGCTAATATTGATCCGATATATTGGACTCAGGGGGCTCTGAAACCTGTAGATCTGTTGAAAACGCTTTCAAGTAGAAGACTTTAGTCAAGTTTAATCGAAATCTTTAGAGCCCTTGTTGCGCTAACGTCTGTAGAAAAACACATTTTTCATTGGACATCCGCATGATGGTATAGAAGGATCAATCCCTAATTAAATATTTTTCAGATATTGCACAGCCGTTATTTTGTCCGATCTTCTGTAAGCCAAGACCCATTTTCTCTGGACTAAATGTACTTTAAACAATTTTATTTTAAACAGAAAAACTGTTGGAGGCAACAGCAAATTATTAAAGTATTAAATCAAATGAACAGTGGAACAAGTGCTAGCTAGTTTAACCCATTCAATACGGCAGCTATACTGCTGAACTTACCAAACAAACTACACAATTAATGAAAAATTTCGGCTCTGACTATTACCGCTTTTTAATATAAACTACGGTACAACTACAGAGGAGCGGCGCACTATCAGAAGAGTCTAGAGACTGAATCGAGTGTCGTCTCACTAGCGATCTCTGGGTCCATTCTTGTTAACTACGTGCCTCCTTTTTCAGCACTTTCTTATAAATTGGTTTTATGCTCAACGCTTAAAGCTGTTTGACAGTTTGCAAATTGATTCTTATTTGGATATAACTGTTTGTTTGTTTTTTAAAGAAAAAATTTACTTTTTATTTTAATGTACTTAACATCTTCCCCTTTTTCACATAAGAATATAAGTATTTCACTTATTTTTATACAATTAAATAATAATTAACCAAGTAATGTTTTTTTTAAATGATCTTCATAATTCAAGGCCATGATTAATAAACATTTGTAATAATTAATTTCATTAATTTAGTTCTAATTTAATTATCTAAAAATAAGGTAAATGAATATGTTCATAATTAAAAACCATAAAATTACCACTTTACTATCGCAATTGAATTTTTTAAATAATTAATTTAATTTTCTAGAAAAATAAATACTGTTAATATCATCCATTATGATTATAAATGATTAAGTTCATAATTAAAAAACATGAAATTACCCAGTAACTATCATAAATAGGTGCAAACTAGAATCTAACAAAATAAAATCACAATGGGTGTAGCAACTCGGAATAAAATTTGTGCGACGTAACAAAGCGGGGTAAAATATTTTTTTTAGGGAGAGACAAAGTTGATGTTCGTTTTTTGCACCCCCCAAAGCTACTAAAAACTGAAAAATTGCTTGTAAAAAAACAGCTTTTGTATAATTTATGGAAGAATATTTTTTTAAATAAATTAATTTTGGGTGTTTCATGAACTAAATTTTCTTCTTTTTTTTATTATGTTTCATTAAAAATGATTATCATATCTTTACATTATATACTTATCGATCGAAATACTATATACTTGTCGATATGAATTCTATTATTCTTTGTTTACTTAAATTATTTTCTATAGATAAAATAGATGCACCCTTAAAATCAGATTCATGTTTATATCAGTTAATAAACTGATATATATAGCAGTGATAAGGTGTCCTAAATATAAATAAATATTAAATATTACCTTATCAAAGCAGTAATAATTTTAATAATTCCAATGAATATATATATCACCTAATTACAGCAATAATAATTTTAATAATACCAATGAATACAAATTTTATAATAGAATACAAAGCAGTTAGTTAGCACAAATGGTGCTAGAGAGTGGTAGTTTGGTGACCTTTGGATAATTTCAACAGAAACCAATGATAAGGTGTCCCGAATGTAAAGTTATACCCAAGTTTTAAATTTTACAAAAAGATTACTAACTTAATGCCTCTCCCAACAAACAGAGTATTCCACTTCAGAGCAGAAAATGTCTGGTCATGGTAACTAAACCTTAAGCCTCGTGTACACCAAGCGAAAAATGTAAGGACAACGTATATGGCAACATGTCACAGCTTCTATGGGACTATATGGAACATGTCGAAAGTTTCCTGATGAAAATAGAATAGGATGGGGAGAGAGGACTGTACTCCTAAGTTTTATCATCCTAGGATAACTTTTATCATAAAATGGTAACAATAACAATTAGGGCAATCTATATAATGTTTAAAATTATAGCATTTTGGAGTTAATGTTATCATTTTAAAATAAAATGATAATAATAATGATGTGTCATTCTATATTAATAATATAGGGTTCTAGGCTTAATTTTATCTTTAAATTTTAATTTTTCTAGAAGACAAATAGCGTGGACTATGCCTTCCCAAAATAGATTTCTTCAACAGTACTGTTTATCTCTACATTTTTTAAGGCTAATATCATCATCAAATTATTAACACACAAATCAATGAAACATAGAGCAATTAGGTATGGCATAGTAGGAATGGATACAACACATTTGTTTCGACAGTATGGGATTCGTGTATCACAACAATGTCCCAAACTGTCGATAGATCTGTACTAAGCAGAAGAATCATGATCAGACAGGTCTGACTGAATGGGTATAAATACAATTTTGAACTACTAGTATAAATTTCAATGATAATCAAGAAAGAACGAACAAAAAAAGAATTTCACTAATTTTACTTTTCTATTTAACTTTTACTGATATATAACTTAGTAAAAAATATTTATTGAATTATCATATAAACATTTATAAACCGAGGGAATAATCTTCATAGTGCAATTGTTTCATAAGTAATTTTTGAAAACTAAATAATTATTCACATTATTACAGAAATACATGTATGAATAAAGCATGGGTAAAAACTAAAACAAATAGCATCTGTTTACTAACACAATAAACATAGAATAGTGCTAATAATTGAAACAGAAAAAAAGCTTACCCTAGTCTGATTAATTACATCCACAATGGCACATAATTTGCCTTGGTAAGGTCCATCAGCAATATATACGATTCTTCCCGTTTCAACAAACCGCTGAAATGGCTAAAACAAGAAGACAAAATAATTTTCATATCACAGTTGGTTTAATGCACATGTGACCTAACCTAATGTTATTGATTATGTCTTGTAGAGTAGAAAACATTATAGAAATAGTAGAAAATTTAAAATATTCGTTAAGTTCTAATATGATAGCTTAGAAATACTTCATACTAAATAGAACTAACCATTTCGGAATATTGTTGGATTAGTTTCCAAGCCCGAGTCTACAACCTACTGCCAGAAATCAACCGAAAAGGTTAGTTTGAGAAATATGTAGCACGTGTGCACTTCCGCCAAAGCAATTGCTCAACAAAAGAAAAAAACAAATAATATTTAAAATAAAATTTCTATTGATAATTAATTTGTAATTATCAATTTATAATAAAAAAACAATACTTTTTTCATGAAAATAAGTAAAAAAAAGTTGGAAAAATATAACAAAATTTAAGTAAAGGGAGTAGAGAATTAGTTTTCTAAAAACTATCCCTACACTTCAGTTCTATCCCTACTTCACCCAGAAGCAAATCATGAAAGTAAAGGTAGAAAAATATTTTATGTGCCTCTCAAACCAATCATAAGCATAATCCGTTGCATTCTTTTGGAAAGGGGGAAAAATCTATATTTTTATTAAGAACTTAGATACATATATACCAGTTACTCTTATGGATCTGTAAGGTAACGTTTGATCTGCATACGTAAAGAGGTGCAAAAGCCATCAGTTTCGTTGTATTTGATTGTAAAATTTGTAACCTCGGGCGCCTGAAGATCAGGCATTCCAGGGCATTAAACCACAGCTAGAGTTAGGTGATCACCATTGCAGTATGTGAATATGGCTGGTGTGCCATTTATTTCTCACAGGCAGATCTTTCATGGACCATTCAGCAACGCTCAATGTAGTTGGTGGCTGAGATATGTTTTAGTGTGAGCATATCCATGGCACCTTGTTCATTGCCGTGTCCCCCTCAATATCAATAAGCTGACTCCCTATTTTCTCGGTTCTTCTATTTCTTTTTTTGAATGATTTAAATATTTTATTTCGGAAATTGCTCCATTGAAGGTCAGCCTAGTGAATTCAATTAAAAACAATTTAAGGGCATTTTCATTCTTGATAGGAGCTTAGTGGCATTGTTAGCTCCATATCTTATTTTCTTTTAAAGTTGTCTTACTGTTATTCTATTTTATGAGCCCAGGATGTTGAAATATAGAGAATATCCTGGAATGCGAATTTTATTTTCTATTGTCATCTTCTACGTTTCCTGAGACGTATCTTAGTTACTGGGATCAGAACTGCATTATGACTGATGCCATAATTTCCACTAATGATGCTTGGTCATAGTTGCCTAAAAGAAATTCATTGAATTATTACATTAACATGCACAAATAGAGGGAATAACCTTCACAGTGCAATTGTTTCATAGTAATGTTTATTCATAGTAATGGTTATTTATATTATAAAATGTTTCAAAGTAATTATTGAAAACTAAATAATTATTCACATTATTAAAGAAATACAAGTAACGTATCAATAAAGCATGGGTAAAAACTAAAACAATCTGGTTACCTTACCTTCTTTCAACAGTTCTTTAATCAAATTTCAGGACTTTCCATGGGAAATTCTCTTGCTCCTGACATTGCCAACATTGTCCTTAATGACCTACTTAATTCCGTAACTCCTATATTCACAAATGACATTATCTTTATTAAAAAATATGTAAATGGATTTCTCCTGATTCTTAATATTAATATCCTATCAGCCTTTATCTCTTACCATTCCCTCCTACACTTTACCGTTGAACGTTAAATGCAAAATTCCCTTCCTTTCCTTGACCTCCTCATTATAATAAACCCTAACAACACTTTATACAAAGACTACTATAACAAGCCGACTTAATCTGGCAGACTTTTAAACTACTATTCTCAACATCCTTACCACCAAAAAATTAACATGGCCAAAAATCTCATATATCGATGTCTTTCTCCATCCGATTCCCACCTTCATGAAACCAACATTAATCATATTAAGCAAATCCTCTTAGAAGTGTGTTGTGATAAACCGATAACTAATTTAACATCCACAACTACAAAAACCCTCTCGTCCCCATCACCTCCACCACTACTTCTTCACCACCTCCTTCTAATCCCTTTTATAGATCTCTACTGTACATCCCCTCCCTTTCTGAAAACATACAAAAATCCTTGTGCTTCTCAATTCCCAAACTACAAATTTCCTTCAAATTTAACAACAAAAAGGTCCCATTCCTCTTAAAACAGCGTTCCCACATCGTATGCATCCCCTGTTCTACTCCCAAATGTAACCCTACAAGTTATAAACCTGCGAAACCAAAAACCTCCTTAAAGATCTCATCATCCAACATAAATATTCCATCTGTTTCCGTAACCATACTGCCTCTTAACTTTCGGAGCACGCCTTGTCCTTAAACCACACATTTGATTTCGACAATACTTCAAAAATTCTCAACACTGTCCCTAGGAATGACAAAGGACTCCTCTCAGAAAGCATCTCTATCCATTTAGAATCTCTTCCCGTCAATCAAAAAACTGATATACAAAACCTTTCTCTGACCTACTCCCAAATATTCAATTTATTAAAAAAAAACTAACTTTTTAATGCACCCCACATCCCTAATTTTCTGTTCTCGCGTCCTTTTTTTTTTTCATTGTGACAACTCCATATAAAAATGAATTTTCTTTATTAAATTTAACATGTTACCTATGTTTTATTTCCATTGTCATTTATCCCATCAGTTAGAAGAAATGTTTTTTGGATGAGATATTAATTTTTATTTTATTTTTTAACCTTAATTTTGAGATATTAATTTCAGGCTATTTCGGGTTACTTGTAAACGTGATAAAGAAATCAGGACTATCATGAATCAGGATGAACACATGTCATGACATCCGGAATTTTCTCATCCATCACCACGCTACCAACCACCCCCCTTAAATATGACATCTTTAAGATAAATATACTTTTCCGATGGCAGCTTGCTCTGGTTGAATCTTATAAAGTGAAGCCTTTCTGCTTCTATTTTTTCGTAGATTTTAACCAAAAACTGGTTGAAAAGACTACAATACAGTTTTTAAACATAACCTTTGCATACCGTCGTTACAAATTTTCAACATAAATGCGATTTTTCACATCCGTGAATGATGTTCCGCCTTTAAAAATTGAGAAAAACGTGATTTTTTTAGTGTTTAAAAATAATTTTTTTTATGCTTCAAAAATAAGTTTTTTTTAATCATTTAGAGTGCACGGAAAAGGGTTGCAAATGAAAAAAAATTAAGCAGATTTGCGACATGGATTGTTAGGACACTTTATAGAGCTGGCCCACTCCGAGAACTGGTTGACCAATTAAACAGATTAATGATGGACCTGGCAGCCAAGAAGTCAGGTGGAAAGTAAGTGACAGTATCCAAATGACTTCAAGTGATTGCAGAAAAGACAAACGTAATAGTAATGAGAACAAAAACTTGAGATATCCACAGAATCTTTACATGGTTGGCAATAGCTCCTTTCAAAATGTCACCAGTTTTAAATATCTTGAGAGACAAATAAATTTGTCCTTAGACGAGAAGGAGGAAATCAAAGCCTGAATTAATAAAGCATCATACTCCATTGAACATCTCTTAAGATATAGATTGATCAGTAGCACAATATAGCTCAGATTATATAAAACACTAATAAGATCGAGTGACCGAGCGGGCTTTGATTGCAATAGGCAATCAAAGTTAAGCAATGTCGAGTGTGGTTAGTAGTTGGTTGGGCGACCGGGAAAAGTCATGCTGCCTAATATTTTCCAGGCGATAACACCTCCTCCTCAGATATGCGAGACCCGTCTGCCTAACCACACAGGCAACTCACACAGACCGGGCGTAAAAATGATGATCCTACCCCGTGTACCTAAATTGTGAATCGCGTTGTTTTCCAGGATGTCAAATAGCCACCCGCAGGTTTGATCCATGGACGGTCTGCTTCGGGAAAAAGAAATATAGGTCCTCGGATACCTGCTGAGTCCGAAAAGCCATAATCCGTGGATCTAGGCAGTTAGAAATATAATTGATTTTCCATTGTGAAACCAGTCTGCCAAATGACTCGGTTGTACATTCATGTTATTCTGAAATGTCTTGTTTATCCCAGAATAAATTAGGGATTGATAAATTATTTGCCACTTCTATAATTTAGTTTTTATTGAAAATTAGTTTCCAATGTTATACATTCATCTTCAGCTCTAAAATACACAAAAATTCAAAAATGAGTAATTCAATATACAATTTGGTATTATTATACATATTAAATTAAGTGTAATATAAATTAGTATTATAAAACATTTATGAATTATTAATTTTATTAAGACAAGAAATCAAATACATGTTGGCACTCACCTTGGTGATTTATAAATTCTTGTCAAACTTAAAACTTCCTAGAATAAGGGTCATATATAGCTCTTTGTCATTCACATATATCGCCTAATGTACTCGGGATAAAGATCCTTGGTGGGTTACTACTAACTTGCTGTTTTAAGATTTTACGTTTTTTAGTTATTTTATTATTTAGCTTTCAGGTCCTAAATAAGCGTGTTATTATTCGAAAGGATTTCGTTAATTCAGTGAAAATTTAAGTGAGATGTTTTAAGTTTGTTTTTCTCAGAAGATATGATGCCTGGTAGAATGCCTTGTTTGTCAGGTATGTTTGTTAACATAAAGGAATTAGTTATTTCAGATGAATAAAATTTGATAGAAGACTATGATATTGATCTTGAAAAAGAGTAGTGCAAAAAGTCTTACCTGAATTAAGATTTATGCATGATCAACCTTTTGGGGTTCTTCCCCATCATCAGGACCAATTCTGCAATGTGATATGTCAATGTCAATAACAAAACTAAATTTGTTTACATTATAAGAAAACAATATTTTTTTCTTTTGTTGCATTTGTTAAAATGTAACAAAAGAAATATTGTTATCTTACTATATAAAAATTTTTAATTTTGTTTCAAAATTATTAAAAAGTAAATTTTAATTATTGACATTGACATATCACATTGCAGAATTGGTCCTGATGATGGGGAAGAATACCGAAACGTTGATCATGCATTAATTTGATCAGTAATAAACCTTAATTCAGCGAAGACTTTTTTCACTACCCTTTTCCAGGAATTAGTACACATTTTAGATAAATGGGGCAAGTTTTTAAATAAGGGTAAGTGGAGCAAGTGTATACTAAATTTTACAAAGTTTGAATTTACAGGACTGTAAATTTTTTATTTTTGAAGCTAGATTTTTCCTTTTTTTTTTTTTTTAAATATTTCTTAGATGATTATGTTTAAATATTACGTTCAAGCCTACATTTCAACCACTTCCATTGTGATGAGATAGGCAATTTAATTGAATAGTACTTATTTTGCACTTGCCTCTGCTCTAAGGGGTAAGTGCATACAAGGTATCTGGAAGACTCATTATTCTAGCAGAAACGGTTTTGGGGAAGTCCAAAATATTGCCGGTTTCATAGTATTAATGAATTGTCATCCGTAGGGCTCGGATCTGAAGATCTTTATTTTTCTAGGTATAGATCATATAAATTAATTTGTAAAACTAGAAAAGATCTGAATTATGAATTGGTGATATGAATTAGTGATGTTAATGCCAGAGTCAATAGGGATGGCAACAGCAACATAATCAGAAATTTTGGAGAATCTGAACGGAATGGTAACGGGTACAGATTTCTTCAGATCTGCGATCACCTATACCTTAAAATTGTAAATACTTTTTTCGAGCATAAGGATATATACCACCATACTTAAGCAGCTTATCACTTACTCCACCTCATCGCTTTTCCATTCCTTAGTTTTTTTGCTTTGTCTCCAATTCCTCTTGGTTGATACACAATGTTGTACCAATATAAGAATCCGTTTCCTCCTCTATAAATTCTGGCCGACTCTCATTCAATAGCTGACTAAAATGAGCGGTCCAGTCAGTCATTTGAATTGTATTCAGTTTGGCATACTGTTCTCATTCCTTTTAATACTGATCATGCTTCTGCTACTCTTCTAAGACCTAATTTACTGTTAATTGTGGTACTCAAATTCATATGGCAAAATGAACATAGGCAGCTGAAGCCCATAATTGATTAATTTACTAGGCAATTCAGTTCAATTAAAATAAATGATATAAAAGTACATAGAGGTGCTGATCGGAGATGGATCATTATGTAGATGGATCGGATCATTATTTGTTGAAGGCTACTTGCACATTTCCTTGACTTGAAATATATAAAAAAAATGGATTGAAAATCCGCTGGAGAGGCAATAATTTTAAGTAGAGTTATTGCAAGAAGATAGTGTTGAGCTACTATTTCAACAAAGGATTAAAGATTCAATCCAGGAATTCAAAAGTGGCAGCTCTAAGGAAATTTATGATTTTTTGATGACTGCTTTAAAGAAGACTGCTTCAGAAGTTCTTGGTGAAAAAATGAAGAGTATAAGGAAAAAACAATGGTTTACAGAAGATATAGTAAGAAGAGCGGAGAAAAAACAGGTATATCTTAAATGGCTTAGCTCAAAAAAAGATGAGCATAGGAAAATTTATGTAATAGAAAGGAGAGAACTATACAAAGTAGAACTGCTAAAAATAAAAGCTGGGAAAGAACATGTACCACAATTAACAGTAAATTAGGTCTTAGAAGAGTAGCAGAAGCATGATCAGTATTAAAAGGAATGAGAACAGTATGCCAAACTGAATACAATTCAAATGACTGACTGGACCGCTCATTTTAGTCAGCTATTGAATGAGAGTCGGCCAGAATTTATAGAGGAGGAAACGGATTCCTATATTGGTACAACATTGTGTATCAACCAAGAGGAATTGGAGACAAAGCAAAAAAACTAAGGAATGGAAAAGCGATGAGGTGGAGTAAGTGATAAGCTGCTTAAGTATGGTGGTAGTGAAGTAGCTAAGCTCTCACCGACCTCATCAATCACATATTTAAAGGGGAAGATATGCCTCAAAGTATGAAATTGGGATATCTCACTCTTATATTTCAAAAAGGAGACAGAAGAGCTTGCAGTAATTACAGAGGCATTTGTGTGACAAACCCAATTATGACAGAATAGTAAAAAATAAATTATAGGCAGGATTTGTACAAGCTGAAGAGCAGTTGGGGTTTACAGCGGGAAATCTTGCATTGATAACATTTTTATTTACGCTTAAAAATGATTAGAAAAGGAGGAAAAAAATTGGAAATTGTAATTAAGACATAGAAAAGCCCTACGATAGCGTATCTCGGAAACTACTATGGAAATCTCTGGAAATAGCTGGCATAAGCTATGATATATGCATAATAAAAGAAATACATAGAAATAATAAGTGCCAAATCAAAATAGGTAGATCACTATCAAAAGATTTTCAGAATAGCAAAGGCCTTCTTCAAGGATGTTGCATGTCACCAACCTTGTTCAAAATATTTATTGATGGTTGCTTAAATGTTGGACAAATTAATGTGGTCTGATGGGCATTCCCATCAATGGCACCTACTTATATAATCTGTTATTTGCTGATGATCAGGTGATCATCGCACAATATGAAGAATACAAACAATGTTGCTTAAGCGTAAATTATAAAAAACAAAATGCATGTGCACAGAGGTGGACGAAGTGAGCGATCCAGTTATTGCAAATCTCGACCGAGTGGAACATTTTTGCAACCTTGGTTCAATATTAGAAAGCAACGGGACTACAGACATTGAGGTGAATAAAAGAATCAGCAGTGGTAGAAAGTTTATTGGCATGTTAAATTCTCTATTCTGGAGCGATAATACCCTTTGTAAGACAAAGAAGTTAATATATAATGCAATTGTTGAAAGTATAATGTTATATGGCTCTGAGACAAGGACCTTCAATAGAGTACAAGAAACACGGCTTTTGACAGTGGAGATGGATTTCTTGAGGAGGTCTGGTGGAGTTTCAAGGATGGAGCATATCAGAAACCGCGAAATTAGAGAAAGAATGGAAGTAAAAAGAAACATCTTAGTAGTGATTGAAGAAAGAAGATTAAGATGGTAAGATCACTAAAAACGGATGGATTCAAGCCGAATGCCAAAATTGATGATGGAATGGGAGGAGAGGCAGAAGGTAAAAAAAAGAATAATGGTATTTTTTGTTATGTACCTTAGCTGAATCCACAAGGGACGATTTTCTCTCTTCTAGTTTGGTAATCATAGAAGGTAAAAATGAAAAGTTAGCCAATATAAAAGTGAATCCCACATGTTTAGTTTTATCGTGAAACTAGGTTTTAGCATTTTTTATGGCAGTCAAATCTTCCATAACGACCTGGGATCTTTTATTTTTTTTCGTGATTTTCTACTTAGTACAGTGCTGCCTTCACCAAAGTTCTCCAATGTGTTCTATCTAGGGGTTATGGTAAATTTGGATTTCTAATTTAAACAAAGGATGGTGCTTTCACATAAATTTTTTTCACATTGAAAATTATTTTATTTACTCCATCGATTTTAATACTTGTTGTTTTGGCAATTGTGTTAGATCATTCTTTCAATGAATCTAAGTAATTGTAGATTCGCTCATTCAAAACACAGGTGTTTTGTTTTCTTGAAAATTACTAACCAGTACTGTTCCAAGCCAAGTCTCCGATATCACAAGGTTTTTCGCATATTTTTAATATTTTGAATTAAATGGATTTAATAGCATACTTAATTTAGCGTTTAGAATCACTGCTGCTGAGATGAAATTTCTGCGAATAACAGTCGGTAGGACCAGGAAGGACTGTGTTCGCAATGAGAGGATATGATAGGAACTGGGGGGTCGCCCCATTGAAGGAGGTTCTGAAAACCTGCCAATTGAAATGATATGGCCATGTGGTTAGGATGGAGGAACATAGGAACCCATTGAAGATGATGGACTAGGCTCCAGATGGCAGAAGACCTCGAGGACACCCAAGTGTGTCGTATCTGGAGTACATTGATAGACTTTGCAGAGGAAGAGGCAAAGATCTCCGTTGGGCCAGGAATCTAACAAGGAATAGAGAGGAATGGAGTTCATGGCTATGCACTCTCCTACGCTGAGAGGCACAAAAGGGAGGAGCGAAAGAAGAAGAAGAATTTAGCATAAAAGTATTAATAATAATTTGTTAATTTAATCGAAAGAACCCCGAAAACAATCTGAAAGAACCCCCAAAATAGATCTCGTGCGATAATGCAAAGTTGATCAAAAAAGATGTTATAGGTTTTGTATTTTGAACCTAGTATTCATGATCGGTAAAGATCTATTGAAAACTCTGGTTTCCCTTATACACAAACAAAAGAAAAATCCTTCAAATCTGAGCCCTAGTCATCAGGCCGAAATGTCGGTAATGTTATTAAAACCTTGGCTTGTCTCCAATATAAATATCATGTGGAAAGATTTATTTTAGTTAAACAAGCCTGCGATGGTTGTGTGTTTTAGTTTTTGATAGCTGATTCTTATTTGTTTTTTAGTGCTGAATCCGAAAATGATATTTATTTTCTTTCATTACTTAAGGATTTTTAAATCTCAAATTTCATAATTTGCAAAAAGTAAAAAAAAAATACAGAAATATGAGACATCAAAATAGACTTAAAAAATTGTTCTCTTTTAATGTATTCATTTTTTTGTCTTATTCTATTCAACCTTATATTTTTTTTCATAGTCTGAGCTTAACGACTTGAGACAAAGACATACATCTGACAAAAAAAAATTCAGAATTGCTTGGTTCGTGGCTTAAAGAGAAGCTCCTTATAGCAGCTGGAATCTCATATTCCAGGTTTAGGCACTGAGAAAAGGATTTTCTTCCATATTTGCAATATATTTATTTCCATATTTGCAAAAAATCCATGATGGGAAAAAATTAGGGTCTTTTGCGGATTCAGCGCTAAAAAATTCATAGGAATCGATTATCAAAAGTTAAAAACATGTCACAACCCAAAATTTTCAAGCTTGTTTTATCAATATTTCAACATTTTAAAATTTATTATTTTTATTATTTTCCAGAAAACCCCCTGGGGGTATCTTGGCATGACAGTGCTTGGATTCCAATTTTAAGTCCTGCAAATATTATGGACTATTTTTCTGAAAGAAGTAACCCATTTTATGACAGGACTTGTAATAATGAAATGATCAAAATGCAACGTTTGAGCCTGGACCAGTTAACGTAGGTTATATTTAAGTTTTTAAAGAATATATGTTCTATAACTTATTTGTTTAATTATATGGTGAAAGTTTTAAGTATACTCTGGCATTTTTTAATAGATTGTATTTATATATGTACTAATTTAAATTTACCTGAAAATCAGAAGGTCAAAAGTGAATAATTCTTAGAACATTATTGAATGCAGTTGCCATATGCTTTATTTATTTATGAAATTGTTTCTTACTTTGTTCTGTTCTTGACTACATATATCTGAATTTGGGGATTACTGATGAACTTTGAATTCATTACTCAGTGGTTAGGCAAAAGCTTTCCCTATCAAGATTGAAACTGTTATATTTTTGAACCACTGCACCTTTTTCATGCACCATCTTGAGGAGGGTTTTTCAATTTTTTTTTGTGATACTGAAGAATACTGGCTTTTGACCTTTTAACATTCAAAAAATGATTACTCATCAATCAATACTTGCTGCTATAGTTTGCAAATATGTGCATATACTACAAGCTGATATTGTAATCTAATATGTGTATAGATTTGTAAATTGAATCAGAGGGTAAGGAAAAAACAACTTTAGTTTCAACTTAGTGCTGCATGAGTTTGCTCTCCGTATGTCATCAAATTGTGGGTGATCTGTAATTGCTGTTGATGTATTTCATTATTTTCACAATATTACCACCCACAATCACATTACATGTTTCTAGTTTTATACTTTTTTGCTATGGATGGTTTGGAATTTTTAAGAAAAAATTATAATTAACTCAATAGTTATCGTAATATAAAGTTATTGGTTGGCCATGGATATAGCTTCTGCTGCCATGGGCCCTTTTGGGGGTTTTATTATCTCTTGAACAAGCAGAAATTGACTTAGAGATAAAGAAACTCAGTAGAGGGCTCTTGAGAATTGATAGATGACTGTTTAAAAAAAAAAAAGAAAAAATCATATTGAGAACATAACAAATGACAACCACAAACAAAGAACACTCAGCCCTGAAGCTTTACTACCTCCATATTTAACTTTTTTTTTTTTGTATTTCGTTAGTGTTTATTTTTCATTTATAAATTTTTATCAATTAATAATCATTTCCGAAGACACTAAAATATTACTATAGAGATATTGCTGTATGGAATCTGTAAACATTTATAAATATACAATCCCCTAATAGTGTTCCTTTGGAGCAAACAAATAAAAAGATTGAAAATAGTTATTTATGCCTTAACATTTTAAGAATTCTGTTCTACCAAAATTAATTGTTGTTTAATTTTTTCTCTTTTTGCAATCTTTGTTTTTTGAATTTGTAAAGTAGATGGTGCTTGTTCCCCGATCAGTCACCTGCATGCACTCAAGTAGAAAAAGGTTGGGAACTCCTGTTGAGCTTTTCATAGGCTTGAGGGACTCATTTTTGTGGCTCATTAAAAAACAGAGAAAAAAAAATCAAATTTGCTAATTTTTTATTGTTTATCTAGTAAATTATTTTTTATTTAATTAAATTGGTTTTCCATTGTTAATTCAGGAATATGACTGGAATAGAGTATGCTCTTCTTCATGTTCAAGAACCTATTTTATATGTCATCAGAAAACAGCAAAGATATAGTCCACAGCAAACCACACCTCTTGCCGATTATTATATTATTGCAGGAAAAGTCTATCAAGCACCAGATTTAGGATCAGTTTTGAACTCAAGAATTGTAAGTTAATTTCTTACTTAGTAGGTAACAATATTTTTAAATTGTTAAAACTTTAATTGTGGTTTATCTTTTGTTTTATGCTTCTCATAACATCTGGTTTATGTTTTTCATTTGTCCTAGCTTCTTTCCCTAAACTCTGCAAAATTCCTTTCTCACGATAAGATTCGGCCTGGGTAGGAGATTGAGGGCTTTTCGCTATAGAGATAGAATGAATATGGAATATGTAACCATTTATGCCTTATATGCGCTCACGTATCGATTTATTTCAACTTTTCGGATGAGATTCATAAAAAGCACCTCAAATAACTCAATAAGGGACCTCTATATTGAAGAAATCCAGAATTTTTTAATAAATTGATACGTTAGCGCGCGATAATAAAATTCATAGTATTTAAAGCATCTCTTGTAACCCAGCAATAGACCTCAATTTCGATTAAATCTGAAAAGTTACACCTAGAAGTTATATTTTGCCCTTTAATAAAATAATTACAGGAACTTCCTTAGAAAGAAGACAATGATATATAATATATAAACTGGCAATAACCATATGAGTCAACATTTTCAAGACTTCAAAGAAAAAATTAACAAGTTGTTGCTTCTAAATAAAGTAGAATTAAAGAAAATTCTGATGATGAGGAAATATTTCCCCGAAACGGATAAAGAATGGTTACACTGGAATAAAGAAGTAGATTACACCTGGAAGTTATATTTTGCCCTTTAATAAGACAGTATTTTCATATAAAGAGCCTCTAATAAATCAATAATGGATCCCTATATCGAAGAAATCTGAAATGTTTATTTAAATCGATACCTTAGCTTGTGATCTGAGAATCGATAATATTGAAATATCACCTCCGATAACATAACAATGCACCTTAATATCGAAGAAATCCAAAAAGTTAAAATAAATCTATTAGTCATCTCGCGATCTTTAAATCAATAGTATTTTCAAAAACGTGGTTAATAATGGGCCTCTATATCGAATAAATCTGAAATGTTTAAATAAATCGATTCATGGGGTAGCACTACTAAACCAATGTTATTTTCAAAAACTATGACACCGATAACATAATAATGGATCTTAATATGGAAGAAATCCGAAATATTCAATATTATGCAATGAATTCTACTCTTGTATAATAGGGTAAATCATCAGGTGAAGTACAGACTAAAATACTCGGTACTTCAGTAAAATACTGTGCACTCGTTATGCCTTACTTAGAGCTAAAAAGTTGAAATATAAAAGTTCCTAGGGAGAAACCTGCATTTTTCAATGTTTCGAGAAATAATTTGAAGGGCTATATTTCAATACAAATTCTGTTTTAAAAAACATTTAACTTGTACATATCGTAGAAAATTTAATGTTTTTTTAAGTTTTGTAATAAAATGTTTTTTGCTAAAAAGCATCGTTTAGAAGTTATAAGCAAAAAACTGAAAAATGTCGAGATTTTTAGGCTACAGAAAATTTAGCCATGATAAATTTGGTGGGCAAAACTTGTTTCCCCTATCTTACCACCCTTATAAACAAGTTCGAACCATAAAACCTACTACCCCACTTTTTGCAAGGTAAAGCTGTATTTTTCGACAATTTGGCTGGACTATGGTTCCAGGCTTAAGAAAGTAATTTGATCTCATAGTTTTCCTAAATAATGTTGTTTTGTTCTTTTACAGTTATCATCTGTCCATCATTTACAGTCTGCCTTTGAAGAAGCTAGTTCCTATTCTAGATATCACCCTTCTAAAGGTTATTTCTGGGAATTGAAAGTTTCTGACAAACCTACAAAAAAAGAAAATGTTAAGGAAGAACCTAGCTCATTTTTCCAGAGGCAAAGGGTAGATATGTTATTGTTAGAACTTACAAAGAAATTTCCTCTACCTCCTGTGCCTCCTCCTGCGCCCATTAAGACTGAAGGTAATTTGTTACTTATCGATTATATTTCTTTATTTGATCTTTTACATGTAGTACTTCTATATACTTATTGAAGTAACAGATAGTTGTAGTTTTATTAGTATAATGTTGGTAATTTTCCAAGGCTAGCAGCTGTTTATTAACATTAGTTGTTAGTTTCTGTCTGTTCATAAGCATTTGTTGAAAGCTTATATCTTTTTATTTCATGCATGTATTTACTGCAACAGATGAGTGGATTATCTACTTCCTACTTGTTATTGTAATGGAATAGTTGAGATTTGTTCCATGGACAAACCAAAAATGAATGTTCTCCCTCAAGACAGGAATCATGTTTTATAATCTGATTCTTCCTTTTTTTCTTGAAGAAAACTCAGTTTATCCAAGCCAGCCCTTTCTTATCATGCTGAACAACCTCATTCGTTGATGAATTTTACCCCTCTGTGTAATCCTCTGAATATACTCCAAGACGGAAATCATTAAATAAAAATACTCTCTGAAAATACTCTGCCATCTCTAATAGAATATGTTTGAGTCATTATCTCTATTAATTCGGCAGATGATCATTATCATTCGTTTTTCTTGCTAGTAAGCTGATCTCATTTCTGGTATAAGATCTGGTACATTTTTGACTGCTAAAACATTTAATATTTTTAAATATAATTAAAAGCACTTTTGAGGTCAAGAAATGCCATTTCTCTCTCCCTCCCTCCCTCCTTCCTTTATTATCTCTCTTTTATTTTTTTAAAAGTAATATTTTGTTTAATTTTTTTTTATTAGACTTATTTTTATTTCTATGTGCAATACAAGGAATAAAAAACAAACAAATTATTCTGAAATCTGATGGATGATCACCTATTTGTTACAAAAATGACTAAATGCAATTGAATTCTTACACACTTACCATTATCTTGTAGAATATCTCATACATTTGTAGATATTCCTAAATCTAATCTGTAACTCTATATCTAATCTGCCCTGCTAAACCCTAAGGAGGTAACTACATTTGACGTTAAGCTGAGAAAATGGTATTTGAAGTTCTGATTCCTCCTTTTTGTTCCTTCAATAATTAAGAACATTATCTACAATAATGTTCAACAAGTCGTGTCTACAATGTGCTTAGGCAAAGAAGCCACATCTACATCAGAAACCTCTAAAACTGCATAAGTATTGTCACTTACTGCTAAACTGTCTTAGTAAAAGGTACAATATGTGCAGTTACAGCTGTATAAAAAAAAAAAATATTTTCCATGGATCTCTTGTATAATACTCTAGTATTAGCAGTATTGAACATCAATGAATCTCTAGGCATCAAAATCGCAATTCACCGAAAAATGTCAGTAACCCCTTTATGTTTAGCAGGGTCGTAATGGAGCTATTATTTTTATAGAAATATTATACTGTTTATTTTAATTATTAAACTTCTATGTTAGTAATTCAATAAAAGTAAATTTGTGTCATCATTTTTATAAATAGTATGCAATTGGATGGCTGTTATTTCTTTTTGTAGGCATGAAACCATTAGGTCCTCGATGCCTATACTATTCGATTGGTTGATATTTTTCTATTCACCAAGAAATCCAAATAAAAATTCATTGAATTTCACTGTTTCCTTAAGCCATTTGTGCTCACTATTTTTTTGTCAGAAATTTTTTAATCTTGTTTTTCGTAAATAAAAATAACTTATTTATTAATGGAAAAATAATTTTTTAAATCTTTGAATAATGTAACATACAAATTTTTGATGGGTCGTTATCGATCCATTGGGCATACCCAAGGTTAGAGAATTCATGGTTTTTTTCTAAATGAGGCACTCTTGTTTAATTTTTTTTGAAAATCAAGAAATAACAAAATATTTTTATAATGAAGAAAGCAATATAATAAAACTAGTATACCCGAGCAAGAACTCTTGCTTTAGATGTCAATACTTATTCTAATACCTAATACATTCAAGATGTAAGCAACATTAGGGAAACAATATAATATTACCAAAAAAGTTTATTTAACATACAGATTTGGTGAAGCTACATAGTTTGTAATCACTATATTGAAGTTACATTACATACTTAATAAGTAATTAGCTTATCCTATTGGAAAACATCTCTTCAATTTAGCATTTAGGCAATTAGATTCAGCTATACCGTTTTCTATATGTAGTATTCATACTTAACAGTTACCTTTAGGGTGGGACATGGAAACAAAATATAATTTCCCACTCATTAAAAGTTTTCTTAAACAAACACAAATTGATATGAAGTTGCCATGACAACAGCACGTACGCAAGATGGCATGAGGCCCGTGCGGACCTATATCGTGCGTTATCTCGAAAACGGTAGGCCTTTAAAACTCTGGACCAATACGCTCCGTAGGAGCGTACATGATCTTGATGCCCGCGTCAAAATCTTTCAAACCCAACTTATCCCGTCTGGATCCGCTGACTCTCAGTCGTCAAAGTTTTGAAACCTTCCAGTTTTTTCATCACTTTTATTTAAGCCCTTGTGAGATTTTAAGAATCAAAATAAGGATTCGTCACTTCTCCGTGAAATTTCCTGTCTTTTTGATACCTCATTCATCAAAATCCATCGCTCCTGAGAGCCGGAAAAGGGATCTATACTACCGTAATAATATATAGTAGTGATACATTATTTATTTGAAAATTAAACACATATTTTAGAATTAAATACATATATTTATTTGAAAGTTAAATAAATCATGAAGTAATAAATTTTATGGATTAAACGGTATGGAAATCTTGAATGCACTTATCATGCAGAGGTACAGAGCAAGAATTACACATATTTATTATGGCCAACCGCACATCTTCTATTTTTGCCAGTATTAATGAGGTGTGAAGGTCCAGAACTCCTGAGGAATGAACTTGTTTGTTAGCGGAATGGTCCAGCTCAAACCCGTACATTTTTATAAGTTGTCTAAATTGCTGTTACTACTTCCCTTCTAAATGATAAATTGTTTACAGATAAATCATACTGACGGTTTAAAATCCAAGCATTGTTCAAAAAAATAGAAAACAATTAGTCAAAATGGAAAACATTTTTTCCTCTTATTCCAATCCTATAATTTGAAATATTATTGTCAAGCTGGTCTACACCTCCCATGTATGTGTTACACATTTTGACTACATATGATTGTTCTATCTCCATTTTCTTCTTTTGTTCCCGACAGAATCTTTTGGCGAGATTGACACCTTATTCATTGGACAATTAAGTTACACAACTGTTGTCTTTCCATTAGACAGCTATCAAATTTGATTTTTTATGAAACATAAAACTGAAGTCCCCTAGTTTATTCTTTTTCAAATCTGGTAAGGGACATTTTTCAGTTCTATTTTCTCCAACTGTCTAACTAGTACCAGCAGGATTTTTCTCATTCATTTTTGTTATAAGCTTTAGTGAGGTAAAGAAATTGTCAAAATAAAGGAAGAATCTTATACCGGGGAACGTTTTTATGAGGTTGTCAGTATAATTCAGAACAACTTCTTCCCCCAGGACTATTCAGTTTTTCTGAACCGACTGTTGCCTTGATAAATTTCTGTTTGGAAGAAATAACCCAGACGTGAAGTCGCTACCCATGCTTTGAAGCCAAATCTCTCATGAACTGTTTACATTCATGACGCCCAAAGTAGGGGATCATAGAATCGTCTATTGCTATATTGCTTTCTACAGGGGTAAGACAGAGGAATAAATCATTAAATTTGTCGATCAAAGGCCGTATTTTCCAAATTTTATCATTTTTATCGATGTTTTTGTTTTTATTTCAATGGATAAATTGAAAGATTTCTTCTAATCTATTTCTGCACATAGCATCTGAAACCATTGTGTTGTAGACATCTTTTTTTTCCTCTCAGTAAAGTCTTCGGTGAGGCAAAACATTGTACCCGATAAGAAAAAGAATTCCTAAGAAAACATTCACTTCATGAGAGCTGATTGAAATTTGTTTTCCCTTGCTTGCTGTGTATAAGGTTGTGAACTGAATTAGGCAGTCAATTATGAGGAAAGAATAGCATAAAGAAGTGGATTGGATCGCTACTATTAGAAAGTGTTAAGAGGAGGTGTGAATATTGAAGTATTAGTAGGAAAATTTTAAATTCAAATTAAGAGTCCCATGGACATATATTTGAAGTAGCATTTGATTTATTTCTTCTTTTTTTTTTTTTTTTTCTCAAGACATTTCTGATCCTTTTCCGTCATAATATCTAAATTTGGGTACTGACCAGTTATTTCTGAGTTATGAAATCTCTCATCTATCTGCAATTCTACTTCTGTCGCCAGTTGCTTCCGTGATAATCTATCTGGATCATTGCAGTCCTCGTCTTCACATGTTTCCTCACCATCGTCAGGCAGGGTAACATACAAGTCATAGGGTCCAGATTTTCCCTGGGATTATATTTCAGCCAGATGTTCATCTGCTGTCAGTTTCTTTGTCCTGAATAAATAAAGATAATTCAATTACTAACAAAATTCCCAGATAATATATAATGTAATAATTCATAGACATCCAGAAAATTCTAAAACTACAAGAAGTATTTAATTCATTATGTCACAAATATTTCTAATTAGAATGAACATCCATTACTTACCAGCGGTTAGAGTCCACGGTTGATTTGTTCAAAATAAGAATATAAATATTATAAAATTAATTAACTTCAAACTGATCAAAACACTTGAGATGCTTCTAAGAATGCCAGACACTAAGTGAGGGGAACTCTAGTAGGTTCAGGTTAGGACAAAGGGTCAGAATCAGGATCAGGTTGTGATCTGCAGTCACCTTCCCAGCCCTCCCTCTCTCCCAGTGGGTTACTAGGGACCCATTCAAATTTTCATGAATTTTGACTTACAATATGAAAATTTCTGCCAATGGTATTTTTTGCTTTAAAATAGAGTCTTTGGGCAATACAAAACCGAAACCTCATTGATCTGGTTGCTTTTTATACAATAAAATATATTTACTAAATATGAAGAACATAAAGAAGTCTAAAATTTTCTGTTAAAAAAATTATAAAAAATAATATAATTTTTATTATTTTTTAGCATTGATAAAATGATAGATAGACATGTTTTGAAAACATTTATTAATCATATAGATAAATAACTGGCCTAAGGGATGTGCTAGAATTTTTTTTATATCTTGCCACTAGACACAAATGGGTTAATACAGTAGAATCCCGATAATTCTTTATATTGCCTATGATGGAAGGATTAAATATAAATTATCAAGATTAACAATAATCAAGGGTTATCAATAAATATACGAAATAACGAAATTAATATGGAATTTTATTAGCATTTATGAGTTTTTTATGGCTATTAAGAATATGGTAATTGATTATTCGCTACTAGTCTAGTAACATAAGCCAAATAAATGACCAAACCTAGATATTCAAAACAACAAAGGTCTGACGTTCACACAATGTTTGTTATACTTCTCTTAGTCCCTGCTGAAAAGTCACAGAGGTTTCAGGGTCCGGCTTTGGAAGGAGAGGGAGAGAAGCGTCAGAAAATAGCATTTTTTTCTCAAATCTCTCAGATTTTTCTCTAAATGAGGTTTAGAGAAAAAAACCTCTTAAAAATCTTTTTTTATACCAAATTAAATTCCCTACAAAGAAGGTACAGTTTATTTTTTTGTAAATCTATTCGGTTCTGAAATATCAATAACGGGAAATGGAATAAAATTTTCATTTAGCAAAAATCGAGCGTAAATCCTTTTAAATCGGTTTAAATTCCTTTCAATTTGTTTTGTCTCATTGATCGATAGCTTATTACGTAAGTAGGTTTAACGATAAAATTTGAGGATAAATTTCGATGTTTGTAAAGGGAGAGGAAGGAAGGAGGGGTTCTGTCTTCTCAATTTTTGCGAAGATTGTATTGCAATTGCTTTTAAAATCTTTTGTAAGTTTTTTTTTTTCTTTGGGTCAATTGGGGGATTGTTTATATAAATAACGTAATGAGGTGCAGTAGGTACATTTTTGTTGTCATTTACCGGAGGGATTCAAAGTCGTTTATTGTCGGGTGTTGGCATACAATATTGTGTACTCTATGGTTCCAGCTAGAAAAACCTGGATTTACTCCGCCACGAGTTGTAAAACAGCCGGTACATGCACAATTTAGTTTTGCGTCACACCCTCCTAAATCAGCGGCAGTTCGTCAGCTTTCTCTTTGAATGTTCCACAAACTTCAAAATGGGGTGTGGAACTCAGATGGACACAACGGTATGGAATTAGAATATGAATGCTGGAAATAGGCGTCCATTCACCATTCTAAAGGCATTAGCTCCTGATAATCTCTTGTTCTTAAGTAGCTGCAGTTGTAAACATGACTGCATTGCCATGCGTAAGATTTTTAAAATTCACAGATGTGCTCAACAATTTGAACCAGAGGTGCTCGAGCGTGTTTCGAAGCAGGTGTTTAAAATCAAAGTGAAGGAGAAAATGATGAAAAATATGAAGACAAATGATGAAAATAAACTTGGTGTGAATTAAAAAACTCTTTACTTCAATGTTTTATTGGAATCGAGATAGCAATCGTTATTATTACTCGCAGATTGAAGAGTTTAAATATGTCTTACTGATCTCTTAGGCTGTGGCCTGAGTGGAGAGAGGCAGTGGGGACTGGCGTACAGCGTTTTTAATTATAAAATTTATATAAATGCACCTGTCCTAGGTCAGATAGATGGGGGGGGGGGGGGGGTGTGCTGCTTACTGCCTGGTGTAGCGGGCTGCTTGCATCTCAAGCCTGTTTGTCCTAATAGAGTGTTTGTAGAGCTTGTAAATTGAGTTAAAGAGATTATTATAGACATTGCTATTCATTACGTGAATAATTTAATAATTATAATTATTAAATAATTAATAGCATTACCAAGTCATATTCAATCGTTTTCATGAAAAACTGAACCTTTTTTTGAGTTCAACAAATTAATATAAATCATGTTTTCATAATTATGTGGTTTATGGTTTTTAAATTATCGATTGTGTTTTTTAAACAACGTGGCTTGTTTTCATATGCTATTTGTATCTATTCATCTTAACTTTTCGGATGTTCTCGATATTGAGCTCCATTAAGATAAACTTTTGCTGGTACTGCCCGCGGTTGCGACTGGCAGAGCTTGCCAATCGTATTACGTCATATCTAGACTGCCGGATAGTACCAGCGAAATATGTCCCTACCTATTCAGTCAAAGTATCAGTAAACTTCTCGCAAACTTTGCCGGCCGCAACCGCGGGCATTACCAGCGAAAATCTACCTTGACTAGGTTATCAGATATCCCTTTCACAAAAACATAATCGATTTTAAAATCGTGCGCTTTTGTGTCGATTTATTTTAACTTCTCGGATAACTTCTATATTGAGATCCGTTACGGGATTGGTTATCGGAGGTCCCTATTACAAAACTGCTATCGATTTTGGATTCACGAGCTCCACGTATCGATTTCTTTTAACTTCTCGGGTTTTCTCGATATTGAGATCCATTACTGGGTTATCGGAGGCCCCTTTCACAAAAACACAATAGATTTTGATATCGTGCGCTCACGTATCGATTTATTTTAACTTCTCGGATATCTTCGATATTGAGGTCCATTACGGGGTTATCGGAGGTTCCTATTACAAAAATACTATCGATTTTGAATTCGCGAGCTCACGTATCATTTATTGTAACTTCTCGAATATCCTCACTATTGTGTCAATTATTGGATTATCGGAGGCCCTTATTATAAAAATAATATCGATTTTGATATCGTGCGTTCACATATTTGAATTAAGTGATTACAGTAAATGGAAATACCCATGCGCGATAAAAAATATGTTTTGCATTATCGATTATGAATTTGCGTCATTAAAAATGTGAAAAATGATCCCTGTTTCAAATAATACTTTAAAAGTAGTAATAAATGGAATTGGAAGCAAATTCATAATTAGTATTTACAAAAATTAATGCGCGCTCACTTTATGCAGTTCGATGAAACTGCAATTCCGATTACATCTAAAAGACCCAAAAAGCTAAAATAAATTATACGTAACCGCGCAATAATAAAGTCATTAGTATTTTCATAAAAAGGGCCCCTGATAAACCAATAATGAATTTTGATATCGATGATATGATTGAAGTTTAAATAAATCGATAATTAGGTGGGTGATCTTAATATTGATAGTGTTTTCATAATGAGGGGCCTCAATAATCCAAAAATAGATCTCAATTATGAGGATATCCGAAAAGTTAAAATTAATCGATTAATATTATTATTATTATTAATATATAAGTCTTTTATACTAAATTTGATAAGTTTTACATTATAATTTAACTTTTGATGAAAGTTTATTATGACCTTGAAGTAAAGTACCACTTCCGGTTATTATGTAGTAACCAAAAGGATGGGTTCACATTTAGATTTTACAGCTATCCCAAATATTGTATACAACAATTAACTTTTTAGGTCTAACTGTTTTTGAGTTTTGTGAGATACGATCGTCATAACGAAACTAGTCAAAATGGATTCAGGATTGGCAAAGGTGAATATTTCCATTAAAATCTTAAAACTGAATATTTTCGCGAATACAATACTTCCTCTACTTCGTACAAGGAACTAAAAACACAATCGTAATTAAAATAATCGTAAACAATATCAGTATGTAAAAACGATTTATATTAATTTATTAAGATCAAAAAAGATTGAATTTATATGCCAAGGTTTAATTTGGAATGGAAGTGGTTGAATTTGTAAACCATGTTTACATAATTTTATTATAATTTAATAATATAATATTGATATTAATTGATATCCGAAAAGTTAAAATTAATCGATAAGAATACCACTTGAACGAGTCACGTGTTTTAAAACACAATAGGTAATTAAAATAATCGTAAACAATAGCATTATGTAAAAATTATTTATTAAAATGCTATATGTAAATAGCAATTTCCTTGTCAAATTTAACCATTTTCATTTTAAATTAAACTGTGGCATTTAAATTGAACCTTTTTTGTTTTTTATAAATTATTAATAATTAAATTATTTTATAAACATCAAGAAAGATTGAATTTATATATATATACACATATATATATATATATATATATATATATATATATATATATATATATATATATATATATCGACATACAAACGTTATAGTTAGATCAACAAAACCTTAAAATATCACATTTGAAAAAAATTCGGTTGATTTCTTATGATGCAATCCTTGAAGACGGGTCTTATACGATGGCTTCGTTAAGCATGTTCATAGCAGAAAATACGTTTACACAAGCATCCGATTTTGCTAAGAAATAAGCACACGTTGTAGATGTATTATTTCGCTATTTTAGAACTAATCGTCGGCACATCAATTTCTTCTTCATCTCCATTTTATACGGAGTCAAAATTTCCTCGTCAGTTACGATCCTAACTACCGCTAAACCTTCGTCGAAATGGGCGAAATCTCGAAAAGTTATGGGAGTTTCTTAATTTTGAGGCAGGTGATTCCCATCCTCGGTGCTTTCTAAGAGTTGCATCACTACCTCCTTGCGTTAAATGTCATAAATCGTTTAATTATGGCCAAGACTAGATACTGCTGCTTAGTAGAGGTTGTGGTTGGGAGGGAAAAACAGAACATTAACATCGCTGAGTGATGTGGTACTGTTGTGGGCCCTACAATTATCAATAAACAGTTGAAAATTTTCGCTGTTTTTTATTCCATATCCGTACACATTCGTTGAAAATTTCGCTTGTGGTATATGCTTTTGTGTTTGCACGATTGGCTATCGGTAACGTTTTTGTTTTTAAAACACCTTGCTTTCGCGGATTTACCAGCCATGAGCGAACTTAATTTTTCAGATCAATCCATGTTGGCGGCTATCAATATGGTTGCAGTTTTTTTACAATTTTTTTAAAAGAGAGATGAATAGAAAAAAAAAAAAGTAAACCGACCGAAATTCATAGAACCAATTTCTCTCTCATTCACTCATCACTCCTCTTGAAAAGATTAAGAGTTAACCAAATATTTTATTTGCAAATTCGAATTAAAAGACTTTTACATTGCTTGGAAGACGAAAATAAATACGAATTATGGAGGGGAATGGATTGCAGTGTTTTTATATGAAATAAAGAGTTGCAGCTGCGACAAATCGATGAAGGATTCTCTTCTAGAAGGTGCCCATGGGTTAGCACGGTGTATTCTATCTATCCTGAGGCGAGTAACAAAAGTTTGTTCTCGGCGTTTCCATACTATCTGTGACAATGGCCGATAATCTTCACAGATTTTCATCTTCTCCTTGTTCGAAACTTTAGACCAATAGCACCAGGTTTCTTGACATTGAAATCACATAGCACCTTGTTGATATTAGGTACAGGTAGTATAGCACTTATTTGTTTAGTACCTGTACCAGCCAGTTGTTCCAAAATGGCTGAGGACCCAAAGAAAGTTGATTGTGTCGTCTGTTCCTTGGATTAGTTGAATAATGGAAAATATTAAGGGGTTGTTGGGGAATTGAAAATTTTGATTGCCTTAAGGGCTGAGTATGAGTCGCTACAAATTAGGATATGACTGCTTTCTATTTCATTAATTAAGGTTAATGATAGATAAATGACATAGAG
This sequence comes from Rhaphigaster nebulosa, assembly GCA_948150685.1. Classification (NCBI taxonomy): domain Eukaryota; kingdom Metazoa; phylum Arthropoda; class Insecta; order Hemiptera; family Pentatomidae; genus Rhaphigaster; species Rhaphigaster nebulosa. The sequence continues at coordinate 39,981,044 of OX411306.1, forward strand.
CTCAGAGGAGAAAACTAAATACAAGTGAGGAATGCTGTGGTAAAGTGTACTGTGCTGAGTAGAGTCCGCAGGTAGCATTACCGAACAGCCAACATGTTCTAGTTGCTTTGAACCATTCTTATTTATACAAGTGGAGTTTCTATAGCTTGCAAGAAGATTTTAAAAACTTCGTTTTTAGACTGCAGAAGGATGAGTTGATTTTTCAGTATGTGTTAGAGAGAAATCTAATTTGATGAATCATTCGGCCAAGAATGGTTTTGGGAGAAATTTGTAAAATTTTGGCAATGTATATGAATCGGACAGTGGAGGGTAGCTGGAGAGGCGGACAGTTAATTTATACTGCGAAAAATCAAAAAAGTCCGAAGTCGTTTTTTTGGTGGCCTAAAATCTTTCAAGACAAGATAGTGCCTTTATTATTAGTAGTTCCAGTGGTCACTGTACAGATAGGACTAGTTATGAAGGCACCGGTCGCTCCAGGGATCATTGCATGGGGTACTGGGTAAAACCTGCTTAATATTTTCTTTGAAGCATCCACGTGAACTTCGCAACCGTAATCAATCACGGGCCTTATTAGATACCTATATATCCTCAGAAAAGAAATTCTATCGAAGCCGCAAAATGAACCAGAGAGTACTTTTATTAAATTGCATTTTTTCGACAACTTGGACAATTAATTATCGACGTATAATTTCCAGGATGATGTTGAATCGAAGGTAACTTTAACTGGTTTCGGTGTATATTTTCTTCTTTTATTAATGGCAATGTTAAAAAGTGTGGGACTTAAAACAGATACTTGAGGATACAAAATTGTATAACTAAAAATTGTCTGAGTCGGCCAGAACTTTGAAATTCCAATTACTTAAGGAATTTCATTTAAAAAACAACATGTTCCCAGAGAATACCCATAACTGTAAAGATTCTACAATTTTTTTTCTCCAACATGTGCCAACTGCGATTTCTAGTTTTCAGAAAACTGTAAACACTTTCTGTAAAAAGGCGATTTTAAAAATGAATTGAATTAGAACTGAAGGTGCATAGTTGATTTAGATTGCCGAAATCCAGATTGTTCTTTATAAAGTAATTTCCGATTTCCCACAAAAGACAGCGAATAATTATTTTTTTCAGTCAATTTGCAGAGATTGAGAGAGATTGGCCTTTAACTCTAAATCAATTTAGGATGTTTATTTGATTTAAGTATATGTATTACTGCAGCTAATGACTAAGTTGTCGGAATACACATATTGTTGAGGAGCTTTCATAATAAGTTAATAACTATTGTAGGTTAGTGCTTTATGAATTCTAAATGTATCTGATCAGGGCCTGGAGATTTGGAACGGGTTGTTCGTATACTGTGTTTAAGTTCATCAATTGTGAAAGGTAAATTGTATGGCTCTGTATCTTGTTCAGGGTCAAGAATACACCGGATTTGGTGATGTGCCATTGAGTTTTTTGAAATATTCGAAAGATATTGTCCAAAGATATCGGCTATTTCCTTGAGCTCGGAGAATGTGTTCCCGATGTAGGTCACAGAACATTAAATATAATAAAAACAGAAAACGTTTCCCTACTTATCGTAGGCTCTGGTAAGTAACCTGTGAACACTCAAAATTGCAGCAAGATCAGAATTTTTGGAAAGTGTTTTCACAAACATCCATTTATATTGATCGAAGAGGACGAAATGCATTTATGTATTTTTATGCGTATTTCATGGAGCAAGATTCCGGGCAAAATATCTGTCAGAAAACCTCGGATTCATGTTCCCAAAGAGACCCAAAAAACTAGGATGCACCAAAATTTTCGTAGACCACAAACCTTTTCCCTTTTCTGTTCTAGTTTGTCTGAACCACCACTTATATAATTTTAGTTTTTCTATTTCTTCTGAAAAGAACTGTTCTCCAAAACCCAAAAAAGGTCACTTTTCGCTCACCAATTCTTCTCAAGAATTTTTACGACCCAGCTTCCGTCTTAACCCCCCTTGTGGGCATTCATAATTTGAATCAGTTATGTAGACAGACAGCTGTCGAAATAATACCTGATTACTATTTTAGGATGGTATGAAATACTAAAAGTGAGCTGGCAATTCTTGGTCAAGATGATGTTGACTCAAATAGTTAGCAAGAAGATGTTTACAGTCTAGAGACTGTGCTACCAATATAACATTGTAATTATTCTAACCAATTTGACGAAAATAGTAAAAACAATTAACTTTTGTTTGACTTTTAAATATATATCTTTTATTCAATTGTGCTCACGCATTTTGTTCCTGTTCAATCATCTCATTCCTCACTCTTTCGCATAAGTTTATTTCGATAAATTGTAACAAAAATGGAACTATTGCACCTCATTATGTTATTTAAATAAATAAATCCATCAATTGACTAAAATAAAAAATATTTTAAAGTGATCACAATTTAACTGTCGCAAAAATTGGGATGACAGGAAAAATTAACCTCTTCACGTACATCTATCTGTATTTTAAACCGGTTTAAAAGGATTTACGCTCGATTTTTGTAAAATGAAAATTTTATCCCATTTCCCGTTATTGATATTTCAGAAACGAATATCGTTACAAAAAAAAAATGAACTAGAGTTTTTCCGTTCGGAAATTTAATTTATTTTGACTTTATATTGAAACATTTTTCCTCTAAATCTCATACATTCTGGGATATTTGAGAAAAAAGGAAAGAAGTGCAATTTTCCGGTGCTTATCTCCCCCTCTTCCAAAACCAGACCCTGGAGCCTCTGGAACTTTTCAGGGCGTAATGAGGGGAGGGTAACAACCAAAACACACCTTTGTTTTTTTTAATGTCCGGGTAAAAGGCTAACACCACTATATAGATTATACATATTCGCGTCATTTTTCAATTTGGAGATGGAGAGTGAATTCATTCATGGGAATGAATGGAGAGTTATTTAATTCAAATTTGATGAATGATAGGCGTACTTCTTCGGCGTTCCTTAAGAAACTAGATTTTCATAAGAAAAATTTCAGAGGATCTGCTTGCACAGTGAGTAGAAAGGGTTTTGTCTTATTCAATTTTTAGACAAAAATCTTCCATCGAATTTCTGTCCCTTCGCTAATCGTTGACTGTACTTTTTCCCACGTTCAGTCGTCGACAGATTTTGCCAGATTCAGGGCCGGATCTAGGATTTTCCAGGGAGAAGAGGGAGAGGGCAAGCTTAATTTTGCCGCCCCCTTCTTTCATCTCTCCTCCCCAATAAAAATTTAACTGTTTTATGATTGTATTTTAGATAATATATATATGTATATATATATATATATATATATATATATATATATATATATATATATATATATATATATATATATATATATATATATATATTATATATATATGTGTATGTGTGTGTGTGTGTGTGTGTGTGTGTATTTATAAATATCATGCCATAACATTAGCACATTTTATTGAGTGAATTAAGGCCTAAACAATCGAAAAACCTATCAATTAAACAAAAATATAAAAAACTAAAATATTAAAATGATTAACCTGTACAAATAATAGCATTTAAATTTCACTTTCCGATCTTTTTTTGCAGCAAAAATGATCTCATAGTTTGTGGAAGCAGCACGTCTGCGCTCCGAAAAAAATGCGGTTTTGATATTCGTCACTCTGAAACGCACTACTTGAGACTCGCATTGCACGCAGTCTTGAATTCCTTCTCCTCAAGTGTTTGACTCCTTGTATTTTTTGGGTTAGGTTTTCAAAATTTTTTGACAGTGACCAATATGAAAAACTTACGTTTTCACATTCGATAATTGGAAATAGTAGGGACGATGTGGAACCCCACTTTGTTTTTGGTTCACCAGTGCGAGAAATTTCAAAAATTGTACTGCCTCTATGATAATTACTAGCTCTATATACATATTAGTCATACACTACTATATCCAAGTTACTGCAAAACGATCAAAATTCAATTTTGATCAAAAACGTCAACTTGGTGGATCTGGCTGGCTTGAGGTGCGGGTAATATTGAACCCCTTAGTGTTTTTTTTAATTTTTAAATGTTTTAAAAAAAATTGTTGCCATTGTAAGATATATCAATGGTTTTAGGTCAAAAATTAATTTTGTTAAATAAAACCTGCTTCATTTCCCATTTTACCACTTCCTTTACTTTGACCAGTGATACCCCTAGATGTAGATAGAGCAGCTTCCTCCACATCATAATTTTTAGTAGTTTCTCTTCCAGATTTTTTATATTTGATTCCCTAGAATGATTCTTAAAGCTATTTTGGAAAGGAAAGCAGTGGAACCTATATAACTTGTGTCCATGGGGTTCCTAATATCAAACATTGCCACCTTGGACAAATCCAATCAATTTTTCTAGAGTACATATCAAATATGTACTCTAAAAAAATTGAGAGACATAAGAACAAATTCAGAAATGAAAATCGCTACAATACATCCATTTTATTCGATGTAGAGTGCGGATACCTAATATATTTTTAGGGATTGATAAATTATTTGCCACATCTATAATCTTGTTTTTATTGGAAACCAGTTTCGAATGTTATATATTCATTTTCAGTTCTAAAAACTCACTAGAATTCAAAAATCATCAATTCAAAAACAGTTTGGTATTATTATACATATTAAATTGAGTGTAATATAAATTATTATCATAAAACATTTATGAATTATGAATTTGATTAAGACAAGAAATCAAATACATGTTGGTACTCACTAAGGTTTAAGTAGATTATACCAAACAGAAAAAGTTTGTATTGGTTTGTTCTCGCACTGAACTAGCAATGGAAGAAAGGTTGGTTGTTTATAGGCAAACGGTTTAGGGGTCGGGGTTTTTCCAGTAATTCCGGAGAGTAATTGCTTTTTCTATTATTGATGGGAATAATTTTAAAATTGGACTATTGGAGATATTTATTTGGTCATTTAAGCAAAAATCTAGATTGGATTTGAAAGATTTTATTATATTAAGTGCTTCATCTACATATTTAATTTGAGACTGTTTTCAACGTGATGTATTTTTAACTCCTGAGTCTTTGATGAATTTATATTTTTGTTTTTGTTATTTAAATATGGTAGATTGCAAAGTTGGAATTCTCTGTCTCTTTAGTAATCTTCCAGTTTTTCCCGTAGACTACTATATATTTGATAACTTATCTTCTCAAAGTTTTAAAGAGAAGACATAAAAAACAGATTGAACTTTTCAACATGAACACCTTATGACAATTGAACCGACAATCTACCCTGTACCTGTACATCAGCGCTCCTTAGCTGCAGATTGAGGTGGACAATGTTAACTCATTATAACTTACTGCGTAGATATTAAGATAACATCACTTCCCGCTTATAATGAACTTTTTTTAAACGCTTTTCATAATATATTGTCCGGATGAAGTTTCGAATTTTTCCAAGAGGTCTTCTTTTACTCATAATTAAATCGTAGAACTAATCTCCCTAATTCAGTTGACCAAAAAAACAAAAATCTTTTGCCCATAAACGGAGAAAAATAAATTAAAACGTTTGAGTATAAAAAATCAATATTTTTTTACTGTTGGTTCTGTAATGTTTTTTCGACGTGAGAAACTTGAATCTGATGTCGGTTTTGCAAAAAAAATAAATAAAAATTGTTATAACTATAAGTTGTTATGTATGGCTGACCTTGTTGGGATCACTTCTTGGGCAGTTCTAAATATAGGCTGAAAAGAGGAGAAAGAGGCGTTGGTGGATGCGTGGCATGGTTGCAGTTTATAACTACAAGTATAATAAAACTGCAACCATTTCTCCTCTTTTCAGACTATATTTAGAACTGTCCTAGCAGTGATCCCAACAAGGTCAGCCATTCATAGCAACTTATAGTTATAACAATTTTTATTTACTTTTTTGCAAAACCGACATCAGATTCAAGTTCCTCATATTGAAAAAAACGTTACAGAACCAACAGTAAAAAAATATTGATTTTTTATACTCACACGTTTTAATTTATTTTTCTCCGTTTATGAGCAAACGATTTTTTTATGGTCAACTGAATTAGGGAGATTAGTTCTACGATTTAATTATGGGTAAAAGAAGATCTCTTGGAAAAATTTGAAACTTCATCCGGACAATCTATCATGAAAAGCGTTTAAAAAAAAAGTTAATTATAAGCGGGAAATGATGTTATCTTAATATCTACGCAGTAAGTTATAATGAGTTAACATTGTCCATCCCAACTGCAGCTAAGGAGCGCTGATGTACAGATACAGGGTAGATTGTCGGTTCAATTCCATAAGGTGTTCATGTTGAAAAGTTCAATCTGTTTTTCATATCTTCTCTTTAGAACTTTAAGAAGATAAGTTACCAAACATATAGTAGTCTTGGGGAAAAACTGAAAGATCACTAAAAAGACAGTGAATTCCAACTTTGCAATCTATTTTAATAACAAAAACATAAATTCATAACTACAAGCACTTTGGGTCAACTCTTGGATAAATATTTTTTTCTTGATACGATTACATATACGGGATCAGTTAGTTACTACAAAAAATGTTAAAATAAATTCATGTTAAAATCTCCAATAAATAATAATACTATCTCCGTAGGTTACGTCGTGATAATAAAACAATAAAAAACAAATCGAGTGGAGGAAGCTCAAAGAGGATAACTGGAGACGTCGCTTTCTGAGACATCCACACCATGAAAAAATGCCCAACAATTGTCTCATTGTCACCCGTCTTCCATTTCAGACGGGGAATATTGTATTGCATCGCTTTTTGATTGCACTTGTTTTGCATGCATTTAGATCTCTATGACAATTATTATTATTAAAACTGAGAGGATACAATTGGCAGATTCCAAACACAAAGCCGTGAGTTTGAGGTTTGTTCATTAATAAAAACAATAATAAAATATCTGATGTGGATAATACATGACTTCCTTGTACGCCTATTAAACTATAAATCGGTGGCTCATAAAGTGATCCTGAATTTGGTTAATAGTTTCCGAACATTGCAGTAAACAGGACACTCGGCGTCGTGATATCCATCTATTGACACACACACAATTCCGTTATTATAAGTCGTTTTCTTTCAGTAAGTAACAAGTTCCAGAGAGATTTTTTCGTGTTCCATGGCAACTTTAGAACTGTCACTAGATAAAGTATTGGAAATCGACAGTTTTGACATTTTAAGTGGAAGAACCCGTGACTTGTTCAACTCAAGAATGGGGAGGAAAACAAGTATTTTACACTCAATTTTAACACTTAAAACAAGTAATAAAAATGTTTAAATTAGAACGTACGTACAGACGTCAAAATGGATTCAGAGATGGCCGAAATGGATATTTGCGTTGAAATCTGAAAACCTAAAATTTTCGCGATTACAATACTTCCTTCACTTCGTACAAGGAAGTAAAAATGATTTAAAAAATAAATTAATAAAATTTAGCTCGAAATGTCGCTCCCTAAATTCTATTTTTATGAATTCTCACATTGTAGTCATTAGCATAATTTAAATAATCCAATGAAGGGTTAAAAAATTGTTTTCCAATTTCTGTTGTTATTGTCAATATCCATTTATGTTAGTATGCAAAGTTTATTAATAATTAAGATATATTATATGCTTATATTCACATTTATTTCCTGTAATTCATTCTCTTATATTCTTCAGGATATAAATGTTTTTTTTCTTAATTAAAAAGGATATTTGATATTTGATATTTTTCTGTTTTATATTGCAGTAGAAATAAAGACTGAACCCAGAGAAATAAAAACAGAGAAAGTGGATTCACCCAGGATGAAACCTCCACCAGAAAAAAAACCAAGGCTTAATTGATACTGTAGAATTTATTTTCTTTTTTTGTATATATATGCGTATAATTTATATTTAGCTTTATCATTATTTTTTTATGCATTATATAATATTTAGATATTGACTTCTTTTTTTTTAATTGTTATGATATCCTTTGTGAGATATTTTCATTTAAAATATAAAATTAATATGTTTTTATCAATTGGCTTGGTATGTTCCTTTTCCTATAAACACACTATAAATATAATATTTGATGCTGCATTTTTTAATTGAATTTTTGTGTTAATTAATATAATTGATAGTAACTAAACTTTCATGAATTTGTTCCAGCTGTTTTAGTTTGAAAAAAAAAATGAGCCTATTACATCAGTTTGTGACCAATCAACTTTCATTGGCTTTATATATTTTAAAATATTTAAGAAATGAATTTCTTTATTCATGATAGTTATTTGTTTTATAATTATATTTCACAATTATAAAACATGAAGAAACTTTTGATTTAAATACAATGCAATTGTCTTAAAACATATATTTTGCATAAGATTTAATGCCATTTGATGATTTACTTAACATTATTGGTGTCGAAGTTACTTAAGAATTCATACCTTTTCATTTAAATATTAACCTTTATATTACAACAGAAAAAGACAATACGACCTTCAAAGCAGTGTACCTTGTATAAATATGTGCAGTAACATGTATGTGAGCTAGAAACTTTAAACCTGGCCAGTTGCCTGGACTAATGCTTAGGAATGGTTAGTGAGTATATTTTTAAGATCAATCACTTTGAAAGTTGCCTAGATGGTTTGAAAGGATTATGACAATGTTAAAAGATAATTGAGTTTAAGGTGAATAGTTAAAAACCTTTTATCAATAAGAAGTTAATGGGAAAAGTTTTTTTCTTAACTGTTAAAAGTTCTAGCTAAAAAAAGTTTTACTTTTTTTAATTTATATATATATATATATATATATATATATATATATATATATATATATATATATATATATATGTGAATATCATAAAAAAGTATTTGCTAAACTTTTACTTATTCCTTCTAAAATCTAAAATAAAAGTTATAAGTACAAAAAATTATAAATTCTTATCATTATCTTGATCATCATCATTATTAATCTATTTTGAAATATTTCTTATGTTAAATGCATAGGAAAAGTATGCAAGTTTTCTTCTACAGCTCTGTACATATTTTGATTATTAAATTTTCTGTTAATAAAAACGTAAAAGCATATTACTTTTTTCATTAAAACCTAATCAAGTAAACGGTTTATTAAAACTTTTATTAATGATGTCTGAAAATAAAAGTTAGGGAAATAACTGTTTTGAAATGGCTTCTATAGATAAATACTCTGTATGTATACATACAAATGTTAATTTTTTACTTTTAATTATTAGAGTTAATTATTTCATTTGACCCCTGTTTTTTATATGTTTACTTAAAATTTACCTCTAATTCTATTTACCTCAGGTATTTTTTTCTTGATTTAAATATCTAATTAGAATTTATTGCAGTAAATTATTAATTAGGCTTAATTATATAGTTATAGTCACTTATAACTCAAGTTTTCATGTGTTTTAAATGAAATATCACTGCATTAGTTTTTTTTAATGGTAGTTCAGTTGAGTACTCAGTTTTAGAGGACATCTCTTAATTGTATATATGTATATATATATATATATTTCCTGAACCTTTATACATTTTATAACATGATAAATCAATCCCCTGGGTGTGGTGAGGTCAACCCTTGACCATGGTGCTTAGCCTTGGTTGAGTGGTAAATTTGCAAATTTCAAGGGATACCCCCATCACTTCTGGATACATATAGTGGGACTTTAATCTTGAAATATCAGTAGCTTGAGATCATTTGTCTCAACTCCAGCAATTATTGAAATTATTTCCTAACCACATTTTTATCAGACAGCAGTATTTTTGTTTATTCTTCTTATCAGTTTAATTTTTTATCTTGGTTCCTTAAAAAACAAACTTGTGTATTTAAAAGAATTTTCTTATTATGGGTGCAGTCTTATAATTTATTTTAGCTGATATTGCATGTCTTAGTGTTGTGGCTATGATGGTTTTGCCTAGCTCTAGCTAACAATGAAACGAAGTTTGATCAATATAAGTTATTGTTAGATGTTAAAAGCTTTACTTTTTATTATCCTGTCTGTCTCAGCACATTTGTAGTCTGAACTAGTAATTATTGAAGTTTTAACCAGCAGATACGATAGAATAAAGTATTTTTGTATTATATAACCGTTTAGAAGCTGATTACTTGAGAAGACTGGCTGTCATTGGTTTAAAGTAAGAATGAATGTAATGTTTTCTAAAACAATAGTGCCACCTCACAACATGAACAGCAGTGAAGTAAGACACAACTCTCTTCCTGTGCTCTATGCCAGAGGATCTTACTATGAAGTTGGTTATAATGTGGTAAGTTTTATTTAGCTGTTATTAATATTTGTATTTTTCTTTCTGTACATTTTAAATCTGTTAATGATTATTAATACTATATTTACAGGTTTGGTTATTTTTGTTATAAAATAGATACATTATTTATCAACTAAAATAAGTAATATAAAGAATGCTTCTTCAAAATTTGATCGATTTGGACTGATTAATCCAATAAATGCTAATTTTAAAATTTTATTAATAAGTGTAAACTGCATAATCATGAATAACCATTAATTTTATTGACAAAATTAATAAATAAATTTTAATGAAATAAAATAATTTTATTTAACTTTAATAAAACAGTTTTATTTAGTTGTTCTATAATTTTATAAAATTTGTTTTGATAAAATATGTACCCTTTATAACTATGAAGCAAAAAAAATCCTGGGACTAACGACCTCTTTAAAAAATTTGCAAGGCTTGAATATTACAGTGGATCAAATTAATCAGACAATCATTTAACATAATAAATAAAAGTAGTGATTTCCCAATTAAAAACAAAAAGAATGTGTTCAATTCTATTTACTGATTTTTTTTTTTAATGTCGTTATTTTTAACCTAGTTTAGGAAACTATGTTTGTGAGGAATTACTTATGCCTGACCAATACATACATTTAGACACTAACTACCGTCAATCATTGATTTTTGGGCCTTATCTCAAGAAATGTTGGGGTGCAGATGGAGAGGGAGGTGGTTAAATACCACCAACATTTTTTTACCACTTATAATAAGGTTTTATAATTTTTAATTTAATTATATATATGTATATATATATATATATATATATATATATATATATATATATATATATATATATATATATATATATATATATATATATATATATACATACATATATAACCATATTGAATGAGAATCTTTTAGTAATCAATCAAAATGCCGTTTCTTATTGTTGAATTCCTGAATTTGAAATATTTGTATCTTTAATACTTTTTATGTCCAAGTTTTAAATATTGATGAAATATTTTAAAAGTTGAATAAAATTAAATATTTTCAAATGAATTTTACTTTAAAATGATATTTTATAAATATTTAGACATAAACAATTGAATCGCTTCATGCTAAAAGAGATTTTGTCTAACTATTTTCAGTGTGACTAAACCCGTTTTAGCATGAAGCAATTCAGTTGATCCTTGGTGTTGTCATTTAAATTTATTTTTTCTAAAATTGTTTCAGACCCAAAAAATAAAAATCCTGTTTGCTTTTGATTTCACAACAATTCGTATTTATAAATATAATTTTATAAAGATATGATTAATAACTTCGGAATTTGTATTTTATAATTATCTATTGAAAATTACTAGGGACGCACTTTCTGTGGACTGATAAAAACTCTTTTGGATACTCACCCATCTTTAAACAAAATATATATTCCTTTATATAATACCAAAAATGGTCAAGAGATATATGATAAGACATATCAAACTGTTATGAAATATTATCCTCAATACATTAGAGAAATTGAAGGTATGTCTGATGGAGCCGGTGTTCCCTTTTACAAGGTAATCGTTTATGATTTTTAGTTAGTTATTAATTATTGATCTACTTTGGTAACTTTGCTATTATTTTCAGCTTTTCCTTCTTCATTTGGATGATATTCTACCGGTTTGTGTCGGAGAAATGAATGAAAGCAATGGTTGCCATGGTTGTTCTACTGTATGTCTGAATGAGGAACATGCTGTATGTATTAATTATTGTAATGTACTTTATTACAGAATATACTATTTCTTCATGTTTGTATATAGTAAATTATAAGTAAAATGAATTTCAGAAACGGTTACATCAACTATTTCATATCAGTAATAATATGTGCTGAAGATATATTATTTTATAAGATATAACATGTACAGAAGTACATGCGTAACTGAATGTATTATTAATTTTTAAATATCATTTGTGTTGAAAAATCAACACAAATGATATTAATGAAAAATACTGAATGTCTATATCAAATCTATAATTCTTAGATTAGATAGTTGACACCTTGTCAACTAAAAATATGTTGTCAGCCCTGTCCTTGTAATGGCCAAGTTCATTTAAATCAGGTTTATTTCCTGTAATATTTTGCTTGCTACAAGGTTACTGCATTAACTGATTAATGTTTTTTTTTTGCTTCTGACATTCTCCCTTGAATATGAATAAATAACATAATGTTTTATTTGATTTGTAAGAACAAATTCTTTTCTTATCTTTAAGACTATCTAAATGTTTATGATAATTAATATATATATATAGTGGATACAAAATCTTTATTTCATATAATTTGGCTTCATGTTCTGAAGAATCATTCAGATTCTTCTGACATCATTGCATTTTTTTACTTATAACATTTTACTACTGCTCCAACAGATATCACTTTGTATTTTTCAAATCTTTAATAAAATATCTATTTTTATTTGGTAATCTGAGGAATTATTATTACTTTTTTCCAACTTAATGTATTGTATTTGAAATTAACAATTCTGAAATATTAATTGTTTTTAATTAAGAGAATTTCATTCTTCTAGAATAATAAAGGCATTTTTAAAAAAAATTAAACAATTTTCTTAAATTATGTCTCTAAGTAAATCTTATTGATTCAGATTTTATCTATTTTTTTTTTTCATTTTTTAACTTATACAGTTTACTATTCTATATGTTAAAAAAACATATGCTCTAATAGATTTTTAATCAATTATTTAATTACAGAATGCTTTTTGTTTATATTTTGTTTCTATATCCGCACTTGTCAATTACGATATTAAAAATCAATGAGCTGACACGATCATACAGGTAGAAAGTGGAAAAAAATAAAATAAAATTTATAGACCTGATGAACCCCGATCATTGATTTAATTTGCTTACATAAGTATGTTAGTAGATCCCTAATCCAGAGCCCTTCTCAGTCTTCTGGTATTCTCCATCATTAGAGTTGTGACCAACAGAATATATTTAATTTTTTTTTTTTTTAAACCATTACTGATCAGAACACATATTATTATTTCTAAAATATTCAGTTTTAAACCAATGAAATTCCATTCTTTCAGGAAATAATTGGTCATACTGAAGATGCTTTCAAGGAAGTACTAAACAATGTTTATGTTATAAAAGCTCATATAACTGAATCACAGCCTGAGGAAATATTTACTGCATTTTGCTATGCAGGCCTTCTTCCTGGTTATGCAATGGGTTATAATAATCATGGTTTAATTTACTCGATCAATATCATAAGTGCTGAGCATTTAGGTAAAGGAAAACTACGTAAGTGTTCCTGCTCACATTGATGAATTAATAGATCAAGCAATGAAATACCGTCAAGTTATTAGATTATCTAAGTTCAACAATTAATTTTTGTTATCATTAAAATTACAACTGAATAATTTTGTTTAGTTCGCTTCAGAAAATTAACCTTAATTTATTTATGTTTTATTAGCAAGGGCTTTTGTTGCTCGAGCCTTGCTCACTGCTTCTTCTCTAGAAACTGTGGAAGATATCTTAAGATGTAAAGGTTGCAGTATTGCCGATGCTATGAGTATTAACCTTTCTTTTTTAAACCAGCAAGGTGATCGTTTATTTCACAATATTGAAGTATCTCCAACATTCCCCATATCCGATGAATCTGCTTTAAGTGTGATGACAATTAGTCCAGGAGAAATGATGTTTCATGCTAATAAGTAAGTTATGGTTTCATATAATATTTGCCTGCACTTACATTTTCCAGCCTTTCCTTAATATATTTAGTTTTTAAAATTTAATTCTCATTTTCATTAATTTCTCTTAAAATCAGTATTTATTTATATTTTTTTGCATGCCATTTAATTGCATTTGTTTCAAACTCATGTAATAGGTAATTAAATTATGCAAGATTCTAAAGTTGAATTGGAAAAATAAAAAATAAAATGCTACTCATTTAACTAGTGAGCTCATAAGCATTGCAAAAAATAGTGACAAGAGATAAGGCATGCAGTTACAAATGCATATTATGCATTACAAATGCATATCCTCAGTGAACTGTGAATTTTCTCTGTAAATATTTAAATTTGTATTCAATTATTTAAGTTTATTTACTTATTTTTTTTGGATTGGGAAACCAGTGAATTTTCTTCTCATTTTTTTAATTTTAAAATATTTCTAGGCCAAATTATGGTGGCACAAAAATTTTTGACAATGAAGAGCAATGATTTTAAAGTAGCTCCAAATCTTAGACTTTATTATTCACTATTTGGCAAGGTTTTTTAAAGGAATGAACACATAATTATCTATTTTTGATTTCTTCTTCAGTATTGCCTCTGAGCTTTTAACTTATTCAAAATCTCCTTATATTGTTCCAAATCAAACACACTGAAATTTTATTTGTTTAGTTTTTACTTGGATTATTTAACAAAGTAAAATATGAAATGAATTTCAGAAGTTTTATGTTCAGGCATTCTTGAAATATATGCCTAGAGAATTAACTTATACATTTTATAGTCAAAAATTATTCAAATTTGGTTACCTGCAAGTTAAATTTTTTTCCTTTTGTATCCCTGCTAAAAAAATTTGTTTATTCATTCATTCAATTGTTTTCACTTTAACATAGTAGATGGACATTTTAAAAGTACAACAATTGTAATTAACTTGTAATAAACATTTTTTTATAATTATTATAAAAAAATGTGTATTACAAGTTAAGTAAAAGAAATGTTGAGTATTCTTTCTGTTTCTCAATAGTTAGTAAAAAATTTAATTTGTAATTTAAAATTTAGGTTCCTGCGTCTTGAAATACCTGAATTTGAAGGAAGTATGAAAGACAGTAGTACTGCAAGACATAATATAATGGAGAAGCACAGCTTAATTAATGATAAATGTGTATTAAATTTACTGGGAGATAATTCACATCCAAAATATCCCATCTTCAGATGTGTGGAAAATGTCTGGACTGTCGCAGTAGGTTAGTTATTTTTAAAATTTCAATGTATATTCGGATCAATTAATTTAATAGTTATTAAGTGACATAAAAACTATATATAAAAAATATCCTTAGTTCAGAATGGGGGTTAAGTTAGTTAATGTAGGTAATGTTTAAATTAGTATGTTTGAAAAAAAAAAAAAAAGAGTAAAAAGTACTGGAACATTAGATATCTATAACAGTATAAATCTATCTATAGCAACATTTTTTTTAGGAAACTATTACAGTAAATATTGTAGAGAATTAAAATGACTTTTAAGTGTCACTTTTAAAGTGTGTATTCAATTTTCTGAAAGCAAATGTCATAATCAATCAAATTTAATTTTTGTATTATTTTTTATTTATTTGTTTATTTATAGCATTTCCAAGTCAATTGCAACCTTTTCCAAATCAATTGCCACCTTTTCTATTTCGATTGTATCTTTTTCCAATTCAATTGTAACCTTTTTTATTTGAATTTTAACTCTTTCCAAAGGGAATGCTGCCTTTTTCAATTCAATTGTAGCCTTTTCTATTTCAATTGTAACTTTTTCCATTTTAATTGTAGCCCAATTAGACATGAATTAATTCCATTTTATTTATTTTATTATTATAAAATAATTATTTTAATTAAATAATGACTTTTGAAATTATTTTGGCATATTCTTCCGACATTTTTCGCTTATTAGATAATTGATGTTAAGTGCTAATTTCAAGTAGCTTAAATTTTTCAAATAAAATTGTTGTTTATTAATTTTTAAATATTTATTATTTTTTATTTATTTAGAGGAAGAAAAGAGATGGATTTCATCCATTTGGTGATCTTTCATTAGGTTTTCGAAGTTGCTTGTCAAATTTACTACTGAAATTTTGTTCGGCTATTGACATTTCTACTGAATTATTAGTTTTGAAAATTCTTCGGTGTAGATATCGTTTAATAGGTTTTCGGAGATTCTGATTCCATTTTTTAAAATTGGATTTATGATCGTGCATGCGCATTTTGCATTTCTGTTACTGTTTAAGATTTCTGTGATACAGGAATCGTTTTTTAGGTTTTCGAAGGTTTTGGTTCTGTTTATTTAAATGAATTTTTTATCGAGCATGTGCATTTTGCTCTTCGTTACTGCTGGAGTTTTCTAGGATATAGAAATCGTTAATTAGGTTTTTTGATTGCATTTCAAATTTTGTTTTTTATTGAGCATGAGCATTTCTAATTACCATTATATTTGACATTTTTTTGAGTAGGTTTATCGACCTATGAACCTAATAAACATTTATAAGAACCGTATAAATGAAGACAAGTTCATTGAGACCAGCAAATCGAAATACTCATATGCTAGAAAATCCTAATAGTAAATGCGAAAATATAGTCTTTGAAAACTTAACAACCAATACCTCTACCAAAGAAATGTCAATTTTAATAGTAATTCGAAATCCACCTCCTTTCTCTCTCCAAATAAATAAAAAATAATAAATATTTAAAAATTAATGACAACAATTTTATTTAAAAACTTTAAACTACTTGAAATTAGCGCTTAATATCAATTATCTAATAAACGAAAAAAATGTCGGAAGGATATGCCAAAATAATTTCAAAAGTAATTATTGTAATTAAAAGAAATATTTTTCAATAATAAAATAAATAATCTGGAATTAATTGATGTCCCATTGGATTACAATTGAAATGGAAAAAGTTATAATTAAAATGGAAAAATTTACAATTGAAATGAAAAAGATTACAATTGAAATGAAAAGTTACAATTGAAATGGAAAAAGTTACAATTGGCTTGGAAATGCTATATTTATTTTGTTTTATTCATTTGTTAAAATTTGAATATAATACAAGGAACAACAGGCATTGATGACCTTGTTGTTTTACGCCTTAAAACCCCTAATAAACTTTTAAATGAGTCTATTATCATAACGTTAAGTATTAGAGTGGTAATAATAAATAAAAGAACAGCAGAAAGTGTCAAAGTTAAAAAAAAAAGTTTTTGAACAAGCTTCCTGTTATTTGTGATAATGATGAATTTTTATTATCCAATAATTATAAATACAAATAATAATATTAATCATCCAATAAATATTTAAACAACATTATTGTTTTTTTAATTTATAATAAGAATTAGGTACTTATTTGATTGAATGTAAAAAAATAAAAATAATAGTAATACCTTTCATGAGTTCTTTGAGAAAATAAGTTATCAAGAAGAAGAAATGTCAATTTCTGTTGTTTATAGCTCTTAAAAACACATATTTTTTTTATTTTTTTTAATCACTTGTATAAAATGCATTAATAAAACAAATAACTGAAAGCTTGTCCAAAACACTCCTTTTTTTATGTTTGACCCTTTTTGCTGTTTTCTTATATATTATTGCTGCTCTAATACTTAGCGTTATGGAATGAAAATAGACTCATTTCAAAGTGGTTTTAATTCTTTACAATGTTTACTTTAATAGTTTTCTAAAAAATTGTTCCTTCAGAGAAATTTGGGGCTTTGCATAAAAACCGTGTTTTTGCGATTATCGTCCTCAGGATGCCCGTATCAGATCAAAAAAGTGCCCTCTATGAATTTGTATTAGAATTTCATTTCCTATCCGAATCAGCAATAAAAAATACCCTATTCCATTTGAAATTTCAGAGTTAGGTACAATGTGGAAAACTGGAGAAGGTTACGGGGGCAGTAATGCCATAAAGAGATACTTCATAACTCATAACAAGGACCCAATGAGTTTCATCCCATTATTCCAAATACTCTGGAATCAACTAGGGGTGATCGATGTCCGCTGAGTTTCCCACACATATATATATCCATAATCTTATATACATACAAATTTAACTGATTAATGCTTGTAAATAAAATAAATTTCAGAAAACATGTTTTTAACTAATTTTATATTTTAATTTCTTAATTGTCTATTTTTATCTATTCAACAGGTGTATTTGACTGTCTGGCACGGACATGGAGTATATATCTGGGCAACCCCAAGTTAATTGAACCTATCGTTGTACTGCCATTGGACTATTAATTGGACCATTGGACCTGATAAAGTTTAAAATTTTACTTTGAATGGACTCATTTTCTTGAAATGTTGTTTTAGCATGTTCCTTACTTAATAATAGTTTAATTTATTTACATTTTTGAAGTATTATTCTGTTTATTTATAAAGTAATGATGCTTTCATATTAGAGATTAAAAAAGAAAAAAGCTATAGTTTTGAAACTCTAATAAAATATCATTTATTCTAGATAATTCATTTTATTCAAAAGGCCTATTCCTAATCATTAAAAAAAAAAATTTAGTTTTGCTTTAATCCTACAAAGATTATTCATGTATAAATAGATTATTCTTTTATTCAATTAAATTATGCTGAGAAAGATTCAAATTTTTCAGTTTTTTTACTGAGGTGGATAACACTTGATAAAACCTGATATATTTTTATTTATTGAAATTTATAACTGCAACAAAGCTACAACAATTTTTTTTTTTTTTTTTTTGCACAGTCTTTAAATTAACAATGCTTTACAACGATCTAATCCCATGATTATTCATGGGCGGCAGGGATTTGTTTACAACTCCACTCCAAATAGCTTCTGAAAGTTTCGAGATTTTCTATGGATCGCCGGAGGTTCTTTGAAATTCAAACAAATTTCAGCAATTCAAATTTCGGATGAGTAGGGAACGCATGGCGCCCAAGTGTATACGCACCTTTGCATGTTTATTTTAGGTTTCCCGGGAAACTATCTGTGTTCTAATTTCGTTTCAAAATAGCAGATGTTTAAAGGCTTAAAGTTCAATTAGTGATCTGCGATAATGATAATTATGGTAGTTCTAATTTTTTAATATGCTCTATAAATTGGTCTCCTCCTGTAAAATCCAAGTTTTCGACTTTGCAGCGCCTGAGCTCGCGCCGCCATCTTGAAAAACAGATCGAATCTTGGAAAAATCGTTTCTTCCCGATACATCTCCTTACCAATGCAAATTTTGGTTCAGGTATCCTGAATACATTTTGTAGGGCATAAATTTTCTACAATCTTATATTTATAATTATCTTCTAGCTCAATACAATATCGAGGTATAAAGTCTTGAGCATGCGTACTAGTTCTTGAAAACCAGTAAGATGCACAAGGTTTTTTTTTTTTTTTGAGCACTCTGTTTCTGGTACAGTTTTGATAAAAAATAACTAACAATAATGTAGCTTAGCATAAAATTCCATACAACGCGTGTATATTTTTATTTTGTGCTAATTCACGGAAAACAAGTCGAAAATTGAATTTTGAACTTTTCATTCCTGTCAAAAATTCAAAAAGTGGTAGGTTTTTTTTTTTTAATTTGTTTTGTTGCAATTGTTGGTACTGTCATAACATAGACGTAAATATAAGTGAGGTTGTACATAGGAATGGTTAATGTTTTTCGCAAAATTAATATTTATTGGCAACAACTAAGTCATGAATAGAACAATAATCAATTTTAATTTGTCTTAATATTATAAAATAATATTGTGATATTATTTGCCCGGGATGTGCCCGGGCTTACGTAATGCCAGCCAGACATTCCAGCGCCTAATGGACCAAGCACTCAGCGAATTCGGGTATTGTTTTGCCTATTTGGACGACGTTTTGATCTTCTCATCGACCGAAGAGGAACATCAAGATCATCTTCGCCAGGTACTTCGTCGCCTTGATGAGTATGGGTTGGCCATTAATCCTGAGAAATGTCTGTTAGGCCAATCAGAAATTGACTTCCTGGGGTATCAAGTGCCTGCTGAGGGAATTAAGCCCATGGAGTGTCGCATCGAGGCGATTACAGCATATCCTAAGCCTGCCAACATCAAGGAGCTTCGTCGCTTTCTGGGCATGCTCAACTTCTATCGCCCTTGCATCCAGAACGCAGCCCTACTCCAGCAACCTCTGAACGCCTATCTTCATCATGTGAAGAAGAATGATCAGCGGAAGATAGAGTGGAATGCCGAAGCTGAAGAAGCATTTCAGAGGTGTAAGAACGCCCTCCGTAATGCGACTTATTTAGGTCATCCAGCTAATGGTACCAGAATTTCATTGGTTTGTGATGCCTCGGATACATGTGTTGGCGCAGTTCTCCAGCAGTTTCAAGCAGAACGTTGGATCCCGCTCGGTTTCTACTCCAAAGCGCTCTCCCCTCCGCAACGGTCATACGCTACCTATGACCGTGAATTGCTTGCCATCTTGAAAGCAATAAAGCACTTTAGGTCAGTGGTTGAGGGGAGGCAATTTACAATTTTTACTGACCACAAACCACTGACCTATGCGTTTCGGCAGAAAGCGAGCTCAACCACGCCTATGCGGATACGGTGGTTGAATTACATTTCTCAGTTCTCCACTGACATACAGCACATTGACGGGCACGCCAACCCAGTTGCTGACGCCTTATCAAGGATTGAAGAAATCTCACTCGATGAGGACTGGGACAAGCTAGCAGCCGAACAGGACAGCGACGCCGAATTGAAGAAGCTGATGGCCCGGGACAATCTTCTCTTCAAGAAATTCTTTCTTCCTGGTGCCAACCGAGCAGTGTGGTGCGAAACCTCCAATGATCGAGCTAGGCCGTACATTCCGCTGACATTTCGCCGCAGCTGTTTCAACCAATGCCATGACCACAGTCATCCGGGAGTTCGTGCAAGCAGACGCCTTATTGCTGGCAAGTATTTTTGGCCCGATATCAATGCCGATGTTGGAAACTGGGCCAGAGCATGCGTGCCTTGCCAACTGTCCAAGACCACACGCCACACTGTCGCGCCTCCTGGAGTGTTCACAGGCTGTGGCAGATTTGAACACCTGCATATTGACCTCATTGGCCCTTTGCCTTCGTCTAAGGGGATGAGGTACTGTTTGACCTGCATCGACCGGTTCACCCGGTGGCCAGAAGCCTTACCACTGCCTGACATCATTGCTGAGACTGTAGCCAGAGGATTCGTAGAAGCATGGGTCGCCCGGTTTGGATCTCCTCGCCGAGTTACTACCGACCAGGGCCGGCAATTTGAATCCTCCCTTTTCACTAGCCTAAGGAAGATTCTTGGGACGGATAGGGCTCGGACCACCGCCTACCACCCGCAGACCAACGGCTGTGTAGAGCGGTGGCATCGTTCTTTAAAGAGTGCACTCATGGCCCAGCTGGATTCAGTCCACTGGGTAGACCACTTACCTATGGTGCTTCTTGGCCTTCGCTCCACCATACGCCAGGATATCAAGGCGAGTGCTGCAGAAGCGGTGTATGGGCAACCACTTCGTCTGCCTGGGGAATTCCTCGTTTCGCCCTGCGGTCCACAAGATCCTCAGGAGAATCTGCAGTGGCTGAGGGACTCAATGGACACTCTACGACCAGCGCCCTTCGGAACATCTGCTCGCAAGACGTTTGTTCATCCAGCGCTGAAATCCTGCACTCATGTTTTCCTCAGGAACGACAGCGTTAAGAGGCCGCTTCAACCCCCTTACTCAGGTCCCTATGCTGTTCTAAGCAGGGATGAGAAGGTGCTTAAGTTGCAGCTCCCAGACGGATCCGCTGTTAATGTTTCTGCAGATCGGGTTAAGCCAGCGTTCCTGCTCCAAACCTCCGAGAACTCGTCTGTGCCAGAACAGCATCCTCAAGAAGATGGTGGAATGCCACCGCGCACTTACCAGGCACCAGACACTCAGAAAGCAGCGCCATCAACGCCTACAGCACCTGCCTATCACACTCGCTCGGGACGACTGGTGAAGCCCAATGTGAGGTTCCTTGACGTTGTCATTGGGGGGGGAGTAATGTTACGGTTTCTGTCATGACAACGTGAAGTCATTACCTCACGCGCCTACCTCTTTGGAATGCAGCCTCCCTGCCTCTCTGGTTCTCCCTTAGGTAACAGTAGAGAAGTGTGTGTTTGCATGTTATCGCTGTTGTTGCTATTAGATGAAATTGGTAGTAATTATTAGTGGCCACAGTTGTTAGTACGTAGGTGTTAGCGAGCTCGTTTAGTTTAGCAAGTATTTTGTGTTATTTTTTCATTATTTTCTTAGTTTATAATCTGCAGCTGCATGTGTATTTAATTTGTTTGTAAAAGTTATGTTTTGGTTAATTAAAGTTGTTTTTAATTTATATCTGTGATTAGTTACTGAGTGAACCCAGAGGATCCTAAAAAACTTGTTTTGCATGCATTTAGATCTCTATGACAATTATTATTATTAAAACTGAGAGGATACAAATGGCAGATTCCAAACACAAAGCCGTGAGTTTGAGGTTTGTTCATTAATAAAAACAATAATAAAATATCTGATGTGGATAATACATGACTTCCTTGTACGCCTATTAAACTTTAAATCGGTGGCTCATAAAGTTATCCTGAATTTGGTTAATAGTTTCCGAACATTGCAGTAAACAGGACACTCGGCGTCGTGATATCCATCTATTGACACACACACAATTCCGTTATTATAAGTCGTTTTCTTTCAGTAAGTAACAAGTTCCCGAGAGATTTTTTCGTGTTCCATGGCAACTTTAGAACTGTCACTAGATAAAGTATTGGAAATCGACAGTTTTGTCATTTTAAGTGGAAGAACCCGTGACTTGTTCAACTCAAGAATGGGGAGGAAAACAAGTATTTTACACTCAATTTTAACACTTAAAACAAGTAATAAAAATGTTTAACTTAGAACGTACGTACAGACGTCAAAATGGATTCAGGGATGGCCGAAATGGATATTTCCGATGAAATCTGAAAACCGAAAATTTTCGCGATTACAATACTTCCTTCACTTCGTACAAGGAAGTAAAAATGATTTAAAAAATAAATTAATAAAATTTAGCTCGAAATGTCGCTCCCTAAATTCTATTTTTATGAATTCTCACATTGTAGTCATTAGCATAATTTAAATAATCTAATGAAGGGTTAAAAAATTGTTTTCCAATTTTTGTTGTTATTGTCAATATCCATTTATGTTAGTATGCAAAGTTTATTAATAATTAAGATATATTATATGCTTATATTCACATTTATTTCCTGTAATTCATTTCCTCTTATGTATCAGGATATAAATGTTCTTTTTTCTTAATTAAGAAGGATATTTGATCTGCCAAGGTTGCTATCATAAACAAATTAATTTAGTTTATTTTTTATTATTTTTATGTTTAGAATTTAAGTGTCTTATATATAAAGTTTCTTTGCTAGCATGTATTATTTTAGTATTATCTATCTTAAAATAGTCAAATGTGGAGTAGGCTGCTTAGAGATGGAAAAATTCGGTAAAGAAAAAAAAAAGTATTAAATATTATTATTAATAATCTCTGATTTATTACATGATATGTATTATACAAATTAAATATTGAATAATGAAAATTAATATTTTCTTAACAATTTATAATGAAAGAAAAATATATCTCAAAATTAAAAGGAACTAAACACATCATGTAAATAATAAATAATTAATAGTTTTTAAGAAACAGTATACTGAAAATAAAAATAAAAAACAGAAATAAAAGGAAGAAACTAAACTAATGAAGTAAATAAATAAATAATTTTTAAAAATATATTTACATTTGTATTATACAGTAATGTACAGTCGAACCTCTATATATCGAACATGAGGATTGTAATTTTTCACCCTTTTCAGGCTAAAAACAATTACAGCTATTATTTATGGTTAAAGAAGTACAAAAGGCAATTTTTGGGGTTAAAGAAAAACAAAATTGAACGATCAGTAGCACTTATTTGAAAAATTGAATAAAATACATCTGTGATTGCAGATTTTTTACAAATTTGCATTTATAATTTAATAAGAACATGTATTAAAAATCTATTGCTTTACAAACCAGTGGAACACTTTTTTTTTTTTTTTATTTAATTATAAGCTATATGTACTTAAACTGAGGGCTCTTTTTGATGACAATCACATTTTATATATTTTTATATAGAAATTTCATTTGATATACAGAATATTGTTTTCTAATAAAAATTCAAGGTTCCTAAAAAAAGTTCGATGTATAGAAATTTTCGATGTATAGATGTTCGACTGTATAACGTTTTGTGGTTTAATTTTGTATCCCATGTCCAATGCATCAAAATAGTAATTACTATCTTGATATCTTAATATCCTGATTATTAATGCAGTCAGCATCTGGTAATATTACAAGCTTTAATTTTTGTAATTGACTCTAATTATATATAGGCCAGGTGCACCCAAGAAACATTCTATGGCGAATATCTCAGATATGAGTCAAAGGTTAAAAATAAATGAAGGTAAATCTTTGGAATTGCTACTAACAACTGTTAAGAGATCTAGATTTTCACCCACTGCGCATGCGCAATTAAATCCTCAAACCGACGGATCCTTCTCAGTTGGTAGGCAGGTGTAGGGTTTGGTCAGACTTCCAGCACTTTTACGAAGGGGTATTGCAATTTATATGTGTTGCTATATTTTTATTATTACAGTTATCAGCATTTAACTAAAAATTTCATAATGAAACACCAGGTAAATAGTTATTTCCTAAATAATCATTTTACCCTTATAACTTATCTAAAGTAATATTTATTATTATTTCTTGCAGTTATTTAAAGCTTTTTTTATGAGTAATAATGGTATAAAATTTTATATTTGATAATGCTAATAAAAATTATAATGAGTTTTCTGTTTTATATTGCAGTAGAAATAAAGACTGAACCCAGGGAAATAAAAACAGAGAAAGTGGATTCACCCAGGATGAAGCCTCCACCAGAAAAGAAACCAAGGCTTAATTGATACTGTTGGATTTATCTTCTTTTTTTGTATATATATGTGTATAATTTATATTTAACTTTATCATTATTTTTTATGCATTATATAATATTTAGATATTGACTTCTTTTTTTTAATTGTTATGATATCCTTTGTGAGATATTTTCATTTAAAATATAAGTACAAAAAATTATAAATTCTTATCATTATCTTGATTATCTTATCATTATTAATCTATTTTGAAATATTTCTTATGTTAAATGCATAGGAAAAGTATGCAAGTTTTCTTCTACAGCTCTGTACATATTTTGATTATTAAATTTTCTGTTAATAAAAACGTAAAAGCATATTACTTTTTTCATTACAACCTTATCAAGTAAATGGTTTATTAAAACTTTTATTAATGATGTCTGAGAATAAAAGTTAGGGAAATAACTGTTTTGAAATGGCTTCTATCAATAAAAGTAAAACTTCAAACAGAAACTTTATATAAATACTCTGTATATATGCATACAAATGTTAATTTTTTACTTTTAATTATTAGAGTTAATTATTTCATTCGACCCCTATTTTTTATTTGTTTACTTAAAATTTACCTTTAATTCTAAATGCGTGCGTGTCACACATCGAGCGTCATTTTTTATTGGAGATAGCCATAGTGCCCGACTATCGACGCTACCTGCTGCCAGCTATACTTCTCGTCATTGGAAGTTGGAAATAAAGCCTTCGTCTCAAATACACCAGTCATACGATTATCGAGGTAACAAAGACTTTTTTTCGTCGCCATTCATACATTAATGGTACCAAACCTAATTAACCTGAAGAGATCCGTGAATCTAATAAACTATTAAGTGAAATAGGTTATTGGTTTCTTTTAGTGACCAATATTCTCACTGAACAAAAAAACGATTTAATGGAAAATTAATTTTGTTTATAGATTGTTATAGAGATATATCTGTTTAATTTTATTACTTACATATTAATATTTATAATATCAAAAGAATTTATTTTTCAAAACTAGTTAGTTTCAAATTACCTTTTCCTCTTCTTTTTTGTATTATTTATAGGATTTTCAAGGATAAATATTTTAATTTATGTATAGCTGTAAGACACCTTTTGTTTATATTAATGAGTTTAGTTTTTATACTGTTATGTAATTTCTCTCGTTTCAAAATTAAAATTAATTTATTTTACTGTTTTTCAACTATTTTTTTTCCAACATGTGTGTGTGTATGTATATATAGTGGTAATATATATATATATATATTTCCTGAACCTTTATACATTTTATAACATGATAAATCAATCCCCTGGGTGTGGTGAGGTCAACCCTTGACCATGGTTCTTAGCTAGCCTAGGTTGAGTGGTAAATTTGCAAATTTCAAGGGATACCCCCGTCACTTCTGGATACATATAGTGGGACTTTAATCTTGAAATATCAGTAGCTTGAGATCATTTGTCTCAACTCCAGCAATTATTGAAATTATTTCCTAACTATATTTTTATCAGACAGCAGTATTTTTGTTTATTCTTCTTATCAGTTTAATTTTTTATCTTGGTTCCTTAAAAAACAAACTTGTGTATTTAAAAGAATTTTCTTATTATGGGTGCAGTCTTATAATTTATTTTAGCTGATATTGCATTTCTTAGTGTTGTGGCTGTGATGGTTTTGTCTAGCTCTAGGTAATAATGAAACGAAGTTTGATCAATATAAGTTATTGTTAGATGTTAAAAGCTTTACTTTTTATTATCCTGTCTGTCTCAGCACATTTGTAATCTGAACTAGTAATTATTGAAGTTTTAACCAGCAGATAGGATAGAATAAAGTATTTTTGATATTATATAACCGTTTAGAAGCTGATTCCTTGAGAAGACTGACTGTCATTGGATTAAAGTAAGAATGAATGTAATGTTTCTAAAACAATAGTGCCACCTCACAACATGAACAGCAGTGAAGTAAGACACAACTCTCTTCCTGTGCTCTATGTCAGAGGATCTTACTATGAAGTTGGTTATAATGTGGTAAGTTTTATTTAGCTGTTATTAATATTTGTATTTTTCTTTCTGTACATTTTAAATCTGTTAATGATTATTAATACTATATTTACAGGTTTGGTTATTTTTGTTATAAAATAGATATCTAGTTTATCAACTAAAATAAGTAATATTGTTCAAGCCGTGAACTATAGTTGGTTTTTGTCCCGTTACTTTCTAATATTTTAATTTCAGAATAGAAAGTTATTTTTTTTGTTTGTTTTGAAACGAGAAAAAGTAAGTTTATATTGTATTTGTTTCATCGATACAGATATTATTTAGAAACTATCAAGAGATAAATGCGTAGCTATTACCATTTTGTCACACATCGAGCGTCATTTTTTATTGGAGATTGCCATAGTGCCCGACTATCGACGCTACCTGCTGCCAGCTATACTTCTCGTCATTGGAAGTTGGAAATAAAGCCTTCGTCTCAAATACACCAGTCATACGATTATCGAGGTAACAAAGACTTTTTTTCGTCGCCATTCATACATTAATGGTACCAAACCTAATTAACCTGAAGAGATCCGTGAATCTAATAAACTATTAAGTGAAATAGGTTATTAGTTTCTTTTAGTGACCAATATTCTCACTGAACAAAAAAACGATTTAATGGAAAATTAATTTTGTTTATAGATTGTTATAGAGATATATCTGTTTAATTTTATTACTTACATATTAATATTTATAATATCAAAAGAATTTATTTTTTAAAACTAGTTAGTTTCAAATTACCTTTTCCTCTTCTTTTTTGTATTATTAATAGGATTTTCAAGGATAAATATTTTAATTTATGTATAGCTGTAAGACACCTTTTGTTTATATTAATGAGTTTAGTTTTTATACTGTTATGTAATTTCTCTCGTTTCAAAATTAAAATTAATTTATTTTACTGTTTTTCAACTATTTTTTTTCTAACATTATTCATTTATTTTTTTTGTGCTCAAAGACCGGCGTTAGTAGAAAAGGGATCGAGACATATGTTTGTTTTATAACATCGTTCTCCCCAACAAATATAAAGTATAATTCTTCAAAATTTGATCGATTTGGACTGATTAATCCAATAAATGCTAATTTTAAAATTTAATTAATAAGTGTAAACTGCCTAATCATGAATAACCATTAGTTTTATTGACATAATTTGATAAAATATGTACCCTTTATACACTATGAAGCAAAAAAAATCCTGGGACTAACGACCTCTTTAAAAAATTTGCAAGGCTTGAACATTACAGTGGATCAAATTAATCAGACAATCATTTAACATAATAAATAAAAGTAGTGATTTCCTAATTAAAAACAAAAAGAATGTGTTCAATTCTATTTACTGTTTTTTTGTTTTAATTTCGTTATTTTTACTTTCCCTTACCTATATACGAAGTATATTGTAAGGGGAAGTATTGCGATCGTGAAAATTTTCGAATTCGAGTTTTCAACGGAAATACATGTTTTAAGATCCCCTGAGTCCAAATGACCAAGTCTCGCAAAATGGTCTGTGTGTTAGTGTGTGTGTGTGTGTGTGTGTCTGTGTGTATGTGATCAGTCTAGCTCAAAAACGGAAAGCTGTACAATACTGAAATTACATATTTAAGTTTAGCACATGCATGTGATGTTACAGCAACATTTTCGTCAAATGCCGGAAATGCCACTTTATATAATCGATTTTACACATTTTTACAATTTTCTCGAAAACGGCTCTAACGATTTTGATTAAACTTGCCTAAATTATTCTTCATAAAGATCTTTAACTTTTCATATATATGGTATATCACCGAGGAATTGCAGGGAAAAAAGTTATGATGAAAAGAATATTTTATTTACGCATAGCTTAAAAAGTATGCATTTTACGGTAATTTATCTATAGACTTTTATGAAAGGTAATTATCTAAAAAATAATAAAAGAATCATTAAAATCGGACCAATAATAGCAAAGATACAGCGCATCGGACTAACCGGAAATGGTAATTATATCATGGATATTACAATTGTTTACAATTTTCTCGAAAAGGGCTCTAACGATTTTGATGAAACGCCTAAATTATTCTTCATAAAGACCTTTAACTTTTCATATATATGGTATATCACCGAGGAATTGCAGGGAAAAAAGTTATGATGAAAAGAATATTTTATTTACGCATAACTTCAAAAGCGTGCAATTTATGGTAAATCATCTATAGACTTGTATGAAAGATAATTAAATTATCTAAAAACAATAAAAGAATCATCAAAATCGGACCAATAATAGCAAAGATACAGCGCATCGGACTAACTGGAAATAGCTATTATATCATGGATTTTACATTTTTCTCAAAAACGGCTCCAACGATTTTGATGAAACTTGCCAAAATTATTCTTCATAAAGGCCTTTAACTTTTCATTTATGTAGTAAATCACCGAGAAAATGCAGGAAAAAAAGTTATGAAGAAAAGAATATTTTATTTTTGCATGGCTTAAAAAATATGCAATTGATAGTAAATTATGTACAGAATTATATGAAAGGTTATTAAAGTATCTAAAAAAAAAAATTATCAAAATCGGACAAGTATTAGCAAAGATACAGTGCATTTTATGAGGAGCATTAAATAGATGGATAACCAAGCGCATCCGAAAGGAGATAGAAGCGACCGAATTTCCTCTCACCAATCCGCCAATCTGTTGCAAACAATACGCTCTGTAACAAAATAATTTAAGAATACAAAAACGGAAATTAACTTAATAATTTCTACTTTCACATTATTTAATGGAAAGAAAATGTTTTCATAGAAACTAAACCAGCAACTTTTAAAATATATTTGCAACTTGACAAAGTTAAGATATAGAAGTAGTGTACAGAATTGTTGTACTAAAATTGTTTTAAAAACTATTTTATTATACTTAAGTGGGAGAAGAATTGAATGCTGCTGAGTTTATTTCAAGTATTGTTTATGTGAACTTTTTAGAATTATATTAAAAAGATAATTATTATGGGGCGGTAAGGGAAAGTTGTGTGATGCGCGCACCGCACCAGATTTTTTAACCTAGTTTAGGAAACTATGTTTGTGAGGAATTACTTATGGCTGACCAACACATACATTTAGACACTAACTACCGCCAATCATTGATTTTTGGGCATTATCTCAAGAAATGTTGGGGTGCAGATGGAAAGGGAGGTGGTTAAATACCACCAACATTTTTTTACCACTTATAATAAGGTTTTATAATTTTTAATTTAATGATGAATATATATATATATATATATATATATATATATATATATATATATATATACACACACATATATATACATATACATATATTTGCATATATATATATATATATATATATATATATATATATATATATATATATATATTTATATATATATATATAAGTTAAGATAGCGGGTAGCATAATATCACACGTAATCCTATATCACAAATGTAAATAGACCTTAAGACTATATATAGGAGATTATGAGAAAGAATAAAGCAGTCTTTGTACAATACTCGAGAGTGTCGTTTGTTCCCTTATTTCCTTTTTTTTTATTGTAAAGTTCAGACCGGGCGTAAGTTGTGCCGAAACCCGGGACGTTTTAATAAGGAATACCAGAGAGCAGAAAAAGTTTTTTTTTCGTCTCTTCTGTTCAGCTGTCACCAGCTCTCTCATTTGGTACGGTCGTGGTTCTAGCGTGTTATTATTTGTTTTTCTTCTCTGTCTTTTCTTTCTTTCGAAAGAATAAATAAATCAAAATGCCAGAGGAGATATTACGACCGCCCACGTTAGTACTGCAGGGCGAAATTCCACAGCTGCCGACGGAGACCTTGGCGGCGGCGCACGCAAATTTGGCGGCAGCCCAGGCCAATAATTTGGAGTGGCTGAAGGTAAGAACAGCTACATCGCAAGACCCAAGAAGAGCAGTCTCGGACCTAGAAAGGTTCGACGGAGAAACAGGAGAACTGAATCATTTCCTCAAAGGAGGGGATCGGATCATGGCGAGGATCCAATTCAAAGAAACAAACGACCTGATAGACCCCAGTGACGCTGGAGTATTGAGAGCGTCATTGGTATGCCGAATTAAAAGGAGAATATTAAATTTAATCCAAGCTGACGAAGATACTCCGTGGATCATCGTGAAAGATCGATTGAAGAAAGCATTCGGAGGTGGTCGATCGGCTCCGGAAGAAGACATATTCAGGATGTTTAGGGAAACGAAACAGCTGCACCAGTCCAGCGGACAGTATGCAGGCTCACTGTTGGCCCGTTTTAATAACATAACAGAAAAGATGCGAGAAACATTAGGAGCAGCGGAAGTAGAGGGGAGAATGGCGTTTCTGGCAACGATACTAAAGGTACAGCTCGCGAAGGAAACGGGCAAGAAAGAAGGATTACCAAGAGATAAATCTTTTATGGAATGTGCTCAGGAAATGATAGATTCTAGTTCCAGAGAGGAAGAAGCCCGACAGGGAGAAGAGGTAGACGCGGGCTGGAGTAGGGTAGTTTACAGGAGGAATGAGGCGAACAGAAGCAGAGTCAGACCAGAGGCATGGAGAGAGAGGGAGACAGACAGAAGAGGAAAGGAGAGAACGAGGATGAATGAGAGAAGACCAGGGAAGGAAAGAAAAGAGTGGAAGAAGGAAGATAGGAGATGCCATGGATGTGGAAGAGTGGGACACTTGATAGCCCAGTGCCCTCAAACGAAATGTTTTGAATGCGGAACGGAAGGACACATATCAAGACAGTGTCCGTACATAAGCAGACGCCGAGAATCGAACCGGGGAGAACCTATGGAGGTAAATACTCACAGAATATGGAGAAGAGGCAGACCACGCTCAGAATCCTCGAGATCAACAGAGGAATCAGAGACGGAAGAGGAGGAGAGCGAGTCGGGAAAGAGAGGAGGCGAAGCCAGAAGGAACGGAGGACGGCAGGCGGAGGCAGAGCGGAGAACACGGGACGAGGAATGAGGAGAGTGCTGGCGGAGAGGCAACCAGGCAGTAATAAACAACATAGAAGGTGAGTGCAGTGGTTTGCCTATTATCCGAGTCGCGAGTGGAGTGCGATGTTTAGTAGATACGAGAAGTTCTAGTACCATAATGTGTAGAGAAGCAATAAAGCGGTTATGTAAAGAAAAGAGGATACCTCAGGTACAGACATGCGGGTGTAAGTTAATTACGTTGGGAGGCCCATACGGGGTAGAAGGGGAAGTGGAAATAGATTTGCGTAGATGGGCTAGCAGGGGAGAGGAGCTAAGGGTGCATGTTGTGGAAAAGATGCCGCGGGAATACGAAGGAATCATAGGGTGTGATCTGTTAGAAAAAATAGGAGCACGGATACGGAATAGGGATGGACGGTGGGACATCAAGATAGGACGGGGGAGGTACAAATGCAAAGGGGTACAGAAAGAAGGCAAAGTTAGTGTAGGGGCGATCAGCCAGATAGAAGACTGGAGACAAAGTTTACGGAACGAATACCCGGAAGTTTTCTTTAGGGAAGGGGAGCCAATGGGTGCGGAAGAACGGTGCACGAAATTCCGCTGAAACAAGACCGGGTTACTTATGTTAAGGAGAGGCGGTACCCTCAGGCATTGCGCCAACACATTCGAGAAGAACTGAGACACCTTCACGAACAAGGAATTATAATTGATAGTACCTCACCATACAATAGTCCTCTGTGGGCGGTGAAAAAGAAGACAGCGGAAGGGGAAAGTGGGGAGAAGTATAGGATTGTGGTGGACTTCAGAAAACTTAATGAAAACACCCTGGACGAGAAGTACCCCATACACCAGTTTGAGGATATATTGGATAGGCTGAGTGGCGCAACAATTTTTAGCACATTAGACCTGAAAGCCGATATCATCAGATAAAGATGCACCCCCGAGACCAACACAAAACGGCATTCTCATTTGAAAGGGGACATTTCGAGTTCACGAGGATGCCGTTCGGGTTAAAAAACGCGCCCATCACATTTCAGAAGCTGATGGACGAATTCTTGAGAGGGTTAGACGAGTCATTTTGTCAGATTTACATGGATGACCTCTTAATATTCAGCAAAAATCAATCACAGCACGAAAAACATTTACGGAGCGTCTTTGATAGGCTGAAACAATTCGGGCTTAAACTATCAGACGAGAAATCGACCCTGGGCAGGGACGAAATCAACTTCTTAGGACATACAATATCAAGGGAAGGAGTGAATCCGGACGCCCGAAAGGTGGAAGCCATAACTAAGATGGCGATGCCGAATGACGTCGTCAAAAGCATTAGGAGGTTATTAGGAACCCTTAACTATTATCGGCGGTTCGTGCCAGAGATGGCAAGATATTTGGTGCCGCTCAACAATTTATTAAAGAAAGGTCAGAGAGTAATAATAACCCCCGAAATAGAGGACAATATAAGGCAATGCATGGGGTACTTACAGAAGGAACCGATATTAGCATTTCCGGACTTCAACAAAATATTTACAATTACTACTGATGCAAGCGAGTAAGCCATAGGAGCAGTCCTGTCACAGGAAGGAAGCAACGGGGAACGTCCGATAGCATATGCAAGTAGGAGGCTCACCGAGACGGAATCACGATACAGTGCGTTGGAGCGCGAACTTCTGGGCATCATATAGGCAGTAGACCACTTCAGACCTTATGTGTTTGGGCGGAAATTTAAAATTCAGACGGACCATCGGCCGTTAATGTGGGTGGGCAAGCTGAAGGAGTCATCGGCAAGGATAACCCGGTGGAAAGAGCTTCTAAGCCAATATAATTTTGAGATAAGTTACAAGCCAGGAAGGGAAAATGTCGTGGCAGATTGGCTGTCGCGAGCAGTGCAAGTTAATGTAATGAATGCGATAGAGGAAGAACGGGGTGAACATTCAAAAGATCTGAGACAATTCATTAGTGAATGGACACCAGAGGGGGAAGGAGAACAGGGAGTACCGGGAGAGGAAGAGGATACCGAATCACGAGAGAGCGACAGTTCGGAAGAGGAAAGGTCTAGAGAAATGGAGGAAAGAGAGGACATCATTAACGACAAATACAGGCAGATCATATGGAAGACTAGAACTTCGGGCCTCATGAAGATTGAGTACGGGAAATACGCTAAAGGCCGAATCCATACAATCTGGTCTCAACCGGGAGTGCAAGAGGAGCAAATTTGTAAAGCACTCAAAGACGTGTCCAGGCCGGGAAAAACACACTATATTTACGTGGGGAATATGGGAGAAAATAAAGTACCTGTGGCGCACGGAAAAGATCGGGACCGATCGAATGTTTATAAGGTGCAAATTGATGGTGGAAACGGTGCGTGACCCGGAGCAACAGCATGATGTAACGGTCGCGTACCACCAAGGTAAGACCAATCACAGGGGAGTGGGGGAAACGTTGCAAGCCCTGAAGAGAAAATACTTCTGGTGGGGGATGAAGAGGACTATAGAAGATGTAGTCGGGAGTTGTGATATCTGCCAGGTCACTAAATACGACCGCCACCCACCAAAAGCAAAACAGGAGGAGACCCCGACACCAATCACTCCTTTAACAGACTTACAAATCGATACGTTTACGTGGAAAGGACGCAAATGGGTTACGATAATCGACATCTTTAGTAAGGCCGCGATGGCGTACGCGGTTCAGGACCGGACATCCGGAGCGGCAATAGAGGCGTTGAAAGCATGGTTTCAGTATTATGGGATGCCTTACAGGATATCATCGGATGGCGGACGAGAATTCGACAACAACAGCATCAGAAAGGAAATGAAGACGCTAAACATAAGGTGGCACGTCAATACTCCGGGACACCCGAAAAGTAGAGGCTGTATTGAGCGTCTACACACCACGCTGTGGGACCACCTGCGTGTGTATCATGTAGAAAAGGGATGGAAACCGGAGGAGGCAATGCCGAGAGCCGTAGCAGCGTACAATCATTCCATTCATATGGGGACAGGCTTTGCTCCATTCGAAATGCTCTTCGGGATGCGTGAACACAGAAGAGATTGCAGGGACACCGCAGTGGAGGAAGACATAACGGAAGCCGTCATAAACAACCGAATCGCATTGTCGAACATATGGAAAAAAGCACGCTCAAAGATGGAAAAAGAGAAAAGCAGGAGAGTGGCAAGGGCGAACACCGGACTAAAAGACAGAATGGAGGACATAAGAATAGGAACGGTGGTTTACCGAAAACTAGGGTCAAACAGAAACAAGGAGGTGACGCGATATGAAGGGCCGTTTAAAGTCATTGGGATTCGGGAACATAATGTCGTAGTGATAAAAAGTATCAGGGAGCCTCGGAAACGTAGAACGGTACACGTGGAACAGCTGAAATTTCCGGTGGGGAACCATACGTTCACTGAATAAAATATAGGTGTCCTCTTCTCCTCACTACCAAGATTTTTATCCCAGAGAATAGATTTAAGTTCAAGTATAATAGCAAGTACCGATATAGGTTATGGTTGTTTTAATATATAAGAACATTTGACTGAGGACAGGAGTGTAATAGGAGAAAGTTTGTTTACTTTTTGTATGATAGTATATTTCTGTATAGTATATTTCTTTTTATAATGTATTTCTTTTTGTTGTTCTTTTAATTTTTGTTTGCTCAGTTTTAAATTTATGAGGAGTAGTCATAAACTGGCAAGGGGGAGTTAAGATAGCGGGTAGCATAATATCACACGTAATCCTATATCACAAATGTAAATAGACCTTAAGACTATATATAGGAGATTATGAGAAAGAATAAAGCAGTCTTTGTACAATACTCGAGAGTGTCGTTTGTTCCCTTATTTCCTTTTTTTTTATTGTAAAGTTCAGACCGGGCGTAAGTTATATACACACATACACATACACATACTCATACACATACACATACATATATACACATACATGCACACACACTCACACACATACATACATACATACACACATACACACATACACATATACACACGCAAATAGGACTCTTCTTGCAGTCCACTGCTCGATGACCCTCTTCACAACACTTGCGGCAACACTTCGTTCGGTCGGGCCCTTTGCATTGCCTGGCCAGATGGCCTTACTTCGGCCTCTGATCCCAACGCTCCTTCTAGGGTTTGCTTCATGCTCTCCAGAGCCCCTTTTGATTCTCGGTTCAACTGTATCAGAAGATTCCCGGCCTCATTCTTGCGAATCCTGGTGATACTTGAGCCCATACTTTGCAACGCTGAATCGGCCCGAACCTTACGAAGGGTATCTGCATAGGTGGTGCCTTCTGGGATCTTGATTATCAGGGCGTCCGGCTTTGGTGGTTTTGGGCGTTGGCACCTTTTTCTGCCCCTCCTCTTCTTCGTGACTGTTTGCCACTGCCCCTCTGTGGATGCTGTAGGAGCCATTGTGCGAAATGCTACTGCGCAGTTGTCACGCTTGATGTTAAAAACGCCTTTAACTCGGCTAGATGGAGCTGTATTCTGAATGCCCTGCAGGAAATGGGTGTCCCCACTTACCTGACGAGCATTATTCGAGATTATTTCAGGGACAGGACCCTGATTTATTCAACAGAGGATGGACCAAAAAGGTTTAAGGTGACTGGTGGAGTACCCCAGGGCTCAGTGCTTGGGCCACTACTGTGGAATGTCATGTACGATAGGGTTCTCAGGCTTAGCCTGCCAGAGGGTGCCAAGACGGTGGGATTTGCCGACGACATCGCAGTGGTTATCGAGGCAAAATACAAAGATGAAGTGACCTTGAAGGCCAACCAGAGCATTTCATTGATACGAGATTGGCTGGCATCAGTGGGGCTCCAGCTGGTAGACAGGAAAACAGAGGGCCTTCTTATTAGTAGTCGCAAAAGGAAGGAAGAAATAACCTTGAGAGTGGGTAGACAAGAAATTAGGTCCCAGTCTTCCCTGAGGTATCTTGGGGTTATAATCGATGAGAGGCTGCGGTTCAAGGACCATATCCAACAAGCATGCGATAAAGCGGCTAGAGTGAGCACAGCGTTGGCCCGATTGATGCCCAACATAGGCGGACCCAGAAGTAGTCGGAGACTATTGGTAGCAAGTGTGGTCCCATCTACTCTGCTCTACGCAGCCGCGATATGGAGTGAGGCATTGGACATACTGGCCTACAGGAGACCAATGGTATCTGTCTACCGCCGGAGTGTTCTCAGAGTGATCAGCGCCTTCCGCACAGTTTCCTACGAAGCTGCATGTGTGGTGGTCAGGATGCCGCCGATAGAGCTGGTCGCAGAAGAGAGGCAACGCTCATATAAGAGAGTTGATCGCATCTCCAGTACCGAGGAAAGTAAGCAGACGGCCGAGAGATGGCAACGTAGCTGGGATACGACATTGAAAGGGAGGTGGACCCATAGGCTGATACCTCAAATCCAACCTTGGCTGGATAGAAAACATGGGGAAGTAGATTACTACCTAACACAGATGCTCACAGGACATGGCTGCTTCAGAGCCTACCAAGTGCGGTTCAAGCTGGACAATACCGCTGTATGTCCAAGGTGCCTAACAATAGATGAGACTGTAGAGCATGTATTCTTTAGCT
Source organism: Rhaphigaster nebulosa (assembly GCA_948150685.1). Taxonomy (NCBI): domain Eukaryota; kingdom Metazoa; phylum Arthropoda; class Insecta; order Hemiptera; family Pentatomidae; genus Rhaphigaster; species Rhaphigaster nebulosa. The sequence continues at coordinate 40,018,460 of OX411306.1, forward strand.
GTCCCCGCTTTCAAGAAGAGAGGGGAGAATTTCTAGGAATCTGTGGCTCAGGACCCACAGTAGACAGCATCGTCAGCCTGATGCTGCTTTCACAGGAGTGTTGGATGGCAGGCCAGCGCCTAGCGGCAGAGGTCATCAAGAAGCTGAGGAAGGAGAAGAAGGAGAAGCGCGCCTAAATAGTGGCAGCCTAAAACAATGAGGCGGCACACAGCCAATCACCCTCCATGAAGAAATGCCTAACGGTGGTCCCGTGGAGAGTGGGAAAGAGATGTAGGGAGGTGGTTTTAGTGGGTAGAAATCCCACACGCGGAGAGGTACGGGCTTATCCGTGTCTTTTGAAGATTTCCACCCACCCTCCTATAAAAAAAAAAAAAAAAAAATACGCACGCACGCCCGCACCCGCGCACACACACACTGAATGAGAATCTTTTAGTAATCAATCAAAATGCCGTTTCTTATTGTTGAATTCCTAAATTTGAAATATTTGTATCTTTAATACTTTTTGTGTCCAAGTTTTAAATATTGATGAAATATTTTAAAAGTTGAATAAAATTAAATATTTTCAAATGGATTTTACTTTAAAATGATATTTTATAAATATTTAGACATAAACAATTGAATCGCTTCATGCTAATAGAGATTTTGTCTAACTATTTTCAGTGTGACTAAACCCTTTTTAGCATGAAGCAATTCAATTGATCCTTGATGTTGTCATTTAAATTTATTTTTTCTAAAATTATTTTAGACCCAAAACATAAAAATCCTGTTTGCTTTTGATTTCAAAACAATTCATATTTATAAATATAATTTTATAAAGATATGATTAATAACTTCAGAATTTGTATTTTATAATTATCTATTGAAAATTACTAGGGACGCACTTTCTGTGGACTGATAAAAACTCTTTTGGATACTGACCCATCTTTAAACAAAATATATATTCCTTTATATAATACCAAAAATGGTCAAGAGATATATGATAAGACATATCAAACTGTTATGAAATATTATCCTCAATACATTAGAGAAATTGAAGGTATGTCTGATGGAGCCGGTGTTCCCTTTTACAAGGTAATCGTTTATGATTTTTAGTTAGTTATTAATTATTGATCTACTTTGGTAACTTTGCTATTATTTTCAGCTTTTCCTTCTTCATTTGGATGATATTCTACCGTTTTGTATCGGAGAAATGAATGAAAGCTATGGTTGCCATGGTTGTTCTACTGTGTGTCTGAATGAGGAACATGCTGTATGTATTAATTATTATAATGTACTTTATTACAGAATATACTATTACTTCATGTTTGTATATAGTAAATTATAAGTAAAATGAATTTCAGAAACGGTTACATCAACTATTTCATATCAGTAATAATATGTGCTGAAGATATATTATTTTACAAGATATTACATAAAAAAAAGTACAGAAGTACATGTGTAACTGAATGTATTATTAATTTTTAAATATCATTTGTGTTGAAAAATCAACACAAATGATATTAATGAAAAATCCTGAATGTTTATATCAAATCTATAATTCTTAGATTAGATAGTTGACACCTGATGTAGTATATGTTGTCAGCCCTGTCCTTGTAATGGCCAAGTTCATTTAAATCAGGTTTATTTCCTGTAATATTTTGCTTGCTACAAGGTTACTGCATTAACTGATTAATGTTTTTTTTTTTTTTGCTTCTGACATTCTCCCTTGAATATGAATAAATAACATAATGTTTTATTTGATTTGTAAGAACAAATTCTTTTTCTTATCTTTAAGACTATCTAAATGTTTATGATAATATATATGTATATATATATATATATATATATATATATATATATATATATATATATATATATATATATATATATATATATATATATATATAGTGGATACAAAATCTTTATTTCATATAATTTGGCTTCATGTTCTGAAGAATCATTCAGATTCTTCTGACATCATTGCATTCTATATCCGCACTTGTCAATTACGATATTAAAAATCAATGAGCTGACACGATCATACAGGTAGGAAAGTGGAAAAAAATAAAATAAAATTTATAGACCTGATGAACCCCGATCAATGATTTAATTTACTTACATAACTATGTTAGTTGATCCCTAATCCAGAGCCCTTCTCAGTCTTCTGGTATTCTCCATCATTAGAGTTGTGACCCACAGAATATATTTGTTTTTTTGTTTTTTTAAACCATAACTGATCAGACCACATATTATTATTTCTGAAATATTCAGTTTTAAACTAATGAAATTCCATTTTTTCAGGAAATAATTGGTCATACTGAAGATGCTTCCAAAGAAGTACTAAATAATGTTTATGTTATAAAAGCTCATATAACTGAATCACAGCCTGAGGAAATATTTACTGCATTTTGCTGTGCAGGCCTTCTTCCTGGTTATGCAATGGGTTATAATAATCATGGTTTAATTTACTCGATCAATGCCATAAGTGCTGAGCATTTAGGTAAAGGAAAACTACGTAAGTGTTCCTGCTCACATTGATGAATTAATAGATCAAGCAATGAAATACCATCAAGTTATTAGATTATCTAAGTTCAACAATTAATTTTTGTTATCATTAAAATTACAACTAGATAATTTTTTTTAGTTTTCTTTAGAAAATTAACCTTAATTTATTTTTGTTTTATTAGCAAGGGCTTTTGTTGCTCGAGCCTTGCTCACTGCTTCTTCTCTAGAAACTGTGGAAGATATCTTAAGATGCAAAGGTTGCAGTATTGCCGATGCTATGAGTATTAACCTTTCTTTTTTAAACCAGCAAGGTGATCGTTTATTTCACAATATTGAAGTATCTCCAACATTCCCCATATCCGATGAATCTGCTTTAAGTGTGATGACAATTAGTCCAGGAGAAATGATGTTTCATGCTAATAAGTAAGTTATGGCTTCATGTAATATTTGCCTGCACTTACATTTTCCAGCCTTTCCTTAATATATTTAGTTTTTAAAATTTAATTCTCATTTTCATTAATTTCTCTTAAAATCAGTATTTATTTATATTTTTTTGCATGCCATTTAATTGCATTTGTTTCAAACTCATGTAATAGGTAATTAAATTATGCAAGATTCTAAAGTTGAATTGGAAAAATAAAAAATAAAATGCTACTCATTTAACTAGTGAGCTCATAAGCATTGCAAAAAATAGTGACAAGAGATAAGGCATGCAGTTACAAATGCATATTATGCATTACAAATGCATATCCTCAGTGAACTGTGAATTTTCTCTGTAAATATTTAAATTTGTATTCAATTATTTAAGTTTATTTACTTAATTTTTTTGGATTGGGAAACCAGTGAATTTTCTTCTCATTTTTTTTAATTTTAAAATATTTCTAGGCCAAATTATGCTGTAACAAAAATTTTTAACAATGAAGAGCAATGATTATAAAGTAGCTCCAAATCTTAGACTTTATTATTCACTATTTGGCAAGGTTTTTTAAAGGAATGAACACATAATTATCTATTTTTGATTTCTTCTTCAGTATTGCCTCTGAGCTTTTAGCTTATTCAAAATCTCCTTATATTGTTCCAAATGAAACACACTGAAATTTTGTTTGTTTAGGTTTTACTGGGATTATTTAACAAAGTAAAATATGAAATGAATTTCAGAAGTTTTATGTTCAGGCATTCTTGAAATATATGCCTAGAGAATTAACTTATACATTTTATAGTAAAAAATTATTCAAATTTGGTTACCTGCAAGTTAAATTTTTTCCTTTTGTATCCCTGCTAAAAAAATTTGTTCATTCAATGTTTTCACTTTAACATAGTAGATGGACATGTTAAAAGTACAACAATTGTAATTAACTTGTAATAAACATTTTTTTATAATTATTATAAAAAAATGTCTATTACAAGTTAAGTAAAAGAAATGTTGAGTATTCTTTCTGTTTCTCAACAGTTAGTAAAAAATTTAATTTGTAATTTAAAATTTAGGTTCCTGCGTCTTGAAATACCTGAATTTGAAGGAAGTTTGAAAGACAGTAGTACTGCAAGACATAATGTAATGGAGAAGCACAGCTTAATTAATGATAAATGTGTATTAAATTTACTGGGAGATAATTCACATCCAAAATATCCCATCTTCAGTTGTGTGGAAAATGTCTGGACTGTCGCAGTAGGTTAGTTATTTTTAAAGTTTCAATGCATATTCGGATCAATTAATTTATTATTATTTATTAAGTGACATAAAAACTATATAAAAAAATATCCTTAGTTCAGAATGGGGGTTAAGTTAGTTAATGCAGGTAATGTTTAAATTAGTATGTTTGAAAAAAAAAAAAAAAAAAAGTAAAAAGTACTGGAACATTAGATATCTATAGCAATATAAATTTATCTATAGCAACATTTTTTTAGGAAACTATTGCAGTTAATATTGTAGAGAATTAAAATGACTTTTGAATTTCACTTTTAAAGTGTGTATTTAATTTTCTGAAAGCAAATGTAATAATCAATAAAATTTAATTTTTGTATTATTTTTTTATTTATTTGTTTATTTATAGCATTTCCAAGTCAATTGTAACCTTTTCCAAATCAATTGTCACCTTTTCCATTTCGATTGTAACTTTTTCCAATTCAATTGTAACCTTTTTTATTTGAATTTTAACTTTTTCCATTTTAATTGTAGCCCAATTAGACATGAATTAATTCCATTTTATTTATTTTATTATTATAAAATAATTATTTTAATTAATAATGACTTTTGAAATTATTTTGGCATATTCTTCCGGCATTTTTCGCTTATTAGATAATTGATGTTAAGTGCTAATTTCAAGTAGCTTAAATTTTTCAAATAAAATTGTTGTTTATTAATTTTTAAATATTTATTATTTTTTATTTATTTAGAGGAAGAAAAGACATGGATTTCATCCATTTGGTGATCTTTCATTAGGTTTTCGAAGTTGCTTGTCAAATTTACGACTGAAATTTTGTTCGGCTATTGATATTTCAACTGAATTATTAGTTTTCAAAATTCTTCGGTGTAGATATCGTTTAATAGGTTTTCGGAGATTCTGATTCCATTTTTTAATATTGGATTTATGATCGCGCATGCGCATTTTGCATTTCTGTTACTGTTTAAGATTTCTGTGATATAGGAATCGTTTTTTAGGTTTTCGAAGGTTTTGGTTCTGTTTATTTAAATGAATTTTTTATCGAGCATGCGCATTTTGCTTTTCGTTACTGCTAAAGTTTTCTAGGATATAGAAATCGTTAATTAGGTTTTTTGATTGCATTTCAAATTTTGTTTTTTATTGAGCATGAGCATTTCTAATTACCATTATATTTGACATTTTTTTGAGTAGGTTTATCGACCTATGAACCTAATAAATATTTATAAGAACCGTAGAAACGAAGACAAGTTCATTGATACCAGCAAATTCGAAATACTCATATGCTAGAAAATCCTAATAGTAAATGCGAAAATATAGTCTTTGAAAACTTAACAACCAATACCTCTACCAAAGAAATGTCAATTTTAATAGTAATTCGAAATCCACCTCCTTTCTCTCTCCAAATAAATAAAAAATAAATAATATTTAAAAATTAATGACAACAATTTTATTTAAAAACTTTAAACTACTTGAAATTAGCGCTTAATATCAATTATCTAATAAACGAAAAAAATGTCGGAAGGATATGCCAAAATAATTTCAAAAGTAATTATTGTAATTAAAATAATTATTTTTCAATAATAAAACAAATAATATGGAATTAATTGATGTCCCATTGGATTACAATTGAAATGGAAAAAGTTATAATTAAAATGGAAAAAGTTACAATTGAAATGAATAAGATTACAATTGAAATGGAAAGTTACAATTAAAATGGAAAAGGTGACAATTGAAATGGAAAAGGCTAGAATTGGCTTGGAAATGCTATATTTATTTTGTTTTATTCATTTGTTAAAATTTGAATATAATACAAGGAACAACAGGCATTGATGACCTTGTTGTTTTACACCTTGAAACCCCTAATAAACTTTTAAATGAGTCTATTATCATAACGTTAAGTATTAGAGTGGTAATAATAAATAAAAGAACAGCAGAAAGTGTCAAAGTTAAAAAAAAAAGTTTTTGAACAAGCTTCCTGTTATTTGTGATAATGATGAATTTTTATTATCCAATAATTATAAATACAAATAGTAATATTAATCATCCAATAAATATTTAAACAACATTATTGTTTTTTTAATTTATAATAAGAATTAGGTACTTATTTGATTGAATGTAAAAAAATAAAAATAATAGTAATACCTTTCATGAGTTATTTGAGAAAATAAGTTATCAAGAAGAAGAAATGTCAATTTCTGTTGTTTATAGCTCTTAAAAACACATATTTTTTTTATTTTTTTTAATCACTTGTATAAAATGCATTAATAAGACAAATAACTGAAAGCTTGTCCAAAACACTCCTTTTTTTATGTTTGACCCTTTTTGCTGTTTTCTTATTTATTATTGCTGCTCTAATACTTAGCGTTATGGAATGAAAATAGACTCATTTCAAAGTGGTTTTAATTCTTTACAATGTTTACTTTAATAGTTTTCTAAAAAATTGTTCCTTCAGAGAAATTTGGGGCTTTAAAAAATACCCTATTCCATTTGAAATTTCAGAGTTAGGTACAATGTGGAAAACTGGAGAAGGTTACGGGGGCAGTAATGCCATAAAGAGATACTTCATAACTCATAACAAGGACCCAATGAGTTTCATCCCATTATTCCAAATACTCTGGAATCAACCTAGGGGTGATCGATGTCCGCTGAGTTTCCCACACATATATATATCCATAATCTTATATACATACAAATTTAACTGATTAATGCTTGTAAATAAAATAAATTTCAGAAAACATGTTTTTAACTAATTTTATATTTTAATTTCTTAATTGTCTATTTTTATCTATTCAACAGGTGTATTTGACTGTCTGGCACGGACATGGAGTATATATCTGGGCAACCCCAAGTTAATTGAACCCATCGTTGTACTGCCATTGGACTATTAATTGGACCATTGGACCTGATAAAGTTTAAAATTTTACTTTGAATGGACTAATTTTCTTGAAATGTTGTTTTAGCATGATCCTTACTTAATAATAGTTTAATTTATTTACATTTTTGAAGTATTATTCTGTTTATTTATAAAGTAATGATGCTTTCATATTAGAGATTAAAAAAGAAAAAAGCTATAGTTTTGAAACTCTAATAAAATATCATTTATTCTAGATAATTCATTTTATTCAAAAGCCTATTCCTAATCATTAAAAAAAAATGTAGTTTTGCTTTAATCCTACAAAGATTATTCCTGTATAAATAGATTATTCTTTTATTCAATTAAATTATGCTAAGAAAGATTCAAATGTTTCAGTTTTTTTGCTGAGGGGGATAACACTTGATAAAACCTGATATATTTTTATTTATTGAAATTTATAACTGCAACAAAGCTACAACAATTTTTTTTTTTTTTTTTGCACAGTCTTTAAATTAACAATGCTGCACAACGATCTAATCCCATGATTATTCATGGGCGGCAGGGATTTGTTTACAACTCCACTCCAAATAGCTTCTGAAAGTTTCTAGATTTTCTATGGATCGCCGGAGGTTCGTTAAAATTCAAACAAATTTCAAACAAATTTCAGCAATTCAAATTTCGGATGAGTAGGGAACGCGCCCAAGTGTATACGCACCTTTGCATGTTTATTTTAGGTTTCCCGGGAAACTATCTGTGTTCTAATTTCGTTTCAAAATAGCAGATGTTTAAAGGCTTAAAGTTCAATTAGTGATCTGCAATAATGATAATTATGGTAGTTCTAATTTTTTAATATGCTCTATGAATTGTTCTCCTCCTGTAAAATCCAAGTTTTCGACTTTGCAGCGCCTGAGCTCGCGCCGCCATCTTGAAAAACAGATCGAATCTTGGAAAAATCGTTTCTTCCCGATATATCTCCTTACCAATGCAAATTTTGGTTCAAGTACCCTGAATACATTTTGTAGGGCATAAATTTTCTACAAACTTATATTTATAATTATCTTCTAGCTCAATACAGTATCGAGATATAAAGTCTTGAACATGCGTACTACTAGTTCGTGAAAACCAGTAAGATGCACAAGGTTTTTTTTTTTTTTGAGCACTCTGTTTCTGGTACAGTTTTGATAAAAAATAACTAACAATAATGTAGCTGAGCATAAAATTACATACAACGCGTGTATATTTTTATTTTGTGCTAACCAACGGAAAACAAGCCGAAAATTGAATTTTGAACTTTTCATTCCTGTCAAAAATTCAAAAAGTGGTAGGTTTTTTTTTTTAATTTGTTTTGTTGCAATTGTTGGTACTGTCATAACATAGACGTAAATATAAGTGAGGTTGTACATAGGAATGGTTAATGTTTTTCGCAAAATTAATATTTATTGGCAACAACTAAGTCATGAATAGAACAATAATCAAATTTTAATTTGTCTTAATATTATAAAATAATTATATTTAACTCATTCACATTTTTGAAAATACAATAATCAATCTGGATTTATCCTGACGCTTTAATTAAATTTATCCAATCTACCGCCCACCAAAGATGCCGTCCGAAATCACGCTTCAAGAGCACACATACATGCAAGTTCAGACTTGGCATTGTTACGATAAAAATCCGACTGAAAAGGGGTGGAAGAAGGATACTCTTGGGTTACTAACTTCAGTACCAATGTTGAAGGAAGCTGTACCTAAGGCCTTGCTGAACTTTATATCCTGCCAAAGCAAAAAAGGTTGCACTGGAAAGTGCACCTGCAGAGAGTCTTGGATGAAATGCTCTCCAGGCTGCATTCACTGCAACGGCAACTCTTGCAAGAATGCTACTAAAACCTTAGATGGTGGAGGCAAAGAGAGTGAGCTAAATATAATATTAGGAATTATTAAAATAAATTTTTGTTGTATTCATGACTTAATTGGTGTCAATAAATGTTAATTTTTCGAAAATTCCAATGTTTCAATTTTTTTACCATTCTTATGTACCAGTGGTGTACGGATCAAGTATCAGGGATGGAGGGTATCAGGGTGATATATCACCTCTATAACTTATATATTGGTAAAGCCCGGATTTTCGTGCAATTGCACTTTTTTTCGGTTGCTTGAAATCGATCGGGGATAAGTTATTTACATGAATTTAAGAAATCCGGATTAGCCTATAAATTTTATTTTGCACGAAATTGCACATTTTAAACAATTTTGGGTAAATTGCACGTTTTATGTTTTTCTACATTAAATTGCACATTTGGCCGTAATTAAAAAAAATATTTTTAAATTACTTGAAAATATAAACAATGAACCAAAATTACATAGGACTGATTCACGAAGTAATACGTTACTGTTTATAACACATTAAATATAATTCAATTTTCTGGAACTGAAACTGAAAATTGAAGTTTGTTTTGCTCTTATTAGATTCGCGGAAAGCAGCCATTTAATCATTAATTCATTCACTTTATGTTTTACAGTACTACACTATCTATAGTTGGCAATACATTTTTACGAGTGAAGAGAATAAAAAATCCGTACAACCTAATTAAAAACAAATATCGGAAATTGGTCGAGCAAAAAAATTATTCATGCTGTAACAGTTGTGATATTAACTAATTAGATAGTTATCTGCTCATAGTTTTCATCTAATTAATTACATTTTATTCAAATATTAACCCAAAATGGAAAAAATTGTCTGAATTAAAAGACAATCCCCAAAAATGAATCGTAAATCCAAAGAGTTCTACCGGCGATGATGAATGGTTCAACTTTTTCGACAAGGATTGAGTTATCGATATATCGGCAGAAATTTGGAATTGTCTCACTTGGTCATGCGATACGTTATTAAAAAATTTATCAGTTGACAATAAAAAACACTTGGCAGAAAATGCGTTGAAATAGTGCGTGAATCACGTGTGATCGTGCGAAAAGTAGCAAAAAATACCTGAATAAGAGCTCGTGAGGTTTTAATATTTTACATAACAACGCTCCAACATATCTAATTTATTAAGAAAAATAGTAATTTATGAAATAAAACCACATATGTAGTTTTTAAAGCATAAACGATGTAAATTGCAGGATTTTATTTTTAGTTGCACATTTTTGCACGTTTTACAATTTTTTTACTGCACGAAAAACGGACTCTATATATAAGTTTTGTATTTTATGTAATAATTTTTAATCCAATTTTTATTCTTATCCTTAAACTTACGCTTTATTTGGCGATTAAAGACATTTAATGATTACTTGCCTTCGCATTTAATCCCTGTCCCCAACAAAAATTGAACTCCCCTCATATGCGCCTGCTATATACTACATCGCTAATTTTTATGTCTATGTTATAACTGTACCAACAATTGTAAATAAAATAAATTTAAAAAACACTTTACTGCTTTTTCAATTTTTAACATGGTGGACTAAAATCTAAATACGTAATATTGATAAAAATAAAACAAATAGGATTTTAATTAGAAAATAATAAAAACTGTATAACCTTGTCGTGAATTTTACTGGTTTTTACAAACATAAAGAGGCAAGAGTGTGAATGAGTTTAATATTGCTATGTTTTATCTAAATTAAGTTGAGCTTGATATATTTTTAGCTGCTAATATATTAATATGTGGATGATTATCCCAAACTTATGTATGCTTATGAATAATTTTGAATTACTTACTTTGTCCTCTAAATTGGATACCTTTCCAAGGACCTGATTTGTGATTACCATTATTTAATAATTAACCAAGATAATGTTCCTACTTCTAAGTTTAATAATAACGCTAATAACCATAATGCTAAAATGTATTGCTATCATACTTAATGGATTATATTATATATTATATTCAAATTAATAATGGGCATGGTTACTAAAGAACAACCTCCTTCCTAACATTTATCTTTATTCATCAAAATTAAAATAATAAACTGTTAACCATGGAATAATTCAGACTAGACCTAGCCATTAACTGTTCTAACATAAAACTCTTATCTGTAATAATTGGTGTTGATGGTTCCTCAGCATCTCTCCATCGGGTTTCCCAGCATATCTTAAGTCATGGTGCCAGAAACCAGACATCTGTATCCAATCAATGGGAAGTCGTTGTCGTTCTCGAAGTTGGCCCTCAAGCGAGATCAGAGAAGACGTAATCTTTTCCTGCCTCATTGGTTTCTCTCTCCCTTGTTCTTCCTAAGAGGGGGTCGAAGATGTTGTTGATTGGTTATATTCCGGGCAGTGGACGGTACATAATCGCGATTGGCCGACTTGTTTTATAGTGCGAGGAAATTTTGGGATTTCAGTGTAAGGCTCCACCCCTTGAATTCATTAGTATCCTTTAATCGAATTTTGTCCTTCCCAGGCCTCGGCCTTTTTTTCCGGTACGCCAGTCGGGACCCAAGGGGGGATATTTTCTTAAAATTGATGAAGCATTCCAAGACGGACCACCTTTCGCCTTCGTCACACTGCCCACTTCTCGGTAGGTTTTAAATTAACTTATTCCTTATATCTGAGGGTAAAAGCTGTGGTGGCATCTGTCATTGCCCGTCAGTTACCTTTCTACCTACCTGCTTGTCCCTTATCATCTTTTGTTCGCACCTGCTGCTTATTATACAATATTAAGGATAATATTGTCCAATATCAAAACATATTAATATAAACTCAAATATAATTAAGAATTATTAAAATTTATTTTGTTTTATTAGATTCATGACTTCATTGTTGTATTTTTATAATTGATAATTTGATAATGTTGATAATTTTTCGAAACAGGAATATTTCAATTGATTACCATTCCTAAGTACTTCCTCAGTCACTAATCTTAACTTTGTATTGCAATTACGTTGAAGATAAATCTCATTGACGTGTACGTTTTAATAGTATTAAAAACTACAAATAAAAAATGATAAAAATGGAAGAAATCTAGAAATAAAAAGTTCAAAATACTATTCCATTTTCGGCCTGTTTTCGATGGGTTTGAACAATAAAGATAACAAGGAAATACACGCGTTGTATGGAATTTTATGCTCAGCTACATTATTGTTAGTTATTTTTTATCAAAACTGTACCAGAAACAGAGTGCTCAAAAAAAAAATAAACCTTGTGCATCTTATTGGTTTTCACGAAGTTGTACGCATGTTCAAGACTTTATATCTTATGATATAATAAATTTTGGTTAACATTGGCAAACCGGAAGTGGTTCTTTACTTGAAGTGGTACTTTACTTGAAGACTCATCAAAAATTATATTAAAATATAATGCAAAACATCTCAAATTTGGTAAATAGGATTTTTTTTCAACATGAATCTATTTAATAGATTTTGTTATCAGCTCTAATTAAACATTTGTATTACTTGTTTTAAGTATTAAAATTAATTGTAAAATAATTGAATCGGTCATTTGGAAAAGGGCACATGTCCACAAAAGTAAATCGTGGACATGTGCCCTTTTCCAAATGACCGATTCAATTGTTTTCTTCCCCATTTGTGCGCTGAACAAGTCTGCAGCAGGAAAATAAGATATAAGTTAAGGGTGTTCTTCTGCTTAAAATGTCATAACAGTCGATTTTCAATGCTTTATCTAGTGACATTGATAGTTCAAATCTTGTCTCGGAACACGAAGAAATCTCTTGGAAACTTGATACCAATGAATGAAATCGGAATGAGGCCTTCAGAAACAAGAGGTTGTGCGTGTGTGTGTGTGTATGTGAGCGTATGTGTGCCAATAGATGAATGTCCCGACGGCGAGTGTCGTTTTTGAGATTCTGCAATCTTCGGACTAGTAATCAAATTCAGGATAATTTTTTGAGCCACCAATTTATTGTTTAATAGGCGTACAAGGAAGTCATGTCAGCTTCTGCCATGTTTTTTTTGTTTTTTTTATTGAAGTATAATGTCCTTTCCTATCCTATTAAGGCAAACAGAACGGGTATTCCTACAGGCTACCAACCTATCCTAACCAGAGTGGGAATGTCGAAATTCTTTACGTGGGGCCGCCACGAAATTAATTCCAATCCTCCCAGTCCAGATTCGAACCGACGCCGTAGCAGTCTCGAGGTTGTAAAGGTGACGCCTTAACACTCTCGGTCACCATGGCCTCAGATTCTGCCATCTCTGCTGTTTGACACCACCACGGTAGCCATATCGTCCACGAAGGATGTGGCAGAGAACCGCTTTCCTTCGAGTATGCCTGCAACTCGTCAAAGACCTGTTTCTACGAGGTGGAACCAAGGACAGAGTTCTGTGGACTGTCTTTCAAAAAAGTTACCTCGAATCTTCAATGAACCGTCCTGTCGGTAGCTTCTCAAGAGCAATGATTTTAATAATTCCAATGAATACAAATTTTAGAATTAAATAGAAAACAGTTAGCACATATGGTGCTAGTGAGGCGACGTTCCGGTAACTTAGGCAGGAGGCACTACTTATGCGTCGTGATTGTAAAATTCTAACACAAAATATGTTTTTTTTAAAAAACATTATCTCGAGAACTAGTAAACTTGAGCTCTAAAGGTAGTTTTAAGATTTTCCACGTGATTGGTAATTTATATGGATGTGGTGGGGTAAGGGAAGGTGTAAGGTAGGATGAGGAGGGAGGAGGGCTGGCCCTCCTGGTTTTTCGACGGAAATACACGTTTTAAGGTCCCCTGAGTCCAAATAACAAAATCTCGCAAAATGGTCTGTGTATGCTAATGACTACAATGTGAGAATTCATAAAAATAGAATTTAGGGAGCGACATTTCGAGCTAAATTTTATTAATTTATTTTTTAAATCATTTTTACTTCCTTGTACGAAGTGAAGGAAGTATTGTAATCGCGAAAATTTTCGGTTTTCAGATTTCAACGGAAATATCCTTTTTGGCCATCCCTGAATCCATTTTGACGTCTGTACGTACGTTCTAATTTAAACATTTTTATTACTTGTTTTAAGTGTTAAAATTGAGTGTAAAATACTTGTTTTCCTCCCCATTCTTGAGTTGAACAAGTCACGGGTTCTTTCACTTAAAATGACATAACTGTCGATTTTCAATACTTTATCTAGTGACAGTTCTAAAGTTGCCATGGAACACGAAAAAATCTCTCGGGAACTTGTTACTTACTGAAAGAAAACGACTTATAATAACGGAATGAGACCTCCAGAACTTGTGTGTGTGTCAATAGATGGATATCACGACGCCGAGTGTCGTGTTTACTGCAATGTTCGGAAACTATTAACCAAATTCAGGATCACTTTATGAGCCACCGATTTATAGTTTAATAGGCGTACAAGGAAATCATGTATTATCCACATCAGATATTTTATTATTGTTTTTATTAATGAACAAACCTCAAACTCACGGCTTTGTGTTTGGAATCTGCCAATTGTATCCTCTCAGTTTTAATAATAATAATTGTCATAGAGATCTAAATGCATGCAAAACAAGTGCAATCAAAAAGCGATGCAATACAATATTCCCCGTCTGAAATGGAAGACGGGTGACAATGAGACAATTGTTGGGAATTTTTTCATGGTGTGGATGTCTCAGAAAGCGACGTCTCCAGTTATCCTCTGTGAGCTTCCTCCACTCGATTTGTTTTTTATTGTTTTATTATCATGACGTAACCTACGGAGATAGTATTATTATTTATTGGAGATTTTAACATGAATTTATTTTAACATTTTTTGTAGTAACTAACTGATCCCGTATATGTAATCGTATCAAGAAAAATATATTTATCCAAGAGTTGACCTAAAGTGCTTGTAGTTATAATAAAACTGCAACCATGCCACGCATCCACCAACGCCTCTTTCTCCTCTTTTCAGCCTATATTTAGAACTGCCCAAGCAGTGATCCCAACAAGGTCAGCCATACATAGCAACTTATAGTTATAACAATTTTAATTTACTTTTTTGCAAAACCGACATCAGATTCAAGTTCCTCACATTGAAAAAACATAACAGAACCAACAGTAAAAAAATATTGATTTTTTATATTCAAACATTTTAATTTATTTTTCTCCGTTTATGGACAAAAGATTTTTTTTTTTTGGTCAACTGAATTAGGGAGATTAGTTCTACGAGGTAACATTTTTCGAAAGAGAGTCCGCAGAACTCTGTCCATGGTTCCACCTCGTAGAAACAGGTCTTTAACGAGTTGCAGGTATACTCGAAGGAGAGTTCTCTGCCACATCCTTCGTGGACGATCTGGCTACCGTGGTGGTGTCAAACATCAGAGATGGCAGAATCTGAGACCATGGTGACCGAGAGTGTTAAGGCGTCACCTTAACAACCTCGAGACTGCTACGGCGTCGGTTCGAATCCGGACTGGGAGGATTGGAATTTATTTCGTGGCGGCCCCACGTAAATCTCGACATTCTCATCCTGGTTAGAATAGGTTGGTACCCTGTAGGATAACCCGTTCTGTTTGCCTTAATAGGATAGGAAAGAACGTTATACTTCAATAAAAAACAAAAAAAAATGGCAGAAGCTAACATGACTTCCTTGTACGCCTATTAAACAATAAATTGGTGGCTCAAAAAATTATCCTGAATTTGATTACTAGTTTCCGAAGATTGCAGAATCTCAAAAACGACACTCGCCGTCGGGACATTCATCTATTGGCACACACACACACATACACACATGCACAACCTCTTGTTTCTGAAGGCTTCATTCCGTTTTCTTTCATAGGTATCAAGTTTCCAAGAGATTTCTTCGTATTCCGAGACAAGATTTGAACTATCAATATCACTAGATAAAACATTGAAAATCGACTGTTATGACATTTTAAGCGGAAGAACATCCTTAACTTATATCTTATTTTCCTGCTGCAGACTTGTTCAGCGCACAAATGGGGAGGAAAACAATTATTTTACAATGAATTTTAACACTTAAAACAAATAATACAAATATTTAATTAGAGTTAATAACAAAATCTATTAAATAAATTCATGTTGATATAAAAGTCCCATTTACCAAATTTGAGATGTTTTGCATTATATTTTAATATAATTTTTGATTAGTCTTCAAGTAAAGTACCACTTCAAGTAAAGAACCACTTCCGTTTTGCCAATGTTAACCAAAATTTATTATATCAATAATGATTGAGGAATGGTCAAAATGGAAATTTCCGTTGAAATCTGAAAAGCGAAAATTTTCACGACCACAATACTTCCTTTACTTTGTACAAGGAAGTAAAAACAATACGATAATTTTCTATCTTTATAAATCGTCAAGATATGGACGTATGAAGAGGCCGTGATGATCAAGAGTGTTAAGGCGTCACCTTATCAACCTCTAGTCTGGTATGTTGTCGATTCGAATCTGGTCTAGATGGGTTGAAATTTATTTCGTGATCGCCTCACGTAATGTATATCCATCATCCACCTTTTCACTCTGGTTCTAGGAGGATGATAATCTGTAGAATAACCTAACGTCCTGTTTGCCTTAATCGGGTAGATAAGAACATTAAACGCCAATAATAAATTTAAAACAAATATATAAATAAGGCCTCTGAATAGGCCAGTGCAATTAGCTCAAAAAATGGTCTGCGATCGTAATAATTCCGGTAGTTCCAATTTTGTAATTTGTTCTATGAACCTGTCCCCTCATGTAAAAAACGAGTTTTCGGCCTTGCAGCGCCTGAACTCGCGCCGCCATTTTGAAAAAAACAGCCTGAATCACGGAAAAATAGTTTCTCCCCGACTTATCTTCTTTCCTAAGCGAATTTCGGTTAAAGTACTTTGAATAAATTTTGTAGAGTATAAAATTTCCTACACTCATATATATATAATTATATTTTAGCTCAATACAATATCCAGATATAAAGTCTTGAACATGTTCCTAAAAACGAGTAAGATGCCCAAGGTTTATTTTTTTTTGGAGCACTCTGTTTCTGGTACAGTTTTTATAAAAAATTAACTAACAATAATGCAGCTGAGCATAAAATTCCATACAACGCATGGATTTCCTTGTTATGTCTATTGTTCAAACCCATCGAAAACAGGCCGAAAATTGAATAGTATTTTGAACTTTTCATTTCGAGATTTCTTCCATTTTTATCATATTTTATTTGTAGTTTTTAATATTATTAAAACGTACACGTCAATGAGATTTATCTTCAACGTAATTGCAACAAAAAGTTAATATTAGTGACTGAGGAAGTACTTAGGAATGGTAATCAATTGAAATATTCGTTTTTCGAAAAATTATCAACATTATCAATTATCAAAATACAACAATGAAGTCATGAATATAAAAAAACAAAATCAATTTTAATAATTCTTAATTACATTTGAGTTTATATTAATATGTATTGATATTGGACAATATTGTCCTTAACATTGTATAACAAGCACCAGGTGCGAACAAAAGATGAAAAGAGCAGAGCAGGTAGGTAGAAAGGTCACTGACAGGCAATGACAGATGCCACCACAGCTTTTACCCTCAGATATAAGGAATAAGTTAATTTAAAAACCTACCGAGAAGTGGGCAGTGTGACGAAGGCGAGAGGTGGTCCGTCTTGGAAGGCTTAATCAATTTTAAGAAAACGTCACTCCTGGGATCTCGACTGGCGTACCGGAAAAAAAGGCCGAGGCCTGGGAAGGACAAAATTCGATTAAAGGATACTAATGAATTCAAGGGGTGGAGCCTTACACTGAAATCCCAAAATTTCCTCCCACTATAAAACAAGTCGGCCAATCGCGATTATGTACCGTCCACTGCCCGGAATATAACCAATCAACAACATCTTCGACCCCCTCTTAGGAAGAACAAGGGAGAGAGAAACCAATGAGGCAGGAAAAGGTTACTTCTTCTCTGATCTCGCTTAAGGGCCAACTTCGAGGACGACAACGACTTCCCTCTGCCTGGATACAGATGTCTGGCTTCTGGCACCATAACTTAAGATATGCTGGGAAATCCGATGGAGAGATGCTGAGGAACCATCAACACCAATTATTACAGATAAGAGATTTATGTTAGACCAGTTAATGGCTAGGTCTAGTCTGAATCATTCCATGGTTAACAGTTTATTATTTTAATTTCGATGAATAAAGATAAATGTTAGGAAGGAGGTTGTTCTTTATTAACCATGCCCATTATTAATTTGAATATAATATATAATATAATCCATTAAGTATGATAGCAATAAATTTTAGCATTATGGTTATTAGCGTTATTAATAAACTTAGAAGTAGGAATATTATTGGTTAATTATTAAATAATTGTAATCACAAATCAGGCCCTGGGAAAGGTATCCAATTTAGAGGACAAAGTAAGTAATTCAAAATTATTCATAAGCTTACATAATTTTGGGATAATCATCCTCAATGATTGCCCAATTGGCATCTCTATGTACAGATTAATATATTAGCAGCTAAAAATATATCAAGCTCAACTTAATTTAGATAAAACATAGCAATATTAAACTCATTCACACTCCTGGCCCTTTATGTTTGTAAAAGCCAGTAAAATTCACAAGGTTATACAGTTTTTATTATTTTCTAATTAAAATCCTATTTGTTTTATTTTTATCAATATTACGTATTGAGATTTTAGTCCACCATGTTAAAAATTGAAAAAGCAGTAAAGTGTTTTTTAAATTTATTTTATTTACAATTGTTGGTACAGTTATAACATAGACATAAAAATTAGCGATATAGTATATAGCAGGCGCGTATGGGGGGAGTTCAATTTTTGTTGGGGGGAGGGATTTAATGCGAAGGCAAGTAATCATTAAATGTCTTTAATCGCCAAATAAAGCGTAAGTTTAAGGATAAGAATAAAAATTGGATTAAAAATTATTACATAAAATACAAAACTTATATATAGAGTCCGTTTTTCGTGCAGTAAAAAAATTGTAAAACGTGCAAAAATGTGCAACTAAAAATAAAATCCTGCAATTTACATCGTTTATGCTTTAAAAACTACATATGTGGTTTTATTTCATAAATTACTATTTTTCTTAATAAATTAGATATGTTGGAGCATTGTTATGTAAAATATTAAAATCTCCCGAGCTCTTATTCAGGTATTTTTTGCTACTTTTCGCATGATCATACGTGATTCACGCACTATTTCAACGCATTTTCTGCCAAGTGTTTTTTATTGTCAACTGATAAATTTTTTAATAACGTATCGCATGACCAAATGAGACAATTCCAAATTTCTGCCGATATATCGATAACTCAATCCTTGTCGAAAAAGTTGAACCATTCATCATCGCCGGTAGAACTCTTTGGATTTACGATTCATTTTTGGGGGTTGTCTTTTAATTCAGATAATTTTTTCCATTTTGGGTTAATATTTGAATAAAATGTAATTAATTAGACGAAAACTATGAGCAGATAACTATCTAATTAGTTAATATCACAACTGTTACAGCATGAATAATTTTTTTGCTCGACCAATTTCCGATATTTGTTTTTAATTAGGTTGTACGGATTTTTTATTCTCTTCACTCGTAAAAATGTAATGCCAACTATAGATAGTGTAGTACTGTAAAACATAAAGTGAATGTATTAATGATTAAATGGCTGCTTTCCGCGAATCTAATAAGAGCAAAACAAACTTCAATTTTCAGTTTCAGTTCCAGAAAATTGAATTATATTTAATGTGTTATAAACAGTAACGTATTACTTCGTGAATCAGTCCTATGTAATTTTGGTTCATTGTTTATATTTTCAAATAATTTAAAAATATTTTTTTTAATTACGGCCAAATGTGCAATTTAATGTAGAAAAACATAAAACGTGCAATTTACCCAAAATTGTTTAAAATGTGCAATTTCGTGCAAAATAAAATTTATATGCTAATCCGGATTCCTTAAATTAATGTAAATAACTTATTCCCGATCGATTTCAAGCAACCGAAAAAAAGTGCAATTGCACGAGAATCCGGGCTCTACCAATATATAAGTTATAGAGGTGATATATCACCCTGATACCCTCCACCCCTGATACGTGATCCGTACACCACTGGTACATAAGAATGGTAAAATATTGAAACATTGGAATTTTCGAAAAATTAACATTTATTGACACCAATTAAGTCATGAATACAACAAAAATTTATTTTAATAATTCCTAATATTATATTTAGCTCATTCTCTTTGTCTCCACCATCTAAGGTTTTAGTAGCATTGTAGTCTGAACTAGTAATTACTGAAGTTATAACCAGCAGATACGATAGAATAAAGTATTTTTGATATTATATAACCGTTTAGAAGCTGATTCCTTGAGAAGACTAACTGTCTTTGGATTAAAGTAAGAATGAATGTAATGTTTCTAAAACAATAGTGCCACCTCACAACATGAACAGCAGTGAAGTAAGACACAACTCTCTTCCTGTGCTCTATGTCAGAGGATCTTACTATGAAGTTGGTTATAATGTGGTAAGTTTTATTTAGCTGTTATTAATATTTGTATTTTTCTTTCTGTACATTTTAAATCTGTTAATGATTATTAATACTATATTTACAGGTTTGGTTATTTTTGTTATAAAATAGATATCTAGTTTATCAACTAAACTAAGTAATATTGT
Source organism: Rhaphigaster nebulosa (assembly GCA_948150685.1). Classification (NCBI taxonomy): domain Eukaryota; kingdom Metazoa; phylum Arthropoda; class Insecta; order Hemiptera; family Pentatomidae; genus Rhaphigaster; species Rhaphigaster nebulosa. The sequence continues at coordinate 40,039,008 of OX411306.1, forward strand.
TCAAGCCGTGAACTATAGTTGGTTTTTGTTCCGTTACTTTCTAATATTTTAATTTCAGAATAGAAAGTTTTTTTTTTTATGTTTGTTTTGAAACGAGAAAAAGTAAGTTTATATTGTATTTGTTTCATCGATACAGATATTATTTAGAAACTATTAAGAGATAAATGTGTAGCTATTACCATTTTGTCACACATCGAGCGTCATTTTTTATTGGAGATTGCCATAGTGCCCGACTATCGACGCTACCTGCTGCCAGCTATACTTCTCGTCATTGGAAGTTGGAAATAAAGCCTTCGTCTCAAATACACCAGTCATACGATTATCGAGGTAACAAAGACTTTTTTTCGTCGCCATTCATACTTTGATGGCACCAAACCTAATTAACCTGAAGAGATCCGTGAATCTAATAAACTATTAAGTGAAATAGGTTATTAGTTTCTTTTAGTGACCAATATTTCTCACTAAACAAAAAAACGATTTAATGGAAACTTAATTTTGTTTATAGATTGTTATAGAGATATATCTGTTTAATTTTATTACTTACATATTAATATTTATAATATCAAAAGAATTTATTTTTCAAAACTAGTTAGTTTCAAATTACCTTTTTCTCTTCTTTTTTTTTATTAGT